>CM076576.1:943093221-943818221 GCA_034641835.2 Pinus albicaulis
TCACAAATGATATATCTCCTAATTTATATGTATATATTTTATATTTTAGTTACTCTAAATTTCTCAAAATACAGTGTATCATATATTTTCTTGTGTATTTATATATATTTGAGTTCTTTAAATTAACGGCATCTCACAAACACACATATGTTCATATATATATATATATATATATATATATATATATATATATATATATAGATATATATATTTTAATTCTGGACAAATTATTTTGTGAAAATTTTATTGCTCATTGTACATTTTACCTCGTGTATTGAAAAACCATTGTCCATTATGATTATTCACGTGCATCATCAATCATAGATGGTAAAGGTCCCCCACAATCAATCATGGAAACACAATTAACGATGACACTCTTGGCATTCAAAAGAACCAACTCAATGTGTGAAATATACACAAAACAAATTTTGAAAGCTACCCTTGCAAAGTCAAAGGACGTTCATTCATCACAAGGTGGTGAATCCATTGAAACCATTTCAACCAATGACATATTGGATATCTTAAAACCTTAAACCCTATTCATATGATAATATTTTATGATTAAGTTAATAAATACTTTAATATACTTCTTTGTGATATAAATAAAATTTTTATTATTATGATAATTTTTGTTTTAGCAAGTATTTTTTCCACAGAAAATGAAGATGGAATATTTATTACTAGACTCTCTCTAGCAGAGTATGGTAGAGATGTTGTGACTTTAAACTACAATAATAAAAATACAAATTCTACCTTATTATTATTAATTTAAGGTAAACTTGACTTGGTGAAGGTATGGGTGGTTTCGAGCTCTAGATTTACGAGAAGAGATTGTATTGACTCATAGTATTCAAATGGAATATACCATATTTAAAGGTAGAAAATAAACTAACATAGGTCCATCTTAAAATGGCATCTAGCAAGCATGGAAGAAACTAGAGGAATGAAATTTATTTAGAAGTTGACCAGCCAAAATTACATATATGCACATTGAATATCTCTAAAACTTATCACATTTGGATAAGTGTATGTTTCTATGTTATCAAAGAGTTAGTGGTAATGCAAGCATGGAAAAACTTCAATCTATTAACATGGAAGGATAGTTAGAGGTAACATCACAATTATTTTGAATATGACATGTTAGGCATAGTGCAAACATGAAAGAAGTGCAATCTCTTAACGCGGAGGGATATTTGGAGATACTTCTACAATGAATTAAATGTAATGTCAAAAGATAGAATGTAACAAAATGTATTATTTTTCTAAATATATAGTTTGTATTCATAAAAATTGTCTAGTGCCAAACTCGAGTAAGTAAAAAATGGAAATTTCTTTGGAAAAAATATGCAAATATATTTTTCCAAAACATTTATATATTTTTAAAATTATGGAAGTTAAAGGCCTTTGATTAGTACTAAGTACAAGTATTTTACCATTATATATATGTGTGTGTGTTTTTGTTTGTGTGTTTGGTAGTTCCTCTCTATTTTACACTTAGATAAAAAAGAGAAGTAGGTCACAATCATAATATATGTTGTATTGCCTCAACCTGCCCCTAATAAACTAGGTCTATTGGCCACCTCAAAGAGTTAAAGGCCAACCAAAATTGATAAAGTTTAATCGTGACACTATATGTCTTAATACGTTTGTTATCTATTACATCCAAAGACTTAATGAGAAAGTAAAATCTGTCTGTAATGTGGATCTCAAAAATACAAAAAGTAATAAGACTTAATCATCATATGATTCGATAGGCATCGGGTCCTTAACACGAGACCTTGGCATATCGATTTGGTTCATAATCTACAACTGAAGTTGCATTTTTCCAAGGTGAACATTCTGGTGATGGTGCAGAAGATGTATTTCCTTGATGTCTCTTCGAATTTCAGCTAAAATAGACGTCGCTTTCAGATCATCACCTATTTCTTGAACATTAATAATGGCCTTATCCAATAAGTATTTTATTGTCTAGTATGTATGAATGGACTGTTTGAATAAAGACATTCTGCCCTTGGTAGTACCTGTATCTTTAAAAAACTTCATCTCTTCCTCTGAGATGTCTTCCTCCTCTTTTGTTTGATGTTCTTGCTCCCAACCTGAAATAATTGATTTCACATGAGCAAGTGTGCCTACTCAATAGGCCTGGAATAGATCTTCCATTATTTCTTTTCCTGAATTTATACCCCTCCTGCTTGGGCACACTTTTGACTTTCCTTTGTCCTTCGCTTCTTTTTTCACTGGTTGAGATTTCACTATTTTTTCTTGATGATAATAAGCCAGAAAATGAATTATCTTTCTGGTCTGGAATGGATGCAAGATGAGGGGTCTGAGAATACCTATAGAGGAGCTAAGAATACCTGTGGATCGTAACAGAATTTCAACATTTTATTAGTCAAATAACCAAGTAAAATATCCTGATTGTTCAGAGTAACCTCCTCAATTTTAGTCGTAGGCTGAGTATCATCAATCTTTCTTCCTTTATCCTTGGGAATTATGAATTTGCAATAGGGCCACAAGGACGCGCCTCTATTTTCCAAATAGGAATTAAATTCATGACATGCAACCATGAATCATGCATAGACATAGTGTTTCCATACGCCAGAAAAATTCAGACAGAGACTTGCCAGTAACACCAAAACACAATCGGATATGCTCCACTCATTCCCACGGATAATCAGAAACTAAACCCTCCATGTTCTTGGCAATAGAATATGCCCCCCGAGGGATAACCTAAATTCTATCTTACCACACTGGGTATCAGACAAGACTCTACCCACCAAAGTTTAATTGTAAGCCATGCAATCCTTTTCATGGAGTTGTCAGGTTGAGCTCTGGTGGTTGCAAACAGGGAAGAAAGGATGGCTTGCATTATTAAGGCCATAATATGGAAAATTCTGAAAATTTTTATCAGCGTGGTGAGTAGGGTAAATTAAAATGAAATAATAGCAACCATAATCCACAAATTGATAAAAAAATATTGAAATAATGACATGAAGAGCCAATTGGAGGACATGTAGGGTCATTAAACTAATATAACAGGCTATATAAGGCCGCTTCATGATTTACAAAATGCCAGCTCCTACCACCTCAAAATCATACATCATGCCCAACAAATTATAATTGTCACAACCCGCAACAACCAAACAGGAGACGGAAACAGACTGGAATTCATGAAAACTCACCAGGATAGGTTTACTATGCCAATATAAATCCTAGTACTCAAAACAACCAGATTTCCAAAGCTTAACCACTCTAACATTCCATGAAGAATGCAGTAAATCAACAAAAAACCCAGACATCATAGTAAAACCAAGATGATTCTCATATCTCCCATATCCAGATAACAAGAAAAAAGCTAATGAACCAAGGCCTTCCATTAGTGCAGCAAAAAACATACTGATAATGAGGCGAAGAACATACCTAGAGAATAAACACACAGTTAGTTTCAAAACCTTCACCTATTCGCGAACATCCTATTCTGCTCCCTATTTAATAGAAAACAATGAAACCAACTTACCAACATTAACATACTTTACCTTCCTCACGTGCCGACACTTTTTCCAAGCCTTGTTTGACATAATGAGTTGTCTGCTATCCATATTAGATGTTGTCATTATACGGCATGGGTGGTACCACCCACATTCATCCCTTCATGTCAACATGGCCTCATTGTGTTTCCCCCATGGCCTCTTGCCAACTCACACTCTCAACTAGACACCTGGCACCTTGATCGGGGATTCTGGATATCGTTATTGTCCCTGTAAATTATCATTTGAAGAGTTTGAAGCCTCGCCTCCTGATCCATTCAATCCTAGGTGATGTTAATTTGTTGTCCATTGTTAGCATAACCCCAATTTTCCCAAAAATCGTCCGCTTCGTTTCTAGATCTGCGAATATGCGATGAGATCATGCAGTTGATACTGGGGATAATATCATTGATTTCCTGTATTATTCAGGTTGTTCTCCATCCTCAACTAGTTTTATCCCACCCTGCACCTTATTGCAACTTTTGAAAAATCCTTGTTACAATGGTTGATTCGCCCTCCACTATTATCCTATGATATTGTTCTCGTACTACTATCAAGAGTCCTTGTTTTACTGATGTTAGCTCAACTTAATTATTTGTAGCAAAACCAAAATCTACCACGTACATTATTATTACCAAGTCCTGTGAATCCCTTAAAATTCCAACTACTCATGCTTGTCAAATATTCCCTTTAGAGGCCTGATCACAATTGATTTTCATGAAGCCTTGCTATGGAGCATTGAATTTTTCCTTCTGATGACTTACCAAAGGTTTTTGTTTCCACGATAGCAGAGTAAGAATTTTGGATTTAAGGTTAAGTTTGGCCAAAATCCTAGCCTCATTCACATTAAATTTCCAGTCGTCCTAATGCCATTTTTCGGCGAGGATGGTTTCCCTTATATTATCCATAACTACGTTCCATATCTCTTTTGGTTGTCGGAACTCCTCTCTGAATGTTCTACTATTACTTTCTTTTCAAATTTCAAATATAATAAATCCCATATAAATCCCCCATGTTTTGTTGAGAACATGACATTGATATCCCCCTTTCGTCCAAACTTCAATTGTATGCCTAATACTCATGATGTCCCTATACGTTTGCTAAAAAAGGGAGGAGAATATTTTCCACAGATATTCAACAACAGGGCATTGATTAAACATGTTTTCAATAGTTTATGTATGTTTATGACACATCTTACAAGTCAACAGACCATGAATTCCTCTCTCCTACAACCGATCCCAGGTGAGTATCATTCCATGAATAACGAGCCACATAAAGCGTTCATTTTTTGGCCAATGTTTTGCTGACCATATTCTTTTCCAAAGAGCTACTAGTATATTCTTTATGTTATTAGACTTAATGTAATATCCTTCTTGTATTTTAAACATGCCTTTCATTCGATAGCCCCATCTGAGGATATCCTCTCCCATTGCTACTACTAATTTTCTACATTTGATCTCCTTTTCATAATTTTCCCATTGATGAGTATTGGGAACATGTTGCCATTGGCCTTTTGGCATCCACTTCCTCCATTGAAAGTTTTTCCTTTCACCCCAGAATTTCACTACAGTCTTGGTATTCAATGTGTTTTTGAATAAGAATATCTCCCCTAGATCAATTCAACTAAATAATTTATCTCATTGCTGGAATGAATATTCCCAAAAAAGGGAATGGTAGCTCCCCTAATTTCCCAAAAACCATGTTATTTGATGAGGTCTTTGTTTAGTGTTACTAAGTTCCAGATTGTTTATCCTTTAGGAGTATTTTGAACCTTCAACTTCCCTACAATAGTTTTACATTTCATACTTCTACTCCCAGATATTTTCCCACAAATCTCTACCTCCCTATATCCATCTCCACTAGAGCTTAGATCCCATAACCTGATTCAAAAAATATGGGCCTCTCAAGCCCAAGCCTCCTGTATTTTTCATTTTCGTGAGTTTCTCCCAAAAAATAAGAGTATATTTATGGGCTTGTTGAGATCCTTTCCACATGATTTTTTTAATCATATTATGTATATTAGTATAGCTGGTTTGAGGAAATCCTAATCTCGATAGCTGGTAGATAGGGATATATTGTAAAACCGAGCTCAACAGAACAACATGACTTAGAGAATTTAACACCCAGAATGAACAATTGTAAAGCCAATATTGGATCCAGTGAAGGGGATATTTCCACCCCGAAACTCGAAGGGAGTTAGGGCTGAGAGGGATACCTAGGCATTTCATCAGAAAGGATCCTATGTTGAACCCAAGTGTGCATGCCAGAAAGTGTTAGGAAAATGGATTAGTATTAGAGAAGAACAAATTCAATAAGTCATTATTTATACGAGTCTGAGAGGCTTCCATGAAATCCTTGATAATGGAGAGGACTTCCTTATATTATTTTAGAGTTTCTTGAAAGAAGAGCATTAAATCATTGAAAAAATACTAGTGGGATAGATTAAGGCCTTCACCCCATAGATTTAAGCACGTAAGGTGACCTCCCTGGATCTTTATTTTAATATTTCTACCTAGGTCTTCGACTACAATAATAAAAAGGAAGGGGGATAACAGGTCACCTTGCCTCAATCCACGGGTGGCATTAAAAGGGATAGACAAAACCCCATTAAGCATAATAGAATAATTAGGAGAAGAAATAAAAGACACGATCCAGTAAATTGATCTCAAATCAAATCCAAATGCCTAAAGAATAGCTTTAAGATAGTTCTAGCTAAAACGATCATAAGATTTGGAAAGATCAATTTTTATCATCATACCTTTGGCTTTGAGGGTTTTGAGGGAGTGAATAGCTTCCTGACTAGTAATTATACCATCCAGGATTTGTCTCCCTTTCACAAAACCATTCTATTCCAGACAGATTAAAGTTGGAAGGATAGGCTTAAGGTGGTTGACCATAATAGTGAACAAGGTTTTATATATTACATTACATAAAGCTATTGGTTGAAAGCGAGCAGGTTTGTCAAAATGATCCTGCTTGGAAATTAAGGAAATGAGAGTAGAATTTACGACTGAATATACCTTTCTATACTAGTGCGATTCCTCTACCAATTCCCATATGTCTCTACCCCTAATGGACCATGTTTCCTGGTAGAATTCTGTTGTAAATCCATCAGGGCCGAGGTCTTTGTTTTTTGCAAGACCTTTGGCCACTGCTTCCACCTCCTCTAGCGTGATTTCTCATAAAAGTGACGGATTCTGTTCACGACTAATTATATTAGGTATGCTTTGCTTTATTCTTTCAATACCTTCCATTCTGTGTTGATCTGGTTCTGTCACAATATTACTGAAATGGTTCACCAACATGGCCTCCATATCTTGATGTTGAACTAGCTTGTTTCCTCCTGGATCTCTTAGGGAGAAAATATGATTATGTTGTCTTCTTTGAATCATTGCCTTATGAAAAAGTTAGTATTTATATCCCCTTCTCTTAGCCACTGCATTCAAGACTTTTGTTTCCATAAATTTTCATCTTGTTAATTCCTTCACTCTTGTATTTTACCTAGAGGACTACCTTCCTTTGTCACAAGATTCTCTGTTCTCCCATTTAGAATCATTTTTGTTGAATTTGTTTCATACGACCTTGTAATATTTCCTTATCCTACTGAATATTTCCAAACTCTGTTCTATTCCATTTCTTCATTTTTTGTTTTAAGTCTTTTCGACGAAGTTGGAATGAATGCATCCTATTCCTTCCTTGAGCTTGACTTGATTCCCACCATCCATTAGCTTTATCTATAAAGTTTGGGTCCCTTAGCTAAAATGCCTCAAATTGAAACAATATTTTCTTATTACACTCAGTCATGTATATCTCCATGCATATTGGCCAATTATCTAATCCAAAACTAGGAAGGATGGAGGTCTCATAAAAAACATCACTGCTGACGAGGGCTTCAGATGAAAAGAACCTATCAATTCTTGACGGTACTTGGTGAACACCCCTTCTTCTATTGTTCCAAGTTTACTTTCCATTAACATTAGGAATGCCTACTCATTGCAAGTCAGTTAGCGGATCCCTAAATTACTCCATCTCTAGATATTCTCTTCTTATGCCTTTTATTTCTTCTGCCAGACTAGAGATCATAGTGAAATCACCTCCTATTAGCCAATACTTCTCATTATCCATATTCTTAAGGATTCTTATGCTTTGAAGGAATGCTACCTTTTCTCCTAGAATATGAGGACCATAGATAGATGAATTAATATTTTTATTTTTCGTTCTGATTTTCCTAAGCCTTCCAGTTAAAATGTGAGGAAGTCCTATCTAGCCTTCTTCCATAATCTCTGTTGGGTTCCACACAATAGCTATACCCCTCGAAATGCCTCTCGGATCTATGGCCATTTCTTCGTAGTGAGGTTTCAAGAACCTTAGGATTTCCTCAAGTCTTTACCCTTAGACCTTGGTTTCCTGGAGGAGTATCACATGCAGATTATTTGTATTTAATATTTCTTTTAAATATCGTTCTTTTCCTTTACTTTTAAGGCCTCTTATTCTAGTACATCACTATCATTTGGAATTTTTTTTTTTTTTGTTGGGATACCATTGATAACAGTACTACCCTCCCTAAATTAACTAACATTTCCCCTACGATTTTTATCGATCCTTACAAATTATTTCATCCCCTCTTCTATCCTCCTTCGGTTTGGGAGCTGGATTCCTGAGACGAACCTTTCTGTGAGCTCAGATTATCTGTCATTTCAACCTATTTATGAGCTTGGGAAGTCATGTATTATTCAAAAGTTTCTCTATAAAACATTTTCTCATCATTTGGTATAAATCTATCATCTAGGTTCTTCCATCCTTGCAGTAATTTTTTTAACACTACCTCTTCTGTTCTTAACTCATCCTTACCTATTTTCACCTCCATAGCCAATTGTTCCACCATTTCCAAATGACCTTTTTTCTCTGTTGGTTTCTCTTGTGCCTTTATTTTGGCTTTCAATGCTTTTTGAGTTAGATGGCCCTGACCTTCTTCATTGGTATGTTCAACTTCCTTCACATTTTCCCCAATATCCTGTAGTATTTCATATTGGTTTTGATTATTGTTCTGCTTCATTGGGCTGCTAGTCTGATTTTCATGTGATTTACTATTATTCTTTCTTGATCCGGATTTATGCAAGAATGCAATAAAATATAGAAATAGCCGTAAACATAGAGACGCAGTGGAAATATTGTTTCATTTCATTAATATCAAATAACAGAAATATGCTTACAGACATAATGGAAAGAAAATAGTTAGGGCACTAGTAGCTTATCTCTGAGAAGAGATGTGGCAGCTACATGCCTATGAACTATGTTAAAATAAGGCTCGAGGGTCTATTTATTATTGATAAAGAATGGAAAAATCTAAACGTCCAAAAAAATAACCCTAGGAGATGAAGCACCAACTATGGGCCCTGTTTGGTAAATTGGTGTTTCAATTTCATGAGGTCGTAACTTTGGCATATGGCTAATCATATTTTTCAGAGGCACAATGCCCAAAAAATGTCGTTTAGGGCCTCAAAACGGCTCCAAAAGTTCAGGACCCAAAAAAACTACTAAAAATAGTAAGTTGTGTTGAAACCAAAAAAATGAAATGACTGATGGTGGCATCGGCAACCACCAATATCCACCTGGATCATTAGGGTCTCAAAATAGCTCCAGGAGTGTAGGAACCGAAAACATGCTAAAAATAACAAGTTGTGTTGAAAGTGAAAAGCTGGAAGAATTGATGGTGTGGGTCCAAATGGAATAGGTGGGTGGGCACCGATATCCACCTAGATCATTCCCCCCTCCTTAGGAAGAAATGGTTCCCATTGCATTGAGATCCTCCATGAGATGAGGCAAATTCTGTTGAACTGGGTATTAGATTTTTCAAAGATGTCATGGACCTGTGGGGAGACATGATAGATGCATTTAGTATATTTGGTTTCTTTATTAACCTTAGACAATACATGTTTGGATTTTGATTGTGTTGTTGTATGAGGTATGGCAACATCAGGTGGCGGTTCGTCACAGGTTATATCAATGGAGTGCTTGTCTTGAAATTGTAGAGGAACCTCTGTGAGTGATGATAAAATGTCCTCGTATTCCTCCATGACTTTTTCCATCTGTTGCAGTCGTGCAGGGGAGCCCTATTTCGAGGTCGTTTCCACAATATTCTTCTTTCGTGGTGAGTGAGTTGTAAGGAAAATAAATTTCCTTGTTTGGGAAACAATCTTACTGTGTTGTTTTACAGTAGTCAAAGAGATGATAGGAGGTGGTACTACCTCCGGTATCCTATACAAGTTATTTCCAAAATTAAAAATAATAGCACGAGGCCTATACTCATACACATGATGTTGCCTCTATAAGTATGGTTTTCCCAATAATACATCAACTACCTTAAGAGGAGCAACATCACAAACTACCTCATCCGTGAATGTCATGATTTTGTACGAAAGGTGGCACTGCTGGCGAACACGTAGATCTCTCCCTAGGTGAAGCCACCTAATGGTATACAGTTGCAGTTGTGCTATGGTCAGTAGGCCAAGCCACTTCATGACCTCTGCTGAAATGAGGTCCTTTTGGCTTTCTCTATCGACAAGGAATTGCAGTGATAACCCTTCACCCACATTTGTGAATGGAAGACGTGCTTCCCCTCCTCTGGATCCTCAGGATCCTCCCTCTATATCTTGGTGGTGGCAACAGTGGCATTGGGAGCCACATCAATGATCTACTTCCATTTTTCATTTCCTTTGTCTGGTTTTGACTCAGGATCAAAATATGCATTTGATTCGAGTGCCTTTAGTTCAACCACCAATGACTGTTTGGCCTGACACTCGTTTCTGTTGTGAGTGAGATGGTGAGGGAGTGATGCCTGAGGCTTTCCTGGTTGCCAATTAGTTGCAAGATACCTCATTAAGAGACATATAACGCTCGATTAATAAGAGGGGTAACCTATTTTTTGTTGTATTTTTATTTTTTGAGTGAGGTGATTCTTGTATTTAATTTTTGTGTCTTTTGTAGGTACCTCATGGAGGCCTCAAGTTGTTGTTGTTGATTTAGATACTTCATTGGATTCCTCTGGTGATATTCAGGATTAGATTCTTCAACCTGCTACTACTGCTTTGGATGTGCTAAGTGGTGGTTGAATGGTTCTAGTGTATGCATAGGTGTGTTACAGGAAGAGATGATCTGCTTGTAGCAGTTCCTTTTCTATAGATATGGAGATAAAAATGACATGAGGTGGTGAGAAAATTTTATGGAAATGTTGGTGGTTGTGTTAGGATGTTGGGGTAGTGGTGTCGTTTAGGAAAAACACGAAATAAAATTCCCTGTATTTAAGTTGAAAAATTGTGTATCACATTGGTAGTATAAAGTGTTAGACAAGGGTATATTTATTCATGGGATGAAATGATGTTTAGGGTTGGTAGGCATAGGTGGGGTGGCACTTTTGATGCCCCTTTCTAGGATCAAAGATCCTTGTGGCCGTGCATGTAGCCTTGGACTTTCTTCCTATATATTTTCAGGACTTCTTGTAGCACTACACAATTTCCTGTAGCTTTATATTACATCCTATAATAGATCATATATAGGAGGAATTTTTATTTATTTTTTGCTCACTGGATGGTAGAATTTGATGGAGGGATGAGTGCTAGAGTTGGATCTGGAGTGAATAGGTAAAATATATATAGATAGATATGGAATAATGGCGTACCCTTATCCATATTATCCTTGTTCAACAACCTGCAAAACAAAAATAGGTTCGTTCCTTGGTGCTATTTCATTCTTTCGATTCTTTTTTTTTTCTTTTTTATTTTTTATTTTTAAGGTAGGTGGGCTGCATCAGAATATTTTTTCACCCCACAAGCCTGACTTGGGTTCCTCCAATAGGTTTTCACCCAAGGATATTTTATTTCTTTGTATTTTTCCATTTTTTTTGGGTCCAAGTTCTCCTCATGGAGATTTTCAATATTGGAGTTTTCCTTGGATGCATTAGAAAGGATTTCATGCAGGCCTCTTTATTTTTTATTTTCCGTAGGATGGTGAGGAACTAGAAATCATGAGGCTCATAATTACATTCACCTCTTTATTGATTGTGTTGATGAATTCTGCCTTGGACAGGGGCCTCTTGTACATTTTTACCCTGTAACCATGGAAAAGCAGAGGGATCCCCTCCTCATCTATAGCCCTAATTTGAACAACTCCATTTTCATGGAATTTCTCTATTTTATAGGGTCCTAGCCATCTGTTCATTAATTTCCCCTTGAAGTCATTAAATTTCGAGTCATAGAAAAAATAACAATCCCCTTCCTAAAATGTCTTCTCTTTGATGTGCTTATCATGACATAGTTTCCTCTATAGCTGGATTAGCTCTATATGAATGGGGGTCTACATCCTAAATTCGTCCAAAACATTTAAATGAACAAGTGCTTATTTATGTGCATTTATGATGTCCAAATCCAATTGAGTTGCCATTATGAGGGTGTTATACTCAAATTCAATGGAAAGAAAATATTTCTTCCAATAAAATAGATCATATGGATTACACCCTATAGATGTCTTCCAAGTGGTGTTGTAAGCCCAAGTGGCCTACACCAACCTCTCTTCCCAATCTCTTCTGTTGCTGCTCACAACTTTGGTAAGGATGTTCTCTAATGCTCTATTTGTCACTTCCACCTTCCGATTTTCTTAAGGGTTATAGGCAGTAGAAATATTGTGCTTGATATTTTGTTGCCTCATGATATTATTAATGAGATGAGATGTGAATTTAACCCCCTAATCGATGACTACCTCCCTGGGATATCCAAACTTGTAGAACACATTTTTTGTCAAAAATTTAGCCACCTTTTCTTTTGTTGTTGCCTTGACAACCCTTTCCTTGACCCACTTAGTTAAATAATCAGTGCGTACTATAATTTATCTCTTCTTCATGGATGGTGAATCAATGGGTCCAATGAAGTCCATGCCCCACTTTTCAAATGGCTCCTGGGCCACTTGAGGTTGCAGAGGAATTCCATCCCTTGGTGTAGGTTTCCCCATACTTTCACACACATCACATCTAATAGTGTATCGCTTGGAATCCTAATGGAGAGTAGGCCAATAGTATCCATATCAAAAGGCTTTGAAGGTTTCCCTATTAGTATAAAAATTACCCCCAAAGGGCCCATCATGACATGCTAATAGGATGTAAAAGGCCTCCTCTTCCTTAACATATGTCCTAAGGATTTTATCTGGTCCATATTTAGAAGGATTGCCACCAATCCATGTGAAAGGAGATCTCTTTCTTACAATTATTCTCTTCTCTTTGGATTAAAGCTTTGGAGGAAATCTATCAGCAACCACGTAGTTGGCTATGTATGAAAACCAAGGAGAGAGCATTGAGATAGAAAATAAGTGTTGATCTGGAAGCCGATCATCAACCATACCTTCCTCATCAGCAAGAAAACTATGTGTAGACAGGAAATATGAAATAACATTTTATTTTCCTCGCTTATCAAAAATGGTTAGATCAAACTATTGCAACAATAATAACCATCTAATAATTATAACATTGACATCGGGTTTCTTCGTTAAGTATTTAATTTTTGCATGGTCAGTATGCACAAAAGTTTGATATCTAGTAATGAAATGTATGAACATATTGAAGGAATGGACAAAAACTAAAAGATCCTTCTCGATGGTAGTGTAGTTTACTTCAGCCTTAGATATTTTTTTTCTAATGAAGTAAATGACAAAGGGTAATTTATCATCCAATTGTCCCAAGGCTTCCCCCAAATCTTTATCTGATGCATCGTTATGGATATATAAGATCAAATCCCATTTGGGACCGCAAAGTATAGTGGCAGTGGTTAGTTTTTCCTTGATGATATCAAAATCCTCTTGACAAAGACTTGAGAAATAAAATTCAGAATTCTTATCCAACAGTACAACAATGGGGCAACCAATTTGCTAAAATCCTTGATGAACCTCTTATTGTAGCCAAACAAGCATAAGAAAATCTTGACAACTATTTTCTTATGAGGAATAGCAAACATTTCTATAATGGAAATTTTGTTTGGGTCTACATGTATTCTTGCCTAAGATATGGAGTGGACTAGGACAATCCCTACCTTCTTCAAGAATTCACATTTCTCACGGCTTAGAGAGAGATTCATTTCAATTAATTTCCTTTTCGCCCTACCGATATTGGAGAGAACCTCCTAAAAATCGTACCCATATGGAGTTAAATCGTCCATGTATTTTCCAACAGAATCATGGACAAGTTCAGAGAAATGCTCAAAACCTCTCTCTGTAAATTTGTAGGGGAATTGCATAAGGCCAAAGGGAAGGACTTTGTAAGTGAAAGTTCCCGAAGTACATGTGAATCTAGTCTTATCTTGGTCCTTAGGGCTGATATCGATTTGATGAAGCGCACTGAATCCATCCAATAAATATAAGAGCTTATTCCCTATAATACCATCCAAGTCTGGGTCAATGAAAGGAAAAGGGAAATTCTCTTTCTTAGTGGCTTTATTCAATTCTCGGTAGTAAGCATAGATTTTCCACTTGCCATTGTTCTTTGGTACTACAATGAGAGGAGCACCCATTCACTGTCGGATATGGGGTAGATGAACTCTACATTAAACAACTTCTGCAATTCATCATTTAGTATGTCCTTTAAGGCTAGGTTCATCCTCTGTTGGGGCTAGTGCACATGCTTTCATCCCTCTTTGATGTAAATATGGTGTGTGCACCACTAAGAGATGCACCACTTTCATGTCCTTATAATCCCAAGAAAAATCTTCTAATTTTTCCATCAGTAGCACGCACCCTTGGCAGGTTCAGAGATTGAGTCAAATGAGCACAACTCATTCCACTGGTTGCTTTTATATTTTCTTACTAAGTCATTGAGTTGAATGGAAGTGGGGGGTTGTCTTTGAAGGATATGGTCAATGAGGTCATCTTCATCAGGTTTCCCCCCTATAAGAAAATTATCCAAGGTATAAATAGGGTAGGGTGTGGTATGATACACTTCATATTCTTCTTCATCCTCCAACAATAAAGGCATATCATGGTCAATGGAAGGTTGGGCAGGAGCATATAATACCATTTTCTTGGAAAAGGGCCAACTGTTGATAGTCATGTTTACAACCCTGCAACTGATATACTCATTGGCAGTGGCCACCTAAGGTATTCCTAAAGTGAGAGGATAGCCATTAAACTTTTTTTTGGGCTTAAGTACCAGGAATTTAGTGGGATACTCCCATGAGTCAATGGATAATATAACATCCTCAAAAACTCCTTCTGGAGCTACTATGGAGCTATCAAGAAGTTGTACAACTATGGTGGTATTTCTCAAAGTTCGCACGAGGTTGAGATCCAACATGGTTTCCATGATCCTCACATTGATTGCAACCAAAATATCAAGGAATGTATGAGGGAAAATGATACCATCAATGTGTACATCTACTACTGGACTACCAGGGTCCAGGTATTTCAAAAAAATCACTCTTCCCAACATAAAATAAGATAGTTGGCCTAAAAAATTGATGGTGGGGGTGTCTCTCTTTCTTCTCAAAGGGATTTCAAATAATTTTTCTTTGATAAGCTTATTTTATATGGGAACATCATTAATATCTTGTAGACGGGGTATCTGTACACATATATCCTTCAGTTCTCCCATAATTTCAGTCTCTTATGGGGTGTGTTTTCCAGGGTGGATCAGTTGCTTAGGAAAAGGAGGTTGATTGGTTTGAGGGATACTTTATTCATTTTCCCCTTCAACATCTCTAGGTGGAGATGGGGGATGTTTGTCTGGGAGTGCTCTTCTAGACCTAAGGTTGATCTCATGTATCCCAACAACATAGGCTGGATAGGATTTTTCTACACTGTAGACCTGATGTGCCTTCTTGTTGTTTGGGTTCAGATTGGGTTGGAAAAACATCTGAGGCAACTTAGGGGGAGCATGATTAGTGGGTTTAGGTTGAGGTTGGGGTGGATGCAATAAAGCAGGAGGTTGGTTGAGTTATGGCCTCCAACCATCTGATGGGTTGCTCCATTGAGTTGGTTGAGGAACATGATGCTGAAAGGGTTGATTTAAAGGCTGAGGATGATATGGAGAGGCATAATGCCAAGACAGAGGTGTAGGCATGATGGAGGAGTGGAATTAATTCAAGTCAATTCTTGTAGCCTTAACCAATAACTTTTACTTCGGCTGATGAATTATAATTGCATTAATCAAAAGCGTTAATGAACATAAATGAACATATGCATGCTGTAAAGAAGAGGAACATAACAAGAATTAGAAAAATAAGACATTTATAACAGAGTTCATCCAGGAGGGACTATGTCTCCAGTCCTCGATGTCAAGATGGTGTAGGTCGCTGCATTAAGTGTTGTAAGGAGTGAAGATGTACATGGATGGTGTTTTCACTATCATACAAGGAGAATTCCCTCACATAGGAGTGGCTAGAAATCTCTATGAGATGTTCCGCTATAGGAACTCTCATTCGAAAAAGGACTCCTATCAGTATGAAAACGCTCACACATAGAGTCTATGAATATCCCGCCAACATGGAAAACGAAAGGATCTCAAACAACATACATGTGACAATGAGTATCCCGCTAACATGGTAGAAAAGGGATCTCAAACATAATACAAATCCATGATAGAAATTACATCTCAAATGAAGAACAAAACAATACCCCACATCAAACATAAATAAGGATCTGTACAGGACAATGTATCTCATAGACAAAGAGACCAAGAAGTACATGAAATCAACTCATCATATACCTCACGCTAAATATGATTTAAGAATGAGTTGATCTCCTGCTGGATCTAAAATCACCATAACAATCGTGGTGACGAAAGGTGTGAAATCGACTGCTCACTCACTGAATGCTAACACCTCCAACCTCACTTCAAAAAGTGGCCAAAAAATATAAAGCTCAGATGGAAAATATGAATATGCTATCAGATTCATGATGTCAAATAGTGCAAAATTTACTGTCAAATTTATAAATTGTGACATAATGAAAATATGGGCTAAAAGGAATCTTTTAGATTCCCCCTAGATTCCTCAAAGATGTTGCTCCAAGGATGGACTGGAAATATTCAACTCAAAATGAAAATCTAACCTCACCATTTCATTCCATGTGAAAAACCGTGAAATATTACTGTAAACTTCACTATATTCCGACATGGAGAAAAATTACCTCCCCGAGAAAATTTCAAGGATCATGGCTTCGCTCCCTATTTCTGGGCCTGCTCATGGTTCTGCCTATAATAAAAATTTCACTACCTTGATCTATGTGCACGCTCCTGCTCTTCCTTGGCCTGGGCGCACTTGTGAAAAACTGAGTTTATATAACAAGAGGTGGGAAGACTTCCATAAGTTTCTTGTTTGGTGAATGGTTATGACCCTGATTTGGAGGGAGGGGGTCGGGTGGTCAAACCACGCCCCCTCCTTTTTTAAAGCTTAGTTTGATTAAAAAACCTGCACATTATTATTTTTAAACCCTCGAGAATTTATTTAAGAGTCAAGTGAGTACATTGGGGGGCGTCGGACCCCCATTGGGTTGCCCACCCCTTATTCCCTGTCGACACCATGTTTAAATGGGGGAGAGGGTTAACATTTAATAGTGTGATGGTGTGGGCACCCATGATGCGAGCTGGCCCCACTGCCCATTGTTTTCCATATATGTGGTGTGGGTTGGTTGTTCTCAGTGGGTCTGCCTCCTAAGCGGCCCGACCCAACCATATATGGTTTATTTATGTGCCATGTAATATGGCCATGAGCGGAGGGTCCGGCGGGGGTCATGGCGCGTTGGCCCATATACAATATATTTTGTTATGTATATTGTTGGGGTGGTGAGGTTGGGGGCCCATCGCCCTTTTTTTAGCATTTTTTTTGTTTAAATAAAAAAAAATGCACATTTTTTAAAATCCCAAAAATAGGCGTTAGTGGGAATTTTAAGTGTCCAAAAATTTTGCCCAAAATCTTGCTGGAGCTGGTCGTTATTCGATGGCCGGAATTTGGAAAAATTGCGCCTTCTTTATGCTTGCCCAGTGACCAAATCAACTAAAAAAATTGACTACTCCTAACTTCTCAATATGGACTCGTAATTGAGTGTCATTTATGTCATTTGAATAAAAAAAGACGAGATATTCAACCTGAACCTCGTTAGAGAGCAATCCAAAAAAATTGATTTTTTGAGCTTCCATCAGTCCACTTTGTCCTATGTGTGTCTTTGAAGCCACCTGGATAAATTTTTGCCATTGAGAACCTTTTGGTCCTCCAAAAGCATTAATAAGAATCTGAAACTTCTGTGTACTATGTTTGTACCACAAGATTCTTGACAAGGTCACCCTTCCATCTCCTTCACCTTTGTCCTTCGGAGCTGTGGAAGGCGAAGAGTCACAAAGGAGTCCAAGTGACCTTGGAAGATGAATCCAAGGGTCACCTCGTTGTATTATAAATGTACATCATATCAATGGTAATATGCAAGGAATGCTTATCTTTCCTATTTGTGTGTTTTACCTTCTTCATACACCATGTGTGTGTTTAACATGGTATCGGAGCTGCAGGATAAGTCCTGGCATTTCCAGATTATGTCGGCTCTTTTTTTGCATAACTGACATCCTATGCCATTTTCTGTCATTTATGCCTGAGTTTTATTGAATGCTCCTTGTTTCCTTATTCTCTGGTGCCAAAGAAATACCCTCTGTCAAAGCCTATATGTGCTCAACAATTGCACAATTTCAAATTATTATAATATTGATTATTTGATATAACAGTCATTACCTAGGCTCAATTTTGCTACATTCTCAGAGTTGTCTGTATATGTTTTCCATTCTAAGCTTTCCTTTCAAAATACCCCACCTACATACCTTTCAGACTCCTCTGGGAATTGGCACTCCACACACACCTGTGTACATTACACCAATTTGAATATTGGGGAGTCATTACTGAGCCATGCCTCCTATATGCTCACCTATCCAATAACTCCTCACGTAGCTCACATTTATCCTCTCACCCCTTGCACCCTCCCTCTCACCGCTCGCTCCCATTGTGCCCTCCCTCAAGTCCCATTCACTTCTTCTCCCTCCACTTCTCCCACGTCTTCTGCCCTGCCCTCTGTCTGACGTTGGCTCCACTCCCCACCAGCCTGCCCACCTTCCCTCCTTTGCAGCTCCTTCCTACCCCCTCACGTCCCTCCTACTCCCACACCTCTCCACCCCCGTTACTTCATCCCTTCGGACTCGCTCTCCCCCTCCACTCACCCCTCGCCCTCCCCATTCACTACACCCTGCCCACTCACCCCTCTCCCTCCCCATTCATTGCACCCCACCTCCTCACCCCTCGCCCTCTCCACCCCGCTCACTCCTGCACAACACACAACCCTGCTCACCTGCTCCTCCCCACTGCGCTACCCACTCCCAACCCCGATCTACCGCTCTCAGCCCTCCCCACAATGCTGCTCACCGCACCCACACTACACTCCCCTCTCACAGCCGCTCAGCCCTCCCTCCTTCCCCTCCCACAAAAATTCTCTGCATTCCCTTATTTTTAGTCTCTTATTTTTATGTTTAGCTACTCTCCTCTGCGTTTTTTCATTATGCCATAATACCAATTAAATTTTTTTTTTTTTTACAGTTTCACCTCCCCCCAAAATCACCTTCTCCAGTAATCACCTCCTCCAGAAAACACATACCCCAGATAATACCTCTATTTTTTCCCTCAATTTATCTTTTGAAAAAAAAAAAGAAAGAAAGAAAGAAGGAAATAAAGAGAAGAAGAAGAAGAGAGAGGGGAGATGGTATATGAATAAATATATATATGGATTTTCTATATAGTGAAGAGTGAATTTTTTTCTGTATGTTTCTTTATTATAATGTGACCAAGATGTTTGGCATGTATAGAAGGGTGACTCTCTAAAAGATATTGACATGTGAAGGCAAATGTTGAAAATTGGTCATCATTTTCAAAATAGCAGTGGCATCATAAATTCACTCATAGTTTTGCCACAAAGGTTTTTTTGGAATTTTCCTTCGTCTTTATTATGAGGTAATATAGCAAGCTCAAGACCATATGCTCATCGATAGTGAAGCATCCAAGCCTGTGAATATCTTTTTGTTGAATTAAAGTTGTTGGTGTAAAACAGTTCTTTGAAGAAGAGAGAAATCATTTTCCTTAAAGGGTTATTGCATAGTAGTTTTTGTTGCACATTTACAAAATATTTTGTAGTAACATTATATTTTACTGACATTGTGAGTCGATATTGCTTCTTATTTCATAATTGCAATTAGTGATTGAAGTGTAACTTTGAGTTGTTGAGAAAAATGGCTAAAATCAATGATGCATTAGAGTTGTTGCATAACCTCATTCATTCCACTCTTCATGATATGGTAAAAATGAGCAAGAACGCTCTTTTTAATATTCAAACTTGCATGCAAGATGCACAAGACAAGATTGAGTTTTTGTAGTTGGAGTCTTAGCTTCAGCAAGATGAAATTCAGCAAAAGAGTCATCATTTTGAACCTGTTTCCGTTCAAAACATTGAGAGGGAATCCCATCAGTAGCAAGAATATAAAGTTACAGTCGATTCATATTCAGTTCCTTGTACAATAATAGATTTACATGCAGATGTAGCAGCTCAGTCTGCACTTCCCAATCCCATCATCAGACCTTGGGGAGAGCTTGTCCACAACAAGCATAGAACTGGTCTTGGATATGACAAGGATGTGTCCTTTCATATTCCAAACTACTCCAAGCCCATGAAATTTTAGAGTGCCATATTTCTTAATGAAAGTTCACCTTCAGCTATTCCATATTTGGCTCCTCTTCCACAACAGTCAGAACATATTGTAAAATGCCAACGCTGTGATTGATTTGGCCATATGAAAGATCACTGTTTCGATCTTCACCCATGCAAGCACTACGCTCAGAAAACCCATTCTTCACACAGATGCTTCAGAAACAAGCCTCCTGCAAGATCAAAGATTCATATTGGATGGATCACTTCTTGGCAATGGGAATCAACAACTAAGAAGATGTTTAAGTCGCATGTCAAAACGTGTTCTAGAATATTGAACGAAATTGCAGTCGTGTTTTCGCCATAATCTCACCTTGTACCTGACAAGGGGGGAAATGGTGGTCATCTACAAGCTTCGACACAACAGTTCAAGTGAGCCTGAGCCACAATCTCTCATTCCAGATTCAAAGTTGTAGCCAGAGACATAGCAGTTCAAGTGAGCCTAAACCAGAATTTGTCATTCCAGATTCATAGTTGTAGCGAGAGACACATATTCCCATGAGCATGCCTTTGGTTGCTGGAAAACCTTAAACCATCTATGTGAGGTTCATATTCTTCCTCTTCAAATAATTTAGAGCACTTCCTCTAGCAGAAGACTTCAGCTTCATGCCAGCCTTGGTAGAGTTCCAGGAAATGCATCAAGCATTCCAGAGTTGGAGGTCATCCTTAAACCATCATAGGTTGTAGACTTCCCATTTTCTAGGTTGAAGGTATCCCTCTTCAAATATGAGGGACACTTCCTCTTGGAGAAGCCCTCAACTTCTTTCCAGATTTGGAGGATTTTATGGAACTGTAATAAGCGTTGCATTCCAGTGATGGTGGTCATCCTTAAACCACCTCTTTATGCCAACATTTCAAAGAGTTGATTCAACCTAAGTGTTGCCATGCATATTTTCCAGATTTGTATTACAACTCTCTTCTTGGACTCACACATACCCCTTCAGATTAATGGGGGAACATTGAACACATAATCCTCTATGGGTAGGTGTGGAAGGTGAAGAGTCACAAAGGAGTCCAAATGATCTTGGAAGATGAATCCAAGAGTCACCTCATTGTATTATAAATGTACATCATATCAGTGGTAATATGCAACGAATGCCTATCTTTCTATTTGTGTGTTTTACCTTCTTCATACACCATGTATGTGTTTAACAAGAGCCTTAAGTGATGAACCAACACCTACACCCTCTTCAAATATTTACTACAATTTCCTGTAAATTACCTACTTGAATTGACCAACTATGACCCAAAACATTTCCATACATGCGATGAGTTTATAACATGTATGCAGTGGTCAAGTTTATATTAAATGGAAATCACCCCCAACTATCATTATAAGAAAAGACATCATTGTCGCATTTCTAAGTGATGGAAAACACATTATCACTTTTCCATGAAAGAAATGCATCACACGACTCATAAAACAAGTTGAAAATATCATTGTTGCTTAAAAAAGTGAAGGAAAAACACATCATCACTTTTATAGTGTAAAATGAAACAAATTATTTCCAAAAATAAGGCCGTGACAAGCTAATGCCTCTAGAAAAGCAATCTAGAAAAACCACCTCTCACTTATCAAAGTGAATGGGTCACCCCCTCTGGGATATTCACTTGTCGATTAGCTCTTTCGAATGGTTTATGCACCGATGCTTCACTCTTAAGGTGCTACTCTGGATGGAGCCTCCAACACGTGTATCCTTGATGGCCACTTTAGTCACAATGGGTGCAAAAGGTATTTTTCCTCTAAGGAGTCTCTTGTCGGTTCCTGAAATGGGTATTTTCATACTTCCAACAGAAATGATATGAGGTGAAGATGAAACTGAAGCGAAATCAACATTGTTTACCTCAGTTGTTGATTTTTACATAGGTGAAGAAAGCTTATGTAAGCCTTCATTACACTTCACTTCCTTCAATGCCTCTGTCGCGGCTTGTAGCTGAAGCTACAAGTGTTGCTTCTCCTCCTTCTCTTCATGTAAGAGTTCTTTCAATGCAACATGGTCTGCTTGAAGACATTAGTTTTTGTGTTTCAATTCTTCCCATGCCTCTGTCATGGCTCACAACTAAAGTTGCAATTGATGTTTGTCCTCCTTCTCTTCCTATAGGAGTGCCTTCAATTCAACTTCTCTGCCACTTGTTTTTCATAAGTGTCGCAAAACCATTAGGGGAATTTTAAGGTCTAAAATGGGCCTCCTAAGAAAATTGTACAACCAAAATAAACTTTGTAAGAACCAATAGGATTCAAGATGATGATGTCAACCATGGGGGATGATTAACCATTTTTTAATTAAAAGGGTAAAAAGATTAAAAAATAATAAAATAATAAAACTACTTTTTCAACTCGTATTGTTAACTTATCTCCCAAATTTTTTCCTCAAATTTCAATCAGGAGTACTCATTGGATGCAAAATTTAATTTCTCATTTGAGGAATACCCATGTTGCATACTTTCGATGGAACCTCCTACAAGAAAATTGAGAAATACATGAAAAAACATGATTTCAATTACGTTTTTTCATGCATTTCTCATTTATTGTGTAGCAGGTTCCATCAAAAGTATGCAACATGGGTACTCCTTGTATGAGGAATCAAATCTTGCACCTAGTGAGTACACTCGCTCGAAATGTGAGTAAAAAATTTGGGAGGTAAGTTAAAAATACAAGTTGAAAAAAATATTTTTCTATTTTTTCCCTCTAAAATTTGATGTAATCAAACCTTATTTTATTATTTCCACTATTATTTTATAATTTCCTTCAGAGGCCCATTTTGGACCTCAAAATTCCCCTAACGATGTCTGCTTTCTCGGATACCCTGAGCATGGTCTCGTACATGTCCTTGACATCCTCCATTTCTCAACTCAACGAACGCTCAATGTTCGCACCTACAATCCATATCAACAAGAAGACCTGAACTCATACCACTTGATCTAGGTCAATTCTTGATACCCTTAACCAAGACCTTTTACTTCGGCTGATGGATTAGAATTGCATTAATAGAAAGATTTAATGAACATAAATGAAAATCTACATGTTGTAAAGAAGAGGAACATTACAAGCATGGGAAACATAAGACATTGATAACGAAGTTCGTCCACGAGGTAATAGGTCTCCGGGCATTGGTGTGAAGATGGTGTAGGCTGCTGTATTAAGTGTTGTAAGGAGTTAAGATGTACATGGATGTTGTTTTCACTATCATATATGGAAAATTCCCTCACGTAGGAGGGGCTATACCTCTCTACTAGATGTTCCACTATAGGAACACTCATTCACAAAAATGACTCCTATTAGTATGACAATAACTCGCACATAAAGACTATGAGTAACCTGCCAACATGGAAAACAAAGGGATATAAAAAAACATACATGTGACAATCAGTATCCCGCCAACATGGCAGAAAATGGATCTCAAAAATAATACAAATCCATGATATAAATTACATCTCAAATCAAGAAAAAAACAAAATCCCACATCACATATCAACAGGGATCTATACAACACAATGCATCTCATAGGCAAAGAGACCAAGAAGTACATGAAATCAAATCATCATAAAAATCATGCTAAAGAATCCTATACTTTCTTACCATTCAATTGTGTGATGGTGTGGGCTCCCAAGAGGCGAGCCGGCCATTCCGGCTGGGTTGGTTCAAGTCTCGTCACCCGCAGTTTTTGATATATGTGGTGTGGGTTGGTTGTGGTTGGTGCGTCCACCTCCTAAGCGACCTGACCCAGCCATATATGGTTTATTTATGTGCCATGTAATATGGTCGTGAGAAAAGGTTTCAGCGGGGGTCATGGCCCACTGACCCATATACACTATATTTTGTTATGTGCGCTGGTGGGGTGGTGGGGTTGGGGGCCTGCTTCCCTTTTTTTAATATATATTTTTTTAAATAAAAAAATATGCACACTTTTAAAAATCTTGAAAATATGTGCTAGTGGGCATTTTAAGTGTCCCACAATTTCTCCCAAAATCTAGCCAGAATATGGTGGCCAAATTTCAGCAAAATTACACCTTCTTTAAGCCTGCTGAGTCACCAATTCAACCCAAAATTTTGATTGCTTCTAACATCTCCATACGGACTCGTAATTGAGCATCATATGTGCCATTGGAATCAGAAAGATGTGATATTAAACATAAACCTGGCTTGAGAGAAATCCAAACACTCTGAGTTTTTGAACTTCCATGAGTCCACTTTGTCTCGTGTGTGTCTCTGGAGCCACCTGGATCAGGAATAATACAAAGGTTGCATGGGTGCATTCTAGTTTGCATGATAGTAAGAATATTTTATACCTTTCATGCCTTGTTGGTATGGCCAAGGTCCTTCAAGCCTCCTTTTATTTATGAAGCAGAGGTGCTGAGGTCCTCACTCTACACCTTTATATACAACTTTGAGGCCAGGTAAGGAAGAAAATTTTTCCGTTGCATGATTCTCTTCAGAGACTGAGAAAACCTCTATGACATTCAATGGAAATTCATTCCGAGGGTGTTTTCTAATGAATCTAGGGAAAAATATAGCTAATGCCCTCTCTTCTTCCTCTTGTTTTCACTTGATTTGAATTATGTCTATTTGCAAACAAAATTTGTTCAACATCTCACTTTTAAAATCCTCCAACAAGTTTAAAATATCATGCTTGATGGAGGTTGAAAAGGAAGGGGTACTCATCATACTTTGACTAGCTCTAGCATTTTTACTAGTTGACCTAGAGTGATTTCTAAATATATTCTTGATGTGCTTATAAGGTAGCTGATAGATATATCCTTCAGATAACTTATTAAGGTTTTCCATCACCTCCTCCCTAACCCCCCTGAGAAGCACTAACTTGAGTGATCTAGGATCAATGGTGCAGTTAGGTTTTTTTTAGTTCAATTGGAATCACTATTCATAATCATCCAAAGATTCATTAGGCCCTAGGGTCATCCTAAATATTTCCTCCTTCATTTCTTTGGACTTGAAATAGTCTCTATATTTTCTTTTGAAGGATTCTTGCTTGTGAGCCTAGGTAATGTTTTTGTTCTTAGGAAGACCCATGAACCATCTCAAGGCTAGATCCTTGAGGGTGTATGGGAACAAGTTTAAATTTTTTTCATCAAAGGCATATTCCTTAGTCCTACAAACAACATAAAAATAAAACATGAAAGTGTTAGGGTCCTCATAAGTTAGGCCATGGAAGTGTGGAAGGGTTGAAGGGATGATGTTCTTCATTCTAGTCTCTCGATTGGTTTCTCTAATGAGGAAGACTCCTTGGGTCTTTTTTTCATCCATAGCTTGAATAGGGGAAGAAGGTTCCTTTGGCGAAGGAAGTTTTTCTTCTTCCCCAATAGGTTCTTAAAATTTTTCAAGTTCCTCACATAGAGGGTGTTCTACCTCATAGTCACTAAAGAAGAGTGAAGGGTGACTATGTGGGGATGTGGGGGTTTTTGGTAAAAATAAATCTTGGTTGTCTCTACTCTTATGAGGAATGAAAGTAAAAAACTTTGTGCTTTATTTTCCAATATTTTGGAACTGAATGTAAAATTGAAATAAGAAAAGAATTCTCAAGAAGAAACAAGCATCTACTTAGACACCTCCCTTGCAACGACGCCAAAAAATGGTGAGCCATGGTATTGCACAAAGATTTCTCCAACTCCCATAGGCTACTCAACTTTACTTATTAACTTGGGATTCATAATAACATGGGGGTGAAATTTCCATATGTAGAGCATGTGATCTCTACTCATGTTGTCATCATCTTAGTTCTACCATGAGGTTCTAGTAACTAGGGCTACCTTGAAAGAGGAAGTTTGTCACACTTTTAACTTCAACGTAAAACTGAAAGAATATCATAACCACTACTCTGCTGGAAAGAAAAGAAAATACACTAGATCTCGCTCATTTATCTATTTAATGTCTACTTTTGCAATGGAAAATACTAACAATTATTCTAATTACAAGTAGGGAAATTATACTAGATTTCATTAGACTTCTAGACTATCTAATTGATTTGTAAAAAGGGAATTAATATATATTTTCACACACACTGGACCAATGATTGATTTACTTCTATCTACTGTATTCTAGATATTGTGCTAATTATGTGTTCTATGGTGGTCTAATCACAATAAAATTACTCTATTTTTCAGCAAGAGAGGAGGGTGTTTGGGTGTCCTAACGGTGTCCCTGAACCAAGGATTCATAGGTACGAAGTCCACTAATGTCTTTTCTAGGCTCAAGTGAGGTGGAGGAATGAATTTGAGATGAATAAGAGGGCTCCCAATGCTTCTACAGGATTATTGTTTTGCTACAGGAAGTCTTGTAATGTTACAGGAAACATGTCAACAGAGTTTGGAGGCCATCAATGTTGGAAGGGACGTTAGGAATATTAAAGGAAAGGTGTATCTAAGGGACTTGAAGATGACCAATCGCCTTGGCTAATATAAGAACCCTTATAGGGCTTTTCTTGCACCAAAATGGTTGCTCTGGGTGGGTGTGATGATGGTCTTGAAAAACAGGGTTGTGGGTGAAAAAATGGAAGGTGACTGAAAGATGGTTGAAACCCAAAGTGATAGTGCTAAAAGGGGGTCCTTATCTACTACTATATCCAAACTTGCAACCAGTACATCCACTCAGACATCTATCATTAGAAAACTATCATGTAAACAATGGGAAAGATGAGTTGAATTTAAATGAAACTATTCATTCACTTACAACATAAAAATAACCTCTAGTCTACATCATAATTATGATAAAAAAATTAAACTCGAACTTAAATTTTTTGAGAAATCATAAATTGAATTTTGTTTTTTCTCTACAGGAAGTCATTCCTCCTCAAGATCAAATGGAAGCAGTGAGAGAGGGAGACTTTCAACATATTTTTGATTTTTTAGATGCTACCAAAATACAATGACATTAACCAACTACTAAAGCATAACAGAAAAATAAAAAATAAAAAAAATGTACACAAGAGAGAGTGCAACTCATGTATTGGGCCCTAACCCACAAGCTTCAATCCTCTGAAATAAAATCATTGAGAAATGGACCAAATAATCATTTTTATTTCATAACGAAACTCTTACATTGATAATTACAGTCAAAATATCTAACATAGAGCCAATATTTCTCGAGTTGCTTATAAAATCTGAATCCTATTGAGATTTTTATCCTGTGTATTTATACAAAAGGGTATCTACCAACATCTCCCTAAAAAGTAGGCATTTTCCCCTTGATTTTCGAGATGAGTGGAGCTTGGCCCCCTGTTAACGTTTACTTGATCGACTGCCTTAGACTTCGAACTATTAGACAAGGATCTGAGGAGACATTGGTTGATTCCAGGAGTTAAGAAGGTGGTCAGCCTTACTATTATTTATTCCTATTTTGTACTCCAAGCTCTGCCATGGAATTTTACTCAAAAATATTATTCTTTCCTTCATTTCATGCAATTAAACCATGTTAGGCCTTAAGAAACGACAATCCTTTTATACCATTATCACTAGGAAAATTATGACAAATTGTCATCAAATGTGTCAGAGAGTAAATAAGCTAGAAAGGTGACACTATAACCCATTAAAATATACATAATGATGGCCCACATCAGTTACCCCACTTCCCTTTCTCTAGTATGGGAGTAATGCAAGTAGAAGGAGAAGGGACTCTCTATAACATCATAAATGGCACCAGGAAATGGGTTTCGATGAAAAGGAAATTAGGAAATGAATAACTGTCTTTGGATTTGGTTACTAATGTATATGATTTCCTATACTTGGAATTTCCAACTTAAAATGATATTTCTTCTTCCTATGATCTAGTTATAACACTTTCCTTTGATTAAATATGTGTTGCGTTGATTATTTTCACTGCAATTATACTTTTAGTAGTAGCCGTGAATTGATTTCCCTTCGCATAAGCCATTAAATGAAGAGTTAGGGTGACATTTACAATTCATTAAATAGGATCACCATCATGAGTAGATGCACCATAAGGAGAAGAAAATGTGGCTTGCACATATTTGGCACAATACCTCTTAAGTTTGTATGGACCCAAAGTTTATGATTAAAGTTTTAAAAAAAGGGACAATGTTCTTACTATAGTTGTTGGAGCCCATGAAATTCTATTCTATGAAGCTTAAATTATTTTAGATTCCATACTTTTTAATTACTAATGTATGAAACAAATAAAAAATGGAAAATAGAGAAAATAATATGATCACACAGCATCCATAATGAAAATAATTATTTTCTTATGGAAACTCTTATAGGTGAAAACCTAATTAGAAGGTGAGGTTGTCCCACTCCCTTCTCTCTAGTATGGGAGTAAGGAAAGTATAAGGAGAAAAATCTCTATGGAGATACTGAAAATTTGTGGCTTGTTTAGCTTTTACAAAATACTAACCTCCTCTATTATTATATCTTAATACTACTCCTACTTGCTCATCTATACTACAAAATAAGATACAATTGTATAGAATCTAATCAATACTCCTCATATTGGCCTCATTTAGGACTATGATTCAAATCCTTCAATTCTCAACTAAATTTATGACTTTTTCCTGTTAGAGCCTTGTTCATAGTTCACATGTGGCTAACCTCTTTTGCATGATCAATGAGGATTGGCATACAAGGAGATGCGCATCCAAAAATTAAAGTCCATGATCTTAGAAGTGATGGCAATCGGTCTAGTCACCATGGAAATGATAAATTTGTACATTGTGTTTGCAAAACATTGGATATGGTAGAGCACATTCTCCAGGTGGATTTTGATGCATCCAATTGGAATGGTGTAGCAATAGACCAGACCATGTGGAGGATGAACTCTCGCGACTCCCTCCCTCCCATCTAGTGGACAAGGAGTCACATATATCATAAATTAAAAAAATATCAATGATTTATTGAAGCACAAAGAGAATATTGGTTAAAAGGCCAAGGGATTCTACTCCTACAATGCATTCTTTGCTACTAGGAATGCTTTTCTTAACATCGGCACCATCTGGGATCTCACTGCTAAAAAAAGAGAGATTGTTGCTTCCTTTGGCCAAACCTCCCACGGAACCACAAGTTATACTTACGCATATATTTCGTTATGATTTCTTTATCTAATTTTACTTGTTTTATGAATTATTTGGAAATAATATTGTTAAAACAGGTGGATGGCTAAAAGCATGACATGGCCCCTACTCCTAGGGCTATTGGTTCAAAGAGGAGCAACGCAATCCTCCTGCCAAGTACTTCCAAGAATCCTCCTAATGGCTCTGCGTATGTGAAATTACACATTATCAAAAAGGGCCTGTTCAAATGTCATGGTTGGTCATTTCAAGAATATTTTCAATTTTAATTCCATTCACGATATTCTACAAAAATGTACAAAAAAACATTTTACGAAATTTAAGCCTAGTGCATCGTTTACTCTTATAGGTAAAGGTATTCCCTAATATATTCATCCTTAAATGAAATGAAAATAATACACAATCAACGTAATCACTTGGCGTAATTAGAAAACTTGATTAATATTTAAAAGCATAAATAAGTGAAAAAAAAACTCTCGAATTTCACAATCTACAATCATAGTAGAAACCATTTTTTTTAGATTAGAACAAATTAAATCATTAAAAACCAAAATCATAAGGGAATCTTGAATCCTCATGGGAGATAAAGACTATTCAACATACATTCCATAATCTCACAACAACTATATGTATAAAATTAGGAAGAAAAAGGGGAAAATAACACGGAAAAGATTGGAAACCAAAATCGAAGATGGGAAAATAATCAACTATATGGAAGACAAACAGATAAAGAAAATTGATACGTCGAGCAAATCAAAGGAAAAAAAGTACAACGATCACGTTCTGAAAATCAACCAAAAGTGGAAAACATAATGAAAAGAACAAGCGTAAAGCCATTTTTAAATGGCAGCAAGGGGAAGATGGTTTGTTTGTAAAGGGATACGTATAGTCATTCCAAACCACAACATAATCACCGTAGAGTCTCTAATTCTTGCGGGAGGTTCGCCCACCTATGATAATCCAGCGACGCAAGATTTTCTAGTCATCTAACACAATGATCAATGACCCACCACATGACACAGTGACATGGGTGGGGAGTTATTCCTAGAGGAACGCCTTACATCGTAATTATTTTTATTATTATAAATTTTTTCATATTTCATACTAGGATTATACATGTTCGAGTCTTATAGGATTTAATCCTTCTCAACAACAAGGCTAGAAGCCATTACATTAAAACTGATTATGTCTCTCAAAATATTGCATCTATGTGGGGAGGATCTCAATCATCCTCATTATGTAACTTAAAGAAATTGAGTCTCAGTGGGAAGGATGCCAATCATTCATCCCAATTGTCAAATATATATCCAATTATATCAAATTGAAATGTTGTTAAAATAAGTTTTTTATTTTTATTTTTAATTATATTATTAAAATAAAAAACTATATTTATTTAAAAAAATGGATAATACAAAATATATTATGGATATGCTAACATATTTATCATTGAATTTAGGCTTTTTTATGCATATCATGAAAAGTAAGAAAATTTTGGGTAAAAATCTCATCATCTACCCACATGTTAATGGCATAGTCTAACTTATAGACAAAATAGACTTTTTCACCTAGTGATCCAATTTCAAGAAATAATTTGATTCTTATTTATTTACAATACATTTGTGAATGCATAAATGGTTTCAACACCCTAAAAAACTCCTAGAAGTTAGAATAAGTCTATGATAATTATGAGGTTTTATTATAAATATTTTTTTTTGTACATAGTGAGAAAACCCATCATAACTCAAACTAGCTATAGAGACAATAATCAACGTAAACTATCACCGTAATTAGCTAATGCAAACTTAGCTCAACACATAACCATTATTTATGAAAAATCACCCCACTTTGAATGAGGCGCTATTGGTAAGGAGTGAGCTTTCACTATTGATTGATGCCTTTGGGTACTTTTTCTCGTCTCAAAAACATAAACTCTTAGCAAAACAAAAGCAATTTTAGAACGCACTCCACTCTCATATATCTATGAATTATTATTATTATTATTTATATTTATATTTATATTTATATCTATATATAGTATTAAAAAATATATTAATAATATTATTCTGTATTTTTTAATTAATTTGTATTTTATAATTTAAAAAATTATTTAAAAAAACAAAAAATTATACTAGTATTTTTGTGTATTTTACTTTAGTCAGACTTTTTCGAAGTTTTTTCGATGGAATTTTAGGGTCTAATTTCTCTAAAATCTAGCAGGAATTTATTGAAATCACAAATTTGGTGGGTACCCCACAATCAAAGTGCCCTAGGAGTTTTTGAGAGTGTTGAATCCATATATACTGTAAAAAAACAGTTTAAGTAACTCAAATCAAAATTTCTGGCAGCAGAAAAACCAAAAAACCACAGTAAAAACAATTCATTTTATTTATTGAAATATATTATGTAAAATATTATAAAAAAATTGGTTTAATTTTCATTAACGTGTGAAATTAAAACCACTTCAACATCACTAATTTAAAAACATTAAAATTAAATATAACCTCAAATATTTATTTTTATGGATTACATTAATATATCCCTCCATACACAACATTCGTTAATATGTGAAAAATATTAGTGAATGCCTATGGATACATGCAAATTTCAATAAATGTGGACATACACGGTTGTATATGTTCCCAAAGATTTGCAATCTCCCACACTTTTGTTATTTAATTCAGAAATCTACGGGGATTACCGCTGAGCGGTCGAATCCGATATCTATAATATATCCGAACTTTCCTGGGGTCCTTGTCCGGTACTGGCCAGATCTTCTGTTACATGACACTTCCTCTTCAGGGAGGCCAAGAGTCAGGCACTCAAAGGTACGCGGTAGAAGGAGAAAACTGCTTGGAGGCGCGGCCGTAACAAACAAAAGATGGTTCAAATGAAGGAGCCCTCCCGAAACTGGAAAAAGGCAGAAATCCATTTTTTGGTAAAATTAAAGGTTCAAATGCAAGCCAGATTCAACAAGGCCACAGTTAAGCACGAAACTCTGTGGCAAGAAATATCGGAAAAGATGAAAGGACGCGGATATGGAAGAAGTGCAGAGATCTGTGTTCGTAAATGGAGAAATCTGGTAAGAGGATGCAAGAGTCCACGCGAAAAGGACCCACTACGAGAAGTGTACGAGGAAATAGAAAAATTGTGCAACGCACAACCGGACCGCGGGACTGGTAAAAGCTGGTTGTTATTATTTGCTAATGCTTTTGAATGTAAAATTAATAGTTGATTGTAAGAAAAGGAAGAAAAATTTAGATAAAAATCACGTCATTAGGGTTTTGTCGTCATTAGGGTTTTGTCTATAGGTATTTAGCCATTTAGTGTTTTCTCTACCGGTTTCTAATAATCTAGTGTGGTTTATGGTCTATCTAGTTGATTTTACTGTTTGTTGCAATTGTTTTTGGAGTTCAAATGTGTATAAATTTTGATTTGTATAATATTTTTGGTGGACTGATCACCCATCATCAAAGATAGACTAATTTTAATATACTATGCACACATCATCAGAACTACGAATCATCAGACTTTGAGGTTTTCTTTTTAAGGGTGAGTAAGATGATGAGTGGTAAATCCACCCTAAATTTATTGGACTAATCAAAATCTATACCCAAGTGAACTTCAAAAATGACTACTAGCTGCAGAAACATATAAGCTCAGTTGTTTCTATTTCCTCTGCATATAAGCTCAGTTGTTTCTATTTCCTTCATTTCACTGATTATCCAGTCAGGAGAAGGGCGATAAATATTGATACAGCAGCAGCACTTGGCGAGCTCCATGAACCTCCTTGTATTGGCAACAAGGAGAATAAGGATGAGATTACTGAGACAAAAGAGAACAATCACATTTCTTTAGCCCGTCACCACCCACGAGAACCAGTGTTTGGCGAGGCCAATTCAGAAATTCTTGAACCCCAACGTGTTGGGAACCAGGCGAACGTCATTTTTGAGGCCAGAGAGAGGAACCTCATTTCTCTCCCCGGTCAGGAACTGGATGCCATGCTCACCAATGATTTCATTTCTTTTCCAATTGACTTACAACCAGAGGTGAACATCGATGACATACCTACGGCTGACTTTTCATTCGGAGATAACGATGACGCCTTTTTGGAGTTACTATCTCCATTTCAAGAAATGTAATGTGATTGTTACAGACTATCCTGTTACAGAGTCTGTAACCATAGTCAAGCAAATGTTTGTTTCATTCCTATGAGACACTGGTCACTCAGTATAATGCATCTAGCATCCTTATATGTAGGCTACTTTCTTTTGGTATTTAGGTCTAATGTTACAGCTACCTCTTTATAAAAGAGTAATTTAGGTCAATAGCTATTTTATGAGAGAGTATTTTTCTTCTTTTTGTTTGTAGCATATACTTTTTTATAAAAGTTTATTTGTGATTTCATATTAAAGAGAGTTTATAGAGAGCAACAGATCATCGTATATCTAAGACCAAGTTTGTTCAATTCAAATTTTCTATATTAATAGTGGATAGTACTATTAATATATTATTAAGATTAACTTAAATAAAAAAGATTTTTTATTAATTTATGTAATATTAATTTAAAATACTCTCAAGTAATTAAATTGCGATGATTTCATGATTGTAATTTGAAGAACATGTTAAGGTAATGATACAATAAAAAAGATAAATGGATGCGTGCGATGTATTATAGTGTTTACAGATATACTTCTATATTAAAATTTAGCTAAGTAATTGTATGATGTGATTTAGTTGTTTATATTGTTATATGTTTTTTTTTTAAATGTGAATTACCATATTATTATATGATCGAAATTTTCTTCTATTTACCTGCTATGTATATTGAATTAGTTCACCACGAGAATTGTAGTGTGATTAGGTTAATAAGTATTTTTTTTTTTGTGATATGAATAACATTGTTATCATTATGATATTTTATGGTTAAGTTAATAAATATTTCAATATTTTTTTGGTATGAATAACATTTTTATTATTATGATAAGTGTTATTTTAGTAAGTATTTTTTTATGCTTTTAAAAAAATGAAGATGTTATATATATGGTTAGATTCTCTCTAATAGCATATAGATCATCATTTTAAAATAAAAACAAAAACAAAAATAATAAATTACAATAATAAAAATATAAATTCTATCTTATTATTATTAATTAAAGGTAAACTTGACTTAGTCAAGGTATGGGTGGTTTTGAGTGAACATATGGTATTGACCCATGGTATTCATATGGAATATACCTTATTTCAAGGTAGAAAATAAACTAAACTAGATCCATCTTAACTCACATCTAGCAAGCATGGAAGAACCTAGAGGAATGAAATTTATTTATAAGTTGATCAATTATAATTACATGTATGCACATTGAATATCTCTAAAACTTAACACACATTTGGATAAGTGCCTGATTCTATGTTATCAAGAGTTAGTGGTAATGCAAGCATGAAAAAAATTCAATCTATTAACATGGAGGGATAATTAGAGGTAACCTCACAATTATTTTGAATATGAAGAATTAGTCATATTGCAAGCATGAAAATATCTCTTAACACAGAGGGATATTTGGAGATACTTCTACAATGAATTTAATTTAATGTAAAAGGATAAAATGTAACAAAATGTATTATTTTTTTACAAATATATAATTTGTATTTATAAAAATTATCTAGTGTCAAACTTGAGTGAGTAAATAATGGAAATTTCTTTTAAAAAATATGCAAATCCAAAACATTTATATATTTTTAAAATTGTGAAAGTTACAATGACTTTCATTAATACTATGTACTAGGGTTTTACCATTATCAAAAGATTTTCTATTTTTTTCTTTAGATTGTAGAGCTTATCTTGTATTTATACAATATATAATTTATTTCATAAATGGTTAAAGAGATAAAGAGCAACCAAAAGAATATAAGAACTATATATTTTAATTTTCTAACATATGTTAAGATAAAATTAGGTGAAAAATAATAAACAATGTGAATTTTTTTTAAATATAGATATTTTGATTTGTCATAACCTACTTTATATGTGCCTACAATTTTATTAAGAACATATGTGTGTATCTTTAGAAATATGACATGCAAAATAGAGATATTGAGAGGCATTTAGAATAATGGTGGTTTCAATGGATTTGCATCATCATATGTAGATTTTTCGTCCTAAACCTATATAAAAGGTAACCAACTCACTAGACACATATGCTAGAGTAGGAGTTTCCACTCTTCTCTTAAAGGAGCTTGAATTGAAAAGAGTGTGCATTCCCATTACTGACACATGAACATTCCTAAAGTTTTATTACATTATTGGGGATGCAAACATGCTTTCAAATTTTGTACTTGTTGTTAGGATTACATGCATATTTCAAATAATTTTCAAACATTTTAAGTCCCTGTCGAGGCTTAGGGGCTTTATTGTAGGTAATAAATTTAAACAAAAATATCTAATATTATCGTTCATGAGATTTTTACAATGGTTAAGGAAAATATTATATACCTTCTTTAACATTGGGAGATAACCATTCATGTGGGTATGTCTATCTAAGAGATTACAATATCTATTTTGTAACTATATTTGGTTTATTATAGGTCACACCTACTTGAAATGCTTCAACCTTGAAGCATGGGAAATGATGAATTCCTTGAGATAAGGCTTAAATGTGGATTCATTTCCACGCAGATTCTCCCACCAAATAATGTTTCTATTAGATGTTTTGAGCCTAAGTTTTCACAATTTTTTTTGGTTGAACTTTGAGTTTGTAATGTGGTTATTCTTTTGTATATAAAACCAAATTCTTCGTAAAATAAATATAAATGCATACAATTCATGGAATATATCCATGTCACATTGCAAGAAAGGTTGGTTAACATAACATCAATTCACTATTTTATCCATTGAATTTCTAGTCCAAACATCTTTGAATTTGTTAACACAATCCAACATTAGTTGTTGTTGAGGTAAAACTTTTTGGGCCTTTGAGATGTAAAAAATTCTAGCTTGTATCATGTAACATATTTATTCATTATTGTCGTCAATGACTTCCTTCTTCTCATCAACTTGTGGGAGTGAAACTTAACCTTAGTCAATTTCTATATAAATGCATGATTGAATTCAAAATGGTCACTTGTAATTATCATCTTCTTCTCTATCTTTTTTAGTATAATATGATACTTTATACATACAAATAAACATATTAACATAATAGACTGCTAAGATATTCATATTACAATTTAATAGAGATATGAACGTTTGATAACTTAACCTCCCAAAGTCATTAGATAACAATAACACCACTTTCTGATAAGTTTTATGTATGATTTATATTTTTTTCACCTCAAATTTATTGGTACTATCACAAAGTATGTCCAATGAATTCCTTAATGTTCTTCCTCCCACTTGCTTTAAAGTAAATTTAAAGGTATCATTTCAAAATACATCGTCAATAAATTTGATATACTTATCATGGAGTTCAATAATCCTCATGAAAAATAGATATACATGCATGACACATTTGTCTAGAAGATTGAAGGTGAATAAAATTTGGGTTTTGAGTAAATAAGTAATGGGAATATATTTGTGGGTTTTGAATAGATTGGTGATGGGAATATATTTGTTGGACCATTTAGATGGTTTCTAAGGTATTGAATATAGATCATAATAATTAGAGAAATACAAATTTAATAATTTGTTAGTATTAAGATTCTAGAACTTGTGGAAGCTCCCCTTCATATGGTAATCTCCTTGAATGCAACTATTTTCCATTTTAAACACAATACAAATATCCACTCCTACATTCCATTCTTATATGAAGTTTATTGAATTATCTACAACATTTAGCAAAATGTCAAGAATCCAAGTCTTATCTCATAAAATAGTCTTGTACAAGTTCTAGCATGCCATAAAAGTATATTAAAGACTCTTAGTAGTAAAAGTCTTATCTCATAAAATAGTCTTGTACAAGTTCTGGCATGCCATAAAAGTATATTAAAGGCTCTTAGCAGTGGAAATTTCCAGAAGAATTTTTTTAGCTATACAAATGATCTCTAAAAGGAGAAGTGTAGAAGTGTTCACATGACCGTGACTAGGTTTTGACCTTGAAAAGTTGAATATATCATACATAACCTTAGATATAACCTTGTTACTTCTCTTCATGATACATGTTATGTATTTGTGGACTTCATTGATATATGTTATATATTTCTGGAATCGATTGAGATTCGAATCCACAGGTAAGGAACTAACAACTCCAACTTCCTAAAATGGAATTATCATATTATTTTCGCATTATAGATCATTTTGGGAATTTATTGTGGGTTTTGATTGGTCATTACAAATTTGAATGGATATACATTTTTTTCAAATGTTATATAGCTTTTAGAAACTCCTTCATAATAGTTGCATTGGAGAGTACAATAATCATCTCGTCCTTATAGATTCAGTTATGCTAGTTTCATATTTGTCCCACTTATCTATATATTTTTATTAAGAAAGGTGTATATAGAGAAAATGTTTATTTTTGTTCTTCCTTTCTCAAATTCCTAGGATTTCTCCTTTTACCCTTACAAGGTCATCCTAATTGTGGTTCATAATTTCAATCATGAAGTGGTTGTCATGGAGAAATCCATAAATAACCCCATAAAATTGAACTTTGATGTTTCCCATGCATGAAATAGTTGAGAAGATAATGACACGCTAACTAAAGCATATATAATCATTTACAAAAATTTGTCTACTAAAGCTATCGATATACCTATTGTGAAGATATTCCATGAATTATTTAGATTCGGGTGGCTCATATACATGGGAATTCACTAATCCCACAATATATTGACTTCCGTTGGATATTTTAAATATAATGCTAATGTCCTATTGTTGCAAAGCTTCCTTGATAATGTAGATCACCGATTCCATGTAGTTGTTAGTGATTGGTTTATTAAATCGGTAGATACCTTGATTTCGAAAATGTTTTGTGTTTGCAACCAACATGATAATGTGTTCTTCTATGGTATTAATGTACCATATACATGTCATACCTTAACCTATGGCATCATGGTTCGATGAATAGTACAGCTCATTTGGTTAGATATTATAGCTTCTTGTTGAAATTTTCATATGGTCTTAAAACAAGAATTTGTAAAAATTATGGGATACATCTTTCATATTACTTTCCATTTTCCATAAAAAATTTGTTCTATCCATAATTAATGATAAAAAAACATAATATTCAATATTTCATTGGAAGAAATGACTAGTATTATGTCAGACACCATAAGTGTTACCGTAAAAAGGTATCTTTTGAACACCTAATTAGCCTACATTAATCATCAATCCGGGAGCGACTTTTTATTTGAAGAGTGTACTCCGTCTGAGGCTGCAATTATCTAAGAGCAATGCTGTGAAGATGTAGTATAGAATGTGAAATGCAAAAGTAACAAATGCTTGTAAAGAAATATAATTATAGTGACATGAATGGAAATGCTCTGAAAATTAAACTACATCAATCTTGCAAAACATCGATCAGGGATACAGTAGCAATAACTCATTCCCTTAGAAATCGATGCAAGATAACCAATCTAGGGACTTGGAAGCAATAACCAGTGTCCTCTACAGTTGGCGATATTTAAAGTAATCGAAATAAAGGCAAACTCAAGTTGCGCGCTAATGAAAATAACTAAAAGGAACAAAATCTGGAAAGGAACAGCAGCATGTAACTATAACTCATCTATTTGCTAATCGAAGACTACGAATAAACAATGAATAGAAATGGAATAACAATATGAAATGAACAACAATTACAACTCTAACGCAATCAAGCAACTAGATTTCCACACTTCAATCCTGCGACAGCCACTTACCACTCAACAATCAATTATAACAAATAAATTAATGGAACAACAACTCGAATCAGATACAGAACAACAAAGCTTTATAATGATAACAAGATAACCGAACAACAAATGTGCTTCTTGTAAAGGATGAAATAGCAATGACTCTGTATTTGATCTAAAAACGATACATCAATTCTGTAATTGAAATAAACATTAAACACACTTCACACAACAATAAATAAGGATTAAAAATACAAACAACGAAGTGATTCCACCAGAGCCGGGCCCTTAGCACCAATGAAATACTGTTGGGCTAATTCAGAACTTAGAAGATGAAATGAAACACGTGTCTTATATTAAACCAACATAAAGCATTACAGAGGAGGTTCTCTCAAAGCCGAGAGTCAATAAAACATTAAATTACAGAGGAAATGTTTAAATGTAAAGCCTTTTGACCAACTCACTCCCTGAATGTCACTAAAGGACATTTCTTTTTATATCAAATCTCGACAGACAATTCAAGGAATAAGATGAGTTTGAACAACGATCCCTCAGGATCGAAGGATCCTAAGGGATTCACTCCTCTTTGTTTAGTTATCATCCTGTTTACTCTGACCAAGGCCGAGCTGTCCCCTGCTTTTTCTTGGCAATTTGTTCGGATCTCCTTGCCTTTGGCTGGATATGGTTCAACGCTGATGGAGCAGCAATTACATTTCTTTCAGCCCTGCCTTTGGTACAGCTGTTCACCTCGTCGAATTCCTGTTTTGTCAACAAAAAGTAACCTTTAGTCATCTTTTTACAATAAACATAAACCTTTCCAATTCTATTATAATTCTTACAATAAATTACCTTTCCAAGGCAAAAAGGAGTATGTCTATGGTAAAAGAATGAGAAGATACATAGTAATTTCCTCATACCTCCTCACTCCAACACCATACATTCTTCCCAAAACGCCAAAGCAATTCTCTATCATCATATATGGGATGTCTTTGGTTTCTCATCATATTTAGTTCATTTAATGTGGGAGATCTCATATATAGGTAAAATTCATGCTTAATCCCTCTATCTAGGAAAAATATTAAAATGTGTCTTGGCCTCGACGTTCATTTTCTGGATTACCTTCTCCCCCACATACTTTGTTGTTGTCCTCTTGATGGAACAAAAACATGAGTTCATAGCAGATGTTCAAAGTTGAGTTCATAGTAGATGTTCTATTTTCATTCTTAAGTGATTCTTTCTCATCTACTTCTTGATGGCTCAAAATTGTTAAGTATTTATCCACATTCTTAATTTTATTGTCTTTAATGGTAACAAAATTAATATGTGGATGTGGATGTATATAGATGGATATTTTTAACTTCTTACTAGTTGCATATTCACCCCTATGACATGTTATATTAATATAATCATTGAAATTATTGCACCTTTTAATAGAATTAATAAAACATGATTCTTCAAAGTTATTACAATATTGGTAGAGTTGGAATAGGATAATATAGTAGTTACAACCCATACTTTCACTAGGATCTAGGATTGGAATGTAATTTTCTTAATAATAGGTATTCATCCCTAACTCCTTTTCATGTAACTCATCCTCAACACTTTATGGCTAGAAGCATCCCCAACTTCTAGAAGCATATAAACTAATCAAGGTCCCTATTCTTGTATGTGTAAATTTAATCATAGATTAATGTCTCAAGACACAAGAAGAGGAAGAGAACGTGCCTTATGTTCAATTGGTATTTAATGTATGTAATGGTATGTACTAGAGTATACGTTGCACATGTCATAGGAGTTTTGAGTAGATATATATGAAAATTGAGGAATTAACATTGGTCTAGTTGGTTGAAAGACTCTCTCCAACTAGTTAGGCTCCTAGATTGGTGTATGGTTCAGATATTTGCTCAACCAAAGTGTCCAAGATAGACACACTACCTTGAGGCACATTCTCATTATGTATTTAAATGTACCATAAACATTATTTTAATAATGAGAATGTGAGGATAGTGTAAGGCTCTACCCTTTTCCGCAAGTTCTAGGTCTCTTGTATTTTATTATGAGTGTTAATTTTGGTTTATTCAATTTATATATATATTTTTGGGCGAGTGTAATAAGATATGTTAAGCTGTTGGATGACTAGGATTGTAATACATGTAATTTGTAAATATTTTGATAATAATAAAAAGAGACTATATGCATATTCCACTCCTCGATAAGAGTATGGGGAGCGACGTGAATCCACAAAAATAGGGAAATGGTGTTTGCGAGAGATGTCAGTGAGAAAGGGCGCATGGGGCCAACGTCGATTTAGGAGAGCCACATGGTAGAGAGAGTCATGTAGTGGGAAAGGTGTGTGTGTGTATATGTATATCTATATATATATATATTATTAAATATCATTATGATGATGATCATTACTCTAAGGAGGATGAAAGTTTTGTAATTCAATCCTAAGAAACCAATTGGTGAGCCCTAAGCTTCACTTACAGAAGAGTTTGAATTTTTTTCATTTTGATGGCTTGCATAGAGCCCAGAGGTCGAAAGTGGCATGGTTATGAGTTGGCACCTTTGGAGTTAGCTTGGAAGGTGCCTAAATCCCTATAAAATATGATCATTGGGTTGGCACCCTAGCAGTTGGCATAGAGGGTGCTTGGAACATAGGAGAATCATGGTTGTAGGTTAGAACCTTGGAATCTAGCCTTGAGGATACTTGGAGCATTGGAAAATTACCATGGAGTTTGAACCTTATCCATGGATGTATTGTTATTTTTGGCTACTGGTTACCATGGAGTTGTAGTCATAACTCGATGGTGACCCGTGATTGAAATTCTGGAACCATCTAGCCTATGGAATGGAGGAATGTGAAGATCCCATAGAGTGAGATATTTAAACATTTAAGTGCTCATGTACCATAATGTGCTTGAATGTATCTGATTAGTGTATATTCCACGGTGTTGTGTTCCTATCATGTCATTTTTTATTTATGGAATTGTATCTGAAAACTTAGATTTAATGTATTTGAGCTTTACTAACTAAAATTACTTTGTTTACCATTGTGCCACATATTTATGTAACATTTTTTTATTTATTTATGGGCATATTACTATAAACCCTAGCTCGAGGTTCCATGCTAATGTGAATAATTTTCCATAGTGCATATCTATACATTCATGGATGTTGTGTTCTATAATCACATATATCTAATGCAAACCCTAGTATGGTTTCATATATTTAATTAATTCTTCCATGCTATAATTTATACACTATTTTTTGTTACAAACACCATTTATGAGAATTATAATTATATGTTGCTTAAAAAATATTTAATATCAATTATATTCAAAGCTAAAGTTAAAAACTAAAAAATAGAATTATGGGTGGGCTCCGGAAGAGTTAGTGGTAATAATTATCGATCATGACGTAGTGTGTCCTAGTTGTATAACAACCTCTCACTGATTTCCCATGTGAATAAAATAAGACCAATGTCATGGGAAATGTATTCCAAGCTGAATTTTGGGAGAAACACTTTAGTGCAAATCACTTATGATTCGTAATGACTATAGTAGATGAAAATTTGAAAAGGCATTCACAGAGGCAAGGAGGTAATAAACGAAATTTAATTATTGAAATAAAGGAAAATAGGAGAAAAGGAAGTTGAAGAGATAGATATTTACATCATAAGGAAATTAGAGGAAAAATGAAGGAAAATGAAGAAAATAGAGGCCTTAATGATAAAAAGGCTTATGAGGATCAGTTCATAGCCTTTTGTTAGTTTATTTGTGTTATCTCATACTCTCACATACTTAGATAATTCTTGGAGCACACTTGGAGCACTCTATCATTCACTTAGATCTGCAGAAAGAGGGAAAATGAAAGCATGGAGTGCAAGGAAATAGTTGGATCAACAACTTTGGTTGTATTTATTTATAGGTAATAGGTTGCATATGTGATTTATTTGTCGATTTTTGGATGCATGGTATAATAATAAGATTCTATGGTTACATGTTGTTATTGGGATGGATATGTTCCTGAATTGACGGGGGTTTTATCCTTGCCTTTTTCAATTCCTCGATATCCATAGTGTTGTGGGTTTCATCCAATTTTTTTTCTAATATTTTCTTAGGTTATTTAGGGATGTGGGTTTGAATAAACACTGTGGAAGCCCTGGAACAACTTGGGTTGAGTTACTAATTCCTAGAGTCGTTGGTTGGTACAAATGTTGTGGATCCCTTCGTGGGTTGAATTACTAGTCCCTCGAGCCTTCCTTGGAACAAATAATCTAGAGAACCAAAAGGTTGACGGTTGAGTTACTATTTCCTAGAGCCTTGGAAAACCTTGGTAGAGACTAATATGGTTGATGTTAGTCATTTCCAGACCATAGAGGTGGAATCACTCTAGTTGAGGTTTGACCTAGTTTGGCCTCTAGAAGCCCTAGTTGATTTTTTTTGGTTTATTCCATGATACACCAAATTCATGCTTGGAATACAACAATGGGGTTGATTGGTTGAAAGAGATATTATTTTCAAGCCAATCTCTGGTTGGGTGGTACATGGAAGTCCCTAACTTGGTTGGGATTTTCTCATGTCAATATGATAACTTTACCTATAATGATCTATGAGCATTTGTACTTATTATGATGGTGATGTTATGGTTCATTTTCCATGGTTTCTATGGTTTTTATTTATTATTTATATTCAGGTTATAGGATGTATTCTATCTATATCTCTTCAGATCTTTTGTTAATTTATTGAATGGTTGATGAATGCAAGGACTAAAAAGTGTTATTATAGCTAGCTAGAGAGGGATTACAACCAACATGGTGATTATAAGATGAATTCTATCATTTTATGATCATATATGCATTCATGACTTGTAGCTTACATGTTTGACAAAATCTCTAGTGTGTTCTAGGAAGTACGAAGTTAAGATGGATCAAGGATGGTTTAATTTTCCCCTTTAAATAGGCTATATTCCGCATGAATACCATGGGTCAATACCATGGGACATTTTTATTTTTATTATTATTTTATTTTTATAGGATTATTTTTATTTTTATTTATTTTATTTTATTTTAAAATGTCTAGTGTGTTCATTTTATTTTATATTATTTTAGTTTTGACCATCGAGTGTGGTTCATGGTCCATACGGTTGATTTTAATGTTGGTTGAAATTTTTGGGAGTTCAAAGGTGTATAGAATTTGATTTGTCCAATTTTTTTGGTGGACTAACCACCCATCATCAAGAATAGGAAACCTTTAGTGGACTGACCACCCATCGTCATAAACTTTGCTTATTTTTGTAAGTGATGATCCTTTTTTTTGTGGTGAGTGAGATCATGAGTGGTAAAAAAACCCTAAAAGTATTAGACAAAAAAAAATTTATACATAATTGGACTTCAAAATACTGCAAGAAACATGATGACTATTGGATATAGAAATATATAAGCTCAGTTGTTTCTATTTCCTCTACATATAATCTCAGTCATGTCTATTTCCTTGATCTGATTGATTATCTAGTGAGGAGAAGGGTGATAAATATTAACACAACAACATCACTTGGCGAGCTCCATGAACCTCCTTGTATTCAAAACAAGGTGGATATATATGGGATTACTCAAACAAAAGAGAACAATCACATTTCTTCAGCCTGTCATCACCCACGAGAGATAGTGGTGGACAAGGCCATTAAGCAATTCTTGAACCCCAACCTAGTAGGAACCAGGAGGATGTCATTTCTTAGGCCAGAGAGAGGAACCTCATTTCGCTTCCTAGTTAGGAAATGTATGTCATTTCACTCCCGAGTGATAACCTGGATGTAATTTCACTCCCTAGTCACAAACTGGATGCCATGCCCACCATTGACTTCATTTACTTTCCCACTTACCAATAACTAGAGGTCAACATCAATGATATACCGACGACTGAGTTTTCACTTGGACATATTGAATTTTCATTTGGAGATAACGATGATTCGTTTTTGGCATTACTATCTCCATACCAAGAAATAGAATTGTTACAAATTCTCTTTAACCATCGTCAATAAATTTGTGGTGTGTAAGTTAAAAGATGTTTTTAAGAAGTTCAAACAAGCTAGTTTTTTTTGGTATTTGGGTCTAATGTTTATAGCTACCTCTTTATAAGAGATTAATTTAGGTCTCTAGCTATTTTATAAGAGGTATTATTTTACTCTTGTTTGTAGTATAATTCCTTTTATAAAAGTTTATTATACAATATATTAATCCAACCAGAGTGGGGAATTGAACGAGTGGGTGTATTTACAAAGTACCAAATCATCATATATTCATGAGCCCTTAGACATTGTTCAATTCAAATATATATTTGAAAGAAATGGATAATTTCTTATATATTAATACTCCATGATAATTTAAAATGATATTAAATATTAAACTAAATAAAAAAAATTAAATACTAAATTACTAAATAATATGTAATGCAAAATTTAAGTATAAAATTATGATAATTTCATTCTTGTAAAATCAAACATAATTTGAAGAACATGTTATGGTAATGCTACAATAAAAGATAAATAAATGCTTATGATGTATTATAGTGTTTATAGATATACTTAGTATTATAATGTTATGAACAGAGGAAGGGATATATATATATATATATTATTATGTATATATATATATATATATATATATATATATATATATATATATATATATATATATATATATATATATATATATATATATATATATATATATATATATATATATATATATATATGTGCATGTATATATATATATATATATATATATATATATATATATATATATATATATATATATATATATATATATATATGTATATATATATATATATATATGTATGTATATATATATATATATATATATATATATGTATATATATATGTATGTACACACACACACACACACACACACACACACACACACACATATATATATATATATATATATATATATATAATGAAATTTTCTTCTATTTATGTGCTCTCGTAACATAGTATGTATATTGAATAATCTCACCATGAGAGTTGTACGAAATATTTTTTGATAAGATTTTATGATAAGTTAATGAATACACAAATATTTTTCTTTGGGATTTGAATAACATTGTTATCAACGTGATAAAAAAAATTTCACATACATTTTTCAGTGTCTAAGAAAATTTAGATGACATATTTATTGCTAGACTCTCTTTAGCCAATTATCGTAGAGATGTAGTAAAGTCATTTTAAATTAAAAATAAAAATAACAAGTTATATTAAAATAAAAATAAATTTAAAGTAACATAATAAAAGTAATTTTAGACTACAATAATAAAAATACAAATTCTACCTTATTATTATTATTATTATTATTATTATGATTTTATTTTATTTTTGGGTAGTTAAGGTATACTTGATTTGATAAAGGTATGGGTAGTTTTTCACTCCAAGTTTATGAGAACGGATGGTAATGACTCATGGTATTCGTATGGAATATATCTTATTTAAAGGTCTAAAATAAACTAACCCAGATCCATCTTAACTTTGCATCTAGCAAGCATGGAAGAACCAAGAAGGATCACATTTATTTATAAGTTTGACCAGCTATAATTACATGTATGCACATTCAATATGGCTAAAACTTATCACATTTGGACAAGTGCATGATTCTATGTTATCAAGAGTTAGTGGTAATGCAAGCATGGAAAATGTTCAATCTATTAACATGGAGGGATAGTTAGAGGCAACTTCACAATTATTTTGAATATGAAGTTCAATATGTTAGCACAGAAACATATTTGGAGGTATTTCTACAATGAATTTGAATGTGATGTAAAAGGATAAAATGTAAAAAAATCTATTAGTTTTCTAAATATATAATTTTTATTTATAAAAATTGTCTAGTACGAAATTTGACACTACAAGAAAAAAGGACATTGGTGACAGTCGAAAAATTTCACCATAAGTGCATTGGTGATGGTCAAAAGAGCCTTTGTCACCAAAAACTGAACGTCACCAAAGGTGGCGTCGCAAAAAGTATAGGTGTTGTGGTGACATTCAAGGTCTGTCACCAATAATGATTTATAATGACGGATAGTGACTGTCACCATTTCATATGAGCAATGGTGACAGACCTTAGTGTCCATCACCAAAAAAATTAACGTCACTAAAGGTGGCGTTGCGAAAAGTATGTATTGTGGTGACATTCAAGGTCCGTCATGAATAATGATTATAATGACAGATAGTGACCATCACTATTTCATGTGAATAACAATGATTTATTATGATGGACCTCTATTGGTCGTCGCTATTGATACATATATATGGAGACGTTCGTTGACCGTCACCATTTCATATGAACAATTACGATCTATGGTGATGGACATTTGATGGTCGTCACTATTGATGCATATGTGTGGTGGCATTCGTTGACCGTCACCATTTCATATTTTAGTGAGGGTCGAAAACTGTCACCATAAGCTCATTAGTGATGGTAAAAATAGTATGTCACCAAAAAATGATCGTCGTCATTTCATATGAATATCAGGGCACGATGGAATCGAACCACCAACCTCCTTCTTATAAAGCAGGTGCTCTTCCACTGAGCTAGCACCCTTTAATAATCATGTGACATCATAAGGTGTTGTTTCACTTAGGTCTGTCATTTAAAATGGGAAACTAACACCCCCAATGCGGCAATATGTAAGAGCTAGATTTATATGAAGCAAACAAAAGTCAGGAAAGGAAGGTTGCATAGTTGTTCCAAAATTTCCATGCTCTGTACTCTCATATATTCAACAATATAGAAAAAATGTAACATTGCAAATGCTCAATTTAGAAGAAATAATTAATCAAAACATAATCTCTCAATGATCTAAGCACTTTCCACTAGAAGACGGTGATAAATATTTACTATACAATTACACTGGAAAAGAACAAAAGAAGAAAATAAGATGATGGAACATGACAACTTCATTTTCTTGTCCCAATAGAACATGACAATTTCATTTTCTTGTTCCAACAAGTTCAGTTCATCATAGTGGAAACATCATTTAGCAAAGCACTATGTATTGAATTACTTTTGACAACCACAGATCCTAAAATGACCTCCATATCCTAATGTCCATACAATAAAACAGAATTACAGGCCAAGGAAGGCCACCTTGACTGATATTTCCATTGTTTTCAAGACTTACCATATTATTTGTTAGGAATATTAAGTTTGAATTTTTTTTCCCACCTCCATTTGTAATTCACTGTGGAAAGGTGCTAAAAATAATATTTACATCTCTAAAACCCATTAAATGTTAGAAGGTGTTGTTGATTCCTAGAGACAGCCTAGGGTTGTGATAGACCAGTGCCTAGGACATCTTAACATAGCAAGGAGCATATAATATAATGTGTGAAGTTGTTAGCTTCAGCTCACATGCTATCTCCTGTAAACAGGGAAATGAAATAGAATGGGACCAAACCCTCAGAAATTGACATAGGAAAAGAGATACTGTAGAGGCAAGATGCATAACTCTAATACAAAAGCAACAGATAATTCAGAGAAAGTTTACTGCAAAGCAGGCCGATTCAGAAATACTTCACAGACATAAGTTATCAGAAGGTGTATGTAGTGAAATAAATATTGAGAAGATATTGGTTAACATTGAGTTGATACCCAGATATACAATACCACCATGCATGGGCTTACCAATCTAAGAATCCATACATAATAATAGCATTTTAAAAGCACCCTCTCAAAGAAACTAATATAGTAAAAGTATGGATAGCTGTATAATGGAACAAAATATCATGCATGAGCCATATTTAAAGTGCTTGACTGATCCGAGCATGGGCATAAGCTAGGATGAATCCATACCAAAAATCAGTGAGCCACTCGCATTCCAAAACATGATACAAGAAAGATGGATGAAATGAAATGTTCTATTAATATAGCACAATGAAGGAAGTTACAGACTGTGAAATACCAAAGATCAGAATCCTCTTTGACAGATAGAACTCCTCCTCACTGAGACCCTATGGGTTCTTGGCGTTCATACCAAAGTTTTACAAAATGTTTACCAAAAGCCTTTCACTGCATAATTTTTTGATGAAATTTGGAACCCTTACAATGCGTTTCTTCATGGTTTTTATAGGAGAGACCAAAAACATAGTGAAAGAGGTAGGTGATGGACATTTAATTTGCATAATTAAAGCAAAATGGCAGAAACATTCGAGCCCATACTGCTGAATGACTATGCTGTGCCGCTTGTACTCTGTGGTCTACTGACTGAAATAAATGCACTGGGTAGAAATATCTTCAGGGACACAACAAAGCAGTAAAATCACACAAATCTCCATCCTTTCCTGGAAAGAAAACTCTATTGAAATAAAGCCTTGAGGACATTGTTTTCTGTGTATATATCTTTCGAATGATGTGCAGGATCTTCAATTTGGTACTCTGCTTCAAAAGGCTAGAACAAGGCCGCCAAAATCTTCAGCTATCTGTATTTAATTTTCTAACGATCATTGATATTATTTCTCTGCCCCATTGATATCTCCATTTGTGAAATCGGAGCCTTGAATGTCCCTATAGGGTTTGAAAAATTTGAACCCTGCTTCCTTTAATTGAAGTCTTGTCGATTTGGCTTCCGAGGACTTTCTTCATAACTCTGCTCTGAAATTGGTCCTTTGATGTATGTTCTATCACAGTAATTAAGACTGTGAGTCATAATAGTTCTTCGTTGCTGTACACCTGCAAAATCCGCAAACTCGTTAAAGAAAACCATGCACGGGAAGGTGAACACAGTGGGGATAATGGTGGGGTTAATGGAAATGGTTGTGTAGACTGGAGAAATGGTGAAATGATGCAGGGTGGCGGAAAAATGCAGAGGAATATTGGTGAATGGACTGGCTAGAGCTGAAATGTAAAACATTTAAATTATAATGTATGAATGGAACACATAAATGGTGAAGGAGAAGTGCAATGAACATGTGGGGTGGTGACGTGGAGGAACGGAATCAATGGCAGAATATGCAGATGATATGGACCGTTCAATCTCCAGGTGAGATCGACGGTTAAAAACACATCGGAGGGAAATGAGATGGTGGGCCAGGGGCGCGATGGGCTTGGACTAAATCTCGTGCAGCTTCGGAGCGCGATGACCGTCGGATGGATCGCACTGGATCGAACGACCGTGATGAATATCGTTGTGTGACCTTGGTCGAACATTAACGCATGATGGAGGGCGGTATTCGGGCCGTACGCAGAGACACGCAGCGGGGAATGAGTGGAATTGCTCCGTTTTGAAGAATACCGCCTGCCGCTGAAAAGAGGTGCGATATAAACCACCAGTTTTAGAAGGTGTTGTTGGGTGCGGGGTCCACCAAGGCAGATGAGCAGCGAACCATTGATCTATGATTTGATCAGACGGCTCAGAATGCGCCCGATAGCCTTATGCGATGAACGCCTTCGAGGCTAGCATTTGGTTTCGGCTTCCAGTCACATGGGAGAGAAGGTGGAGAGGGCTTGAACGAAAGGGGATATGGCCTGACAAATTTTCGATTGCGGGGTTTTTTCTGGCCTCTTAGTGCATTTTGGTTTCAAAGGAGGGGAACAATAGATGGAAAATGGATTTCTCAGGTTAAACCAAGGGGATTCGCAGGATTTTAAAGGGGATTAATTGCCAAAAATTAACAGGTGCTGATATGATCAACATTGGCTCCACCTGGGGACGGCATGTTCATCCTTGTACGTGTCGAGAACTCGCAGACCCTCTGATCATCACGTATGTCGACTCTGCTCTCCAACACCTCCATTTTTCACTTTATAATTCATTACAACACCAAAATTATTCGAACAAAAATAAAACAAAAACTAAAATACAGTATAGTACATCATACTGTCCCTGCCTGGATTAGAACTAGAAATAGGGTTTAAGAAATTGACCATTTATAGGGGCATCCAGCAAGTCGCCCTGTAAATTCTCCAATCTGAAGGTGTTATTGCCCCCATGTTCCACAATTTTGAAAGGACCAAACCAGAGGGGGTCGAATTTGCCATGTTTTCCTTTTTCGGCTCTTCGTACATCACATCTGAGCACCAAATCACCGATCTGTAGCTTCCTGTCCTTTGCATGTTGATCAAAAATGTGTTTCATTTTCTCTTGATATTTTATTAACCTCTGATTCACCTGGCCCCATGTTTCTTCTATTTCCACCAATTGATTGATTCTTCTGATCATATCATCAGGTTCTTCCCGGCTTTCTTGCATGAAGTGGGCCACTGGTAAAGCCAGCTATACAGGAAAAACTGCTGCTCGTCCATATACCAATTCATAGGGAGATTTCCCAGTTTCTCTCTTGCTGGTGATTCTATTAGCCCATAGAGAAAATTTCAATTGGGAATCCCAGTTCTTCTGATTTTCATTAATGGTCTTCTTCAAAGCCCTCACTAGAGTTTTATTTGAAGAATCTGCCAAGCCATTTCCTTGTGGTTAGTAAGTTGTAGAGTGACTCAATATGATATTATATTGCTGGTAGAAACTCATAAATTTTTCATACTTGAAGGCCTATGCATTATCAGTCACTATCCTAGCAGGACAACCGAACTTGGATATGATGTTTTCCTCCATGAACTTTATGATCACAGTATCTGTAGCATTCCTTGCAGGTATGGCTTCCACCCATTTAGTGAAATAATCTGTGGCTGTCAATATCCACTTATGTTGACCGCTTGATGGGGGATGTATCTCACCTATAAAATAAATTCCCCACTGTTTGAATGGTTCATCCACATGCACTGGAATTAGGGGAAATGGTGCTGATTTCTGTCTCTGAGCAAATTTCTGACATTTATCACATGCTCTTACCCTGGCAAAAACATCTCCAAAAAGATTTGGCCAATAGAATCCAGCTTTCAAAATCTTATGAGCTGTGGCCCTCCAGCTATAATGACCTCCATAGATCCCTTCATGGAATTCCGCTATAATATTCTCGACCTCATTATCTGTGAGACACAGGAGTAAGATGCCAGAGGGATCTCGCCAGTATAGCCGACCATTGGCGACTATATACTTCTGTGATTTCAATCTCAGTGCTCTGTATTTAGTTTTATCACAACTTGGGGGGCAGCTAAGTGTAAGGAGATATTCTACTATCTCTTTGTACTACTGACTAGTGAGGTACTTTATATGTGTTTCTGGAGTAGCTACCCCAATTCCATGTCGTTCTTCTTTCTCCTCAGATTACTCACCTACTATAGTGGAAATATTTATGCCCAGAGCTTGATAGTTTGATTCAGATAGCATTTTGGCAAGCCCCTGTCCTTTAATCAGCTTAGTAGGGCGGATGTATAAGTCATACTCCTGTATTTTGGAAATCCACCTTCCCCTTTCTCCTTCATTGTCCCCCTGAATAAGGATATCTTTTACAGCAGCTGCGGGTACAAATGCAGTGATGTGGGACTGTAAGATATATAAACGGAATGCTTTGAGGGATTTCACTACGGCCTATGCTTGCTTTTCCAATATGTTGTACTTTAATTCTGCATCACGGAGCACCTGACTAAAAAAGGCAATAGGTTGTTCATACCCTTCATCATTTTTCTGCAATAAAACTCCTGCTATTGTATGAGGTGATGCAAAAGAGAAAATGATGAAAGGTTTATCATAATCTGGTCTAGCCAGCACAGGGGCTTCTGCAAAATCATTCTTTATCCTGGTAAATGCCTCTCGCGATTCTTGTGACCATTTTACTTCATTTTCCTTCTTCAGCATATTTGTTATATGCCTAACTATCTCAACGTAGTTAGGAATAAACCTTCTTATGATATTAATGCACCCTAGGAACACTTGTACCTCTTTCTTATTTCTGGGAAAAGCAATACCATTTATAACCTATACCCTCTTGGGATCTATCTTCACCCCATCCTTAGTCACGATATGGCCCAAAAGCTTTCCCTCTTCTAATGCAAATAAAGACTTTTGAGGATTCAGAGAGAGACCATACCTTCTGCATTTCTCAAAAGTTCTCCGCAGATGTTCAATGTGCTCAGCATAATTCTTTGAAAATATGGTGATATAATCGAGGTAGACCACCAGGAATTTATCTTGCTCCCCAACAAAAGCAATGTCCATCGCCCTCTGAAAAGTGGCCCCTGCATTAATCAATCCAAAAGGCATCCTGGCACACATGAATGTACCCCATGGTGTGGTGAAAGTAGTATTTTTTTGATCCTCTGGAAGTACAGCCACCTGGTTATAACCAGAGAATCCATCCATCATTGACATCCTAGAGGCTCCAACCACTTTCTGTAGGATGTAATCCATCTTAGGTAATGGATAATTATCCTTTAAGGATGCTCTGTTTAAATTTCTAAAATCCACACACAGCCTTATTTATCCATTCTTTTTTCGTACAGGGACAAGGTTTGCCACCCATTCAGAGTACCTCAATGGTACAATTATTTTGGCTTTTAGCAGCTTCTTGATTTCCTTCTCAATAGAAGGTAGCATCAGGGGATTTATTTGTCTGAGCTTCTACTTATGGGGCTTTGCATCTGTCTTCAGCGGAATTTTGTGTTGCATAATATTGATATCGAAAATTTTCAAATCCTGATAGGACCATGCAAACACATCTTTGTAAGACTGAAACAATTTCTGATATAGATTTTTATATTCTCCAGGGATTTTCTTAGACAGTTTTACAATTTTGGGATCAGCCTCAGTACCCAAATTCAGGTCTTCTACCTGATTCTCTTCTACCATTTTTCTCGGCTACAATGAGACATCATTATTGTCAAATAATCTTTCTAGAGGCACTAGCCCTCTAGGTATAATGTTTCCCTTTAGCTGCAACACTTTGTTACCTACCACTTTCTCTTCCCAATTTCTCTTTGAAATATCTTCAGATCCTACCTCTTCTTCATCATCAATCTCCATATTGGAGAATTCTCCAACTATTTCCAGGAATCTCTTCATCTGTTCTTCATCCTCAAATACTTTCCAGTGTTTGATGTTATCTGGGATTGAAGGCCGATAATGCACCTCAACTTCATATCTTAAAAGAGGGTTCTGAGGTGGAAGAAATGTGCTGACAACCACAGAAAGGGAATCAGCCATCCTATTATGTTCTCGGGGCATGAATTGGATATTAAATGCCAAGAAGAAATTCTCTACCATGTCCCAAACTTCATTCCTATAAGCCATTAGCCTAGGATGTTTGGTCTGACACTGATTTTGGACTTGCCTAACCACCAGTTTTGAATCTCCCAGAACTTTCAAGCTTTGTATACCCATGCTCCTAGCTTTCTGTAATCCCAACAGGAGTGCTTCATATTCAGCCACATTGTTAGTGGCTTCATATTCTAGTTTGAAGGATAGTGGTACCCATCTGCCTGTAGGAGAAATTAATAATATACATGCTCCATTTCCTTCTCTTGAATTTGCTCCATCAAAATGTAGTGTCCATATTCCTACTTCATGACCTTCTGAAGGTTGCTTAGCCCTGATCTAGCAAAAGGATGGTTCATGAGAATAATCTTGATATTCTTCCAGCATCAAACATGAAAAATCTCCTTCCTTACTGTAGACTGGTGAATTTACAGAATTGTCAGCCTTAGTCACCATCTTGACAAATCTAGTCTCCCTGTACAATCTCCTCTCTTGGCCGCCAAAAACTGGGATAGTGGCATATTTTAAATCCATCTTGAGTGATCCACCGATTTTTGTTCCCCAGGACCTTGACAGTAACATACCAAAACGAGCTATAATGTCAGCTACCACTATGTCCATTACCACACTTTTTGCTGGGATTTGGGCCAAATTGACCACCAAATCTTTGATCATCCCCAAGCATTTAACTCTTTTGGAGTCAAATGAATAGAGGTCTTTATATGGACGTGTGATTTGTAAACCTAGTTGTTACATGACTGACAGAGGCATAAGATTATGGGAAGCCCTAGAATCTAGCATACAGTTATGTAATAGCAGGTCATGGATCACTAAAGACACATATAAGGGAGGAGTAGAAGGATCTATCTCCTCAACATGAGGGCCAAAAACTACCATGCGTCTTTCTTCTTGAAGGTTGAGACTATCTGGGATGATTGGTGCTTCTGGAGGAAGCATGAAAGAGGTGAATTGAGATTGATATGTTGGTTGTTTCAACAGTTCAGTCAAGGGGACTGGGATTTTGACCTTTTCAAGTTCCTTTTGTAGACTGAAGGAAGGAGGGGACCTTTCTAACACAGACTCTTTTACTTCTTTATTTCCAACTGGGAGCTTGATTTCTTTAGTCACAGATTTGACATTGGGGGGAATGACTGCTTTTGAAGAAGAAGGAATTTGATCATTGGACTGCAAAGGTTTGTTCAGAGGTTGCTTACCTTTATTTGTAGCTTTCTACATCGTTGATTCCTCCTGAGCAGGTGCTTCCTTCAAGGGTAACTCTTCTTCTTGCTCTTGGGTACGATTCCTCTTCCTAGAATATCTAAGATCATATCTTCTATTGAAATGTGCTTGCATGAAATCATCAAATTGTTTACAATAATCATCAAATTCTGCTTCTTCTGCATCTCTGACCTTTTCTTCCTTTTGCAATAAGCACCCAGCTTCATCATTCCCTTATAAAGGGCATTCTTCTCCATCACTATTTGAGAAGGCAATATTTTCATCCTCCAGTCCATAGGCAGTGTCCTCAGTAGAATCATCTACTGGACCTTCCAAGTACAATGGGTGTGGTACCTGATCCTGTTGCTCCTTTGCTTCCCTTGGAAATATTTGTAAGGGTGGTTTCCTGTACTGAGGATTGTAACCTCTATTTGGAGCATTCTGGAAATACCTGAAAGCTGAGTTCTTGGCCTCCAACTCAAGCTTAACCATTTTCTTAATCAATTTTCTCATTTCTTCCATTTTTTCTGAGTCTCTGTCTTGGTTAGAGGTAGATACCTCTTCCTTTCCCCTTCTTCTGGTATCTTGTTCAAATTTTCCTTTCGATTTACTAGTGGAGGCAAATTTTTCTTCCAACTCTAGCGCATCTGCCTGAGCATCATCCAAAGTAGCAGGCTTTCTTTCTCTGAGGGAGAAACCAATTTCTGAATCAAAGGCGGCTACAAAAACAACTTTAGCAGTAGTTTGGTGGGGTTTCATATCAGCAGGGAGACTCAGATACAATTTATTAAATCTCTTGATAAATTCTGACACTCCTTCATTGTGTCTTTTCTTAAGTGTATTGAACTCAATGAGACAATTTCCATGATCTTTCTTCTCTCCCCATTTCTTGAGAAAAGTGTCCTCCATGTTATCCCAAGTGGTAATAGAATGGCTAGCCAATGTCTTAAACCGTTTTTGAGCTTCACCATCTAGAGATTGCACAAATAGTCTTAAGACCACATCCAAATGTTCAACATTAAAGTTCTCTGCAAAAGAGCAGAAAGTCTCAAGATGTTTTTGAGCATCAATCTCATTTTCCCCATTGAATCTAGGCAATATCTTCAGATAATCTTGGGGCATATCATTTAACACCTGGGGTAATGCCAAGGGAGCATATTTATTCATCAAGAAGGCCGGAATGTTAGCCATTGGAGGAGGTGGGGGTAGGGAAATAGTTTGATGAGTAAGAGGAGGAGGAGCAAGTGGAGTATGAATAATAATAGGAATATACTCAACTGCAGCTTAAGGGGTCGAGGGGAACAAAGGTCTGTTAACAGCAGATACTTCGGTTACTTCCTTAACCTCTTTAACCTTAGGAGTAGGATGAAGATTGTTTTTATTTCTGATACCCTCCCGGGGTGAACTGTCTGAGTAGTAATAATCAGTATCTCCCATAGTGGAGTCGGGAATTTGCAACTACGAATCTTGAGAAGAACAGGATGGAAAGTCCTCTATAGATACTTCAGGAATTTAGGAACGGGCTGATTTCCTTTCCCTCTAGTTTCTTCTATGTATAATATGTTTAGGGTCAGACACTGAAGTTGTCTTTGGATTAGAAGTATCTGACCTCAGGTGTGGCTTACGAGGAGCCAAGACTGCAAATAGATTTATCAAATAACAAATGTGGAGTCGCCAAGGTGAGGGATCTACAACTCTCAACTCTCCATGCTCACCTACTTGAAGAGTGAATAAATTTTTTTTGAGGCCCAGGGATTCTGATTTTCTTAAATTTTTCCCTGGCAACGGCACCAGAAAGATGTTGTTGATTCCTAGAGACAGCCTAGGGTTGTGATAGATCAGTGCCTAGGACATCTTAGCATAGCAAGGAGCTTATAATATAATGTGTGAAGTTGTCAGCTTCAACTCACATGCTATCTCCTGTAAACAGGGAAATGAAATAGAATGGGACCAAGCCCTCAGAAACTGACACAGGAAAAGAGATACTGCAGAGGCAAGATGCAGAACTCTAATACAAAATAAATAGACAATTCAGAGACAGTTTACTGCAAAGTGGGCCGATTCAGAAATACTTCACAGACATAATTTATTAGAAGGTGTATGTAGTGAAAGAAATATTGAGAAGATATTGGTTAACACTAAGCTAATACCCAGATATACAATACCACCATGCATGGGCTTACCAATCTAAGAATCCATACATAATAATAGCATTTTAAAAGCACCCTCTCAAAGCAACTAATATAGCAAAAGTATGGATAGCTGTATAATGGAACATAATATCATGCATGCGCCATCTTTAAAGTGCTTGACTAATCCGAGCATGGGCATCAGCTAGGATGAATCCATACCAAAAATCAGTGAGCCACTCGCATTCCAAAACATGATACAAGAAAGATGGATGAAATGAAATGTTCTATTAATATAGCACAATGAAGGAAGTTACAGACTGTGAAATACCAAAGATTAGAATCCTCTTTGACAGATAGAACTCCTCCTCACTGAGACCCTATGGGCTCTGTGCGTTCATACCAAAGTTTTACAAAATGTTTACCAAAAGCCTTTCATTGCATAATATTCTGATGAAATCTGGAACCCTTACAATTCATTTCTTCATGGTTTTTATAGGAGATACCAAAAAAGTAGTGAAAGAGGTAGGTGATGGACATTTAATTTTCATGATTAAAGAAATGAAGTGAACATTCGAGTTTATACTCAAACAATGACCATGATGACGTTTACCTTATGGTCTCGTTAAATCGAAATAAATGTGCATTGGGTAGAAATTTCAGGACACTAGTAGGGTAAAATCACACAAATATCCATCCTTTCCGGGAGAGAAAAATTTGTTTAAATAAAGTCTCTATGACATTGTTTTCATGTATAGATCTTTCAATGATGTGTAAGATCTTCAATTTGGTACTTACCTAAGAACAAGGCTCCAAAATATTCAGCAACCGTATTTAATTTTCAATGATCACCGATATTCTTTCTTTGCTTATCAATATTCTCCATTTCCTGAAATTCCGCGCTTGAATGTCCCCTGCAGTAGTTTGAATGGCCACCGTGAACCTCTTCTGCTTCCTTTAATTGAATTCTTGTCGATTTGGCTTCCGAGGACTTTCTTCATAATTCTGCTCTGAAATTGGTCCTTTGATGTATGTTATATCACAGTAATTAAGACTGTGAGTCATAATAGTTCTCCGTCGCTGTACACCTGCAAAATCCGCAAACTTGTTAAAGAAAACCATGCACGGGAAGGTGAACACAGTGGGGATAATGGCAGGGTTAATGGAAACGGTCGTGTAGACTGGCGAAATGGTGAAATGATGCAGGGTGGCAGAAAAATGCAGAGGAAAAATGGTGAATGGACTGGCCAGAGCTGAAATGTAAAAAATTTAAATTATAACGTATGAATGGAACACATAAGTGGCGAAGGAGAAGTGCGATGAACACGTGGGGTGGTGACGTGGAGGAACGGAATCAATGGTGGAGTATGCAGATGATACGGGCCGTTTGATATCCAGGTGAGATCGACGTTTAAAAACACATCGGAGGGCAATGATATGGTGGGCCAGGGGCGCGATGGGCTTGGACTAAATCTTGTGTAGCTTCGGAGCGCGATGAGCATCGAATGGATCGCACTGGATCGAACGACCGTGATGAATATCGCTGCGTGACCTTGGTCGAACATTAACGTGTGATGGAGGGCGGTATTCGGGCCGTACGCGGAGACACGGCCAAGCAGTGAATGAGTGAATTACCTGCTTTGAAGAAAATCATCATTGCTAAAGCTGTGCGACATAAACCACCGATTTCGTACAAAATACATGATGAGTCCGTCCAAGGTGGATGTGCAGCGAACCGTTGATCTATGATTTGATTGGACAGATTAGAATCTGCCCGATAGCCTTATGCGTGAACGCCTTCGGGGCTAGCATTTGGTTTCGGCTTCCAGTCACATGGGAGAGAAGGTGGAGAGGGCTTGAACAAAAGGGGCTACGGCCTGATAACTTTTCGATTGCGGGGTTTTTTCCGGCCTCTTAGTGCATTTTTGTTTCAAAGGAGGGGAACGATAGATGGAAAATGGATTTCTCAGGCAAAACCAAGGGGATTCGCAGGATTTTAAAGTGGATTAATTGCCAAAAATTAACAGGGGCTGATATGATCAACAAAAGGAGTCAACAATATTACTTCCATCTGTGATGTTTGATTTAACTGGGTGCAAGTATGAGCTTGTGTGGGGATTATGATCATACATCTAGATGCAAGACAATTAGAATCTTAAAACTAAAGTAGCACAAGACATTTGTTGCCGAAGATGTCATTGCATTTGCGTCACTACCATGCCTTTGTCTTTAGGAGATACAAGACAATGAGACATACTTCATTCCTTATGTTCCCTCCTTTTCTATATTACCATTATAAGCATGGTGGAGTTTGTTAGTGTTCTTTTCTTTAGTGAAATTGAAGGAAGCACTACATAAAAAGTCCCCAATGCAAGGATTTCAAGAAGACATTACTTCTATAGAGCAGCGAAAAAGGACAAACATTTGGTTCCAAACAAGGTAAAATGAAACAAGCATTCAATAACATACAATTAATAAATAAAAAATAGAAAAGTTACTATGACAACCCCTCAATGACTGGCAACCAAGTGGAAAGCCTAGGCAGTAAAAGATATCAAAATTGAAACAATTCTTTGGAAAATTTATATATTATTGGGAAATAAAGGCATGTACATGCAAATAATTCAAATGAGATAAGATCTCAATAACATGAAATCATTAAAGGATTTGAAAAATTTGTTGAAACTTAAACACAGGGATAATGATAACATATTAAACATAGCAAAATGTGCTTTGTGAGAACTATATGAGAGAACAGTTTGAAATACAAGCTAGAGAGAAATAGTCATCGAAGCCCTCATAATTGTAAGTCACCTTGACCATAGAAAAGCATGTCAGTTCCTTTCCAATTAATGGTGAATCAATTCCACTTGTAGAAAGATATAAGTTCAATTCTTGTTGAGGCATTCCTTACCCGAATTGGGGAAACCTTCCAAAGTAAATAAGAATTTAATGGTGACTAAGTTCGACTTTCATTAATGGCTACATTCAACTCTTGTTAAAGTGCTCCTTAATTCAATGGGGCTACAATGATTACAATGATTACAGAAGAAAAAATGACTACAATGATTACAGAAAAAAAGGACTACAATGATTACAGAAGTTAGAATTGCATATGTCTCAAACATTTATTGTGGGTTCCACAAGATTAGCACAGTCATGGTGAAATGAATACAAAGGTAATATTTGATGTAGGTATCTAGAGAATTTACCGTGGGTTCAACAAGACTAGCAAAACTTAATAAGTTACAACTAGACTTGGATCTAAATCCTAATCTACTCAGTCTACTTTCTGAAGGAAGTGCATACCCTTTTTCCTTGGGCACACTGCACTTCAAGCAAAATTTTGTTGTTGAGGATTTTTTATAAGAAGGTTTCTAATTTTATGTGTTACATATCATCTGTTCAACCAAGAGTACCAACATAAACAATAAAGGTTTGTGATTTACAACAGACATTTTCTAAAGCAAAAAGCATATGACATTTATGAATTTAAATCTAATAGGTGTTCAGTAGTGCATGTATATTATTATTTTATAAATGAAAAAGACAAGATTATATAACATTGTGTGGGAACTTTCCTTTTTGTCATCCTGTATCACTAGTTGGGAAACCCATACAACATTATGAATCTTAAATTTTTTGATGTTTATTTAGCTTCAGTAAAATTTTGGAAAATGTGGCAATCAGTAAATGGATTTCATCTACATCAAACTCAATCTTAGAATATATAGGAAAAAATTACCTGTTAATCTCCATAGCTCAACCACACAAAGCCATTATCTAAATGAGAAATGGTTGAAGCAACAGATGTCTCCCCCAACAATTCTACCTTGAGACCAGTAACCCTGTAGAAGAGATAAATCGCATAAGTAGAAATAAAAAAGGCCACTTCTGTAAAGATCAAATATGTGACTCACGGTGAGAATACAAAGAAATTAGTAGATCATTTTCCCAACTATAGTTACACTAGATATTAGGAATATGTAATAAATACCCTGAGCAAATCATAACAAAAAATAGATGGCCTAGACTCTAGACTATGTACACACTCAATAAGAAAGACAATTGTGCATGATAGATCCAAAGAAGGAAAAGGGAAGAAAATGGCTACAAGAGTGATGTTAATACAATAAAAGAGACAAATATCAGTTCTAGCTAATTACTATATTCACTATATGTTTTGATGTGTATGTGTTCGTTGGGATGTAAACTAATTCATTGACTTTTAGCCATGAATGAACTAGTTTTTTTTATGTCAATAATCTGTAATCCATCTCTAGACTATTTACACACTCAATAATAAATACAACTGTGCATGATAGATCCAAATAAGAACAAGGGAAGAAAATGGCTACATGAGTGATGCTAATCCAGTAAAAGAGGCAAATATCAGTTCTAGTTAATTACCATATCCACTATCTATTTTGATGTGTAAGCATTTGCTGTGATGTACACTAATGCATTGGCCTATACCTAAGAATGAACCAGTGTTTCTTATGTCAATAATATCTAAGCCATCAATGTAATATTCTTTGTACTGGTGTCAACACTAAAGTTCATCTTCTCTGGGAGCATAGATTGTTGTTCACCCTATTAACTGAAAGTATGTGGAAGTGTGCTCATAATTTTCAAGAGCCAACCATTTCTTGTATAAAGTATATATATACAATAAATATTTCCTTGCACCCATTCCTTTTCTTCGTGCAAGACAACAAATATATTTTAACAACTAAGAGTGAAGATTCTAAAAATCGTTGTGAGTGCATATTGTATCGCATGATTTGTTTTAGTTATTATAATCGCATTCTTCCCACGCATAATTGATGAAGAAACGTAAGATGTCTAGGAGTAGGCAACTTTAGAACAAACTCGCTAGAAGTAGGAAACTCACTGGAAGCATGATGCTTTAAAAACTGGAAGACTTATTCAAGGTCTACTTCCAAGTAGCCAGTGTGAAGGGGGGGATGGAATGTAGGATGAGCAGAAAGGGAAAGATGGAATGTCTAACTAGAAGCTTGATGTCTAGTGATACTGAAAAACAGACACCTATAAAATTCCTCACTCCAAATCTCAACCTGTAACAGATAATTGATCAGAGTCAAAGCTTTGTCCATAAACATCCCATCCCTCCTCCTTCAAAAAATATTTTCCCTATCCAAATAAAATACATAGCTGTATATGGCCTTCTTCAGAAATAACATAACTTTGATATATCTAGGACCATATTTAATTTAAAAAATAAATCAGAATAGTCCCCTTATACATAGAACCCAGTATACCATTCCAATTAAAATAAGATATGATCATAGCTCTCTAATAAATGATTCTAAACATGAGGATTGACAATATTTTGTTGCAGATTAACAATGGAATTTTTTTATTTTTTTTGTTACTTTAAGAGTACTTTGGCTTGCTTGCCTTTTCCTTTTTGTTGCCAACATAGTATTGTTGTTACTACGCATTCATAAACATCATATGTTGGTGCAGTGATGGTTAGTATGAACATCCTTTAAATATTTTTTTCTCCATTTTTTATGCATAAAACTTAAAAGTACACCTACATGAGGTTGTTGGCAATCCATCTTTCTTGGGCAGCAATGAAATCTAATCTCATACCTAAAAGAGTGATCACAATTTGTAATTCCTAAATTAGTATAGCAATAACAGAGGCCCAGCATGAGAAGGATAGTAGTCTTTGTTCAAGCTCAGCTGTTAGCCTAATAGTGAAAACATCTCAGCATTCCACAGTTCCATGTCACTATACAGTAGCATGCAACATACAGGCATAATACCCATATTTCAAGCATTTCCCAATATGTAAATGCCATGTAGTATGACCAAACATACAGTTTGACCAATGATGTTACTAAGGCATTTCATAACATTTTGTTAGTACCTGAGCCCACCTCAGTGTGCAAGAGGGGCATGGGACTTATAGGAAAATATCACCGTGCCCATGACAAAACAACAATAAGGGATTGAGCTTTGTCGAGTTCATCACCTAGGTAATTAATGGTAATACTAAATTTTTCTTAAAGTAAAAGGATAGAAAACGTAAGATAAACAAAAATGTCAGGTTTTCAGGGTTGGCATGATTGTTGGCACTGGAGTTTCTCATGTTTGTGATTAGTCAAAACCACCAAGCCATGGGATTCCATAATTTAATAATTCTACGAAAATTAATATAGACATGGGACTCCTAAAATTCCATTTATGAATATCATTCTTATTGTCTTTCATATTTTCTTAAAAGAAAATATGTTACTTGAAATATATATGTGTTTTTTATTTTTTATATAACATGTTTCTCCCATATACCCATTTGGGAGGTCATGTTTTCAAGCATTCCCATTTCATAATCTTGTACACATTCCAATGTTTTGTGTAGCTTAGTCTTGCACAGTATTTGTACTATATATTTCATAGATCACTCTTTAACTCCCTAGCACTCATCTCCCATCCAAAAAGGCCAGAAATCAAGCAATGAATGATTTCATGCAATAGAGGTTCATGAAGTGTATATACTATATGTAGTGAATTTACATTTCTTGAAAATTCAATCTAAAAAGTTGACAATTTTCTGGTGAATTTAGCCTCTTCAGAAGATTTGAAGGTCAAAAATTTACCTGAAAATTGGCATACCTAGTAACAGAGGTGTCTCTGTCAATATTTTAACAAGATCCATGTATATATTATTAATATAAATTATATGTTCACAGAGGGTAAAAAGTTCTCCCATTTGATAGTGGGATTTCATAATATATCTTGGAAGCAAACCCATCACTAGAAGTGGTCAAGTCATCCAGTTCCCACATGACAAGTCTTGTAGCGTGGATAACCTGACCACTGAGTTATTTGACATGCTATCAGAGCATCTAGATACTTTTTCCCAAAACACAATGTTTAAAATTCAACATGGGTGAATACGGATCCTTCAATAAATGCCACTTTTGTGGCCACAAAACATAGAGGAAGGGCCTCATATGAAACATGAAATCAAGGTACAATTTCAGTTTGCAATGTCAGCTACAAAGAATACTTTCTAGGAACTTATTACTTATCATTAAAACTCTCTTATTTTATTTCTATTATGGTCTTTGTTCATCAAACAAGTTTTCACTGGAAGGAATATAATGGAAAAAATCACAATCATTAGAGATGAACTTCATACCATCAAAACCTAGAAACTGGCCTCCATGTTCCTAGAACTTGACATGGAAAAGAATTTTCATAAGTTAAGATGACACTACCTAATTCCAATCCTTCAGTTGAACAACATATATTAGCATAATCTCAATTGGGTTAAGAGCATTTGGTACTCAACCAATATTTCAGTCCCAGATAGTAGCTCTCCAACCTGTTTGTATCCCACTTAAAGAGAATTCAAACAAGGCTATCATCTTGTATCAATTCTTTGCATTTGATACAGATCCTTCAATAAATTCCACTTTTGTGGCCATAAAACATAGAGGAAGGGCCTCATCTGAAACATGAAATCAAGATACAATTTCAGTTTGCAATGTCAGCTACAGAGAATACTTGTAGGAACTTACTACTTATCATTCAAGCTCTCTTATTTTATGTCTATTATGGTCTTTGTTCATCAAAACAGTTTTCACTGGAAGGAATATAATGGAAAAAATCACAATCACTAGAGATGCACTTCATACCATCAAACCCAAAAACTGGCCTTCATGTTCCTAGAACTTGACATGGAAAAGGCTTGTCATAAGTTAAGCTGACACTACCTAATTTCAATCCTTCAGTTGAAAAACATTTATTAGCATAATCTCAGTTCGGTTAAGAGCATTTGGTACTCAACCAACATTTCAATCCCAGTTAGTATCTCTCCAACCTATTTGTATCCCACTTAAAGAGAAGTCAAACAAGGTTGCCAGCTTGTATCAATTCATTGCATTTGATATAGATAATTCAATAGATGCAATTTTGTGGCCATAGAACATAGAGGAAGGGCCTCATATGAAACATGAAATCAGGATAAAATTTTAGTTTGCAATGTCAGCTATAAAGAATACTTGCTAGGAACTTACTACTTATCATTCAAGCTCTCTTATTTTATGTCTATTATGGTCTTTGTTCATCAAACAATTTTTCAATGGAAGGAACATAATGGAAAAAATCACAATCACTAGAGATTCACTTCATACCATCAAAACCTAGAAACTGAATTGGAATAAGAGAATTTGGTACCCAACCAACATTTCAGTCCTAGTTAGTAGCTCTCCAACCTGTTTGTATCCCACTTAAAGAGAATCAAACAAGGCTGTTAGCTGGTATCACTTATTTTAATTTGATACAGATCCTTCAATAAATGCCACTTTTGTGGCCATAGAACTTAGAGGAAGGGCCTCATATGAAACATGAAAGAAAGATACAATTTTAGTTTGCAATGTCAGCTACAAAGAATACTTACTAGGAACTTACTGCTTATCATTCAAGCTCTCTTATTTTATGCATATTATGGTATTCATTCATCAAAAAAGTTTTCAATGTAAGGAATATAATGGAAAATATCACAATCACTAGAGATGCACTTCATACCATCAAAACCCAGAAACTCACCTCCATGTTCCTAGAACTTGACACGGAAAAGGCTTGTCATAAGTTAAGCTGACACTACCTAATTTCAATCCTTCAGTTGAAAAACATATATTAGTGTAATTTCAATTGGATTAAGATCATTTGGTACTCAACCAACATTTCAGTCCCAGTTAGTAGCTCTCCAGCCTATTTGTATCCCACTTAAAGAGAAGTCAAACAAGGCTGTCAGCTTGTATCAATTCTTTACATTTGATCATCACGAAACCTTTCTAACATCTTGATATGGATCCAAGAAGCAAGAATCCAACAAGGCAAGGCATATAGTAGCCAAAAAGTGAAGGTAAACCACAAATCATTTGTTGATGACACAATTCTGAGCATAAGCAAATTGCTAGAAAATTTCCCTTGAGATATTTTGTGAAGCTTCAGGATCAAAGGTCAACTTTCAAAAATTGCAGTCTACTTTTCATGTAATAATCCCTTGGTAGTGGTGCATCTTAAGTTGTGCTTTATGTTTTGTTGTTAACATGATAGTTTTTCTAGGAAGAACATCTTTTATTTACATGGTATCACAGAACAACAATTTATTAAAGTGCACACCTCTTTGGCACACCTGCTCATAGTGATTTAATTTTTTGGTGACTAATTGGTCATTGGAAGGGAATTATGTCCATATTTTAGCATTAACCTTTGTAAATGCATCTTGAGGTTGATTTAATTGTTCAATGGTTAAATGAATCTAATTTATCCAAATTAAGGTTAATAGCTTGGGCACCCTACTTCAGTGGGTTTCTTTTCACACTTGTAAAGGGAAGGTGGCACATGACTTAGTCATCTTACTAAATTTGGAACATATCCTTGTAGGGAAAACCTATGGATTCACTTCTTACTATTCTTGAAGGTGTATATGTATTTATTCCATGGAGTTTTGGCATTTTCAAACATATATTTCAATCCCAGACGATATCAAAACAAAGTCCAGGCATCTTTTGCAGAGATGGTGAATTATAGTTGACAAATTAGCTCTAATCTCCTAATACTAAAGAAAATATTACATAATTCAAGGAAGCACATGGGATCAGTAGAAGAGCCACAATTCACCCCTAAGGTATCCCATCTACTTTCTAGAATAAAATTGACCATTGCAAAAATCAGAAAAGGCCCATGTGTAGACCATTTCAGTTATCTACTATTGACAGATCACATCTTAGGCCCACCTAGAACCACCCAATTCCCAAATATTAAAATATGAGAAAAACACGCTCAATATAAGGTGTTAGTCATGTTCCTACTAGAATGAACATTAGATATACTGCAAACAATATATATATATATATATATATATATATATATATATATATATATATATATATATATTACCTGCTCCATTGACAACTCCAGAAGAATATCCAGGAATCATATAACCTTCTGTTGGCAATATGATGCAGAGTGTTGTCCTTGATGGCAACCCACAGAATGAAGATGAAGACATGCGACTGTTGACATGTGTTGTCCTTGATGGAAATCTACCTGATGAAGTTATGCTTGACTTGATGGACTTAGTAAATGATGTAAATCTGATGTGATATAATGTTTGATGCTGAGTGTTGTCCTTGAAAGGGAACCCACTTGATGAAGACGATGACAACTTACTTGATGAAGTTGTGCTTGATAGAATATGTTCTTGATGAAGGAAATATGATGTATCTACAGTGAGTACAAAAGGCAATGAAGAAAGGATTTCAGCTTGTGCTAATTCTATGATGAAAAAAAAAAGTGTGTCACTAGGTATATGCGGATTGGCCTAAGGGAAGTCGCGTATGCACGCGGAAAAGAACGTGCCAAGTCGCGTATGGGCTAAAGCGCTCAAAAAGTGAAAAACCAAGGGTAACCACCATGGTATTGACCCATTGTATTGGGTAATGATCCGCCTAGTTGAACCTGTCCAAGTAGTTTTGGGCTCATGGTATTGTTTTGGCCCATGGTATTGAAAAAAGGGGCTCATGGTATTGAAAAAGGATAAACCTATATAAAGAGATGAAATTCATTGTGAAAATGAGGTGTGTGTGTGCAAGATGTCTGAGCTTGAATGAATACTTCTCTCTGGAGTATATCTGAATGGAAAGGGTTACAACTGAATGAAGGATCTGAATGTATGATGCACCAATGAAGGAGTGATGAAGAAGGGGATCTAGATCTGAAATGCACTTGTATCTACTAGATCTGATTATAGAAGACTTAGATCTGAATTGAGGCGAACATCTGTCTGAAGTGAAAGGATAAATCTGAACTGAACATCTAATCTGAAGAAGTATGCTGCTCCATGATGATTGAAGATCTATACGCTACTTCTCCGCGGAGGAAGCGCGTATATACGCGTCTTAGCTGAAGGGAAAGCGTGTATGCGCAATCAAATACATACAGAGGTATACGCTGGTTTGTGTGGACGGAAGCGCGTATATACGCGACATCAGTAAAGGGAAAGCGCGTATGCAAACTAGGGTTTGCTTAAGCAAGGGGTATGAAATATCTGATCTGTTCTGCTATGTTTCTGCTATCTGATCTGTGTTGATAAGTATCTGTTGGTGATATATGTTTGTGCTTAAAAGTATGGAAAGGGTCCAGTCTGAAAAAAAGATGAAACGTGGCCTGCAAATGTTGTTCTATTGAAGTTGTTGGATCCAGTGTGAAAATTGATGAAACGTAGTCCAAGGTGGTACTGAGGGTTGTAGCCTTCAGTCAGGGGGTCGTAGCTCCCTTCCAGGTGAGGCTGGTAAACGAGATCGGGGGGTCGTAGCTCCCTTCCAGGTGAGGCTGGTAAACGAGTCAGGGGGTTGGAGCTCCCTTCCAGGAGAGGCTGGTAAACGAGCGCAGGTGGGTGCCTGCGTGCTGGTCAAGTCTGCGCCAGCACATATGTTGTAAGATGTTTTCTCTATAATAAAATATTGAAGGCTGAGCAACTGCAGTGGTGGTTTTCTCCCGACTTGGGTTTCCACCTAAAAATCCCGGTGTTCATGTGTGATGCTTTGTGTGATGGTTTATTCTGTTCTTACTGCACATGTTTACTGTTTATTGAATATCTGATGAATAAATGATGGAATGGCTTAAGTGAAGAATTAATGACATAATTATTTCTCTGTGTATACGCGAGTTTAATAAAGGGTATCCGCGTATATACGCGAGTCTGCTTCAGGAAAGTAGCGTATGGGTTTTGAAGTAAAGAAAAGTAAAAAGTTTTGAATATGCAGTAAATACTGATTCACCCCCCCCCTCTCAGTATTTTTCCCAACAATTGGTATCAGAGCGTGTCCTTGTGCAGAAGCTTGATCGCTTAAAGGAGATCCGTCGCAATGGGAAGTCAAGAAGGAGTAATGTCTATAAAGCCACCTCTATTCAATGAAAGAAATCTGATATTCTGGAAGGTACCAAAAAAAGCGTATCTGCTAAATTTTGGTGCAAAACTATGGGAATTCTTGAAAGGATGTGAACAAGAATTCAGAGAAGAAAAGGGTATTTTTGTGGATTCTCTAGAAGACAATAATCTTCTTGAAGAAAACACCACTCAACTCAAGGTAAGCCACGAAGAAAAGAACATAATCATAGAGACTCTTAAAAATCAGCTTGAAGCAGAAAGAAAACGCATTGAGGATTTGGAGTGTGAAGTAGTGAGTCTAAGGAAAGATAATGAGAAAGTGAAATCTCTCAATCTTATATTTGCTAAAGGTTCAGAAACCTTGGATGAGATTATCAAGGTACAACGGTCTCCTCTTATAAAAACAGGTCTTGGATATACTGGGGAATCTTCCCAGACATCAGCACCAAATTTCCTAAAAGCAGCCACAACTGGTTCTCTACATTCAGCCACTCAGTAGGGGAACAAAGGATCCTTACAGGTGAAGCATGATCATCTCAATTCAAGAAACACTAACAAGGAGATCACTCAAAGAAGCTACAACCAACAGGTAAATTCCAATAGAAGATTTCATGATCACAGAAATTTCTACTTCAATGGACAATGTTTCTCATGTCACAATTTTGGTCATAAAGCTGTTCAATGTGTTGCATATAAAACCATTATGACAAGAGAAGCAAGAAATAAAAGGATGAATATCAAACCAAATAAGAACACCTACAACAACTTTTCGCCTCTTCAAAACGAAGTTGAATGTACTTATTGCAATAACTTTGGTCATGAAGAATCTGAATGCAGGAGCAAGGTCCAGCCAAAAGAACATGTTCCCTCAAGCTCTAAAGTATGGAAAGAGAAAGAAATACCGGTTGAAAATTTTGGGATAGCGCTATTTGCAGAAGGTGAAGAAAATCAATGGTACATTGATAGTGGGTGCTCAAGACACATGACAGGTGACAAAAGCAAACTTCATACTTATAATGCTCTGGAAAAGGAAAAGAAAGTTACATTTGGAAATGATACTCCTGCTGTAATTAAAGGAAAAGGGTTAGTATTTCTAAAAGAAAAGATGAAGGCTAAAGATGTCATGTATGTGGATGGATTAAGGCATAACCTGTTAAGTGTTAGTCAAATGTGTGATCAAGGAGCAGAAGTGGTCTTCAGTTCCAAAGAATGTGTGGTTCGTGATCTTGATACAGGTAAAATCATTATAAAAGGAAAAAGAAATCCAAGCAACCTGTATGTACTCAACGACATAGATCAATGTTACTTGAGAAAATCTTCAGAAAATTGGCTATGGCATAGAAGGCTGGGGCATCTGAGTTTCTCTCAAATCAACAAAGCATGCAGACTTCAAGCTGTTCGTGATCTTCCCAAGATCAATCTTCCAGAAAGTACCATATGCAAATCTTGTCAATTTGGTAAGCAGACCAGAGTTCGATTTAATGCCAAAGAAGGATCATCAAGTAAGCCTCTTGAACTCATTCATACTGACATCTGTGGACCTATGAGAAAAAATTCATTACGAGGGGAAGAATACTATATCCTATTTATTGATGATTACTCCAGAATGTGTCATATCGCGTTTATTAAACACAAAGATGAAGCTTTTGAAAAATTTCAGAATTTCAAAGCATTGGTAGAAAATGAATTGGATTTAAAAATCAAGTGTCTTCGATCTGATCGAGGAGGAGAATATTCATCAAATGAATTCTTTGAATTTTGTGAACAACATGGGATTAAAAGACAGTTCTCTGTAGCAGGCACTCCACAACAAAATGGTGTAGCAGAAATAATGAATAGAACAATTGTTCAAATGGCTAGAGCTATGCTTGCTGACTCTAATGTTTCTGACAGGTTCTGGAGTGAAGCAACACGTGCAACAGTTAACATTCTCAACAAGGCTCATGTTCGGGTAAATAGTGACAAAACTCCATATGAACTCTGGTATGGTAATTCTCCCACTGTGAAGCATTTTAAAGTTTTTGGAAGTAGATGCTTTATCAAAAATAATGATGAGAAGCTTGGCAAGTTTGAACCTAGATCAGATGAAGGGATACTTCTTGGTTACTCATCTTCAAGCAAAGCATTCACATGTTACAATAAGAGGCTTCAAAAGGTTGTTGAATGTATTGATGTAGTTATTGATGAGTCTCCTGCAGCTCCTAAAGAAGAAAAACAAACAACAAAAGAAGATGATAGCGACATATGGCCTTCTACATCAGATGGAAATGATATAGACAGTGAATCCAATGAAGAACCTGAAAATGATCTATCTGAAAAAGCTCCATCCAGATTCGTTCAAAAGAATCATCCTGAATCTCAGATTATGGGAGACAAGGAATCAGGTGTACGAACAAGGAGAACTTTTGTGGGATCTTCTAGTCATCAGGCACTTCTATCCACAATTGAACCACTCAATGTCAATCAAGCTAGCAGAGATGAAAGTTGGAACAAAGCCATGAATGAAGAGATTGATCAAATTGAAAAGAATGACACTTGGGATTTGGTACCGAGACCACATGATAAAAATGTCATTGGAACTAAATGGATCTTCAAGAACAAGTTAAATGAGAATGGGGATGTTGTAAGAAACAAAGCTAGACTGGTTTGCAAAGGGTATACTCAACAAGAAGGTATAGATTTTGAAGAAACTTTTGCTCCTGTAGCTAGACTTGAAGCCATAAGAATGTTTCTTGCTTTTTCAAGTTATCAACAAATCAAAGTCTATCAAATGGATGTTAAATCTGCTTTTCTTAATGGTGATCTAGAAGAAGAAGTATATATAGAACAACCTGAAGGATTCATTTTGGGAAATGATGCAAATCTTGTTTGTAGACTTAAAAAGGCTCTATATGGTCTCAAACAAGCTCCAAGGGCTTGGTATTATCGCCTTGACAAATATCTTCATCAACAAGGATTTTCAAAAGGGTCTGCTGATAGCAACTTATACACAAAAGTTGAAAATGATAAACTATTGATTGTGGTTGTATATGTTGATGATATCATTTTTGGGAGCAACGAAGAATCTTTGAGTCAAAAATTTGCTTCTGTCATGCAGCAAGAATTTGAAATGTCTTTACTTGGGGAACTAACATTCTTTCTTGGCTTGCAAGTGCATCAAAAGGCAAATGGTATTTTCCTATCTCAAGCAAAATATCTTAAGCAAATTCTAAAGAAGTATGGCATGGAAGAATACAAACCTGTAAGTACACCAATGATAACCGGATGCAGTCTCAGTTCTAATGATGAGTCTCCCACAGTGAATCAACCAGAGTACAGATCGATGATAGGAAGTTTACTTTATCTCACTGGGACTAGACCAGACATTATGCATGCTGTTGGGATTGTTGGAAGATTCCAAGCTAATCCAAAAGAGTCTCATCTTCAGGCTGTTAAAAGAATATTCAAATATCTTCAAGGAACTCAAGACTTTGGTCTATGGTATCCAAGGAATGCTGATCTTACTCTTCATGCTTACACTGATGCAGATTGGGCTGGAAGTGTTAATGATCGAAAAAGCACTAGTGGTGGTGCATTCTACATGGGGCCCCGGTTAGTATCTTGGTTCAGCAAGAAGCAAAATTCTATTGCCTTATCAACAGCTGAAGCAGAGTATGTAGCTGCCGCATCTTGTTGCACTCAACTCCTATGGATGATGCAAACCTTGCAAGATTTTCAAATCAAATTTGCAACTCCTACCTCCATTATGTGTGATAATACAAGTGCCATCAGTATCTCAAAGAATCCTGTTATGCATTCGAAGACCAAGCACATTCCCATCAAATATCATTTCCTACGTGAACAAGTGCTTTAGCAAAAAGTGAAGCTGGAGTATGTTCCCTCCAAAGAACAAGTTGCTGATATCTTTACCAAACCTCTGCCCAGGGAAGCGTTCGAGTATCTAAGACAGAAGCTAGGAGTGTTCTCTGCCAGTCAAAAGAACAAATCTGCATAAATTTTAGAATATGGCTTGGGATACGCGGGTTTCCTGAAACACAGTCGCGTATGTACGCGAGTTCATGCACAGAAAACCTCATATGTCTGATTGCTGACAATTTTTTCTTGGAGTCAGCTCTCTTCAGCACAGCTGCAGTGCTGTTTGGTATCTCTGATACTGTTTGGTATCTCTGGTGGTGTTCCAGTTCTCATAATTCTGTTTTTAATGTTTTGATAAAGATGCCTTGATGATTTGTTGGTGACGAAAGTGTTCAGGATGCACAAACTAAGGGGGAGCCTTAGTCATTTGAAAAGGATGCATGGATGCACAGATTCAGGGGGAGCATTAGCGTTGCTGAGTATAATGCATTGTTGGCATTATGATGGTTCTGAAATATGTTCTCATGCTTGAGGACTTTCTGGTGTTGGTCTTAAATGGTCATTTTTGTAATTTGTTGAAAAAGTCTTGTTGAGACCCATGATGTAAATTTTGTAATATTCAGTCATATAAGGACTTGTCAAATTTTGTAAACCCACTTGGTTGGGTAGCTGAGTCAAATTTGTAAACCCACTTGGTTGGGTAGTTGAGTCTCATATGTAAATCCACTTGGATTAATAATTGATGTAAGTATGAGTCTTTGGTGATAGGAAAGTCATAGAGTCATGCACTTCATTGGAAATTATGTTTGAAGATTCAGCATGAACTCAGGGGGAGCTTGGCCACTTCAGTACATATCAGATCTACAGAATGCTTCTTCCACTTGAGGAGAAAAGGAGGAGAGTATGTTGGTTTTGATTCACCCTTTGCCCTTGATGTCAAAGGGGGAGAGTGACATGGTGTTTGACTGAAGAAAAAGAATGATGTCAAAATGGAGAGAGTGACATGGTGTCATTGAATTCTTAATGTACATATCTGTTGTAATGATCAAACACCATTGTGGTTTCCATCAAGTCCAAAGGGGGAGATTGTTGGCAATATGATGCAGAGTGTTGTCCTTGATGGAAACCCACAGAATGAAGATGAAGACATGCGACTGTTGACATGTGTTTTCCTTGATGGCAATCCACCTGATGAAGTTATGCTTGACTTGATGGACTTAGTAAATGATGTAAATCTGATGTGATATAATGTTTGATGCTGAGTGTTGTCCTTGAAAGGCAACCCCCTTGATGAAGATGATGACAACTTACTTGATGAAGTTGTGCTTGATAGAATATGTTCTTGATGAAGGAAATCTGATGTATCTACAGTGAGTACAGAAGGCAATGAAGAAAGGATTTCAGCATGTGCTAATTCTATGATGAAAAAAAAGTATGTCTCTAGGTATACGCGGATTGGCCTAAGGGAAGTCGCGTATGCACGCGGAAAAGAACGTGCCAAGTCGCGTATGGGCTAAAGCGCTCAAAAAGTGCAAAACCAAGGGTAACCACCATGGTATTGACCCATTGTATTGGGTAATGATCCGCCTAATTGACCCCGTCCAGGTAGTTTTGGGCTCATGGTTTTGTTTTGGCCCATGGTATTGAAAAAGGGGGCTCATGGTATTGACAAAGGGTAATCATATATAAGGAGAAGAAATTCATTGTGCAAATCATGAGTATGGGTGCAAGATATCTGAGCTTGAATGAATACTTCTCTCTGAAGTAGATCTGAATGAAAGGGTTACACTTGAAGATAAATCTGAATGGATGATGCACCAATGATGAAGAAAGGGATCTAGATCTGAAATGTATCTACTAGATCTGCTTATGGAAGACTTAGATCTATGATGAGGCGAACATCTAGGCGAACATCTGTCTGAAGTGAAAGGGTAAATCTGAACTGAATATCTGATCTGAAGAAGTCTGCTGCTCTGTAATAATTGAAGATCTATACGCTACTTCGCCGTGGAGGAAGCGCGTATATACGCGGCTTCGCTGAAGAGAAAGCGCGTATTCACAATAAAATATACACAGAGGTATACGCTGGTTTGTGTGAACGGAAGCGCGTATATACGCGACATCAGTAAAGGGAAAGCGCGTATGCAAACTAGGGTTTGCTGAAGCAAGGGGTATGAAATATCTGATCTGTTCTGCTGTGTTTCTGCTATCTGATCTGTGTTGATAAGTATCTGTTGGTGATATATGTTTGTGCTTAAAAGTATGGAAAGGGTCCAGTATGAAAATATGATGAAATGTGGCCTGCAAGTGGTGTTCTATTGAAGTTGTTGGATCCAGTGTGAAAATTGATGAAACGTAGTCCAAGGTGGTGCTGAGGGTTGTAGCCTTCAGTCAGGGGGTTGTAGCTCCCTTCCAGGTGAGGCTGGTAAACGAGATCGGGGGGTCGTAGCTCCCTTTCAGGAGAGGCTGGTAAACGAGTCAGGGGGTTGGAGCTCCCTTCCAGGAGAGGCTGGTAAACGAGCGCAGGTGGGTGCCTGCGTGCTGGTCAAGTCTGCGCCAGCACATATGTTGTAAGAAGTTTTCTCTATAATAAAATATTGAAGGCTGAGCAACTGCAGCGGTGGTTTTCTCCCGACTTGGGTTTCCACCTAAAAATCCTGGTGTTCATGTGTGATGCTTTGTGTGATGGTTTATTCTGTTCTTACTGCTCATGTTTACTGCATATTGAATATCTGATGAATAAATGATGGAATGGTTTAAGTGAAGAATTAATGACATAATTAGTTCACTGTGTATACGCGATTTTAATAAAGGGTATCTGCGTATATACGCGAGTCTGCTTCAGGAAAGTTGTGTATGGGTTTTGAAGTAAAGAAAAGTAAAAGTTTTGAATATGTCAGAATATCGATTCACCCCTCTCAGTATTTTTTCCCAACACCTTCATCAGTAGAGAAATTCACTCGATGTGTCACCTCTTCTTTAGACACCTCATAATTAGAACCTGCTATTACAATATTGTGTGTAATTTTTGGTTGGTTTCCCTCATCATGGTGAACTATGTGACTACATTTTTGGTCACTTTCCCATGACTCCCGTTCTATTGATCACCCAATTTTAGAACTAGTAAACACCCTTCCCATTAAATGAAACATCGTGATATGATGACTATCCCCATGAACATTTTCCTTTTCTGTTCCATCAGGAACAAATTCACCTGTTAATCCACGATCAGGAACAAAATCCCATATTTGTCCCTGATTTTATATTACTTCAGCCACTAGTTCAACTTCACCTACAATGCTCTTAGTTCTATGGATAGAAACCTCAACCCCATGTATTTTAGATTCATGGCTGGCACCCATCCCAATACTTCCACCACTTATTCCTAAACTAAACCCACCTCGTGCTTCAAAAGTAGCATTTCAGCATTTAATGTCCCATCACCTTCATCATTAGTGCTAAATATTTTTTCTTTCGCAGTGTGTCCAACATCAGGCTGCAAACATATACTCTGTTCTACTTGAATGCTGAAATTTAGTTTTGACATGTCATTTACCTCAACATTCTTATCAATGGGAGAAGGCCTGTGTACATCGTCATAATTACCTACTGGGAAATTCCCTACACTTTCCATATAATTCTCTTGTAGACTACGATAAAACGTATCCATTGCAACAACAGAAGAGACATGAGCTGAATCTCTTATATAATGACCACCAATTGGTTGCTGATTTCTGAATGCTTCCATGGCACTTTTTAGAAGGATTGAGACCATCTACTCCAATGTCTATTTCAAGTGTTGCTGAATAGCTGGGACCTGTGTATGAAACATCTTTGCCATAGGATGCTCGATCTACAACCAAGATCTCTGTTGTCCATGTTCACTTTGATGTTCCACCAGAATACTGACTTCATTCATTGCCTTCATTGGCATCGTGATTAACCACATTTCCTTCCACACTGTCAACATGATGGACCGTGGTTTCCATATTGTCCATTGTTCTTCCTCCGTCATCCATAATACGTTTGTGAGCCTGAGGACCTCATGACTCATATGATGTTGCATGATCTCCAACTTCACTGCCAGTAGGTTTCCCTAACATTGGATCCATGTCTTTTACAAGATCTTCCACAGGTGCAACAATAGCAGGAGTGTTGAAATGTGTCGGAGGTGGCCCTGCAACTATTGCCAAATTCAAGTACATACCTACATTCGAGTGTGATTTTCCATCAACTGCATTTGCAGCTTCCTCTGCTTCATCTCAACCTTCAAAATTTTCCCTATCCCTTGAATAAATAGCATACCATCATCCAATTCCACTCGCTGCACTTACCCCATGAGTAAGTACTAACATTTTTCTCATCTCTAACAGATCATTCCTACTAGAAAGAACACAAGATGGATGAGGGGCTGTAACAAAATCCTAGAGCCTAACAGTCACTCCACATAAGCTACAATCTAAAACTTTTGTTGAAAGATTATGTTGAGATTCAGATGTGGAAATATTTCTCTTTGTGATTTCTCTCTTTTCAGGCTATACTGACCTTGAAAAAAACATCATGCTTGGGCTTGGCTCGCATGTTGGATGAAATTGACCTTGACTTGGACCAACAGAACATGCATTTCTTGATGACTAAGCTGAATGATCTTTAGAGACTACCACATTTGGGAGAAATCGAGGTTCCCACCCACATAAAGTCATCAACCTTTATGCTTGATGATGCAACAAATGTTTGATTTTAATTATTTCAGTGAGAAAAATAAGAAGACAACTACAAGTGAAATAGGAAAAATCAAGACAATTTGCAACAAAAAGAGAACAAACCTGATAAAAAATTCTCACAACCTCTTCTCGAGAAAATTATGCTAAAGGCATATTATCCACTCTACCACTAGACTCGCTAATAATAACCTGTTGTTGCTCAGCCAGAATACGATCTATTTGTGAGCCCTGAAAAAGCTTCATCCTGTCAATGGCAGAACTAGAGATGATAGGAAGGGCCGACAACTATAGAATTGCTTGACACTGATCATTATAACCTTCAATTAGTGCATATGGAAGGGTGGGGTGAAATTGTCCCAGGCTTTTAGAACAACTATTTCCTTTCCAGGGACATGAAACCCTATGGCCATATCCAGCTGCTCAGCAAAAGCTTCACTGACACCTTGCACTTCATCAAAAATAAGTGGAAGTGTCGTCAGTTCAATCTCTATAGCATCCAATTCATCTTTTAGCAAAGAGATAGACTGTGGAAGTCAGCTAGTTATGCAATCTAAAAAATCCAACCTTAAGAACACTAAATTCAATAAGTTTATGAATGCTCCTTTGAAAGCACTTTCCCAGATTTAGATTACATCACCACTATACAATACTTTAAAGTTTAAACCAAGTGGTTTTACTTTTTAATAAACATCTAAAAGCATGTGAGGCAGTAAATACTAACAGAAGATCAAACTTAAATTCCAGCTAGGCAATCCATCCAAATGATATTACCCATTATGCATAAAACATACCACTCCAACAAAACAATTTCTAGATCAATCCGCAAGATATTGACGAAAGACAATGACGGAGGAGGCTTGAGTGTTGAAATTAGCACCAAGCTATATGGAAGTGTCTAAGGTGGAGCAGAACCATTTTTATATAATATATATTTTATATATTATAATGCATTTATATTTAAAAAATGTAGGATTCCAAAATAGTTGCAGATAAGAAAATAGACATATTTGTGCTACTTGTTAATAAGATAAGATAGTTCTGTTAATATGCAAAAAATGAAAACAAGTAGGTCAATACAACTGCTAAGTACCAAAATATCAATACACTCATTTCGCCCTTTTCTCCCTTAATTTCTTTTGTTTGAGTTTTCCCACTTACAACTTCAGGATTTGCCTATTTCATCTTGCACATTCATCCATGGAATTGGTGGCTTGGGATTTACTCAGGTGAAGTTGGTGGGAGATTAATAAATTTATTGTTGTTGACTCTTTCCTTGCACAATTCTTGTGGAGTTGTAAGTACCTCAAAGATTATTTAATTATTTATTGAGGCAGTTGCACAATGGAGAAAGAGTCCATAACGAATCTTTCTACTTTGAAAAAGTTGGAAGCTTTACCAAGCCTTTCTTGAGGAGCACTCCATCTAGTTGATATAGTCCTTTGGGGATGCAGTTGGACACAAATGCTATGGGTCAGATGGCTTGAACATTCCAATATAGAAAACCTAGGAATGAAAACATTCCAAGAAAATCAATATTTTAGAGATTTTCCACGTTCCCAAATCTGTGATAATTTGAAAGAGAGGTTGGGGAGGCTCAATCAAGCCAAAAGCATAAAAACATTATCCCACAAGACCACTACTTACAAAATTTGGCAGGATAGAAAGAACGCTTTATTTTATGAAACAACCCCACCTCCATACAACGATTAGCAGTATGTAGGCCACAAAGTTGCAAGCAATATTAAGCATGGAAATTTGTCAAATAAATGCATTCAAGGTCTGAACCATTCATTTCCAAAGGAGTTCCTTTCAGACATAGCCTCCTTCAGACTATCAATTCCTTTTAAGACAAATTATGGATATCCCAATCAACAATTTAGTAATTAGGTTCAGATTACAATGAATGTATTGTGGTTCAAAACTGTTACTATGGAGGTCCTCACCAGCTTGAATCCTTCAACGAGCTTATTTTCGGCCATATCTATCATGGGCCATTATTAATATAAAAAAGTTAAAATTGTATAGCTTGTCATAAAGGTATCAAAGTAACAAAGTAATCCCAATGTCCATGTAAATCCACACATGCAGGGTAAAAGGTGGGCAAACAATAAAGAATGGAACTTAAATTTGAGATTCCTGTAATAATCCCATTATCATCCCAATTTCCTATATTTATTTTTGGAAATGACTATTTAAAGAAGAATCAAACTTTCATGCCGACATGAATCATGTTTTCATCTTACTTCCAAGTTTTCGATCTACTTGCAAACAACTGAGAAATTTAACAAGTCTCAAATATCTGAATCTTGATTTTAATGGTGCATGAGATGTTGCAAACTTGAAAAGATATTTTTATAACCCCGACATTATATCATACTAAAAAATTATGTTTCTTGACCAATTACTAAACAAATTCCAATAGTCAGACACGAATTTTGAGATGCAAAGTGCATCAGTGAAAAGTATCTATAATTTAGATCGCGCAACTAAGAACCAAAACAAATTAATTAATTATAAAATGAAATAAAGAGATGAGCTTCAGGGAACCATTTTATGACACAAACTACATTCCACTACCACACAAAATGTAACCATAACCGAAAACACAACTACAACTATTAATCCACACTACCCAGATGGTTCAAACATCTAAGAAAAAAAATTCCTACACCTATGTTAGAAGTCGCTGAAGATTGCTTGGGGTGAAGAAAATTGTGAAATTGTGACATGCACAAGAAACCAAAGATCAACAGTACTACACAAAGACAATCCTACAGTTTTTGTAACCCAAACTCTTGAGTCTCTTATGGAACTCTCACAAACAAATCGTCCCTCCTGTTGCTACCATTTTAAACATGATTTCCACTCAAACGATGGGGACGTGAACAAGGAATACCAGAGTTATTTCCAATAGCATTCGAGTCATTGTTGACTAGGAAAAAAAATCTTATAGCCCTCATTGACATAGACTCAATTCTAATTTTAAACATGATAAATAATGAAAATGTACTTAGTAGGCAATTTTTGTCCACCCAATGTGAATGATATGTCCATTATAATATTTCTTACCCATATCAAATGAGACTTGAAATTTTCATTGGATGGTAGAAACTTCTAAAACGCTTCCATAGAAGGCACATCAACCTGACCAAAGAATTTCATACTGGGCATTTGTATGTGTAGAATCCAATATATAACACACTCATCTATCCCCATTGTTGACAAGATACCTAGAGAAAAACTTATCAACTATATACAATCGTTAAGATAAGTCTCCTGCTGAAATAATGTCCAAGAAAAACCAATTTGATACTTTCATTTAACCACTTTCTAATTAGTGGTCATAAATTCATAAAATCCAAAATGATTGTATAAAAATCCAAAATGATGATCAATATTTCTCCATGCATAAAAAGCAATAACAAAGAACAATGGACACTAAGTGAGATCACCTTAATAGGATCCTTCCTTGTATCCTCTCCCATTCTAAGACATCATGTATTTTTGTTCTTCATGAACCTCAGATCCCAAACTGTTTATAATTTATATAATTCTTTTCTTGGATCAGTACTGAGCAAAATAATAAACCCATTCCCTGAAAGAAAAAACTTGTTGTACCAATAATAAACTAAGAATGTATGCACGTGCACTTGTTGGTGAGATAGTGGCAGGGGGACAAAGTTTGGCATACAAAAGACACAATTATAAACACTGTCATCACCCATTGGGTCTATAAAATAGGGTTCATGACATCATGAACCCTAATCAAATTCCGCATACAAGATCCATGATATTTTCTCCTCACAATCTATATCCTCTATTCCCCCACATTGGCCTCCACAATATCTACTACTTTGAATAAGAAACTTAATGAAGCCCTTTTTTATCTAAGGTGTGGACTATGATTAGATATTTTCATCGATTGCCCGATATACCACCATCTATTCGATTATTGCCCTTGTTTCCTCCCAGGGACGGAATCTACATCAAATGGATGTCAAAATTTCTTTCTTACATGGCTTGCTTAAGGAAGAAGTTTATGTAAAACAACCCGAAAGGTTTGAAGTTTTGGATTGAGAGTCACATGTATGCAGGTTGAAGAAATCCCTTTATGGCTTGAAGAAAGCCCTCGAGGCTTGGAATGAGAGGAACGACAACTATCTTATGAAGTTGGGATTTACAAGAAGTGAAGTTCATATGAACCTTTACTTCCAGGTTGAAAATGATAGGCCTTTCATTTGTGTGCTCTATGCGAACGATCTCTTTCTGACAGGTGTAGACCCTCTCATTCATCAATGCAAGAGGGATTTGTCTTCTACATTCGAGATGAAAGACCTAGGACTGATGCACTACTTCCTAGGCTTGGAGGTCTGACAAAAGCCATGTGAGGTTTTCCTTTCTCAAGGAAAATAGATTTTGAAGTTGCTCGAAAGATTTGGGATGTTGGACTACAAGTCTTATGAGGAAGTGTTCTTTGGCTCGATTCGGGAAATCCTTCCAAGTATCATTAACTCATGGGGGCCTTGATGTTCTTGGTGAACTCCTGTTATGACATATGCTTTGCAATGAATATGTTGAGTCAATTATGGTCAAGCCTCATCACATAATTTGCATTGTTGCAAAGAATCTTTTGAGATATATCCGAGGCAAAATCAACTATGGATTGACATACACTGTCGGAAATTTGAGGCTCCATGGATATATTGATGTTAACTAGGCTGGTAGTGTGGTGGATTGTAACATACTAACAACACATCTAGATGTTGCTTCTCACTAGGTTCTGCTTCAATATTCTGGATGAGCATAAGCAAAAATTGGTTGCTTTGAACACCGTTGGGGCAGAATACATTGCAGCTAGTATAGCTTGTTGTGAAGTTCTTTGGTTGAGGAAGCTCTTTAGTGAGTTTTTTGAGCATGTGCTGGATACCACCATGATATTCTGTAACAACCAAAGTGGGATTCTCCTTTTAGATAATTCCATGTTCGATAACCACTCCAACCATATTGATATCAGGTACCACTTTATCCGAGATATGGTACAATGGGGAGGAGTAAGGCTCCATCACATTGGAACTTATGAGTAGATCGTATAAATTATCATGAATCCCCTAGGGAAACTCAAATTCTTAACCTTCCGTGAGTGACTTGGAGTCATGGAAAGACCCTCCTATGAGGGTCCCGCATGAGTTGGACATTGAGCTCTAGCAGATCCGAGGGGCTTGGGGGTACTTCGTGGAGCTTTAAGCAACCATAAGGTGAATGGTTCACCTTTCCATAGTGGTGTGATGTGTACAAGGTGAGTGGCTCACCTTCTCCTGTGATACCCCTTTTTTTGGTTGATATATGAGCAAGATGAGTGGTTCACCTTCTCCTTGTGGTGCCCCAACAGACATCCTACCCATGTAGTTTGAGACTCATGGGAAGTACCTCTCATTTGGTCAATGAGTTTGGAAATTAGGATAGAGACCATATCACTACCAATGGACGCATCTTGTACTATCGTACTCCCTATGCTAGGATGCATGGTGTTCAACAACTTGATTTGGGATCAAGTCTGATTGAGGTTTTACCTCTGGACTGACTTTGGGTCAGTGGAGAGTGGCAAGGTCTCGTGACTCACTCTCAATAAATTCTTCTTCCTTATTTCTTCATAGTTCAATAGAGCAGTGTCGGGATGATAGAGATGGTACAGGTTGACAGATGGATTGGCAGGTGGATTTCTCCCTAGTTGAAAGTCAGTGTTAAAATTGGCAACTGGGGCCAAACTCTACCTTGGAAAACTCATATGATGGAGATGATATATTTATTGGATTCATCTTTCCTAGAGGTGCAATATTGATCTAAAGATCATCTTGTTTGGATGAGAAGAAGTGTGATTTTGAATTTATTTTCTCACACATGTGGAAATTGTCAAGGTCTGCCGGAATCTAATGTAGGCTCCTGAAGCCCCAATAGATGTGTATCCACCCTCAAAGAATTTTATAAATAAGAGAGACCCTCCCCTAATTTGGACATCATCTCATTACACAACATTCTCTCTCCTCTCTTGATTGGGTCGTACAACAAGGAGAAGCTCTCCCTCACATGTGAAATCAGAAGACTGAAAAATGAAAGAGGATTGCATGACTGTTTTTAGGGCTGATTGCAGGAGCGTTGACCAACATTTACCGAGGGTCAATACCTGTCTTTTGAAGGTGGTTTCAGGTAGTTCATCTAATTTCTTGAGGCCGCATTGGTTGGCACATATCCCGAAGCATTTGGAGAAGTTTGACCAAAGTTGACTTCAGCGTTGACTTCTATTTTGACCGCAGAAATTATAGCAACATTGATTATGTTTGACTTCCCTGTTTTGGGCTAACTTTATCTCTCCTAGAAGACGAAATTTGTTTGTTGTTGATAGAGCTGCATGGAGGATGATTTATTGTTGATTTGACCAACGTTGTCTTGATGGTTAGGGCTTCTAGTTAACTACTATTCATTGTTGATATCATTATTTCAGAGATGATTTGATAGTGTTGGGCATGTAAAATTGTATTTTGTACTCTCTCTCTCTCTCTACTAAATTATTGAAGAATAATAAGAAGAATTTGATCAAAGGGTTTTCCCCACATTGGGGATTTTCCCTCGCATCCGCAAAATAATGTGTCTTGTCTTGGGTTGTCTTATGCATATTGTTTATGTTCTATCTGCATTTAGTATCAATGTTAATGTGATTTCTAATCTGGAAATTGATATTGGGCTAATAAGGAAAATTGAAGTTAATTGCTCTTAAGCATAGAACATACCATTGTTATCTAAAATTAACATCACTTCTTGGAAAGTAGGAAAACATCCACCATAAATATCAAATTAGAATAAAATGAGCTTTTAAAACTTAAAGAAAAAATGAAAAACCCCCTAGTATAAAGCACTAAATAAGTAAGCCATATAATCAGGATCCAGATTCATTAATTAAAGAAGATAAGAAAATTAACTGACAGAAATATTAGAAAACATTTAATTCTAAACATTTAACTTTATAATCTACCTAGGTAAAAAATAGCGCAAACATAGAACAATTCCATTCACATTTGGGAAAAAATGTCAAGTTTTCAGAGTACTGCTAGAGATCACAATTTAGCTCAACCTTTCTTTTGAAGCGAATTATGACTCCCTGATGGAAATTCAAACTCAGAAATGACAAACCTGCAAGGCCCTATTGTTAAAGCAAAGTTTGACTCCCTAATGACAAGTCAAACTCAGGAACAACAAGCCTGCAAGTACTCATGGGTGACAACCTAACCTACAAGTAACTTGCAGGTTATTCACTACCTAACAAATCCAACTTGTGGGAAGATCATGAAATCACCCGCATCAAACTAAACACCAAAAAGGAGATGAAAAACCCTCATTTGTGACTAATTTTTCCTGCTAAGTTGTTGCAAGGTCTCAGTCCAACTCTTGCACTCCAGCCTCACCAGGTCCTTTGCCAAGCTGAATTTTTCAGCGTTGATTCCATTATACCACACAAATATATTATGTGCATGGAATGTATTCCAATTAAATTTCAAAAATATTTTTAATTTCTTGCATATTAGTGAGATTATCGATCTCATCAGAAGCATTCCAAATGCCTTTAAAAAAATATTTCCACCCAATTCCCCTAAAATGATTTGTAAACAAGAAATTGGATTAGTATTAAGAACATCACACATATTACAGAACAACAAGTTTCTTCAAGAGACACTTTCTAAGGCCATGCACTATTTCTGAGGCCTCTACTTGCATTGATTAGCCTGTTATCCCCTTCCTATGGAGAGCACAATGTAAGGCTCATAGACCTCTGTTTTAAATTTAAATCATATTTAGAATATACAAATATCTTCCTTTAATTTCTAGTTTACATATGTAATTTGTAGCTATTTTGGTTCTGAATTGATGTGGTATTTTGAGGAAATTTCTTCCTATTGAATCACAGTGATCTTATTTTTGTGTTAATAGAAATAAATTTTGGGAGAAACAGTTCTTGAAAAAACGTTTGGAGATCATTCCATCATAATTTAAGCAATTGAACCAAAAAAAAGGGGAAAACAAAGGGGATTGCATTCGACTAGGGTTCAAGCCTGTGGGAAATAAAAACATAATGAAAATTAATTGGTTTTCATGGAACCTGCTATGGCCCAAAAACAAAAACCGTAAAGAGTCAATTCTCAAGAAATTAATGACAGAAAAGAAATAAATTGAATATTGACCACGAAATGGGAAAGATTGAAAATGGTCCAAGCCGTGTCAGCAGTGCATCCAAATAGAGAGAATACGATGATCCTTGTGAAGAAGAGTATCAGAATTTAGGTCGTCCACACACCGGGATACATAAACCATGATGTGTTCTTGTTCAAATCCGGTAGAGGCACCTCTGCACATACAGGTTCCCCATCCCCAATTTTGGGAAGCTCAACCCACCTTCCACCATAGATGAATTGATCAGATGACAAATGATCTCCTAATTTTCCCTCTTTCTCTCTTCTCTGAATGATACACAACCCCTCCTTCCAATTTAACCAATCTAAAGCATATGTATTGTGCGGTTTGGAATTAATTTTAGTAAATATAAAGATAGCAAGGAAGATGAATGTTCTTTACCTTTTAGCTATCTTGAGTACCATTTTAATTAGTTTAAAATGAAACTAGAGTACCATTCTTAGTTAAAATGATTTTTTTTTATACCTCTATAGCATCTCCTTATAAGGATTCAAAATTAGATTCCCTAGGTTTTTCCTTTCAAATCTTTAAGATTTTAGTGGATAAGCTATGTGTCTTACAAACAAAGCAATAAAGTAAATGGAGTTCCTTTAAAAAATGAGGGTTTATATGTTCAAGCCATCCTTTAAGTTCACTTGTGTTTTATCAAACATGAAGGAATGTTGTGATATTCATAATCAACACATGTCACAATACTCCCAATTTATGCAATATCAAAGCAAAGGATGAGATGTAAAGGGACTTATTGACCATCTTCACACATGTTAGACTTAACTCTTAATTGGCATTTGAATCCTTCGTGTCACATATCAGGACTCAAGTGGCATAATGGAGCAGTTTTTGAGTGGTCTTGGTGACATAGTTTGATGGCAATTAGGTTTAAACCTATATTCCTTCTTGGTAAGAAATTCTCAATGTCTATGGCTTTTTCTTTAGAACTTTTATCTTATGGTAAAGGTTTTGATGGTTTTGCGATACCCTATCAATTTTTTATTTTGGAGAATCCTATATTTTTCGTGATGTCTAGGTTCTAGGTGTTTGTGACCTCGGGATTCTTTTGGGTTGTTTGGACTAGTTGTTGGACTCTACATACCTTACCTTGCCTACCCTACTCTATCCCCCTAGCATAATTTTTGTTTGCAAGTACACCCTAAAGAAACATAACGATTATTTTATAGGACTCTCAGTTTTGTGCACTTCGTAGTTCCCTCTAGATTGGGAAATATCTCCTAAAGATGTACTAAAGTGAAACCCAGGAATTTAATAGAGAGCTCTATAGACATGATGAATCTATCAAAAAAAATAGAATCTCAATATTCTTAGTAACCACCAAGGTTTTTGAAAATGAACATCAATGTATTTATCAACATGCTTTGGTCATGGACACCCTAGTTTAACAAAAGTAACAAATAAAAATGTTGGAAATAGAATATTTTCATGCTAAGAAACATGGTTGTCAATAATGATAAAGGATCACACTTAGCTTCGTCTAACCACATAATGCTAGTTAATTTAGCTCAATAAGACCTCAACAAAGAAAACAAAACACACCAAATAACGAAAGACATGGACCTAGGCAATAAAAATTCCCACCCTACCAATAGTAAACAAGATGAAGCCATCAAAAACCACATATTTCATTAGTTTCCATGCTTTGTAAATTAATATTAGGAATCACTTTAGAGTGTCTACTAGCAAGAAATGATTATTCAGGTCTAAAATGGGGAGAATTGATTATTATCATCCCCACCTAAATTCAACTCCCACAAGTGAGATGTTGAACTCCTAACAAGTATATTGTTAGAATGGCCTTGAACCCCATGTTGCAAAGCCTATATCTTTTAATAAATATAGTTTACTTTGGGTATCATTCTCAAAATGAGAAGAAGTACCTAGTGAGTTTCTTGGGGATATGTATTACATAGTATATTACAACAAATGATGATTTTGAAATTTTTTTTTGACATATTTTGTTTACTTGTATTGCAATTATTATTCAATGATGATAAGTATGTTGAAAATAATTGCATGAATTCCATGATAGAAAATAGAGACACTTTTGGAAGCTGAAACGTCGAGAAAAAATGGACTCTGCAGGATTCCATAGGGTTTCTCTCTATGATTTTTTGTTTGGCATTGTCATTGGTTAACATTATGCGACATACAAGGATGGAAGGAAAATGTTTGAAGTTGACAAGCCCACTACACTCCATGGTAATGGAAAATGAATGCTTTGGTTTTGTTTCTTTGAAGAACGAGTAGCGCTCTGCTAGATTTTTCTCTTTGACTCCACAGGTGAGCAATGGCTCTGCCTCATTAAATATTCCTTCATTTGGGCTCTATTCATGCCAGGTGTCATGGTACAAATTTTTTATATTTGTTCCAAATCTCGTTTGTCTGACAGGGGTTCATTAAGCCTAGGGAGCTTGCAATGGAAAAGCTCTATACTGGGGTCTAGGGTCTAAACTTTGTTTTCTCTCTGTCACGTGCTTATTCATTTGCATCACCATATTTATTATGGATTCCATGGTAATCCCCCACTCCCCAAACTATGGTATGTATGAATGGTAAACTGAAATGGACAAACAAATTTTTTAGATATTCATAAAAATTATCAATGCGAGGTCTTCCCTATTCTGGTCTGGGGATTCAGAATTGGTGGAAATTTTGTAACAACACATCAAGAACAAAATGGGAATCTCTGCAATGTCTCAATGTATGTTATTTGGAGGGAAGATAATGTGGGACTCCAACCATATGATGGAATGTGACATTTCAAGGAAATCTACCATTATTCTAAATCTGAGGTTGCGTGGAGGAGCTTTGAGCATCAAAAACCCTAGTGGATTTTCCTCTTTTAAGTATGCAATGCAAGGGAAGAATTTTATAATCTCCATTTTATGGGATGCCTTAACTATAATTTTATAGGATGGCTTAACTATAATTTTTTTTATAGTCTCCATTATAGGATGGCTTAACTATGAGATGAAATTGTGAATCTAACAATGAGAGGCCTATAATGGACTTAGATTTATCTTCCCTTTTAGCTAATTAACTAATAATTTAGGGTCTTGAGGTGTTGGCTATGTTCCTTTTAGTAAACCCCATAAATTTTTATGCATTAAATTCATTTTGAGTTTTACCTCAAGCCCTAGCTCTAGGATCAAGTTTTGCATAGGTTTTCCCAAGTCTAGAACCTAATAGGATCAATTTGACCCATCGAAGTAAAAACTCTTGTCTGATCCTATCCCCTCACATTTTCTAGGATAGGAATATCATTGGTTCCTAAATTCCATCCCCGAACCTAGGCTAGGTCCACTTGGCTCCGTGTGGTCCCATTTGGTGTCACAGGCCTTTCATCATGGACTATTTGGGAATCCAAGTTCCCAAAGGATTTTAGGGGTTGAGAACTTCCTTCATAAGTCTTATTATTTTCCCTCAACCCTTCAATCCCCCTCCTCTCTCCCTAGAAGATCAAGTCCCTTGCATAAAATGCAAGCATGCCCCACTCCTTATTCTATCTTAGGGAAATGGTTTCTAGGGTCGCTTCCCACCTATTCATTGACCTATACTCTACAAGTGACTTCATAAACTACCGAGACTCCTCCCATCATTGAAAGTCTGTGAAGAGTAAGGAGCCTTAGTTGTGGTGGCAATGGGCTAAGCCTCCACCATTGCCCATGTCCTAGCAGTTTCCCTCTTAGGAACCACTTTTAGGTCCACGCTAGTTTAAGTGGTAACAAGTTTTTCATAAATCCATTTGTGAACAACTCTTTGGTATGCCCATTTTTTCCATACTACGGCTCCAATATGAGAAGTCTAGGGCTATGGAGGTTTCCCTTCTTCTCACTGAATTAATCCTCTACAATATAGTCAACTAGGGCTAGTTGGCTGGCCCACTTGACTGCTACTTTAGTCCTTCAATGGTTGCACATCCTTAGGCCCTATACACCTGCCCTTCTACCAATATTGTTGTCCTTCACAAGTATAAGAGTTAGGGCTATTCTTCGACAATCACCTAACAACCCTCCAACCATACTTGGACTACCATCAATCTACCCAACCATAGTCAATTATTTTTACTGATCTAGGTCTCACAATATTGTCTTCATCTAGGGCTCTTCAAATCTTCCACCTAACAATGGTGTGAGTCCTCTCAAAATCATTGTTCTTGTGTATCAACAATTTAATATTTGTTGTCCAATCTATGAACAAATTTGAAATACTCCTCTTATCATCCTTCTAACAATCTGTAGATGACTGTACTAGTGTCACAAACCAACCACTAACAATCCATTGACTAATTTTTTATAGGCTTCTTAAGATCTCTATCTAAAACTCTATGGATAGTACAACAAAATCAACTCCTCTGCATGTCAATCCATTCTTCACATGGCACATTTCTTCTGCATGCTCAATATTCTTCTTACTTTCCACCCTCCTTTGGATATGTTATCTCCATACACACTGAATCTACAAACCATATTCGAGATCTGTGTTCTATATTGTGGAAATAAACCTCGCTCTAAGGGTCACAACTGCTCTTCTTCTATGAAAATTTGTCACAGTCTTAAGGGCATACCTTATGAGCTCAATATTCTAGGAAACTGTCCTAACTAGGGCACTATACTTATGTACTTCTAATTGTTGTAGAACAAACCTTATCCACCCATATAAAATGCCATGAATCTTTCCTCCATACGAGACTCGACCTAGCTCATATGGATCCATAGATTCAGGCATTTATTTGACTGAATCTTGACATGAACCCTAGATCTCATTGTCGACCCCCAAACTAGGGTTACCTCAGTCAATATTATGCCTGTGTCTACTTCTGTTCTGGCTCTAAATTACAGTGCAATCCCTCCTACATTTATTTTGGTCTTTATCATAGACCTTGCAGCCTACTAACCACCACAAGCAAATATTGTATCAACCCTCTCTTCTATTTCATGTAGCAAATCTAACCAACGGGATTCAATCTGATCTTGTAATGTAATAAAACAATATACTGAATCCTTCCTATAATTTGCGGAAACAAAACACGATCGCACAATCACATATAAGTAAGAGAAAGAAATTATCAATCGCACAACACCAGATGTATTTGTGGAAAGAAAATACTCATAACCCCTATATCTCTATTTTGTATTAAGTCAAGGAATCATGAAACAATATAATTCTTAATCTCTCATAAGTTTCTCTAGCACTATGCCAATTGTCTCCTACTGATCTAGGCAAAATCGATCTAGTACTTAGCCAATTCTCAATCTTCCTCCAGCCTACCTTTCTCACACAATTCCTATGGAATTAGCTCCATATTAATTAGGAAAATCATCCTTCCTTGATTACGCAATCCATCATGGCATCCCCATGACTTTATAATTGCACATGGGCAATTTTGTATAAATACAATCGATAGTTATGTTCCCTTTAACCTCTGCCTGAAATGGGCCATCCTCGGAACTGACATGCATGCAACTATTAATAGTGAATTATCATTTATTTGATTTATCGCTCATTTTTAATTAAATATAATTTAATTAAGTGGACCTCTCACTAGCGCATCACTCAGTTAGAACTAGTTAAATTGATTTTAACTCAATTAATTGAGTTAACTAATTCACACCTACACCCCACTAATGCATCAACTGCAACTGGACCCCAAAAATATTAGAATCCCTCTACATGCCTCAACTTAGACCCTCATGATCCAGACATATGCAGGAATGGAATAAAATACAAAAATAAACATAAACACATAGATGCATTAGGAATAACACTTCATTTCATTAATATCAAATACTGAAAAATGCTTACAAACATAATGGAAAACAAACTAACTTGGGCAATGGTAGATTATCTCTGAGAAGAGATGTGGAGGCTACATGCCTCTAAACTATGTTACAATAAGGCTTAAGGGAATTTTCATTATTGAAAAATAAGAGAAAACCCTAACCCAAGGAGATGTAACACCAAGAGTTTATGGACCCCGTTGGGGGTAGTTGGGCAGCCAACTTCCTGGGGTCGTAACTTGGTCATATGATCTTTGTTTGATGCACATGATACATCGTTAGAAATATATTTCTCTAGGGCCTACAACTTCTAATTCGCCTTCTTTGAAATTTCCAAACCTTTCATGTCCAAAAAAAATCGTTTGGGGCCTCAAAACTGCTCTGGAAGTTCAAGTCCCGAAAAACTCACAAAAATAGTAAATTGTGCTATAATTAAGGAAACTAAAAAATTGAAAGAGACAATGGCGATGGTCCAAGTGGAATAGGTGGGTGGCTACCAATATCCACCTCGATCACCTCAACTTGAATTTCTTGATCTAACTCAGTCATCATGACTTAGTTAACTGACCCAAGTTGCTATGAGATGAAATTACAATTTATTGTAGAATTTATTTAAGGGAAAAATAAATTAGACACCTCACATTCCTCACTCCTGGTACATCAAAATTCCTCACCAGTGTGGGTGCATTTTTTTTTCCTTTATGGTTGCCAATTTCACTTTTTCTTGTTGCAAATTTCAACATTCCCTCTCAACAAGAAAGGAATTCGATCTATCCCGATCCGGTACCTTTGGAATTCTGTATGCAACAATTCTCTAGTGTTGTTTGCACCTGCAAATCGTGAAATTGAATAGCCTTCGAAAAATTGAATCAATATAGTTCATTTGTCATAATATTCTCCTGACTGCTGCTAGCTACTTCACCTGTCTACTGGACTCTCTGCACTGCTACTGACATCCGCATTTGTGCCCTTTGCACTATTGCCAACTCTAATCTGCACTCCATTATCTGACATTTGTCACTTTGATTTATTTCTTCCTGACATCTAACTGCATCAATCTAACTTATCCTTCTTGCTATTGTTGTACTGTGGACTCCTCATAGCTATTTTGATCCATGAGACACACCATCTCAATGGACCCTGCCCAAATTTGTTACCTTGGGATTACGTCTACACATCACCCCACCTTTCACCAGGAGGTATGATTGCATGTGATCCCTATGCCCATATGGCTTGAAATTCCCCCCTCATGGAGCTCTTTACTTGAGTGGATGCTTCCACTCAGTCTCCTCTCTTCTTCTCCAATTGTTGATGCTCCACAACCTTCTGAGACTGCTTCTAAGGCTACATGTTGCGAGGTAATTTGTACTCCCTCTCAACAGCCAAGTCTCTAACATATGCTTTGCTCCTCAAAGCTTTGCATACATCTGGTATCTCAAGTGCATATAGGTTCTTGACTCACACACATTGTAATTTTCCCACCATTACAAAAGTTTCTAAAAAAGAGTTGGTTTTAAATTAACGATACCTCCCTCATCGGAGCTCCAAATTGATTTTCCATTTGGGTAGTTTTTCACAAGGAATCCAAATATGATAATTTTTTTTTTTGAAATTTTACACCAAAATCTTCAGATATTCTCTGCAAACTCGTCGCCCAAAAAATTCCTGCCCTGATACCATGTATAAAATCTAACCAATGAGATTCAATCTGATCTATAATGTACTAAAACAAGATATTGAATCTTTCCTACAATTTTCAGAAACAAAACATGATTGCACATTCACATATAAGTAAGAGAAATAAATTATCAATCGTGCAACACAAGATGTATCTGGGGAAAGAAACTGCTCAAAACCCCTCTATCTCTATTGTGTATTAAGTCAAAGAATCATGAAACAATACAATGCTTAATCTCTCATCAGATTCTCCAACACCATGCCAATTGCCTCCCGCTAATCTAGGAAAACTCGGTCTATTACTTAGCCAATTCTTAGCCTTCCTTCAGCCTGCCTTACTCATGAAATTCCTAGGGAATTAGCTCCCTATTAATTAGGAAAACCATTCTTCCTTGATTGTGCAATTCATCATGGCATCCCAATGACTCTATAATTGCACATGGGAAATTTTGTATAAATACAACTAATAGTTATGTTCCCTTTAATCTTTGTCTCAACTGGTTCTTCCTCGGAACTGACATGCATGCAACTATTAATAGTGAATTATCAGTTATCTAATTGATCACTCAATGTGAATCAAATCTAATTTAATTCACTGGCTGACCTCTCACTACCTCATCACTTAGTTAGAACTATTTAAAGTGATTTTAACTCATTTAATTGAGATAACTAATTTGCACCTGCACCCCACTAATGCATCAACTAGAACTGGACTCCAAAAATATTAGATTAGTACCTCTACATGCCTCATCTTAGACCCTCAACTCGAATTTATTGAGCTAACTCAGTCATCATGACTTAGTTAACTAACACAAGTTGTTATGAGATGAAATTACAATTTATTGTCCAATTTATTTAAGATAAAAATAAATTATACGCCCCCACATTCCTCACTTCCAATGCATCAAAATTCTTCACCAGTGTGGGTGCATTTTATTTTTTTCCTTTCTGGTTTCCAATTTCGATGTTTCTTGTTGCAAATTTCAACATTTCTGAATTTGATGTGGCCTTCACTCAAAGACACCATTAAAATCAAATGCCCACATTCTCATGAGAAACCTCTCTTAAGCTCGATCTGCCAGAAGAGAACCAACAATATTCCATCCTACTTCCTAGTTCAAACTGACCATTAAGGTATGCAACATTCTTGTGAACCCTCACATGATGATCTTTCTCTTGGAGGATGATCACGACCTCCCTTTAGCAACCCTTACTCTACCTTCTTACTCAACCTACTTTAGGACTACATCTCTCTTTTCCCCCTTGATCAAATGAGCTCCTTCTCACTTGATGTTCTTTCATTCATCCTAAGGCCTCCTTAAATAGTTTTTCCTAGAATTCTTAGTAAGCCTCTATAACTTACAAGTTTTATCCACTTAGACCTTAGGAAATATTAATTTTCCTTTTTAATTTTCTTTTAGAGTTTAAACCCCATCTTGGGTCCGAAATCCCTTTTCTTGGCTTATTTTCCCACAAAGCCTTTTGTAACCAAAATCACACAAAACGATCTCACTAGGCTTGTGGAGTACCTCCAAAGCTACACAATTCAAAAAAAATAGTCTAGTTTTAGTAATCCTAACTTGGTCAATCTCTTGTAGTCATCCAAGGGCTTCGTTGGGTTCATAAGTTTCAAATTAAGTAAGGGTATTTGTGAGGGCACGATAGCTAGGGACAGTCAGGGCATGCACATTAGGATGAAAAGGTATGCTAACACATGTCGGACAGTGTCAATGCATGCTGAAGAGTGTTAGGGAGTTTCAGGGCATATCAAGGGATAACTAGGTCAAATTTCATGGAAAGGAACGAATAAGAGTGTGTTCCAGGGAGTGTCAACGAATTCAAGTGTGTTAAGGACAAACTGTGTTAGGATAAGTTCAGAATAGGATTTTTATGAGGCAAGCCTACGTTTGTTACATAGGGCTCGACATAGCATTTTTAGACAAAGGAAGATCACTTTGTGCTAGACACAACATTGTTTCGCCTTTAGCTATTTTTTTATATGAGATGCATCACACTTTGGCTACATGCTCATGTTTTAAACTATTATAGATAATTTCCTATTGTACATTTTTGTGTATATGTTTTGGGGAAATCTACTTATATCTCATGTGCCTTGTGCATCTTGTGGTTCTTGCAAACTCTCAGTTAATTTTCTACTTTTTATATGAACTGAACATACATGTCAAATATTTCCTATGTAAGCTATGTTGCTTAGTAGTTTTATGGCCATGGCTAGATCATGTGATCCTTGTCTTGGTAACTATTCAAGTGGGACAAGTTGAGCTTAGACATGAGTGGCATAAGATGAGTTATAGGTAGTTCTTAGGTGAATAAGGCACAATCTACTTGCAGTAGGTGCAATTGGTCAATTTTTTGTGGTTGAAGCAAGCCAATATTGTCACATGAACTGCAGTAGCCAAGGAATTGATTGGGTTCCTAAGTCATGAAAAAATGTAAAGGATAGCTATGAAGACATGTGCACCAAGGTGTGCTAGGGAATTCTAAGATGTGTCAGATAGTGCGAATGCATGTCAAACACAATAATATGTACCAAGTGATAAGGAATGCCAAGATGTGCAAGGGTGTGTCAATGCATGACAGGGACTGTCAATGCACCAAAAGGGATAAAAAATTTAAACTATAATGAAATGAACACATAAGAGGGTTAATAAGTCATCATTTTACCTTTTCCAAGAGGGACATGTTAGGTACACCAACACTAGGTGCCAATAGGTGCAAAGTGAAAAGTCTTAGTGCATTCGAAGTGCCAAGTATTCCTTTGTTTTTTCTCATCTACTTTCCAACAATTGATCTCAAATAAATTTAATCTTAAACCATGCCAAATTATACCAAGGCATGTCAACATATTCCACACATGCTAAGACTTTATAAGCACCAACACGTGCCAAGTGCCAATATGTGTCACAGGGTGTTATTCATGCTATGAAGTGGAAGGGCATGTTCAAGAGTGCTAAGGTGTGCTACAGAGTGCTAATGCATGTTGAGGAGTGTTAAGGAGTAATAGGACAAAAAAATTAAGGGAGCACTAGGTTAAAATTCATGGAAGTTAATGAATATGAGGAATGTGTTCCAGGGACTAGTGTTAATGAGTGTTAGTTGTCATTCCAAGGAGGGAGTGACAAGGTATGATAAGGATTGGTCAGGCATGCTATGGAATATCAAGGAATGTCAAGAAGTCTCAAAGTGTGCTTGGGAGTTTCGGGGTGTGCTAATTATATGTGTCAAATAGTGCCAAGATATGCTAATACATGCGAGGTGCTAAGGATGTGCAGGGTGCCAGGGTATGTCAATATGTGTCAATAAGTTCCAAGGAAACAAAAGGAAGAACCAATAAGAGGGTTAATAAGTCAGGAATTTATATTTTTAAAAAGGGGCATGATAACCACACTAATAATATTTTCCAATACATGCCAAGTGGCAGTGTGGGGCAAGTGCTAATGTATGTCAATGCATTCAACCAAGGTGTTCCAGGGCATGCTAGGGACTACATGCATGCCAACACATGCTAGGAGAGTTCTATGTTGTGCTAGCGCATGCCACCATGTGCTTGGGTGTCAGTGTCATGACAAGATGTTCTAGGTATAAATATGTTCCAATACATGCGAGGTGCTAAGAGATGTTAGTGTGTTCCAAAGAATTAATTTAAGGTGTGCCTGGATTGTTGATGAGTGTTAGGTCTTTCTCATTAATAAAATTGACAGAGTTTGATTATGTATTAAATAATATATTTCCTACACACACTAGTGGGACTTTATCTAAAGGGAATTTTCTAGATAATAAAATTAATAGATATGAATCATGTGTTTACTCATAGGAAAACTCTATTCGACTAGTCATTACTTGAGGGAAATGATACACACTAATTACTTCTTAAAAATTTGACTGACTCTAACCACTATGGGCTTGGACATATTATTAAAAAGACTCCACAATAATGGTAATAATTCATTATCTTTTGACAAAAAATATATTAACAAGCACATAATGTCATCAAAAACTCATTGGAATGATCAATGGTGATGAACATCTTTTGACCGTCACCAAAAGTAACAAAAATAGCATCGGTGAGGGTCACTAAAAGTTCGTCACTAGAAGTGTCACCAAAGAGAGAATTAGTGATGGGCCTTTAACGACCCTCACCAAAAATGTCATTGAAAATGGCTTTGGTGACGGACCTTAAGGGACCATCACTATATACACTTACAACGACACATTTTTAAAGAACACTCACCATATGTGACATTGGTGACAGACCTGAAAGGTCCGTCAAAAGAACGACCCTCACCAACGTCCTTTTTTCTTGTAGTGTGAGTTAGTAAAAAATTGAAATTTCTTTGAAAAAAATATGCAAATATATTTTTCAAAAACTTGTAATGTCACATTTATATATTCATAAAATTATAAAATTTAGAAGGTCTTTCGTTAGTACTAATTCCAAGGGATTCACTATTATCAAATTAATTTCTATTTTTTTTTAAAGATTGTAGAGGTTATTTTGTACTCATACAATGTATAATTTATTTTATAATTGGTTAAGGAGATGAAGAGTTACCACAATAATATAAAAACTCTATATTTTAATATTATAATATATGTCAAGACAAAAATATGTGAAAAATAATAATCAATGTGATTTTTTTTTAAATATAGTTAATTTGAATTTTCATAACCTACTTTATACATTGATAGGAATTTAGAATAATGGAGGTTTCAATGGATTTTCATCCTCATATGCTATATTTTTCATCCTAAACCTATATAAAATGAAACCAAGTCAGCAAACACATATGCTAGAGTAAGAATTACCACTCTTCCCTTAGAGGAGCTTGAATTGAAAAGAGCGTGCATGCCTTTTAGTGACACATGCACATTCCAATAGTGATATTTCAATATTAGGGATGAAAACATGCTTTCAGAGTTTGTACTCATTATTAGGAGTACATGCATATTTCAAATAATTTTAAAACCTTTTAAGGCCCTTTCAAGTGTTCTTGTAGGGGCCTTACTGTAGGCAATACATTTAAACAAAATATCTAATATTATTGTTCATGATATCTAATATGTATGCCAACATTAACATTGGGAGATAACCATTCATGTAAGTATGTATATCTAAGAGATTACAATATTTATTTTGTAATTATATTTGGTTTATTATATTTCACACATACTTGAAATACTTCAACCTTGAAGCATGGGAAATGATGAAAGTCTTGAGATAAGGCCTTCATATTCTCCAGTGCATTCATATTCAGGTAGATTATTCCACCAAATAAGGTTTTTATTAGGTTTGTTGAGCCTAAAATTTCCTTCTATCGATTAATAATGATTTTTTGGTTGAACTTTAGGTTTGTAATGTGGTTATTTTTTTTGTATTTAAAACCACATTCTTTATTAAAAAATATAAATGCATCAAAATCATGGAATTTATCCATGCCACATTGCAAGAAACCTTGGCTAGCATAATATCAATTCAATATTTTATCCATTAGGAACAATTTGTAGTCCAAACATATCTTAATTTGTTAACATAATCCAAAATTATTTGTTAATGAGGTAAAACTTTTTCGGCCTTACACATCTAAAAAAATATAACTTCTATCATGTAACACATTTATTCATCAATGACTTCAATTACTTCCTTCTTCTCAGCCACTTGTGGGGTGAAACATAACCTTCGGCAATTTCTATATAAATATTTAATTTAATTAAAAATTGTCTCTTATAATTATCATCTTCTTCTTTATATTTTTTAGTATAGGGTAAAAATGTGAAGGTGGTTACACTTTTGTGGGAATTGGGGGTGGAAAAGTCATTTTTCCCAATAATTCAGCCGAACTTTCAAAATTAGTTTAGTCGAACTAATTATGTTGTTTACATTAACGGTGTATTGATGGCATGGCAAAAACAATATTTGGCCAGAGATGGAAATATTGACAACCAAAGTTCAACCGAACTTTTAAAACAATTTGGCTAGACTTTTGTTTATAAATATACCAGCCTGCAAACCTGAAGAGGTTTCAGGCTTATAACCATTGTCGCATTTGTTTCATCTGTTTGTTGTTTGTCGTGTTTGATGTTTTTTTTTTTTTTCTTTGTTTGTTGTTTGTTGTTGCAGGGGCTTAGTGTTTTGCAGGGGTGAGGAGGTGAGAAATTTGTTGCTCTGGTTTATTTTTTGTTTTTTTAATTTTAGTGCTCTATTTTTTTGGTTGCAGGTAATTTGTAATCTGCATCCTCTGTGACATCTTCGGTGATCTCCTGCCTTGTATTCTCCTTGTGGCCTCAACGTCTTCGGTGATCTGCCGCCTCATCTTCTCATTGCGGCCTCGTCTCCAAATTTCCAAGTAGATGAAAATCCTCTTATGCATCATTTGTATTGACCTGTGCTTTTCTCTGTTTTTAGTAGGGAAAAAAACATTTTTTTTTTGTTACAAGTACCTGGTTCAAATACTAATAGTAGTTGCTCATGCTTACAAATTTACTATAAATACCACAAATGAATGTGGAGATACATCAACCTTTATGTATTGAATCCCTATGTTACATGAAACATAACTAAGATGCAGTGAGAAATAAATACCAAAATTAATATATAAATAGTAGCTGGTATGCTCAAATGCCAATATTAGGAAGCAGAAGAATCATTAGGCATTTCTCAATCTTCCCCAAATTTTCTATTACATTTCAAGTTGATTTTCTGGACTAGTAGATCTTATTATACATACGAGTAAATCAATAAGCTCACGATTGATTAAGAAGATAAGAAATTCCAATAATTCATCATGCATGTCGTGCATTTCTTCTAAATTTTCCTTTACAATATTGACCTAATTTTTTCCTTGCTTAATCTTTGGAATTGTGATGATTATCAGCTCTAAATATTCGTCAACTTCTGACAGCATCTATTTTAGTCATTCTAGTTATCTACGATCATTATGGCATTTTCCCTATGTTTGAAGATTAATGTGCTAAAAGAAAAGAAGAAGCAAAATTAATAGGTATGCTATCAGGCAGTCCTATCTGTAATTTCGAATCATGTATAAAAGACTGATAGTACCCTGGAAAATATCAGATTTCATAATGCTTTAACAATGCAATGCTAGGAGATTCTAATATCTTCTAACTGAAATATTTTGAAACAAATTCCTTCCTCGAAAAGTGAGGTTTCTTTCCATCGAAATATTCTAAAGATTCCAAGTTTTTTTGTTTGTAGATGTATCTGCTCTTCAATTTTTCTCCAAGCAACATACAATAGCTTTTTCATCCTCCATAGAATAAGCCACATGGTACATTGATTGTTAGTCTTGTCCTTCCAACATATGGCATGGCAGTAAATTACCCATTATGTCCAAGGTTATTAAGAAATATAAAAAGTAAAAAGCTTTTTATGAAATCATATAGGAACTTAGGAATACCTGCAACATTATCTTGTAGATCTCCAACTTCAACGGAATCAAGAATATGCTATCTTATTTATGGAAAATTCAATACTTGATGATAAGTCCTCTTAATCATGTGTCCAAATGGCATGATTCTCTATATCCTCTTTGCTTTCTTTAGAAGCCCCATGGAATTGGTCCAAGATATATGATTATCAATTTTCTTTTATAATCATCACGTTCGTTGATACTTACAAGATTTTGGGTTTTTTTAATACTTTTTTAAGTCAATTCATCATTGGAAACAAGTTCAAATCTTTTTGCAAGGATCAAGAAATACACAGCAGTGATCTGTTGCAAGAATCACTTCCCGTGCCATCATTTCATTCTCTCCTAATCCAATCAGTTACGTTCCAATTTTATACCAATGGTTCCAAAATCATTGTATTTCAACTATTAAACAAAATACATCAGCCCTCTTAACAATTAAAGGGATTTTTTTTGCATGTAGGCATTACTTTTTTATTTTCTAGATGTCCAAGCACCATAATTCAGGGAATTTTCTCAACTTCTTGTTCTCAATGTTTCTATTTATTTAATTACTTTTGTGTTACAAGTACCTGGTTCAAATACTAATAGCAGTTGCCTATGCTTACAAATTTACAATAAATACCACAAATGAATATGGAGATACATCAACCTTTATGTATTGAATCCCTATGTTATATGAAACACAACTAAAATGCAATGAGAAACAAAGACCAACATTAATATATAAATAATATCTAGTATGCTCAAATTCTAATACTAGGAAACAAAAGAAGAATTAGGCATTTGTCAATATTCCCCAAATTTTATATTGCATTTCAAGATGATTTTCTGGACTAGTAGAGCTTATTACACATACGAGCATATCAATTAGCTCATGATAGATTAAGAAGATTAAAAATTCCAATAATTCATCATGCATGTCATGCATTTCTTCTAAATTTTCCTTTAAAATATTGATCCAAGTTATAGATCTAACTCTAGTACCTTTGCTATACAATTTTATTTTTAGAAATGTATTAGCATAGCAAAATTACCTACCGAAACAATTTTATTTGATTCTTGTTAGCTGTATGAAATATCCTCAAATTTTTTCATAGATTATACCTTCAAAATATACCGCAAATTATAAAATAGTCCACCCTCCAATTTTTGCCAAGGAAATGTTTCTTAGCATTGCCTTTCGTGTTAAGAATAAGGGAAATAAATTCTGACTTTATATCTCATGTTGTACCTTGAGTACCTTCTTTCTTAATTGTAGCTTTAACAGTGGTCTCTGCTTCCTGTTGTAATATTTAAATCAGCCCAATGTATTTTATTAATGTACCTAAATTAACACCTTCCATGATGCTTCTAATATTGTAAGATGTTAAAAGTGGAGTGTTTAATGATGAAATGGATATTAATAATCTAGATTATGTAGAGTGATATGATGATAGTGTAGGTTGATGTTCGAGTTGTAAAAATATTGTACAAAATCAAGGATGAATGATAGTACAAGCCAAAAATGATATTATTATAAATTATTAGACAGTCTATTAGGTGCTAAATCATACTTCGTATTAAGGACATAACTAATGCAAGTTGAAAATTATTATTTAATGTTCTTAGCCTATTTATAGATGTCAAATTAAAGGTTTCTAGATGTGATTTCTCCCATAAAATTTAAGGAAAACTAAACTTTAAGGAAAACAGTGTACATGTCATTTCTCCCACAAACTCATCAAGGTGTGAATTTTGACATAACTTCGTCAACCACTACCACTAGTTGTTTTAGTAAGTGCATAAAATAATTTTGCAAAGCATGTATAATGTGTCATTTCTCCCACAAACTCATCAAGGTGTGGCTTTGGATATAACTTAATCAACCACTACCACTAGTTGTTTTAGTAAGTGCGAACCACTACCACTTTAAGGAAAACCGTGTACATGTGTCATTTCTCCCATACATGTGCCATTTCTCCCATAAATTTTTAGGAAAACTTTAAGGCATGTGTCATTTCTATGTCATTTCTCTGTCATTTATCCCATAAACTATAAGGCAATGTCACTTCTCCCATAAAATATAAGGCAAAAATTAAGGCAAACCATGTACATGTGATTTCTCTCTTAAAATCTATGCAAGGAAAACTTTAAGGCATGTCTTTTCTAGATGTGCTTTCTTCCATAAACTTTAAGGCAAAATTTAAGGAAAATCATGCACATGTTATTCCTCCCACAAACTCAAGGCTTTATCCCATTAATTCAAGGAAAAATTTAAGGCCTAAAAACCGAACCTAAAGTGGCTGAACTTCCATAGGATTTAGTCTCTTTGTTGAGTGGTAACTTCTACAGTTCTAAAGGCAAAGTCTGTAAAGGGCCAAGTAGCCTCTAGATCTCATCCGTTCTCAAAGGTGGCATATCGAGTAAATTCCCCTAAATTCAATCTCTAGAGCAGATCTAAATATAATTTCTTCATTGTAATATCCATTTATGTACATTTCATTTCTCCCATAAACATTAAGGCATTTGATAGTGTTTTTGGAACCATTTACATGTCATTTCTATGTCATTTCTCCCATAAACTTCAAGGAAAAATTTAAGGAAAACCATGTACATACATGTAATTGCATAAAATAATTTTGCAAGCCATGTACATGTCATTTCTCCCACAAACTTTATGGGAAACTTTAGGGAAAACCATGTACACATGCCATTTATCCCATAAAATTTTAGGCAAACTTTAAGGCATGTCGTAGCCTGGAACAAATATAAATAGAAGTTCTTCATTTTAATATCCATTTTTGTACATGCCATTTTACCTATAAACTTTAAGGCAATTGCTAGTGTTTTTGGAACCATGTACATGTCATTTCTATGTCATTTCTCCCATAAACGTTAAGGCAAACCATGTACATACATGTCATTTCCCCCATTTATCCCATAGATTTTAGTAAGTGCATAAAATAATTTTGCGAACCATGTATATGACATTTCTCCCACACACTTTAAGGAAAACTTTAAGGAAAAACATGTACTTGTTTCATTTCTCCCATAAACTTTTAGGAAAAATCTAAGGCATGCCATTTATATGTCATTTCCATATCATTTCTATTTCATTTCTCCCATAAACAATAAGGAAATGGTGTTTCTCCCATAAACTATAAGGAAAAATTTAAGGCAAACCATGTACATGTCATTTCTCCCTTAAACTCTAGGCAAGGAAAACTTTAAGGCATGTCATTTCTAGATGTGATTTCTCCCATAAACTCTAAGGAAAACCATGTACATGTAATTTCTCCCTTAAACTCTAGGCAAGGAAAACATTAAGGCATGCCATTTCTAGATGTGATTTCTCGCATAAACTTTAAGGAAAATTTTAAGGAAAACCATGCACATGTCATTTCTCCCACAAACTCAAGGCTTTCTCCCATTAATTCAAGGAAGAATTTAAGGCCTAAAACATGAACCTAAAGTGGTTGAAATTCCATAGGATTTTAGTCTGTATTGAGTGTTAACTTATACAAGTTCTAAAGGCATAGTCTGTAAAGGGATAGGTAGCCTCTAGATCTCGTCCTTTCTCAAAGGTAACATATCTAGTAAATTCCACTACAGTCAACCTCTGGAACATATCTAAATATAAGTTCATCTTTGTAATATCCATTTTTGTACCTGCCATTTCTCCCATAAACTTTAAGGCCTTTGCTAGTTTTTTTGGAACCATGTACATGTCATTTCTATGCCATTTCTCGCATAAAATTTATGGAAAAATTTAAGGAAAACCATGTAGTACATACATGTAATTTCTCCCATTTCTCTCATAAATTTTAGTAAGTGCATGGGTGAATCCATGAATATGGGTTACACTTTCATGAGAAACGTGCTCGAAAATTTCAATCTCCCACATGTTCGACCGAACATTTCAAAAGTTTGGTCGAATTTTGGAAATTACTTCGGCCAAAATTATTCTGTCCTTAATTGAACGAACTTCGCCATTTATGTTGACGAAAATGGTAAGAAAATTTTTGGGCAGAGGCAGAAAAGCCGATCATAAAATTTTGACCGAACTGTTTTCTTATAAATAAAGTGGTCCACATACCGCAAGAAGTTTTTGATCACTTTTTTGTTTCATTTGGATTACTGTTGGAGAGCGCTGCGAGTTTTAAATTTCCTGAGCAGTGACCATTGTAGAGGGTTTTTTTGTGTGTTTTTTTCTTTGCATTGATCTTGAACCAACAGGGAGTAGCAGGGGAGCAAGCGGAGGTAAAGGTGAGGTTTTTTTTGTTTTCTTTATGGTTTTTTCATGGGTTTAATGTTAATTTCATTTTATGTTGTGTTTGTGTATGCTAATATCATTTTTTGATGGTTTTACAAGATTTTTGTAGGATTTCAGGGGTCTTGTCTACATCCTCGGTGTGCTTGTTCTGCCTCCTCATCTTCTACTCTGCCTCCTCAGCGTGCTCTATCTCCTCATCCTTAGTTCCAAGTATTCTATCATTTTTAAATTTTATGGCTATTGCGACACTATTTTTACTACCTAGATGGCCTAATTAAGGAATATGATGTATCTCATCCATGAACATTCATTTTTTTATGAGCTTGAAGCCATGATATTAAATTAAAATTATTGTTTTATGAGTTTAAAACCATGATATTAAATTAAAATTATTGTTTTATGAGTTTGAAGCCATGATATTAAATTAAAATTATCACCAAAAGGTCAGAGGTTCAAGCCTTCCTTCTAGCGATCGTCTACTTATCATGAATGTGTCATGTTCCAACATTCATTTTTTATGAGTTTGAAGCAATGATCTTAAATTAAAATTATCACTGGTTATTAATTACATAAAAAATTCAAAAAAAATTACCACTATGACCATTCATTTTACACAAATAAATTGATTTAGTTTGAAGCCATGATTTTAAATTACCACCACTTATTAATTACACAAAGAAATAAAAAAAAAATTGCACTATGACCATTCATTTCACATAAATAAATACATTCAGTTTGAAGACATGATCATAAATTACCACTGGTTATTAATTACAGAAACAAATCTATAATATATAACCATCCTTGGAAAACAAGAACTCCATCTTCTTCTAAGTGATATCCTTCATAATTCTTATATGGTTCTTTCTATCTCAGTCATGCTACTAATTGAGCATAATTCTCATCTTCAACTGAGCCTTTAAGTACTCGCTCCCCAACCCCTAGGATTTCAATTTCCCTCTGTAATCTACTGGAGTTATTTATTTCATTTGTGATATTTTTATTTATCTATTTAGAGTGAAGCACAAGAAATCTAACCTAACCTTACCAGGAAATCCATTCCCCACCCACTCCACTGTGATAAATCCTTCCCCACCCACTACATTGTGTTAACATTCATCGACTTTGTGGATACATCAACAACGTTCCCGTGGGGAAATAAGGAAGAAAAGATCATATGTATTGATGTAGATATTTTTTCTCTAGATTTAGATAGAAAGGAGGAAATTAGACACCTAATAAGAAGGAATTAGGAAGGAAATAATAATTGAGTTTCTGCACACATTGATGAAAATGAAGGAACTTGTTACTTATTGTAGATGCTCTAAACCAAGGGAAACAAGAACTAGCACCTTTCTCGTGGAACTACATAATCAATTTCATCTCCATGACATGTCCTTCTGATCTTTAGATTCTAAGGGTTCTGAAAATTCTGCAAGTAGGGTAGCCTTAAATTTTGAGTATAACCCACCTCATTTAGGATTTTCCAGAGTGAGCCAAATAACCAGTTGGCATAGGTGGGGACAGATCCAATGAGGGAATATTCACCCTATCTATATATTGCATGGCCTCCTGGGTTCCTAGTGATTCTGAATCCATTCGTGTTCCCCCAATTTTCTTTCTATAGTTGGTCCTTCAACATTTGCTACAACTATGCCTCGATACTCCTCTGTCTATTCTCTTCAAAATATGAATTCTTCCTCTAAATTTGTAGACCTCAATCGATTGAGCCTTAATAACTAGTTCGCTAAAGAATTAAAGTGGAGAAGAAAAGAGTTAACCAAATTTGTGTGCTTTATGTGCTTGGATACTGACTGAGCTGAAAGAGGTTTATTGGGTATGTATTCTTACATATATAACACAATATTTGGAGTTAAGGATCCGTATAGACCTTGTATTGCTAACATATTTGTAAATCATAAAACCAAATGAGGCTGAATCATGAGGTAGATCTTGTAATTGTTATACCAATATGTAACCTTATATGCAAATCATACTATTTCTATAGCTCTTTATCACACATATAGCATGTATAATACAAGTATATCATAGGTATTACATTTCACTCTTCTCATTATAACAACTTGTTGTTATACCTTAATCATAACCATAAGTAGTAGATAAATACGACTATAATAAAAGCTTAAACCATGACGCTTGTTATACCACACATATTACTTTATCATATATGGAAGTTATTCTAATTAGAGTTCTCATGTTTTTACTAATCACATATCCATAATAAAGGATTATCTAGAGCATGTTAAAATCATAGCAGTGTTACATAAGAGTAATCAAATCAATAGTACCACATAACACGTGTAATATTTGTTAACTATGAGACCATTATGATGGAAATACAAGAGACTCATAAGATGTAATGAGTTAGAACACTACTAGTTATATGTACTGTAAATAAATGGTTTTCATACTATTGAGAACATGTATGAACCTTGTATATTAGGTGAATAAAGCGTATATGAGATCTTACTTATAGTCTCAATACAGATTTGTAATCTTGTATAGTATTCATGATCCCTACATTGCACTGTATAATATACTATATTACATATTATATTGTATAAATTATAATATAGGACTAACAATAGGTAATATATACTATAACATATAATGATATATACCCTGTATATAATATATATAATATATTATAGAAATATTTGTGAGTTAGTGCCATACGCCAAAGGGTCTATACAGAGTGAATCTAAATTTCACATAGCTGGAAAATGGTAATAATGGGAAATTGAACCAAGGCCATCAACTCTAATAGAAAATAACAACAACATGGTAATCACACAATCAGTACACATCCAATCCATTGGACTCGGTGTAAGTAAATAAATAGTTTCAAGGTTAAGAAAACTTAAATGATCCATGTAACCCTTAGAAATAAATGAGAGATAAAGAGGACATTAGAAAGGAAGATAGGAAAGAAAAAAAATTCTTTAACTTAGATCCATAGGTTCATATTTTGCATAGGTCCATAGTATCTAAATAACATGTCATATCACATAGAAAATTATAGAATTACTGTATGATATTTATGGCAATACATGATTATTGTATGATCTTTGTGGAAATAAATGATTTCTGGTTTTTGTTAAATTATTAAATAGTAAATTGTTTTAATTGTTATGTTATTGTTAAATTACATGTTTAAAATCGAGAATTAACCTTTATTAATCTGCATAAATAATTCACCTACTATTTTTTAAAATTATTATGATCAACCAATGGCATTTTTCTTGTCATATCGTATAAACTTGTACTTCTGTTTACAATGCCTATATTTACACAATTAAAATCCCATCATTAACCAGGGCTCTGATGAAGTGCTTGCTTCCTCTGATCTACCTTTGTAATTATGATCTACCTCTGATTAGCCTCTACTTTTGCTGAAAGCATAGATCCAAATTTATATCCTTAACCAAGTCTCTAATGAAGTTCTTGCTGCCTCTGATATGCCTCTATATTTATGATATTCCTCTGATCTGCCTCTGTTTTTATGAAAGCATAGATCCAAATTTATTTGGAAATCAAATTTGATGTGGAATTTTTCTTTCAGATTTGCAGTATCTTATAGGTTATTCCTATCTCTCCAACAAAATAATTGGATTAAATATAAACTTTAGAGGAAAATGAGATAGAAGAAGTTTTTTATTCTTGCACTTCTACCCACATAGAAGTTGAACCAAAAATGGACTTCCAAATTCTAGTGGACATGCCTTTGAAAATTGGACTCGTATCTAGAATATAAACTAAAAATAATTTCCTTTTTAATGTAATGAATGTTCTCATATATATGTTCATACAACCATTTTTAAATTTTTTCCAAAAGATTCAAGACATGTCCTTTAATTGGATTAGAGGTTAAAATGGTAATAATGGGAAGTAGAACCAAGGCTATCACCACTAATAGAAAATAACAACAACATGAGAATCCCACAATCAATACACATGGAATGCATTACTCGAGGTAAGTAAATAAAGATTTTCAAGGTTAAGAAAACATAAATGATCCATGTAACCCTTAGCAAAAAATGGGAGACAAAGATGACATCAAAAAAACAAAAAACTTGCAAACACAACAAAAAATTAAATTAGCATCTGCAAACACAACAAAAAATGAAATTAGCATTAAAAAAGAAACACAAGCATAAAGAAAACAAGAAAAACCTCACCTTTACCTCTGATTTCTCCCCTGTTGGTCCTTGCTGGTCCCTGTTGGTTTAATATTAGCACAAAGATCTCTCCAACGGTAATTCAATAAAAAACTAAAAACTCGCAACGCTCTCCAATGGTAATAAAACATAAAACTAATAAAAAATTTCTTGTGGTCTGTGTTGTTTAAAATTATTACCATCAATGAGTGCCATTTTTCTTGTCATATCATAAAGACAGTACTTCTGTTTACAATGCCTAAATTTATATAATGGAAGGCCCATCCTTAACCAAGGCTCTGATGAAGAGTTTGCTTCCTCTGATTTACCTTTGTATCTATGATCTGCCTCTGATATGCCTCTGCTTTTTCTGAAACCACATATCCAAATTTATATATCTAACCAAGTCTCTGATAAAGTGCTTGCTGCCTCTATATTTATGATCTTCCTCTGATCTGCCTCTATTTTTTTGAAAGCACAAAGTCAAATTCATTCGGAAATCAGATTTGATGTGGAACTTTTCTTTCAGATTTGCAGTACCTTACAATCTATTCCTATCTCTACAAAAAAAATAATTCTATTGAATATAAAATTTAGAGGAAAACGATATAGAAGAAGGTTTTAATGCTTTCACTTCTACCCACATAGAAGTTGAACAAAAAATGGACTTCCAAATTCTATTGGACTTGACCTTGACAATTGGACTCGTATCTAGAATATAAAATACACATAATTTTATTTTTAATGTAATAAATGTTCTCATCTATATGGTCATACAACCATTTTTAAAAGTGCTCCAAAAGATTCAAGACATATCCTTTAGTTGGATTAGAGTTGAAAATGGTAATAGTGGGAAGTAGAACCAAGGCTATCAACACTAATAGAAAATAAAAACAACATGAGAATTCCAAAATCAGCACACATCCAATGCATTACTCGGGGTAAGTAAATAAAGAGTTTCAAGGTTAAGAAAACTTAAATGATCAATCTACCCCTTAGAAATAAGTGAGAGATAAAGAGGACATTACAATGGAAGACATGAAAGAAATCAAAACCTTTAAATTAGATTCATAGGTTCATCTTTTGCATAGGTCCATGGTATGTAAATAACATGACATATGACATAGAAAAATCCAAAATTATTGTATGATCTTTATGGCAGTACAAGATTATTGTATGATATTTTATGGAAAGAAAACAAAACCTTTAACTTATATCCATAGGTTCATCCTTTTCCTAGGTCCACAGTATCTAAATAACATGACATATGACATAGAAAACTCTAGAATTATTGTATGATATTTATGGTAGTACACTATTATTGTATGATATTGTATTATCTTTGTATGATCTTTATGGTAGTACATGATTTTTGAGTTTTGTTAAATTGTTAAATTGTAAATTGTTTTAATTGTTATGTTAAATTGTTAAATTACATATTTAAAACTGAGAATTAACTTCTATTACTCTGCATAAATAAATCACCTACTCTTCTTTAAAATTTTGACCATCAACGAGTGGCATTTTTCTTGTCACATCGTCTAGAACATTCTTCTATATACAATGCTAGTGTTTTTGGAAACCATGTACATGACATTTCTCCCATAAAAATAACCATGTACATGTCATTTCTCCCATCAAATTTAAGGCATTTTCTAGTGTTTTTGGAAACCACGTACATGTAATTTCTCCCATAAACTTAACCATGTACATGTCATTTCTCCCATAAACATTAAGTCATTTTCTAGTGTTTTTGGAAACCATGTACATGTCATCTCCCATAAAATTAACCATGTACATGTCATTTCTCCCATAAAATTTAAGGCATTTGCTAGTGTCTTTGGAAACCATTTACATGTCATTTCTCCCATAAACTTTAAGGCATTTGCTACTATTTTTGGAAACCATGTACATGTCATTTCTTCCATAAACTTTTAAGCATGTACATGTCATTTCTCTTGTAAAATTTAGGGCATTTAATAGTGTTTTTGGAACTTGTGTTTTTGGAAACCATGTACATTTCATTTCTCCCATAAAATTTAAGGCATTTTCTAGTGCTTTTGGAAACGATGTAGATTTCATTTCTTCCATAAACTTTAAGGCATTTTCTAGTGTTTTCTGAAATCATGTACATGTAATTTCTCCCATAAACTTAACCATGTACATGCCAATTCTCCCATAAACATTAAGGAATTTGCTAGTGTTTTTGAAACCATGTACATGTAATTTCTCCCATAAACTCTAAGGAATTTTCTATTGTTTTTGGAAACCATGTACATGTAATTTCTCCCATAAAATTTAAGGCATAATTTTCTAGTGTGTTTGGAAACCATTTATGTGTCATTTCTCCCATAAAATTTAAGGCATTTGCAATAAATGTTCATTTAATATTTTGTTGCGTTCCTATGGTTTTTGGAAACTATGTACATGTTGTATATCCCATAAAATTTAAGGTATTTGAAATAAATTTTCATTTAATATATTTTATTAAATTTGTTTTCAGGGATCAAAAAGCCCACTAGACATGGTTGAAAAATGGACATTATGCATAGATGTTTCTTCTTATCGCAATCCAGGGAAAGAAATGATTATATGTGCTATGCAATATTGCAACTAACAAAGTCCTCCAAAAGAGAATGAATATACCTAGAAGAACCAAAAAAAAATGAAGCATATTATATTGCATTGATAGAAGGCTTGGGAACAACTAGGGAGTATGGATAAAATGGAATTGTAGTTTTCACCAATTTTGAACTTGTGTGAAACCAGATGAAAGTTGTGTACCAAGTTAAGAAGGAGAGGCTAAAACAAATTCATGTAAAAGAAAACAATACTGTTAGACAATTTCAACGATTTAGTATAAAACATTGTGAAAATTTTAATAAGATGTATGGTGATCTATTGTATGGGGCAATGCCAATTCAAGATTCATCTATTAAAGATGAATTAGTATTGTGTGGGGAAATTCCAATTCAATATTCATCTCTCAAAGAATAATTAGTGTTGAGACGCTATCCTTCAAAATTTATTGATAATTCATCTCTCAAAGATGAATTAGTGTTGACATGCTCTCCAAAATTTATTGATGGACATTGTAACATATCTTTGATATCTGTGTTTTTTTTAATTATAAATGTGTCATTTTTAATGACCATGTGATTTTTTCAATTATCTACCAAGTGTGCTCACACCATGTAATAACAACTTGGTGAACTTCAGATTTTATAAAATTTTCAGTATTAAATTTTCAAAATGTGCACCCACTATGTAAGCACAACACAACTTGGTGAAGTTCATGTTTTAGAAAAAAAATTTAATTTTGAAAATGTGCAGGACTTCAAAATTTTTTTGCTTAAAGTGAGTTTAGAACATCAATTTTTTCTTTGAAATTTTTTTGTTTTACATAATTTGTGTTTGTGCCCAACATTTGTGTAAATTACATCAAATTTTTTAATTCTTTAGATTTTTTTTAAATAGTAATTTTAAAAATAATTGTGAATGCATGAGGTAACTTTTTAAAGTGTGTTTTTTTCTTATAAATGTGTCATTTTTAATGACCATGTATTTTTTTAAACTATTAATACCAAGTGTGCTCCCACCATGTAAGCACAACTTGGCGAACTTCATGTTTTAAAAAAAATTCAATATTTAATTTTCAAAATGTGCACGCACTATGTAAGCACAACACAGCTTGGTGAACTTCGTGTTTTAGAAAATTTTGTACTTAATTTTCCAAATGTGCAAGAATTCAACAATTTTTTCTTTAAACTGAGTTTTACACATCAATTTGTGCTTCGACAATTTTGTGTTTTACATAATTTGTGTTTGTGCTCAACAATTTTTTTTTTTTTTTTTTAACAGTAATTTTAAAAATAATTGTAAATGCATGAGGTAACATTTTAAACATCATGTATCTATATATTTGTAGATAGATCCATATATACCATGGATTATCATTTTCAACATGATTCTTCGAGGGTTTAAACATTATGTGTATCTATGTAACTGTAGATATCCATAAATATATCATGGAGGATGATCATTTGGCATGTGATTCTTCGAGGAGAACATCAAAATAATCCCATGCCTGACAAGAGAGGGGGATCATGAATTGGGGGATATTCATTGTATTTATATTAAATGTGCATGTTTTTAAATGACATTTGAATATATAATCGTATCCCCATACCTACATGTATACACATGTGGAATTGATTTTTTATTGAATATATAATTTCATCCCCATGTACTTACATGTATACATATATGGAATTAATTTTTTTATCATTTTTTTGAGTTAAATTAATTTTTAATAAATTTCACTTTTTAGGAGTTTGGAGGAAAAGAGTATCTACTCAATCAATAGAGCTTGTCCATGGTTCACGCAATCATGGTATGGTTCATGCAATATACTCAATCATATTTCTGTATTTATATGTATGTATGTATTTTTCAATTGACTATAAATTAATATTTTTTTATGACTCTTCCCTCTCTTCGCATGAGGGTGGTGGTGGTACACATTCCCCTAGTGGCCAATCATGTGAGCGTGGTGGTACGCATTCCCCTAGTGGCCAATCAATGGGTGGTCATACTTGTTCTCAACCATCTTAAGTTGGGCATGATGCTACTCATCCATCTTGAGGTCTCCATCAATCTGAATATTATTTTAATTCAATTATTGATTTGTTAAATTATATATATATATATATATATATATATATATATATATATATATATATATATATATATATATTTATATATTTATTTATTTATTTATGGTTAAAAAGAAATTTTTTACAAATTTGTTCACATGTTTTTTTTATATATATATTATTTTATATATTGATGTAGAGGGTGAAAATGTTGCTAAAAAAAGATGTAGGCTAGACTGCATTATTCAAGAAGAAGGTTGTACACCAACCACGACTTATCCTTCTCAAATTCCCAATTTTCCTTCAGAAACAAACATCCAACAAGGCACATTAAAAATGTGTGAACGTCTTTATTCAAAATTGAATAAATATCTTATGTATTTGAAACACCCTACTGAGAGTTGAGAAATCTTAGAAATAGTTACACACTCTTTAAGTGCACTTGTAGATGTTTACGAAATGCTTCAGCCAACAACTGATACTTTTGTGTAAGTGATAATGAAAATAAAGGAAATTGTAATGGGTTTAGATACAAGGGACGTTGTTAAAAACATAATTAAAAAATAAATGGAAAAAAAACTATGTTTAATTTCAAAGAAGGGTTGAAAATAAAGATGCTAAAGGTGTAATATTTCAAGCACCCTAATATAGCTTGCCATTTATATGATAAGAACATTGTATCCTATGGAAGAATACCATGGAATGATGAGCTTTCTCTTTATTTTGAAAAATTATTTTATGCATAATTATTTTTGGGAATGAAACCCAATTTTAATTACCTTCCTTCTAAATTTTTTGGTCCTTGGAAAGGTCGATTATGTGACCGTAGGGGCACTGAGTGTGATATTGATTTTCCTCACCCTGAGCCACCATTGGTAAGCTGACCTGTTCGTGTGGAAGCTTTTTGGTCATAGATGGATGCCACTTCTCAAATTATTCAAGAAGCAAGGGATTCCATCATAGACAATGTTCAAACTAGACTTGGTGGAATTGATATTGGTTTGAATCGACAAAAAGCAGGAGAGAATGCACGTGCTAATTTTGTGTATATTACAGATGATGAGATAGACAACATGATTATTGACAAGCTTAAAACATATGAAAATCGTTGTCACAATGGTTGGTAGGACTTAATTATTCATGAGGAAGAGGGCATGGGATCGATATGTGTTAATGGTTAGAGTAAATATTTTAATGTAATTTTTACTTTACATATACATGTTTATTTGTATATTTTAATATAACAAAAATGTATCATATGTTCACCAATTTCAGTTAACATGCTTGATGAATGAAAATTTTGATAATATTATGATCGAAGATTCAGGTTCTCCCAATCAAGATGATATGGGAAATGTTAGTGTTTTTTAAGATTTCATGATGTTGATGTAAAATTATTATTCTATTATTTTTTATTTGTATAATGATGAAATATTTTTAAAAGAAATAATTGTGTACACACATGTATATAATTAAATGTTAATAGATTATGATTTTGTCCAATGTTTTCGCAATGGATCCAACTTCTTCTTCCCTATTAGGAGATGTATCAAATCCACTGTCACAAGTATTCAATTTTTGACTTATGTGTTTCAAATTATAAATTGAAGTGAAAGTTTCATTAAAAAATGAGATCTAGATCTTGAGTTATTTTACAGTTTCTAAATTTTTGAATTTTAGGTTTGTGGAGATGATTTCCGTTCTCCAAGGACTTTACCGATGGAGTGTATGATGGACATAGGAACATCCAAACAATTTGAACAAGAATTTTTCCAACTTTTTTTTAATAAAAAATTGCAATAGTTTGAATGCATTTTCATTTCATATATATATATATATATATATATACTTGTACATGTATATTATACAAATTATCGTGGAGGATGCATTGATGCAGGGCCAACATAGGAAAATGGAGGGGGAACTACATGAGCTATTGCATGAAATATTTATTGTTTTTCATTTAGTTTGTTTTATTGAAGTTCTACATTCTCACTCAATTTTAAAACATTAAATTTTAATTTTAATTGTATGCAATATAAATTTATTATACATGTGTACACATATATATGTAAATGCAATTAGGGCCAACACGAGACAATGAAGGGGGAACTACATGAGGTATTTTATATATATTTCATTTTGTTTTTTTATCAAGTTCTACATTCTCATTCAATTTAAAAACATTAAATTTTTAATGTTTACACATTCTATAGGTTCCCCATTTTTCAAATAATAGCACAAGGAGGCTGTTTGAAAATACATTGCAGGAAAATTCTTTATTTTATTGATCTACGTGCAAAATTTTATTTGATCTAGTATTATAACAACTTAAACATATAATGTCATATTTTCTTTTCTATATAACTTGATACTTGTAACACTTGATACATCGTTATATTTACTTTTATTTTTTATGATATAAATTTTGGACATATTTTACATTTTCGATAAGTTGAACTACATTTAATTTTTTTGAATGATTTTAAATTTTGGATAGTTGTTACATTTGGCATGTGATCACATGTTGTTATATAATGTTAACTTAGATGATATTAGATTATGTTTGTTTTTAAAACTTGTTTTTTTGTCGCTTCTTATTTAAAATGAAACTGGATTGAAATTTCAAATTATAAAACACATGTGGTACATGTGTTATGCATTTGAAATTATCGTGGGAATGTTATCTATAATTAGGTGTAAATTCATATTATTTATGTGATATTAAGGTACATTTGCATAATTATTTGCCATTTAAAACAATCATATCTATGGTTTTACATATTTAAGTTCATGAATATATATGTAACAATGATTAAAGTAAATTTTCATTTAGTTGTTACGTTTTCCATAAATGATGACATTTTTTTTATAATGTTAACTTAGATTCAATATTAGATTAAATTTCTTGTTTTTAAAGCTCAAGTTGTTTTGCCATTTTTTATTCAAAAGGAATCTAGATTAAAATTGCAATTTATCACAAAACACATGTGGTACATGTTATGCATTTGAACATGTGTTAGTTTTATATAAATACTTTGTAAATGTACATTGAAGGTGATATTTAGGTACATTTTGCATGATCATGTATCAATTATCATATCTATGGTTTTACATATTTAAGTTCATGAATATATGTAACAGTGATTGAAGCACATTTGCATTTAGTTGTTACATTTTGCATACATGATGACATGTTATATAATGTCAACATAGATTCAATTTTAGATTAAACGTTTTGTTTTCAAAGCTCAAGATGTTTTGTCATTTGTTATTTAAAACGAATCTAGATTGAAATTGGAAATTACAAAACACATATGGTACATGTTATGCATTTCAACATGTGTGAATGTGTATTAAAGGTGATATTTGGGTACATTTTGCATGATCATGTGTCATTTAAAACAATCATATCTATGGTTTTACATACTAAAGATTAAATATCTTGAAAATGTTGAAATAAATTGAAGTGAAGAAATTGAATCACCAGGTATTTATATATATGTTGAATGTGTATTATTGAAATTATACTTATTTATTAATTTAATTATTTATTGAATATGTAAACTTATTTTTTACATTTAATTCTAATATGTATAGATGAAATCAATATCGATAATGAGATGTTAGAAAATGTTGACATTCACATATAGGGAGATAAAAAAACTCACCATGTTATATGATATCATGTTAAGCACATTATTGATATGTTTTTCAAAGACGAAAATGTGGTAGTTCAAGCCCAAATTTTGAGTGCTCTCTTAACGTCAAAGAAATTAAAGAAAGCTATGACTTTATTGGGTATTCGAAAATAAACAAAAGATAAAAAATTGAAGGAACATGTGAAACAAAATATAAATAGTGCTCTAAAGTCAATTGGAAAATCTAGAAAGAAAAGTGATTTAGATGCACGTAGAGAAATAAAAATGGGAGTGGTTCCATTAAGTACTTAAGAGAATCGTTTGGTAAAATCTATGGCACAATCATTAAGGGCCTCATGAAAAAATTTGCACAAACATCGGAAATTTTGATTGAAAATAGATGTAAATGATGAACTCACTTATTGGACAGTTATTTGTAGGCAACCATACAAAGATAGACTTGGAGAAGATGTTAAAAAAATAATATATGAATATTGGATGAAAAAATCATGTGTTTCACCAAAAGAAAAGGATGTGATGTGACGAATAATATCATGAAAACCATATGAAGAACATGCAAAACACATCTTGGACACCACTCAGATAGAGTTGTTCAACAAGTTCATAGAAGGGAATTGTTAAATTAATATCTCAATTAGTGATTTTGTGAAACAAAACCATGGTACATTAAACCTATCACTATATGCGGCACTTTTTAATGTCGTTATCATGTGGAATATCAGTTATATTATGACACATTCCTTAAATTTAGTAGAAAAATTTGGAAAAAATCACCTCCTCCTTCTACTATCCATGATTTGATATCTCAAAGTCTATGTGCAAGAGAAATCAATGAATTATTTTACCAAAATATATGTGTTGGTGGTAAAAAAATGTGGTCATTAAGGAAATTTGACTTTATTTTGAAACAAATACCTTGTTCATATAAATTATCAATCATTGTCCAACATAAAAGTTAAATGCAAGAGATATGAATATATTCATACATGGATTGGTTCAAGTAGGACTACAAGTGCTAAAAGGATTGATTTACAAGAAGAAGAAATTTTTGTGATAGAATTTTTGATAAATTTTGAGGCAAAATTTTATAAATAAACCAAGAATTCCTATAGAGCTTGATGGTAGGACTTGTAGTTCAACAAATCCCGTGAAGTTTTTCCACCAGGGACCATTTTGTCAATAGCTGATTTTACGAAGAATTACACATTTGTTCGATAAAAATAAATACATAGTGGATACTATGATTCTAACCAAGTCTCCATGCTTGTCCATACTCTATATAGACACATTGAACAAAATGTTGTTCATATAGAAAGCAATAGTGAAAATATACATGTTATTAACGAATATCACTTTTATATCAGTAATGATCGTACACATGACACATATTTTAAACAACATTATTTTTATAACATTTATGACTCATTGAAAAGTTTTGAAATAAAATTCAATGAATAGTGGATATGGTCAGATGGATGCGCAGGTCAATTCAAATCTTCACGGTCATCCTTTTAGTTGTGTCTTCTTCATATGATAACCCACATTAAACATTGTTGGAATTTCTTTGATACTCGTCATGGAAAAGGAGAACATGATGGTGCATGAGCATGTACAAAATGATCACTTTGAAGATATAAAATAGACCACTTTGCACACGAACTTGTCTAAGCTGAACAAGTTGTTTAATGGTGCATCATTTCACTAAGCCATGAGGCTAATTGGTAAAGGGAAGTACGAAGTTACATGTACATATATATACAAATTAACTTTCACATATATAGAGATGTATAGATTTAATATACATGATCTAATTTTTATTAATTTTCTAGTTTTAAACATTATTTATCACAATGATTAAATCTTTCATGGTATTTTGAATAAAATATTTATATTCTTGTTTGAATTTTCCATATAGGTTTTTTTGGCATATTTGGGTCCAAGATGTAGATATATCATTTGGAAATGATGTTGAAACAATAAAAGGGACTCGAAAATTGCATTCATTTAAAACAAAGGAGTACCAAAATGTGTTTGCATTTGATAAAAAAAAATATTCTTATCTTTTTCATATTTTCATAGACAACAAAGAATCTAATGATGTTTGTGAAAATAAAATGTCTGTTAAATATTGGAAACATAAAGAACTAAGTACAAAGGGGAAAATGTTTGTTGCAAAATTTGAATAAATGAAATCAGAGGAGACTATAGTATCATTTAAAGGTGATCGATTTTCTGACCTTGTTAAAGAAGGTAGCATTTCAATTGCTTTCAAATGATAGAGATCTAGAAATAAATAATAAAATCCACTACATCTATGTTAATTTTAAAGCTAATTTTTCATGTAAATTATGATCTCAATTTATGTAGGTTTGTTTTATTGTGCAGGATATTTTTTTGTTGTAGTTGCACCTACTAACAATGTAGAAAATTTCAAGTATTATTTGATGCATTTCACTGAACTAAAGATGAAATTATTGGAAAACTATGATGATAACGGGTTTATATATGACAGAGGGTCTATTTTACTGAAAAGTTGTTTTTTTCCAACAAAGTCATCAAAGTCAGGATTTTTTTTACCCATAAGACTATGAACCTAATGTCATAAGTTGTCAATATAGTCACTTTGTGTGTGCATCATGCATAATATTGATAGAAGTTCAATCAAAGAAAAAAAATAAAATTAAGAAATGGAAAATGTCAAAAGTTGATCATGAACGGATCATTGAAGATGTCATTCCATTAGAATTTTTTTGATTGAAATGCCCAACAATTTCTTCTCCTTGGATTCATCTTTTGGAACTTATAGAACTCAAGTAGAACGATTTACTACATTCTCTGGTATGAGCTAGTTAATTTTATCTCATTATTGCAAAATGTATGTATCTAGCATATTTTATATAATGGAAACTTTAAGTTATGATTTTGTTTTATACATCTAGAAAGAAAGTTATAATATTCATTCTTGAATGCAAATGTGTGGTACATGTTTTGTAATTTCCATTTTACTATCATCTCATATCTGTAATAGCCTTTCTTTGTACATTAATGAAAAATGTTGAGTATTGGATATTTTTTAATGCAATCTTAAAATTTTGTGATTTTTTGAGACATCTATGTACACCTAGAATATTATGATTGTTTTTAGATATACATATATATGTATTGTATATTAAAACATTATAAGAATTATTTCAAATGAAAAATTTATGAATTAAATGTAAATTTGCTTCCATTGCTACATATTCATGAACTTATATATATATATATATATATATATATATATATATATAATTAACCTGTAATATGTATAACCATATATGATAGTTTTAAATGACACACGAACATGTGCAAAATGTACCTAAATATCACTTTTAATATATGTGTGTCCTAATTATATAAAATTCATACATGTTCAAATGAATTTAACATGTACCAAGTGTTTTGTAATTTGAAATTTCAATCTAGATTCATTTTAAATAACGAATGACAAAATAATTGAGATTTAGAAACAAAAAAATTAATCTAAGGTTGAGTCTATGTTAACATTATAACAAAAATCAAAAATGGATTCCCTCTGCTAGGGTTCGCCACAGGTAGGGTTTCTTCGCCTCTGCTACGGCGCTGCCTCTTCTCAGAGCGTTCTGCATCCGCAGCTTGTACCCTCAGTCCTGATCACAACCGCATTCTCTGAAGCGTACCTCATGGATCTGTCTCAGGGGGAGGCCCACAGAGCCTCCCCCACTGCCACGACTAAGGTCAATCAGAACCAGTCAGCAGAAACTCCAAAATTGGCCTCTGCGCAAGCACAAGCCACAGCTGTGACCAATGGTACCAAGAACCAGGCAACCAAGCCGAACATGCCAGGCAAAACGCCTACAGCACAAAAAAGAAAAGAACCAGAAACAACAGACACTGCCGCCCTCCCAAAGGTGACCTCTGCGACCTGCAAGCCAATAGCGGCCGATCGACCAAAAATAGACCTTCCAAGCCATAGAATCAATGCCCAGATCCAATATATGAAATACCACGCACTGATCGGCAAATTTTTGGGCTTCTGGCCTACGGAAAAGGCACTACATGGCTGGATCAAATCAAAATGGAAGCCAAAAGGACAAATCACACTGCAGCTAGGACCCAAAGGCTTCTTCACAGCCATCTTCACCTGCCTGGAGGATAAATCGCGCATCATGGATGGAGGCCCATATTTTTTCAACTCCTCAGGGCTCAACCTCCGGGACTGGACAGAGCGCTTCAACCTAGATAAAGAGGATCTTAACTGGGCGCCGGTTTGGATCAGGCTTTACTCGCTACCTCTGGAATATTGGGATGAGGAATCATTAAGAGATATAGGCAATGGCTTGGGAGAATTTGTCAAAATTGCGGAGGAGACCAAGCTAAGACGTTACACCTCTTATGCTCGACTGTGCGTCTTCATGCATCTTGCGCAAGCTCTCCCTGACTCGGTAAGTCTCTATCACAATGACTTTGAATGGGTTCAATCCATAGATTACGAGCATGTTCCCTTCAGATGCCGGAAATGCCATGCTCACGGACATCTTTTCAGAGATTGCCCCCTCAATTCCTCCCCCAGTAAGCCCTCCGATGCATCCCCTGGCACTGATGTAGATGGCTTCACCAAAGTGCACTCCCGTAGACGCCACAACAAAAAGCCCTTTGCTAGCTTGACCAAAGCCACTCCTCAATCCCAAGATCTCCCTTCCACGAGTAACAGCTTTGAAGTCCTGACTCAACCTTCAGCCTCTGAAAAAAACGGATCGACGGCAATCCCTACGCCCATGATCATCACGCCTCCAGTCTCTGACATTCCTGCCTCTCTGAACCCGTCTGTGCTACCTCCGGAGGTTTTCCTCCTTCCTGCCAAACCTTCCCCTGTCTCTGTTTCAGGAGATGCCTCCTCCCTGCACATGCAGTTAGACTCCTCTGAAACGCCCAGCAGTCTGTTGGAGGAAGGTCCAGAAGGGGTTGACATCGACAAGCTTGACATCTACACTTTGGAACAAGCCTTCCAGAAACAAGACTTTGACACCATCTCGGACAAACAGATAGAAAATCTGGCGGTTGCCTTAATCAAAGCGTAGCAGCATCAAAAAGCTCTTGGAATCCAGGTTGGAAGCCCGTGGGACAGTAAGAAACTCTTCAAGGACTCAAAAAAGCGAGGACGGAAAAATGATCTACAAAGGACCATCCTCATCGGAGAAATGCTAGTAGACTCTGGTAGGTACCCCAAGCTTACCAGGTTTTTTCAACCCAGGGAAGACAGTTTCCAATGAAGCACATCTCTTGGAACATAAGGGGTCTAAATAGCCCCACTAAGTTCAGAATGCTCAAAAACTTGATACAAATGGAAAAGCCGCAAGTCATTTTTCTGCAAGAGACCAAATGAACTAGCACTACTCTCGGCCCCATACTCACAAGAGCATGGCCATGCTGTAACTCTATAGCTGTTGATGCTTCAGGATTCTTAGGCGGACTTGCCATTGCCTCGGACCCTCAGTCAATCTCAATCAGCGACGCTCACACCGCCCACAATCTGATTCGAGCTACATTCCACATTCTGGGAACAAATCTGCATGGTCACTTCACAAATGTATACTTCCCCCAGGATATACAAAGGAAAATTGCTCTTCTCAGCACTATAGAAGCGCTCAACTCCAGTAGAACCCACCCCCTCTGGATATTAGGAGGTGACTTCAACATGATTACAAATCTTGAGGAAAAAAGAGGTGGTCGAGCCAAACTTGAAGGAGACAGCACCCACTTCAAAGAATTCATTCAATGCAATTGGCTAATCGACATCCCCTTTGCCAACGGCATTCACACCTAGAGCAACAAAGATGCTGGCCCTCAACAAATAGCTTCCAAATTGGATCGTTTCTTACTCTCCGACAACGCAATACACATTGGAGGAGATTTCCACACCTCTATCCTGCCTATGGCTGGTTATGATCACTGGCCCATCTCATTAGAATGGTCCAGACCTGGAAACACCTCCAAAAGGCCTTTTCGCTTTGAAGCCTTCTGGCTCACACATCCAGGCTTTAAGGAAATGGTCAACTCAGCCTGGAACGCCTTCATCCCACCACCAGGATCCAAGATGTATCAATTTCAGCAGCATCTTAAGGACCTCAAGACTCACATCAAGCGATGGAATCACTCCACCTTTGGGAACATCTTTCAGCATCAAAAGCAGCTCGAAAAAGAAATGGAGGAGCTACAGACTCATATCATCCAAGAGGGACGCACTGAGGAAATGATCTCAAAAGAGCAACACCTTCTTAAGCAGCTGGAGGACCAGCGACAGCAGGAAGAGATTCTTTGGAAGTAGAAATCCTGCATTCGCTGGCTAAAGGAGGGTGAGCGGAATACAAAATTCTTTCATTGCTCCACCATCCAGCGCAGGATGCACAATAACATAAACTTCCTCCAGACCCAAGTAGGAGATCGCCTAGAATAACACCAGGCAATTGAAGCAGAACTCACAACTCACTTCAAAACGGTTCTGCAAGAAGATAGACCGGACAGGCAGACAGCGATCAACAAGATCCTTCCTCACATCCCCAAACTCATCTCGGAAGAGCACAATCAGCTTATTCTGAGGCCGGTTTCGCTCTTGGAGGTTGAACAAGCTGTCGCTCAGAACAAAGAAGGCAAAGCTCCAGGTCCGGATGGATTCACAGCCTGCTTCTTCCACCACTTCTGGGATCTGATAAAAATTGAGGTATGGCAATTAGTAGAGGAGTCCAGAACCATGCACTGGCTCCTTCCGTCTCTTAACGCCACCTTCATAGCCCTCATCCCCAAAGTCGACCATGCTGCCTCTCCGGAAAAATTCAGACCCATAGCCCTCTGCAACGTCATCTACAAAATCATCTCCAAGGTCATTGCCAATCGGCTCAAGCCACTCCTACCTCTTCTCATCTCCTCCGAGAAAACTGGGTACGTTGAGGGCCGACAAATCCTGGACGGCATCATACTTACCCACGAGGTTATTCACTCCTTAAAGAAAATCAAAAAGCGTGGAATGCTCCTGAAGATCGATCTGTCTAAAGCCTTTGACAAACTCAGCTGGAATTACATTCGCCAGGTACTTTCAGCCTTTGGCTTTAACCCCTCTTGGATTCGTTGGGTCATGAGTCTCATTCCCTCCTCCTTCTTTTCCATCCTTGTCAATGGTTTTCCCTCGCGTCCTTTCTCTCCCTCTCGGGGTATCCATCAGGGCGACCCTCTTTCCCCCTTCCTTTTTGTGCTAATGGCTGAAGGTCTTGATCGATACATTAAGCAAGCCATGCACCAGAAGGAGATTCGAGGCATCTCGGTTCATGGCTCTTCACCCATCACGCATCAGCAATTTGTGGACGACAACATGCTCTTTGGGCATCCCTCTGCCCAAGAAGCCTCGTCCCTCAAAGCCATCCTCGACACCTTTGCTGAAGCTTCGGGTACCTCTGTCAATGCCACGAAGTCCCAAATATTTTTCTTCAACACTACGCCTTACACTCAAGCTCAAATCGCTCAGATCTTAGGCTTCACCATAGCCAAACTTCCAGCTAACTATCTCGGCGCCCCCCTCATAGACTCAGCCTTGAAGCACTCATCCTGGAAACAACTGCTTGACAAACTTGAAACCAGACTCTCCTCATGGACGTTTCGCTCTCTCAACCTGCCCAGTCGACTTATTCTTGTCAAAGCTGTCCTTCAATCCATGCCCCTCTACCTCTTCTCTATCCTGTCTGCACCCAATCGGGTACTCAAGCAAATCAAGGCACTTCAACGCAACTTTCTCTGGGGAGCCTCTGGTCATAATCGGAAATGGGCTTTAGTCAAATGGGCCACTGTCTGCACCCCTAAGCATGCTAGAGGCCTGGGTCTTTGTGATCCCCATCACAACAACGCCATCATGGGTGCAAAAGTCTGGTGGAATTGGCTGTCTAAACCTCACAACCCATGGGCGAGGCTTTGGACTGACAAATATGCCAATCACAGACCCACCTCTGAGCTCATCCGACTCACCACAGCCGACTCGGGCTCATTGATCTAGAACGCAGCGAAGCAACACCGGAAAATGATCCAAGAGCACAGTTTCTGGGAAGTTCACAACGGTCAAGTTGCACGCTTCTGGACAGACGCCTGGCAGCAAAGACCCCGCCTGTTGTCTTCCATAGATCCTCAGCTCCAACCGCAGAAGATCCACTCCATTGAAGGTCCTGTCTGCCAGTTCTGGGAGGAGGCCTTCATCCAAGGATTCCGCCAATGGAAATCAGCAGCCACTTGTTTGAATCAGCAGCATGATCATGTTCAGGCGCAGCTAGAGAAGGAGCTAAACAGCAGGAAGCTAAGATACTCAGAGCAGCCAGATATCATTCGATGGGGTTACACTACCAAGGGCACGTTCACAACTCAGGAAGCTTATTCGCTTCTCATTCGTACCCAAGATCCCATAGACCCCATTTGGAAGGGGCTCTGGCTACCTCATCTTTGGCCTAAATTTTCCACTTTCTTGTGGCTCCTCAGCCATCGCAAAATTCTCACCTGGGACAACCTTCTCAAAAGAGGGTTCATTGGCCCTTCACGCTGCCCTAACTGTGCCAATCAGGAGGAAAACATCCACCATCTTATGATCACATGCCCTCTGGAAGCCTCGTTTTGGGACAGCATCAGTCTCAAATGCAGAAGAGAAGGTAGGAACAGAGCAGACCTGAATGCCCTTATACGCAACTGGACAACAGCCCCCTACAACTGCGCTCTCCTCAACGCCCTGTGGTTGATCATTCCAGGCCTCACGCTCTGGAACCTTTGGAAAGAATGGAACAGGTGAGTCTTCAAAGGCCAAAGCACTCCCTTCGATGTCCTCTAGAGCAATCTTTGCAGGAACCTCCAAGAAACCTTAAGTCTTCGGAATTGGCATCAAGATGACTTCCCTTCTCAACCTTCAGAAAAAAGCATTTGGGAAAGTTGGCAACTTACTCTTCCACCTATGAACACCTCAGGCAATCATTCAAAACATCATTCCCCTATGAACCACAAGTGGGACCAACCCCCTGTGGGCTCCCTAAAGCTCAATTTCGATGGGGCATCCAAAGGGAACCCAGGGGAGGCTAGATTTGGGGGCATCTTCAGGGACCACCATGGAAGACCTCTGCTCATTTACTATGGATCAATAAGATGGGACACCAACAACTCGGCAGAGCTTGAAGGACTATGGCAAGGACTACAACTAGCGCAGCTCAACAACTTCTTTCCTATGGAAATCGAGGGTGATTCTCAAATCCTCATCAACATAACGCAGAAACTACTCCAAGGCTCTCCCCCTTCACGAGTTTCTGATAGCTGGAGATTGATGGCTAGACTAGAACTCATGGCAAACTGGATGCAACAAAACAAAGCCATCGTTCTAAAGCATGTTAAAAGATCGGGTAACAAGGTCGCGGATCTATTGGCCAACAAAGGAGTTACCAGTGATCAAATCCTCTTTGCTGGACCTCTCTCCAATCTCAATGACAGCAAACTCCTACAGGACTGCACTCAGTTGGTGCATAAGGGCAACACCACCTCAGATGCGGGTGTATCCAGTTGATATGGGGAAACGCGAAGGTCTGGCTGGCGCGTGGCAAGGCCACATGGCTGCCGGCCACCTGCATTCAATTCGCCCCGGATGCATTTATACCATGGTTCATCACCCAACTTGGCATTCAAGCCGGTGGGGAAGACGAGGCCGCCACCATAACTCGACGCCGTCCTCCAACAGCAGACGCATTCTCGCCTTCTCGATGCTTCATTGCTGGGCTCTGCATTTTATTTGGAGTGTCACAATGCATAAATTCATCACTTTGCTCGGCTCAGGCTATCCTCCGGAGGCCAAGATTGCCAGTTCACGCACTGCTCTGGGTCGGAGGTGTAATCTCCACTGCTGTGTGGAATTCATTCCTGGCTTTCATCACTCTCAAAGCACATTGTGCCCCTGGCTTCTTGCAGGTCTGCCTCAGCATTTTTCGCCTGGTTCGCCTCTGCCTTCTCCGCCTGTCACTCTGCATTTTTCTCCGACTCGTCTGCATTCTCCACGTGAGAAAATGCCTCGGCTTCGGCACAGGCTCAGATGCCACAGAGGCAACACTCGAGCCAGGCCAGCCTCTAGGCATCACTCCCCCTCCAGCCTTTCGAATTCCTCGGCTTCTGACTCCCCTCGTCGCACTTCTCCTCGAGCCTCGAACAGGCACAGAACTTTGCCGGTCCATCACCCGCCCTCTCCTCCGCCTCCCACTGACCCTCGCAGTGCTGATTCTGCTCATCTGGTCAACCTGTCCACGGCTTTGTTTCACTTCCCCTGCCTCACTTCCCAGCCTATGGTGGTGGCGACGATCACTGTGACGTTCAAGGAACTCCCTCAATTCGGTTCGATGACCTTGCCTCCTGCGCATCCGGGCATTCATCTCCGCACCCCTGGGTCTGACCAGGCCATCCATACTGATGTGTAGAACCGCTCACACGACGCTGAGGGAGGCAAGCATGGTGGTGGCAGTTCCAGTTTCAAAGGCACGCCAACGGAGAAGCAAGAAGCAGGCGCGGCAGCGAATCCCACTCAGGATGATGATGATTATGGCTATGGATAAAGAATCGAAGAAGAACCCCCCTCCGATGATTATGGTATCTAGGATTTTCAGCTTTTTTGTATCTTTCAGGTCAGATTTCTTGTCTGGATGGAGTCTTCAGAATTCCTGGCCTGCGGGCTTGACAAAACACTGTTACAGTCCTATGTCTATGTTTAATGATGGTTCATACTGCTACAGTTTTCAGGTTTTTTGCTTAATGCTGGTTTCCTCCTTAGAAGCAGCAATTAAACTCATATCACGCTGGTTTCCCCCTGTGGGCAGCACTTTTTTTTTTTTTGATATTTTGCTGAACTCGTCATGCCTATGAAGGCACACCTCTGTATGTACCATATTTTCTTACAGTAATAGAATCTAGTCTTATTTAGAAAAAAAAAAACATTATAACAACAATCCATCCTGTATTCAAAATGTAATGTATCTAAATTCATTTATGTACTTCAATCATTGTTACATATTCATGAACTTAAATATTTATTTAACCATCTATAAAATAGTTTTAAATGACACATGATCATGTGCAAAGTGTACACCTAAACATCACTTTTAATAGATGTATGTCATAATTATATAACATTCATACATGTTCAAATGGATTTAACATGTACCACATGTGTTTTGTAATTTCAATTTGAATCTATATTCATTTTAAATAACAAATGAAAAAACAACTTGAGCTTTAAAAAAAAAACATTTAATCTAAGATTGAATCTAAGTTAATTTTATAACAACGAGTCATCATATATTCAAAATGTAAGGTAACTAAATCAATTTATGTACTTCAATCATTGTTACATATATTTAGAAACTTAAGTTGAATTGTTAATTTTAATATTGTCAATCAAGACTGGGATACCATACATTTATACATTGCAAACAATCTTGATTGTATGAAGGTATGTATTGAACAATACAAACAAGCTAATAATGGTAATTTATCATGGTATGGTTTGTATACATTGGTAAAAGAACCTCAATGTAGTAGATATACTAATATTACAAAGAAAAAAATTGATTTAACATATCATTTGAAAGAATATAAGGAAAACATATTCATCCATACTAAGTTTTTTTTTACAATTATATTCATGCAAATGGCATGCTATTCTCCTAATTCGAAAATTTTCCAAATACAAATATGATTATCAATTGGAAATTCCTTTTTTCTGTTTGACATATCACAGTTAAAATACCACAATAAAATGTGGTGTGATGGCCACAAATTTGGCATCAAAATGTTGGATGAAAAGATGAAAACTTCTAACTGTGGGATAACTGCAATATTTTCGGTTATCATTTTTGCCTATAGAGGTGACAGACATACAAAAGTCTCTAATAATCGATACTATTGTATCTGCATGATATACTTGAGTGTGAATTTGAATCCTTCATAATAGTTGTGTTTGATGTCAAAAAGGTTTAGGCTATGAATCCATGAACATGTCATTGATAGAACTATTATTGGGCATGTTCACAGATTTGCCATGGTTGATACTAAGAATCTTGAGCTAGGATAAGAGATTGTGAAAAATTATTTTACATAGATGTTCTAGGTAAAGAGAACTAGTGATATGTTGTCAGATATGATCCAAGAGGAAGGTCAATAAAGTATATTATAGTGGAAGAACCAGATGAAGTTGAAGAAGAATATTATGTAGAGGAGAAGGGGTTCATTTGTTAGATGAATACATCGAAGAATTTTGAGGATATGGTAATCGAGAAAATATTAATTTGAATGAACTAGATGATACATTTGACATTGTGTAGGAAAGAGACCTTGAAGAAGTTGAACCAAATGTAGAATATAATGGTCTGAATGATGATATATATGGTGATGATGATGATGAGGTTGATATGGCGAGTAATTTGAACATGAGATTTGAACTAGATGATAGATATGTTGAGTTGGATGAGGAAGAAGATAAATGATATCAAAATTTTGAAATGCATGAGGTATGTATTTATATGTTTGTAGTTATTTTAATCTCTTTCATTCACCTTAATTTTTTATTTTCATATTTTTTATGTTTGATTTCTATGATGTTTCTTTCAATTATATTACATTAGATAGGTTGGGTATCATGGAATTGAGAGTGATGTGAGGGAGGGTGAGGAGCCATATGAGCTTCCACCTTCAAGTCGTTGGCCTTATTTAGTAGAGAATATATTATTTTTGAAACAAACAAAATCTTATTTTCGTTTATACCATCATCGCCAATTTTAACTTTGGTTCGTGTTGGGTAATTTAATCGTTAGTTAAAGTACTTATCATTAAATTATAAAACTTGGGGTTTGTCAACTCGTGAAGTATAATTACACGATATATGCATGGAATCAAATTTCAATTAAGATTGAATTAACCTATTAAAATTATGGAAAACCTATTCATGACCAATTTCTAGGATGAGTATGTGCACACTTTCTTTCTCAAAAGTCTCAAATTCGGAACTTGGAGATCAATATTTTAATCTATGAAATTGAAATGAAAATTGACATGAAAGTAACCTTACTCTATTGAAATTAAAATAAATCTATTATAATAACATGAAAGTAAATATATTTTACCAATAGGAGAGTAAATAAAATATATTCTAATGGCTTGAAGTAAATTTAATCTCAAAAGCAACAAATCCTACACTAAGAATGCATTGAATACTTAAACTATGAAATTTAAAGGTTGAAAGTATTAAGATATCAATTGAAATTACTAATGTGTGAATTTTCAAATGAGAATCATTCATGAATATGTATCAAACAAATCAAAAAAAAATGAATCTATAAAATTAAAGGAATAATGCTTAACGTGCAAAAAAAAAATGGAATGAGTATGAAAGAATGCAAACAATGCATCTAATCAAAAGACGTAAAATGAACATAAAGAAACTAAAAATTTAAAAAGTTATAATACATCCCATACTCATTAGGTGACCATCCCAAAGTGAATGAGAGGTGTAAAGTTGATAAAATGTTTGATGAAACACCAAATGAACGCACAACCATATCAAATTTGACTAGAATGGTATTCGTTACAGAAATCATAGGAATAGTGTCAACCCTTAACATCCAAAACTTTTCATTGAAGCATGAGCATAGCTCCCATAATTTTCACACCTTTGGAGAGGATAAGGCACTCCTATTTATACAAAAACTAATATAACTAACTCATAAACATAGATCCAAAAATCTCTCTTAGATCCACAAGTATCACATCTGGTTACAATAATGTTTTTACATCTATCAATTAGCATATATTCATATCCTCTCTCAAATATCTCCTAAATTTACTATCAGAAACTTATGAAAACTTCCATTGTCTTTCTCCATGAAATGTGTTTGACCAATGAACTCAAACCTTCAAGAGCTTGAAGAAAAAAATAGAATTTGTGTCTTAGAGGCCAAATAAGACTCTGTTATAGTATTCAAATATGTGTACACATGTCACAAAACTCATCCAACTTTTACATATAATTTAGTACATGTTGTTTTTATAATATTTAACCATAAATTCACTAAATATACCAAAATAAATGTATTGTACAATAAGGTGTTTAAATCCATATGTAATTATGAATATGGTCTTAGTGTATGGTTATGGAGTTGTGGAATATGGAAAATTATGAAGCCATGTGAAACAAAAGAGGGTGAAATCAATGGCATTTTGGAGATCAAACATCCCCCCTAACTAAAGATGTTTCATGTCCTCATGAAATTTTTCATTAATTATCATAGTTTATAGCCTTTATGAGGTAGAAGATTAATTCTTTTTGTAACTTTGAGGTATAATTTCTTCAAAACATGTATCTTTTGAAAAGTCTTCTTTATTGAAAGATATCTATGTGTCATCTATTATGGTTAGTTCTTGTGTGAAAACCATAACTATTTCAAGTGTTGGTTCTTGTGTGACAACACTTTTCCAATATTTTTCTTCTTTCTTCAATGAAGAATGCTTAAGAATGCATTCACAATGAAGACCTATTTGTATACATATCAATGAATCCATGCTAAAAATTCAAACATTTTACAAAAAATGTCCATCTCTAGAGAACCAAAAATAGCAATAAAATTAAGTTGGGAGAATAATACAGGTCAAGAATGTATAAGGTTATGGAATATGGAAATGAAAAATGATAATGCATATCCTCCCCCTAGATAAAGGTGTTTTCTATTCTTGGAAAATGAGGAAAGGTATTTTGCATGGGAAATTTTCCAAATACATATCTTTTAGCATTCAAGGAATTAATGATTAAGGATTAGAAAAAAAATACATTCACCTACCTAAGAAGTCAATGAGCTATGCATGTGTGAGATATTTTTTGTTACTAATCGATCATGGAATGTGAAGTGAAATAATTTGATCTTCCTCTTCATCACTGGGTTGTATGAATAGCGGATGAAATATAAAATTGGAATCTTTGTGCTTTCTTATTGTTGGGACTACTTATAAACTCTAAAAATGAATTTTTCTTTATTAGAAAACTATTTCAAGATGCTAGAGTCATATTGTCTTCATGCATATCTGCGTCGTGGCATAATTACTTTCGATGTGAATAGATTTTGCATGTCGAACATAGAAACAAATGTTGCATTACCAACCATTGATGAATGATGTTAACCAACACGACTACTGAACATTAATTTCAATGAGACTCAATATGCCAAAGTAAATCTTACTAGGTATGAATAAATGAGTTGATGTTGAGTCACCTAGAAGATTCGAAAAATAGGGGGCATTGTTGTATTCCCACTATTCATTCGCGAGAGAACTTTCCATTAAGGAATGCAAGCCTCAAGGTACTAAAAATAACTCTAGTCTTGAAAAAAGATAATGTGCTAAATTAGATGAGTCAATACTTTCTAGAAGGAGGGCCTTAATGAATCCACCATCATCTAACTCGAGCATAAAATAATGATGTAGAGGACCATAGATAAAATATTTTCATTTATAAATAAGTATTTATTTGGAAGAAAGGAAAAGGAAAATGGGGTAACTCAGTATGTAAGTGATTTGAATGAATTTATTCATGGGTTAGGGATGAAATGTAAGTGAGGTAGCAAACTGTAAAATTTGCAAAGGGAAAATGGTTTTGTAGTCATGATCTAGTTGTAGGAAAATGGAAATTCATGGATGGACTGTAAGCTTAGAAAGAGGAAAATGAATAACTAAAAATGGAATTAGGAATGAAATTTGACATGGACTTGAGTTCTTCATGTTCTTTGTGAAAAATAAATTGGTCTTTGAGAACCACTTGTGCATAAATTTATCTTCTTTGATCACCATGGAACCTGCAAAATCTTAGCACTAATTTGAGATAAAACTTAAGATTCTTGAAGGAGACAAGTGATTAGTCTCTCTTCATAAATTCATAGATGATGCTATTCAAACAAATTCAAGGAAGAAAAATAAAATTGAAATTCACTTTTTACTTGTTAGGAAGCTTGTGCACTTATACTACACATTAGTGTTTTGTTGATAATTTTTTCATTTAATGTTCAATTTTAGTGATTAAAAAACCAGGTTAAATACAATTCCTATAAGAAAGATATTTTTAATGAATTAATAATTTTATGAAGACCAATTACTGTAAAATCCATAAAAAATACCATTTTTTTATTCTCTCAAATGCTAATGAAAACTATCTCATTATGTAGCACTCGTCGATATATTTTCAACGAAGCTTGAATCGCCTCAAACAAACGTCGTATGAGAAATTTATAGTTTTTTTAAGTTTTGGAAAAAAAATAAAAATTTGGTGCATGGATGCCACATGGAAGCACCAGGGAGTGCCACGTGGAAGATGATGTGGAAATGATGACATAGAAGATGATGATGTGGTGATGGTGAAGTGGCAGTGATGTGGATTGTAGACTAAACAAGGTGACATGACAGATAGCTAGGCGAAGATTTTGTAGTGTTGATCAATAATAAGCTGCCATGTGGACCAATCCAATTTCACAATGGAAACAAAATTTTTGAGTCGTTAAAGTTTGGCAAAATTGTCAAACAATTAAGAAATTTTGTCCTATACTGGATTTGAACTCATGACTTCTCTTTTACAATTTAAAATACTTACCAATAGGAAATTATTCAAATATTTGAAATGGAAGCCATAAAAATGTTACTTAAAGTTAAAAATATTAACCATTAGACAATTTTTACTAACAAGGCAACAATTTGACAAATGCCCAAAAAAAACAATTCAAATTTTTTTAGAACAATTCAATGTGTCTCACTTCTCCTGTGCAGTTGTCAAACAATTTCATGCCACCAAAATGTTTCATTTTCAATTGAACTCGTGCTCTTTCTAAAAAAAATGAATTTTACAACAAATTTAGTCTTATAAAAATTGGGAAAATATTCAATCGAAAATCGAAATTTTTGTAAACTTAGAAACTATTTTCTCACAAACTACAAATGAGATTGGGCTGAAATTTTGTAGGAAGGTTACTATGGTACTAATCCTTCTAAATACCAAAAATCGAAATTGTTGTAGGTGATGATCCTCATTTTCTAGAAAGCTGTGAAGAGGATTAGGTTGAAATTTACAATGATTGTTCATCACAATATTATGCACTTCCTTCCCAGAAATCATGAGAACCCAGTTCCTAGTATGTGAGATATATTCAATTTAATTTATGCATTTTGTATGTTTTTTTTTAGGTTTATTAATTATTATTATTATTATTGTTATTATTTTATTTTACATTTTTATTTTTTTTAAATAAAATTACAGATCTTTATTTAAGTGATACAAATCAAATTTAATGAAATTTTTGTTAGAAAATAGAGATATAGAATTACTAATTGGAAATAAAAATTAGAACAAAATTTAAATTCAATAGTAAATTTATATCTCCTAGTGACTTTTTTTAGATCTATGAATTTTATTGTGAAATTTCAAAGCTAACTCATCCAACGTTCCTTTATGATCTTTTAGGTTGCAACAAGGTGCAAGAAGAGATCATACTCAGGAGTTTTGTCAATTCTTTAATCATTAGAAATTTGGAATTAAAGTCAGAAGAATTGATCTCAAACCTCAAATTTTAGGCCTCTAAACTCCACTTATTCTCCTTCTTCACCTACATATTTTTATTGTATATGTTCCTATGAATGGTTAGTGAACAAGTTGGCTCTTACTAAACCACCAAAAATGAAGAATTCAAGACAAGGAAATCAAAATTAAAACCTAAAAGGAAAAAACTAAAAATTGTCACCAAGCTTTGTTTTATTCCCCTATTCTATCCTACTCTATTTTTAAAAATAAAATATATTATTATCAAGCGAATGAGTCTTTCTAATGAATCAAAATCTTTAGCATTTTTGGAATGAGGTCCCCTAACCCCATTTTTGGTCTAGTTTTGTAATATTTTGTAATATTTAGTCTAGCGCAAGGGCTTTGGGGCGGGTCAAAGCCCCTGATGAATTGTAAAGGGTCAAAGGGTACACCAAGAGTATGCAAACCATGGTTTGCGTACCATAGAATAGCGAAGGCTAATATTTTATAAATAGATAGATAAATCAAGTATAAACATAGGCTAGGTGGTGATCAAGCTTGGATACGAACTTGTGGATATTTTTTAAGTTGTTTCGGTAAACGATCCTGTGGGCTGTGTGCATGGAGACCCTGAGTCTTGCTATGTGCAAACCCCGCTGGCTGTGTGCACGAGCTAGTAATTAGAGTCTGTAAGTCGGATCTGGATATGAATGAATGAGAAGGTTGTTGATGATATTTCAGTTCTTTTTTGTTATGATTATTGGATATGTGTTTGTTCTAATATTGTGTTTACTCATTGAATACTGATAATATACTGATGTGCATGTGGATGCAATATTATGAATGTGTAGATATGGCTTAAATACTCTGCGTAAGTTACATGTTATTTATGATCTGTGGTCTGCCAAAATTATGTTAAGGGTTTTTTTATTAGGGCTTCCCCTCTGCATGTATGTTTGATCTAAAAGGGCCCAATTCAAATTATTGTCTCTCTCTCTTGGTGCAAAAACCTGGTTCCATCACCCTCCCATATTACTTCGGGTGAGACCTTGACCTGCGCAAGTGAGTCATTATCGAAAGGGCCAGTACTATAGGGGTTTTTTGGTAAACCTTAAAATCGAACCTGGGTGAAGACCCTTAAAGCCAACAAATGGTTCTGTTGAGGTATATCATGATCACTCATTCTATATTAATTTAGCCAAAGTTATATTCATTTAAATTAAGGTGGGTTTTATATACCCAACAATCTATATGGCCTAGTGTGTAACACATTATAATAATGTTACTAGAAGCCCATGGCTTTACAAAAAAAAAGTATTTTAGTAGAAGAAATGGGATGACCATCTCCACATACAATATTTCCTATTAATGTGCTAAAAGGAACCCAAAAAATGCACTCAAATTGAAATAAATATGTGACAATGAATATTTCTCAAACATAAGCCCCAATGGTATAGATCCATGGAGTAATTTTTTATTAGAGAATTAATCGAAAATGGTTCTTATAGATAATCAAACAAAGCGTAGGATTTATTATTCTTGTATGGAGCTAATTTGATTATTCTTGTTTTGTGGCATCACATTGGTTTCAAAATTTGTTCAGAAAAATGTATCTTAGTCAAGGGATAAAGAAAGTCATATTTCACTCTAAGATATGAAACCTTTCTTTCTTGGAGAATTATTGAAATATTTTAAGAGTCTATGACTTCAAATTTTTTCAAGTTAATTATAAAAAATTAATTACATTTTTTTTGAGCCTATCTTATCTACAAGGATGCGAATTTTCAGAGGTAATATTTCCTTTTTGAGGCAACCATCATATCTATTTGAAGGACAAGACTAAGTCTTCTTAGTGACCATCTGCAATTTTTTCCAGTGAAAACAAATAATGTATTTCCTCCTCCATTGAGCATAAGTTAGCTTGAAGGTATTCCTTTTCAGGGTTTAATGAGAGGTCAATTTCTTAATCATCCTTTCACCCAAGAAACACAAAATTGGTGTTGGAAATATATTCACTACTGAGAGGGGGTGTGAACCAGTAGTGAAGGTCTTTGTATCATTTTTCACCGTCTTAAAAAAATTTCCTCAATGTCTATTATCCATGGAAATTGACAATATTATCACATCGAATCATGTAAGCAACAATAAACCAAAATCATAATCACCATTGGAAATAACTGTGACAAAGATAAGCACACACACCCACAAGAACACAAGTATTTATGGTGGAAACCCTTTTGGGAGGAAACCACCCTCCTATTGTTGCATTGCTCAATTATTTTTATTATCAAGTGTAGAAATGGTACATGGATTAGCTACACCTATCTCCGAAAGACTTGGATCTCTCTACAATATGCTATCATCTATGAATTTGGAAATAATTTTCTCTCATGGATCTATAAACTACCATCTATCAGAAGCTCCCATGACCAGCAATCCTTGCCCAACCACTATTGGGATGTACAACTCCTATTGTATGGAGAAAATTTTTCCTACTATGAATTAACGTACTCATTGTCTATATTGAAGCTTCGATGCCTTCACTTCCTCCATGCGAACCACATTTCATAAATGTTTCATATTGGGTTCTCAATTCACTCTACATGAGAAACCAAACATCTCTAATGTTTTTCACACAAAAAACTCAATCAAAATCTAAGTCGGAGGGGGGAATTACTTCACTCTAAATTACACAAAAACACTACTCACAATCACCTATCAAAGCTACCAAAATTGTTCCAAAACAAACATACAAATTCAAAATATTCTTCCCAGCTCTATCTCTGATTTTTTTGTCACAAAACTTTGAAGTATCTCTGCAAAAAATATGTGAACAAATCCTTCATACTCTACAAAATCACAATTCTCTCACAATATCATCCTCAATTCTCTCTAATAAACTGAAGAAATGAACTGAAATCCTTCTTATATTTAACATTTTCTAATATGATTAACTCAGTAAATGCAGTAGGTTATGGAAGACTCAATAAATATGTTCACATGCTTCATATTTGATTGAGGAAGGCTTATTTACCAAATCAATGAATAACTCCACTATCCCTTTGATATCTTCAACCATGATCAACTTCTTAAGGGCCCAAAAATGTTTTCTAGCCATCTGTCGAAAAATCCCAATAAAAAACATTCCCACAACATGAAAATTAGCTGAGAAGTGTGAGGAGTGTAGAGAAAAACTCATGAAAATTACGTATTCATTCCCAAAACACTACTTCCATTTTAATTTAACATATTGCGGCTATATTTTCTCGCATAGGTTGCTCTCCATGTGACAAGAGCCTAAAACCACTCCCTTGATCATTATTCTATGCTTCCTCAAATCAAAACTTGCCTAAAAATATTCTAGAGCTTTCCCTCCATATCTAGGACCTCTGAAAGTCTCTGACACCTCTAAAACACCTCACCAAGCCACTGCAATAACTCCATCATCATCCCAAATATAACTAGGTTGACTAGGATGCCAACCAATAGCCAAGCTAAGTATCTAAACCATCAAACTTCTCTGCAACATCGCTTCCATATATATGCAACTCTAATACCTATGAAACATCCTCCAACACTGGCAAAACCATATGCATCATCCATAAACATATTTAGATCCTCTCTAATCCCAATGTATAAGATCATCAACATGTCGAGACCTAATCTAGGAACATGGATACTAAGAAGACCAAGGATACCTAATCATCAAGGCTCCTCAACTCAAAATTTTTTATAAACCATCAACATATTTCTATAGCAACATGATTGTCAATAAAATCATCATGGAAAGGCCTCCAATCTAGTGTAACAAACCATCATCCAACCTCCAAGCTAGTGCAACATAGCATCGTCCAACCAAGGACCATCTACACCTCAACCATCATATCCAAGCTAAGATAGTCCAAGTCAATAGACATGTTAAGGACCATATGGAAGTAATCCATACAGAAGCCACATGTAGCCACCTATACTTACGCATATCAAAAAAACCTACAACCCAAGAAGCCAGGTTGACATCAATTAAAATCAACCATAAATATTCAACACTAAAACACACATCAATGCCAAAAATATCCCCCTTTCGCAGTGGTGTCGACCCCCTAGTTGAAACAATCATCTGATCAAACATCCTTACATTCTCCCCCATTTACATCAACAGGAAAGGGATAAAAATTTCAAGGACCAATGTTATATAGTCCTCTACATGCAAGGGGCTCCATCAACAAAAACATAAACTCCACTCACAATCATATGCAAGTGATGAGAAATGGAGGGGAAGAATGAAATAAAACAACACCCCCCTTGAAGATATGTGAACTAAAATCCCCCTAGAAATAATATATTTCCAATAAAAAGCACACAAAATAATTGAATTACACCTCCCATTAGCAGCAATAATATACTCTCTCACTCCGAAGACAACATCAATAGGCAACATCAGCAATTAGCAACATAATCGATATCATAGAAGCAGTATCAGATCATATCACCAACACACAAAAACAAAAACATAGAATGACCAACAAGAAACAACCATTCTCTAGTAGCAACAACATCTATCCATCCACTTTGAAGCAACAACACCAAATGCATCCTCTCCACAAAGTACTCCCAAGAAGTACAAAACCCATATATCACCAACAATGCAACATCTATAAGAAGTATTCATGGAAGAAGCAAATCCATGATGATAAGTCACAACAGTATGACCAACCATACTCCATTGAATAGACACATCTCCATATATGAATGTGAAATGAAGTACATAGCTACCAATTCCTCCTCGCCATATGCAAGAGGCTACTCTACATGGACAAAATACTATGACCAAAAGATATGCAACAAAGTACATCGCCTCACAGGATTATTACATGGCTGCAAAAATGATAATACATGGTTTTACAATTACATCAATAAGCCCATATATGGATGAACAATGAATCACATGACTCTCCCTCAATGCATATATGACTCAATAATGTTCCTCCATGATAAGTACGAGATTTTAAAAGAATAAAATACAAAATACATGTTTGTAACAACACTACTAATAACCCATACAAATCTTGACTAATGTTCATGACTCATTATGCAACATGTTCCAAACATGGCTCTCATAAGGACTCTCTCATTAATGCTTGTCTAGTACAATGTCATGATATAAGTACATAGATAATATGATCATCCACATGCCCTCTCTATGATAGTAAGATAATTTCAATATAAATCACATAAGAGACGTGTATACACCTCTCCAAAATCATTAACCATGAACCAATATTTCAGCAGAAACAACCGACAGTCCATAACAATACATAGTGGTCCAAACAAAACATATATCGTTAGCATAATAGGGAAATAATATATTGCATCAATCAACCCAATATATCATGTTCCCTTAATTTTAAAAAGAAACAACAATAATCATCATATGGAGCATGAACCCCTACAAGATACTCAATAACTGATAGAAAAAATAAGATATAATTATGTAATGACAACAACATCATATCAATAATAAACATCATCTACCATCGTGGAAATTATCGACATCACCATATGTAGCAGCAAAAAAAATATGTAAAACATACAACATGATTATGAGCATCATGCACCATCATCATACTAATATTCATGCCACCACTACATGCATAAAATGATCAAACCAGCCTACATAATACGTTCCAATTTCATGTCAAACCGTATAGAAAATGTTTATGATAAAACATAAACATCTGCAATGAATGAGCACATAGCATGATATGTATAGCCAACTCCACCACAGATTCACAATGCCATAAAAATATTGGAAGAATATAAAGTAATCCCCCTGCACATGTTCCATCTCTCCTGTTGATCACACCTCAGTAAAAATATCATCAGTAGCAATAATCCATCATAAAGAAAACATAATCATAGATATAAGAATCAATACAAACTATTGTATGCAAAAGAAAGGGTTCCATATACTCCCCCTGAGTCTATGAAGGTTTCATATCAATTTTGCAATCTAAAAGATATATCAGGAAAGAGGGGACTGCAATATGGTTTGATCTCTTATACTCTGAATCAGATGAGGAATATTACTCTCTTGGTATATTATTTGTTTTCACTCTTCCTTTCAACACATATACATTATCTAGAGTATTGAATCCTCTAGAAATTATCCTCTTTGATCCTTCTTCCCTAATGAAGCAACCTTTGGAGTTGAATACCACTTCCTTACCTCCATAAATCATTTGGATCACAGTTATAATTTTGTGCTTAAGACTCTCAATGAGCCACACTTCTTGAGTATTGGTCCTCTTTTTACACAGGTTTACCTTACCACTTTCCAAAACTCTTGCTGGTTCACTTCCTTCAAATACAACATCGCCACTTTTGACTTTCTTCAAGAAGTGAAATTTCCTCTTATATGTTGACATATGATAAGAGAATCCACTATCGATATACCATTTTTCATCATCACCACGTGAGCAGAGAGAAATACCACATTTTCCTAGTTGGCCCTCCTTTTTCTTTGGCTATTTATTTTGTATCGATGGTCTCCCGGATCTAGTAATTAGCAAATATTTGGCCATGTGTCCAAAATTATGACACATAAATCATTCTACATGATGAAGATAAGAAGAAAAAGGATTTGACCTTTTGTTCCTCATGTTATATGTACTATACTAGCAATCCTTTTCCTTATGCCAAAAAAGGCTACAAGAAGAACATAATAAATTAAATGAAATTTTATAACCAAAATAAGGTGTAATTCTTAGCTTCCCAAATAGTTGCATGGATGTGTCAAAATATCTTCTACCAAATGTTTTTATATGTCCAAACTGATGGAAATTGAAACAATCAATTTCTTTCACCAAAGGAGGAAATGATTTTTGATTTCTCCTATGAATTTTGCTACCATCAACTCTAGTCATGTATGAACTTCTTGGCATAGTGTTAGCATGAAATTCCTTGGAAGGTGTACCAAAAATATCTCACTTAAGTCAGAAGTGACTAGTGACCCTAACAATAATTGTGGCTACTTATACTTCATATCTACAACAAATATTTGAGAAAAAACTGCAGAAAATTAGATGTATGTGTTCTAAAATAACAAACAACAAAATTTGAACTTGATGTAATAAGCCAATTCTGGAGTAGATTTAAAATAATGAAGCTTTTACTAATAGCACATGGCGAAACAGATTTACAAAGGGTCATAAATCCCCCTCCATGGGATGGGTCCTTTAATGCCCTTGTTACTTCAATATTCATATATTCCTCTCTCAATGTGTGAAAACCCAAAAATTATGTAGAACTCCAATGGGAGCTCAAAAGTATTGGATGATAAAGGTGACGATGATAATGATCATGGTGAATAATAAATGAAAAACCTCTTATTTATAGAAAAGTATTGGGTTTATCTCGAAAATGGAGAATAATAAAATATTTCTTACCAAAATCTAGATCTAACCGTTAGGAATAATATATTATAATTTTGGAGAGGGAAAAGATATTTAAAATGGTCAAATATTTTTATCTAGAAATAATTAACAAATAAAATGATTTATTAATTATTTCACGAATAATAAGAAAATTGTGAAAATAAAATAATTATTAAATAATGATTTAACAATTATTCCAAAGATTAAATTAAACAAAAATAAATAAATAATGGTTTGTTTAGTTATTGTTAGGCGATTTAGCCAAATGTGACAAGGAATAATTATCAAACAATTATTTAATAATTATTGCTAGAGAAAATTAAATAAATAATGGTTTATTTAATAATTCTCAAGGATTTTATTCAGAAATAACTAAATAAAAGTGGATTATTAAATTATTTCCTATAGTGAAAGTGACTTTACTATGGTAAAATTATACTCACATGGTGTATTTCAACCCACCTAGTTGGAAATGCCTAGGTGATCATTTTTTGATGATAATATATTACCCCCCAATGTATGAGTGCTAGGAGAAAATCGTATGACCAAAAAATGTTGTAAATTACACTTCCATGACACACCAAAACACACACACACACACACACACACACACACAGAGAGAGAGAGAGAGAGAGAGAGAGAGAGAGAGAGAGAGAGAGAGATGACTGAAGAAATACAAGGAAGGACAAAAATGGAGGGGGAGAGACCTGCTAAAACGATATAAGTCTCCTTTTATTTTGGTGTACATGAACTCAAATGAGGCAGGGGAGGCAGAACCATACCCACCAAGATAACCAAGTACAAAGAATAATGATGATCCCATCAATGTGGGACTAAGATACAAAGTGCATGATACATCATATGTTCGAAATAATGGGCCAGGACATAATACAGTGAATCCCAGATACATAATGCACATAGAAAAACATAGGCTAGTGCTAAATCTAATAACACATGAGTACATGACACATAATTCTCCTCAAGCTGACATGGGGAGGGGGACTGCAACCAAAGAATCCCTGCTGAAAAGGAGAGGCCTCTCAAGACCTGAATGGATCATCTGAAGGATACATGCATGTTGTGGGCACTCCAAAAGGCTGGAACCAAACCCATCCCATGAGTGGTATTGTGTCTAAGGCTGTATCGTAATCTTAGGTCATCTAGCCATGTGGGGGGTATAACTGAAGGGACACCCCTCATGATGTTTGTAACATCTCACACATACCCATGAATCATTGGTACAATATGTTTGATCACCAGACCATCAAGCATATGATTCTCAATCATGCAATAATGTGTTTGAGTTGAGCACGTGAGGAAAAACCAAGTAAAAGGGAAATGATGATTCCCTTTACTTGATTCGAGGCATCGAACAATGATGAAAGTTGGGACCAAGGTACACAACCCTATACACCATTCTTCTGGAATGAATTTATTGAAGTCAAAAAAAGAGGGCCCTCACAGAGTTGAGGAAATAAGGAATCCTAAACTAAGACACAAGGGATCATAGTAGAGTGACTGATGGACTGAAACTAGAAATAATAATGGTACATTATAATTTTATAGATAGATTGACAACTTCCCTTTCCATAGGATAATATGCGTGGTTGAACTGGAAATAACTGAATCGATTCCATAGTGGATGTTCAATTACTCATAGGGGGGATTTTCAATGACAAAATTTCATAACTAGAGCCCAAAAGCACCAACACGGGATAGATGTGACACAAAGATGGATGAAATACTGTAACAGGACAAAATAGGACTAGTAACAGAGTTCATGAATGCAAGGGTGGCTCATCTCAGATGCTCTAGACAAGAGTGACTAGATAATGTTACCACATAGGATATGCCAAGAGGGACCATAAAAAACATGAGTAAATAAGGGTTAATCATGACAAAATTTGACACATCAGTAAAAAAATTCCAAGAAACAGTGGTACTAAAGTAAAGGTGGCTCATATGAATAAATTCAACTTAAATTGACATGAAAGTGATACTTCATGGAAAAAATCACTTCCAGGTGAAGTGTCAGATTACCAAAAACAAAGGGAGATCCATTATAAAAATAAGTGAGTGTTTTCCAATGGTGTCGAGGGTTCTTCAAATAGATATATAGCTTTGTCACAATGGGTGATGGAAAAATTAGTGTTTTTCTTATAAAAGGGTTTATTTCCTCCAAATCCAGTTCATTTTCATAGTGAATGTTGGCTTGAAGGGTCCTGACCCAGGTTTGGAGGTTAAGGTTTGCCAACAAACCCCTATACTACTTGCCCTTTCGGCAGTGACCTGCTTGCATGGTCCAAAGTCTCACCGAAGCAATATGGGAGGGTGTTGGAACCAGGTTTCCGCACCCTGAGAGGGAGTAGGTATGTCAAGTAGGTATGCATCCCCAACTTACTGAGTTCGCACTAACAATCTATTTGTAGGTTATTGACAATATAACATAGCTATTCTTATGCATAGATCTAGTAAATACCTTCACATCCACGTGCGGAATATCAATTATCAACACAGACTACTATAAGTGTAGCAATTAACAAATCATAGATTCATATAATAGAAACAAAGATACTTTCACAACTTTATCAGACAACCCAAGTTCACATCAATCATTAAAAAATAGATCTAGATAAAATCATATATCCAAGAGTACTTCGCATATATATTAATACCAAAATCCTCTTACAATCCCAAAATATTTCCTATGCACACAACCAACAAGGTCTACACACAGCAAGACTAAGGATCTCCCCACACAAATCTAGCAGGAGTCCTTACTCAAACAACCCAAATACACATCTAAAAATATGTGCTTCACATCAATCTCTATTCTTTCCTACCTTAAGACTCAAAAAGGTTCATGTATTTATATTGAATTGGCTTACGCATCCAATGGTCTGCAAACTGTCTTTTGCGGACTCTTGGTCTAGACTTGACCCATTACAATGCCTTCGGGGCTTTGACACACCCCAAAACCCCTGCGCTAAACTAAGTAATACAAAAAATATGCAAAAATGGACAAATTTTGCAGCTTTAGGGGACCCTGTTCCAACAGTCCCCCAATAGAATCTTGTGACTCGTCTCGAGTCACTATGATGGTGGGGTCTCCACCTGCACTTGTAGTAATATGATCACTTTGGCCAATGGGGGCAACACCCCTTCACTCAGAGAAGCAACATTTTGCGCAATGTCGACCAATTTCTGTGAAATCAGGCCTTCCATCGTGGCGGTGACACTCTCCAGAGTTTGGTTTAGCTGCTTAACAGTAACATTAGCATCCTGCGAGAGCTTGAGGGCTTCGACAGCCCAAGGATTCAGGCGATCACCAAGGACCTTATTTTTATGCTGGAGTTCATCGATATCAGCTTGGAGGGTGTGGTTGGTTCACAGCCGTGTCAAGCACTGAGTAGGAACCAAAGTGGACAGGTTGGCTTCCAACTTCTTGAACTCTTCTTCCTTCTACCGCATGTCCTGTTTTATTTCTCGTAGGATCGGGTTGCACTGGACCTTGGTCCAGAGATGCATGGCTATTTCTAGTAATTTAGCACCCTGCACGATTTTCCCTGTAATGAAATTTGTAGCTGCAGTAATCAACGCAGCTCGGTGAGCCGACACCTCTCGAGCTGGTGAATCAATTTTTCTAGCTCTGTATGCTACGCGGTGGTGAGGGACACTTCAACGTTCTTTTCTGCGATTGTCTATTCAACCAGATCGAGTTTTTGGTGAACTTGCAGATCCCGATGTTGAACTTCCTGAAACAATGAGGTGTGGAGACCCTGCAATGCCTCTTGTGGTAGTCTAGCTAAATTTAGTTGTACTTCTACACCGGCCTAGACTTTCATTCCCAGGTCAGGTGGGCTGATCACAAGGGTTGCGCCAGGTAACGAAAAAAGGTGGCTTTCTTCTATAATGAGCGATGCACTGCTGGTGACTGAGGGCATTCATACCTGAGTCACACTAGTCTGCAGTGTGTCTGTCTTCAGCGGTAAAGCGTGGAGCTCAGCCTAGATTGTGGCGATTGCAACTTTTTGATGTTCCTCTAAGGCTACCCATCTATCCTCCATGGCCAAAGGGACCGCGTCAGCAATTTCTTCAAGGTCTTCTTCAGCCAGCGTGACTGTCTCATCTCGTTCCATCCACTGAGAGCGCTCCTTCTTTCGAGGACCTTTGATAGGCTCACTTTTTCTTTTTGTGCCACGAGGGGAGGCAGTTCCTCCTACATTTAATCCTTCTGTAACCAGATATGGCTGTGAATCTACCTTAGTCTCTGCCTCAACATCCTTTTCGGTGTTCTGTTTCTCCTGCGCATCCTTTTGTGTTGTTGCGCCTGTGTCCTTCCCTGTACTCTTGCTTGGTCCTCCAGTATCCTTAATAATGAAAAATGGGATTACTTGGGTCATGATGGTTCCTTCAGTGCCCTTTGCGCCAGTTTTGAAGCCGATCTTCTACTTAGGAGGCTAGAGCACAATTACATTATCAATTTCTTCATCCATTACCATATAAGTGAGCGAGGTCTAGGCTTTATCCTTGTAGCCTTGAAGTTGGACATTGTGCATAGTTACCTGGAAGGCCGCAATGCTCTTGTATCTATCATACACTATGGGTGACAAGCACGGTCGAGAATTAATAGATGCTACCAAGCTTCTTTGGAAGAGGACCGAGAAGACTTGGTTGTCCTCGATGCGCTGCGCATCCTTGGAGTCCCACAAGTGCGCATAACGATCCCCTTGTTATAGCATCATTTTTAACCCTCATGTGAATAATGATTGTCTCTTTGGCCTTAGGCACCCTTTCCCTCCTAACTTGAACAACTACATAAAAAAAAGTGTTAAAAATCCCATTCGTGGTTATGCCTAGAATTTTCTGCATATATTCGCGAGTCTGTTCATACTTTTTCGTGTATTCCATTTAGATCATTAAAATATATATATTCCTTATTTTCATGGTAGGGTGATGGTTATTCCTATAATTCAACCACCCCAGCCCATGGCCCAACTATTTCCAATTGGTGAAACTACTTTGATGGAGTATAAAAGCCCCTCATGTGTATGGTCTAAGGGAGAGAGAAAATTATAGACATTATAATCTGTTGGATCCCTATTTCAAGTCTGATATTCCTGTGCCTCCTGCACTTCCAAGGTATATTCAGGAAACCCTTGTTTCCTTGAAGATGATCATCATCCTATATGACATTTTGTGTGCACACATCTTGGAAGAATCCTATCAAGGTGAGGGCTGGATGGATCCTTAGGACGGTCTACTTGAAGGTCGTGGAAGGATTCAGGTGATCTCTCCACTTTGTATTCTTGTACATGCCATTTATAATAAGAAGAACCATCTTGTTCCCAAATATTAATGTGTTTATTTATATTTATATATGGGTAAATATTGTTAGCTGAACATTCAATATTGCTTATATGATATTATACATGAATCATACTGACATATAGGAACAATATATGTTGTACAACTAGTGTTTCGTGTTCGTTTTTTCTTGATTTTCAAGTTACGAAGCATGAGGAGTTCCTGGTGGTTTGAACCTTGTGGGATCTACATCAAACCTAGGAGTTTCAACTAAGCTCCACAATTAATTAAATCTAGTTTTCAACATAAAATATAGGTTAAGTGAGTCGTTCTTGAATGGTATGCCCCTAATCTATGAAGGTTTCCAAACCAAACACCTTTAGGGAGTTATTTCCTAAAACAGAAATGGCGACTTCGCTGGGGATCACACTCTTGTGATTTCCCTTTTGGGTTGTTTCATCTGTCTTGAAGGTTTCCAACAGTTTTAATCATTTTTTCCAGTTCATTAAATATTTTTCCAGTCAGACTAAAGACTTTGTCTCTTGATCAGGCTTGACCTTTTTATTTTTTCCTTATTTACATTTCCATACATGATTTTTCTTTTGCATAGTCGTGTATATATGATAGTTTGTGTAAAGGAACCTGCATATACATGAATTTCCTTTACAACAGTCGCATATGCATGCTTGTTGCAAAACTGTGAATGTGCGTATGTTTGAGTAAATTTTGAAATTATCGGTTTAGAGATGTTTTGGTCTTGTCTTCCTATGGAGACTTCTTCCTGTGATATCTTTGAAGTCTCTGGACTGTGTTTAAAGTGGTTTTATACTTGTTTCTCTCTTGGTTGTTTGAAAACCGGCTCATTTGGTGAAGTCTTTGTTTTTTATGCTTCTAATTATTTCTTGAGCATCAAGATCTTTCTCTAAAGACTCTTGGTTGTTCTGAGTATTCAGGACAGAGAGCTTTTCCTCATTTTCTCTTTCCTAACTTTATGAGTTTCTTTGCATCTTGATTTTTTCCTATTTTTGTGTTTGGTTTTCTTGATTTCATTGACTAGGTCTTGTTGCAATTTTCGAAGAGTCTCTTTTGATTCTTTGGAGTTTGAGTTTTCTGCAAGTTTATACTATTGCGCTGAGTTGATTTGTTGAGTTTCTTGTCTTCCTCTTTCTCATTCAAGTCCTACTACGAGAGTAGCACAGTTGGCTGAGGGCATTTTGTTGAGGTTTTTCTTGAGATTCAAAGTTTGCTTGACTCAGTAATTGGATAGTTTCTTGGTCTTTTTGAAGTCTCTTTTCTTTATAAAACTCAAAAAAAAAAAAAAAAATGTTTCCCATTGATTTTGTTTTAGTTTATGGTTTATTTTCATCTTTTGAAGCCTTGTTGAAATCTTTATTCTTCGGTTCTTGACTTGATTAGGGAGGGAGTCTTCTTTTGATTTCACTCTGCTATATCAAGTATGATTTTGGCATCTTTATACTTTTGAGTGTTTGATTTGGAATTATATTGGTTTACTGCCAAAAAATGATTGAACCCCTGCATCATTAGATATTTCTCTTTGATTTCTTATAACTAGCATCTTATAATTTGCATGCCATTAGTAATTTGAATTAGGTGTACATAAGAATTTTAGTATTTTTCGCAATTTTTTTTGAGGTATGTGAAGTTTGGTTATCTAAAAAGAAAAGTAAAATATATAGTTTCATAGAACCTGTGTAGAAATCACTCTTCATCAAAATGAAATCAGTGCATTTGCATATAGTTTGGTTTTCATTGGTTTCTTGTTGCATCATACAAACATCATTGGTTTCACTTCCATATTCCCTTGACATAAAATAACAACCAACTAAAATAAGCGATATAATTTAAAAACTACTAGAAATTTTTGTTTTAAGTGTCATACATCAACTAGCTAGGTTGTAGGGCCTTGGATTAGGTGAGTGGGGGGTTAACTCTCCAAGTCCGCTCAGATTTTGAAACATAGAAGTTTATTAATGAGCGAAATCCAATGCCATTAGGTGGACCAGGAAAGCTCTCCTCCAGAGAGTCAAATGCAAGGGAAAGTGTAGGCAAAGAAGAGATATACCCCCTCTCTAATTTTTTGAATCTTGACCTAAGACCATTCCACCTGGCTGCTAATACGGATTGGTCTCCTTAGTTTCCCATCATAGGTATCACGCAGGTGACTACAGGGGGAATACCCATGGTACCTAAGGTAGACCTTGTATCCCTTCCAGCAGTACTTCTGGAGGGTGCCCTTGCGAAGCTTGGGTACTTGCACCCGCAAAGGTTGTTGTTAGGAGGTCAGTGCAAGTTCCTCTATTACCTTCACTAGTGAATCTGGGTGGTAATTACCCCAAACTACTTTCGAGAGGTCCTATTTTTTAGTTTCTTGTATTTTCGTGTCTGGTCTTAATCACCCGGAGCGAAAATACTTGAAGGCAGCTTGCTTGGCTGTATCTTAGGGACTTTGTAGTGAGTTCTCTTTGCTCATAGCCTACTTAGCTTTATACTTTTTTGGGTCTAATCAATCTTTTAAAGTGGCTGAAATATCGATTCGTCAATCGGGAAGGCTTCATGGGTTGTCTCCCATGAGTGCCGAGACTTCTTCAAGAAGGCGTAGGAGTAATTCAAAAGATGGTTATTACCAGGTGTTATCTGATGCAGCAGAGAGAGATCCTCTATTAGGGCTTGAAGTTTTTGTAGCTAGTCTTGGTGTTGGTGTCAATACTGAGAGGAGTAATGCACCCACCTCGAGAGTTTTATTTCGAAAGGAAGAATTAGAAGTAGAGGAAGTACCTCAATCTCCTGAATCACTTCCATCTCCTCTTTCTTCTAGTTCTCTGTTTATCATTGAGTACATCAGACCTGAATCTAAGAGACCTGAGCGTCCTTATCCATCACATTCTTACCTTTCGATGGCCACGAATGGGAGCACAACTCTGGCTATGAGTGTTGCAAGTATTCAGACTCCTTCGAAAGTTAAAGGAGGAGGCACTATTGCTATATCTTTGATTGCTTCTAGTGCTGCTGTGTTTAGCTCTGGTTATACCCAAGCACAGGCTTCCCAATCTGTTCCCTTTTCTTTCAGAATGTCTGTTAGTGGAATTCCTCCATTTTCCTTTTCTACTGCTGCAACTGCATCTGCGCCCATCTCCTTTATGGCTAGTGGATTAGCTTCTTTTCAAGGGTTCCCCTTTGGAAGTGGGCATATTCCTCACTCAAATCCTTCCTTATGGTCTTTTCCTTTTACTTCCCAGACTCAGAATTTTAATCCATGGTCTGGAGGTCAAAGTTCTACTACCTTCATAGGGTGGAAGCCTATCTTTACGGAAGTAGGGGCAGGGAATCAGTTTCTCATTGGTCACCATGGGAATGTTCTTGTCTCTTCGTCTAGTTCTTATCAAGATTTTCCTCTTTTTTCAAATGCTTGGAATCCCTATCAGGGGGTTTCTTCTTCATTCACTACTTCAGTGGTGGGAAATCGTCTAGTTTATAGTAACTCTATGATGGGAGGGGGTCCTTCTCTGAATGCTAGGTCACAATGGTCTTCCTATGGCCCAAATTTTTCTATGAACTCTTTCTGGAAACCTGGTGCCTCATAAAATCTAGCTTATTCTTTTCAGAATGTGGGAAATTCATCTTATCAGGGATGGAGTTCCCAGGCTCCTCCTTGTTTACCATTTTTGGCAACGTTAAACTTGCTAGATTTGTCAAAATTGACTAATGATCCAATCCAATACAGTCCAGGGTGGCCTCTGGTCCCCACAAAACTCGCTTCAGACATTCCAAAGTTTGAAGGAAATAATGGAGAGGGTCCGTTCGATCACATCAGCACTTTTCATCTATGGTGTTCATCAAAATCCCTGATTGATGACTCAATTAGGTTGAGGTTATTTCAATGCACCTTTACTATAAATGTAGATAAGTGGTATATTGAGTTAATTGGGAGCAGTTCTGTCACTTTTGGAGATCTAGCTACCATGTTTTTAAATCATTTTCAGTTGCCTGTTCGTTATGATGTCGAGACTGAACGCTTGGCTAATTTTAAGCAGGACAAGGAAACCCACATTTCTGATCATATTTAGGAATGGTGGAGAAGGAAGTGGCTCATTAAAGCCTATTTTCCACATGAATTCCTTATAGAATGGTTTTTCAAATCATTATAGCCAGATATTTTGAAGGATGTATCCCTATCTGGGGTATTTTCCAAGAAACAGTCTATTTTTAGGGCCCAACAATTAGAACTGATTTATTCTCAATCTGGAGTCCTCAATAAAAAATTTCCTGATGCTCCTCACTCCAAATTGAACTTGTCCAAAGCTAAACCTGGTCATCATGGTGATGGACTTGTTGGGTCAATCGATAGCAATGCAGCTAACCTGCTTAGCCAATTGCAGCAGTTGTCCATACAATCTCTTCTTCAGGTCAAGTTGTACCTTTAGTGCCAACCTATTCCCAATGTTTGTCAATAAATATTGTCTAGACTTCAAACCCCAAAGGAAATAAAAAATCTGAGGGGAAGAAGAAAGGACGAAATAATAATAGAAAGAAAGGAAAATATGGAAAGGGTGATGCAAATAAATCCAACTAGCATGTTGGTGAACGGAAGAAGGATAAAAATAAAGTGAATTTATGTGCAAGTTATGTATTGGAGATCATCTTACTCACCTCTGTCCTAAAATTCAGGATGCACAACGCTTGTTAGCTCAACAGGGATCTTCCAGTTCCCAGGTTGTGTTAACAAACCCTTTTCCCCAAGGGAAACATTTAGTTGTTGGTGCGAATCAAAATACTGGGGCTTCCTCTGGAGGCACCCAGGAAGGGAAACCCCATAAAACTTGTATATGATGAGTTCTCACGCAGATATAGCTACGAGATCTCGTGATTATGGTATAGTTGAGTCTTCAAAAGCTAAGGGTGCTCCTGATAGTACTGAACTTCTTCACATTACGAGGCCCACTATCGAGCCCATACCTCGGATGCCAAAATCATATAGAAATCATACGATGATTAATCCAAATGCCAAGGCTGCTCAGAACTACTCTGTTGTAGAAGATCTGGTGCAAAGTCCTTGTGCTATGTCTGTTCTCGAGGTGCTCCAGTCTTGTCCAGCTCAGCGAAGTGCTCTTCTTACTGCTATTGGGGCTGTTGATTCAAGGAAATCTCTTCTGATTACATTTGATATGACTAATTTTAAAAAGATACTCCCCCATCATATGGATTTCCATATTAGATCATCGTTTTGAAAATTCACTATATTTCGAATATTCGTTGATGAGGGTGCTTCCATGTGTGTGATGTCTCTCGCATGCTGGAAGGGAATCAGATCTCCTGCAATTGTTCCATCAACCACTCTTTTGACTATGTTTGATGGTAATTCTCACAGGCCACATGGTATTGTCCAAGCTTTTTCCCAACTGTGTTGGGGGAAAAACTGTAAATATATAGGTTGAGATAGTTGATACAAGCTTGGAATACAACCTTCTATTGGGGCGAAACTGGATCTATGAGATGGATTCTATTGCATCCTCCTTGTTTCGTATTATTTGTTTCCCTCACGAAGGGAGGATTGTCACAGTTGACCAACTGGATTGTTCTCCTGTAGATCCGAATGCATCTACTGACTCAACTATCCCTTTGGTGGATAATGTCAAACCGCCTGTTGAGAATATCGAGGTTGGAATATATTCTGCTCTGATGGGTACTTTAGATATTCCACCTCCTTCCATTCATATAAATGCAACTTCATCCTCCAGGGCTCCTTTTCAAATAGAGTTCTTCAGAACTCATTATTTTTCGGATCCTTGGACCATACCTTCCCCTACTTCCACATTAGCGGAAGTTCAAGTAGGTGGAATGGAATTTCCAATGTCTACAGCATATATTTCTTATAAATCTATTGTTGACTTTGCAGAATCCATTCCAATGTCCCTTTAACGAGAGGAATTGGATGGCAATGTGGCCCCGGCTTGGACACTTAGTTCTTCTTTTTCCCAGGATTTCCTAGATACCGCTCTTCCATCTAAAGAGGCTATCCTGGAAGCTATGACTAGTTTAGATAGACCATGGGATGATTTGCATCATCGGTCTCACTTTCTACCATAATTGAACGAAGTTGAGTCAAGTTTTCCAAGTCCTTAGTCTTCTGGTCTTGTTCACCCAGTCCTACACCCTTTACCACCAGCACAAGTATTTGTTGAAGGGAACATGGTTGTGATTTCTCTGACTATCCCGGTGAAAATATCCAGGAATCCCAACGTTATTGAGAGTGTTTTCATCGAATTTGAATGTTCCCCTAAAGAGATTCAAATTTACACCAATCTCTTTAAAGAGTTGGGATGTGTTCGCTTGGTATTATGAAGAAATACCTGGTATTGATCCATCTATTGTTGAACTTGAGATCAAGATTTATGAAAATTCTAACCCTGTGAGGAAAAATCTTTGTCCGGTCAACCCTAGAAAGTTGCAGCTATCAAAGCTGAGGTAGAGAAGCTGCTCAAGGGAAGATTTATTTTCCCTATTTCTTTGGCTGAATGGGTTTTTAATCCAGTTCCAGTGGATAAGAAACAAGGGACAATTCATGTTTGCATTGATATCAGAGACCTTAATAAAGCATGTCCAAAAGATAATTACCTGACACCATTCATAGATTAGATTATTGACGAGTGTGCCGGTAATGAGATTTTCTCCTTCATGGACGGTTTTTTTGGATATAATCAAATTACTATCCATCCTGAAGTTCAACATAAGACTGCTTTTATTTGTCCCTGGGGTACCTTTTCTTACAAGAAAATGTCGTTTGGCCTTAAAAATGCTAGAGCCACTTTTCAGCGGGCCATGTCATATCCCTTCCACGACATCAAACATATTATTGAGGCATACTTGGATGATTTAGATACTCGTTCTCGCAAGATAATTGATCATTCTTCTCACCTCCATCAAGTATTTGAATGCTGTCATTTTTACAAAATCAGGTTGAATCCGAACAAGTGCATTTTTGGCGGTCACATCCAGTCATCTATTGGGGTTTATTGTGTCTACAGAAGGGATTCAGGTAGATCCCTTCAAGGTTGAGGAAATACTTTTGTTGCCTCCCCCGTTGTCTATTCGTCAACTTCAAAGTCTACAAGGAAAATCTAATTTTCTACGGATATTTATCGTGAATTATGCCAAAGTTACAAGAGGATTCATGAGATTATTAAAGAAGGGAGTCCCATTTTTGTGGGATGAATTTTCTCAATGCTCAATTGATGCTTTGAAAAAATAATTGACCTCTGCTCATATATTGACTCCACCTAATTATAGCAGGGATTTCCTCTTGTATCTCGTGGAAGCAGAATATACTATCGGTATGGTTCTGGTTCAGGAGGATGATGCCCTTGCAGAGCATGTTTTATGCTACCTTCGTCGAGGTTTGGTAGGACCTGAACTCCGGTATTCTTCGATAGGAAAGCTCACTTTAGCAGTTATCCACGCTGTGCAGTGGCTCAGACATTATATTCTCCTACGAAAAACTTATGTTTTGGGAGTAGTCAATCGATTTCAGTTTGTTCTCAGTAGACACGTGATTGGGGGCAAATACAATCAGTGGATTGTGATTTTGCAGGAAATTGATCTTGAGTTATTTTCTGCCAAGTCTAAGAAATCATTAGTTTTCACAAAGTTAATTTCTGAGTTTCCCTGTGGAGAGGAGATAGTTTATGATGAATCCTTTCCAGATGAGCATCTTTTTCTCATCTTTTCTCAAGATCCTTGGTATGGGGATCTTATTGTATATCTTCATACTACAAATTTTCCTTCAACTTTTTCGAAAGATGAGCACTGTAAGTTGCGTCACCTGGCTAAAAATTAGTTAATCATTGGTGATACTTTATACCGTCGAGGGGTTGATTATATCCTAAGATGATGCTTAACTCACAAAGAAGCTGAGGTTGTGTTGAATGATTTCCACAGTGGAGCTTGTGGTGGTCATTTATCCGGGCTTGCTACAGCCCAAAAGATCTTGCGTGCTAGATACTTTTTGCCTTTAATTTTCAAAGATTATATTTGGTCGGTCAAATGGTGTCATCTGTGTCAAGTGTATACTCGAAATATGTGTGCTCATCCAGCTCCACTCTTCCCAGTTGTCACTATCGGTCCTTTTACAAAGTAGGGTATTGATTATACTACTTGTAACCCACCTTCAACTAAAGGTCATAAGTACATTACTGTAGCAGTAGACTACTTCATGAAGTGGGTCGAGGCTATGCCTAATTTTGGGAATGACAGTGAGACAGTAGCTCTTTTTCTCTTCAATCAAGTTATTGCTCGTTTTGGTATTCCTAAAGATATTGTCACTGATCATGGCAGTCATTTTCAGAACAGCATGATGGCTGAGCTAGCTCTCAAATTGGGTTTCTAGAAAGAGCATTCATCTCCTTATTATCCTCAAGCCAATGGGCAAGTGGAAGCCATGAACAAATCCTTGAAGACAATTCTTCAACATACAATTGATAAAGCTAGATCTAACTGGCACATTATGTTGTATCCTACACTTTGGGCATACCGAATGTCAGTAAAGACTGCAACTGGTTTTACTCTGTTTCAACTAGATTATGGGTTGGAATCAATATTTCCCATTGAGTGCGATATTCCTTCGCTTAAGTTGGTTCTAGAACTTCCTCCTCATACTTCGAGTCTTGAAGAATGCCTTCTTCATCTAGAACATCTTGATGAGTAGTGTCGATATGCTGCCATGATGAACAAAGCACATAAGAAACAGGTACAAGTTTAGTACAATAAAGTGGTGAAACTTAGGGTCTTCTCTAAAGGAAACCTTGTTCTAGTTTATGCCCTGGAAAAGGATGCCCTAGGGGTGGGTAAGTTTAAGTCTATGTGGTATGGCCCCTTCATCGTTAAAAAGGTCCTAAAAAAAGGATCTTATACCTTGGTTTATTTTTTAGGGAAATAAGTTGGCGGAGCCAAGAAATGGACTCTATCTGAAAAGGTATTATGCCTAGGCCTCGGCCTGGCATCTTACTTTTTTGTATATATTTTTGTTTCTTGTTTTTATACATGTCTGAGTTTTTGGTCTATGAGGTGATGGTGATGTTTTTTTTTATCTACTTTGGCAGGTTGTATTGGATATCATAAGTCATTATGGTTTCGCCGATGGTGCTAGTAGACACACCCGAAACTTAGCTTCCGTGGCTTGGGTACTTCATTATCCATCTGGTCAACTGTTAGTTTCAAGAGGGGTCTGCACTAGTCTTACTTCCAATAACATAACAGAATACACTGCAGTAATTTATCTACTTTCAGAAGCAATATCTTTGGGTGTTGATTCATTGGTAGTATTCTTGGACTCCCAGTTGGTGTTGTCACAATTCAACAATATATATCAGGTCCGGAATCCTTTGTTGTTTCGATTGTTTTTGAAGGTACATTTATGCAAAGATAATTTAAATTTATAACATTTATTCACATTCCTCGAGCTAACAATCACATGGAAAATTCATTAGCTAATCAAGCAATTGACTGGCATATTATTCATTTAATACTTTAAATCAAATCATCAAAATCATCATACATTTTCACACATTTGTTTCATCGCATCATAAACCACTATATATATGTATATATCATCGGAATGAAAAAAAAAAATATTAAAATTTGGACCCTTCTATTACAAAATTAGGGCTTATGCTCGATCATGTTCAGTCTCAAAAGTATAATACAGTCATCCAATAAAATCTATGATCCCTATCCAACATTCCTGTTCCTATAGAACACGATCGCAGTAGCCACATGGCATAATAACCACACCCAGTCTCACGATACACCGACTACCCATCTCTGGATAGCCTCTGGTAAGTCTTCTACCGCAGACATAGGCACTTGGCAAGTTAAACTCTCCAAGTTTCTCTAAACAGCGTGTAGTGTCCTACCAGGGTCTTCAGCATCCGCTTCACCTCTGCGACGTTTGTGCCGTGGGTATCCCTCAGGAAAAATTGGTCCCATATTTGCGTCATGGTCATATAATTTTGTAATTCATTTGAAATCCAATCAAAAACATGTTTGTTTTTCATTTTTTCACATATATTGAAAAAATAAAAAAATCAATCAAATATTGCAGTCTTACCAATAACACCCCATGTTGCGCTAGGTGGAAGGACTAAGTCTGGATCACCACGAAAATCCATCCCAGCATAGGGATATTCATCCAATACAATAATATGCTCTTCCCACCATTGCAAGAACTCATCATCCCATGTCGTTCAGGGAACTTCACTCCCCCCCAGTCCCTTCATCAGATCAACCCATTGGGCTATTATTGGATCCCTAGGGCTGCTGATGGATCAGATCACTTTGGAAAAAAGCCCAGGAATCTTCTCAAATAATAATGTCATCGGAATGGTTCCATACCAGAAATGATTTGTTTTATCTTTTCAGATAGAGGACAGTTGTTTTTCCCTTCATCAGATTATCCCATCGGGCTATTCTTGAATTCCTAGGGCTGCTGATGGATCAGATCACTTTGGGTCAAAGCCCATAAATCTTCTCAAACAAGAATTTCATCGGAATGGTTCCATACCCAAAATGCTTTGTTTTAGCTTTTCGGATAGAGGATAGTTATTTTTTCATGTTTGACAGAGGAGCCATACACCAATCAAAGAGATGCACTAAACATTCCACAGCTATACTCATCTGTGTTCTCAATGCCTGGTGCAAGGAAGTAGATCCTGCCACCCTACCAATGGTGAAGAGGATAATTTTCATATGCAGCTCTGATAAATATTTGATTGCAATTTGAGTCCCTACTTTTTGAGACCCCTCTACACAATAGATGTGGACATAATCCTCAACTGTAAGCCCTCCCAAAGGCTTGCCATGTAAATCTACTGGATCTCCTTATTGGGAGAGTCCAGTAAAAAAGTAAATGTCTTCCACCTCTATGTGTATAGGTATTTGATCAATCATGAAACAATCTTACTCTGGTTCCCAATGATTCACTAGCATTTCAAGTAACCGGACATTACTTTTCATATTTTTCATTTTGAAGAATTTGAGAAACCACAATTTCGGAGGATATTGAATGAATTTTGGTCCCCCGTGACTTCTTGGTCAATGGCACTATGCTCACGTTCTTTCCAAGAGATATTCATCTTGCAAAAAATCATTAAATTTTTCATTAGTTTCATTTTTTACAATTACGGTCTGCGCATACGTGACTTCCCTTTTGGACGGTCGCGTATCATACACAGGTTCGTCCACATGAACCTGTGTATGCGTAGAATGATAAATCAAAAAAAATATTTTCAACAGTGAAAAATAAAAAAAAATAATCTATTAATGGATGAAATTAATCACAATGATGAAATTTAGGCTTACCTGACTAATCCAAAGAAGTTTGATGGTTGTTTGCTCCTGATTTGGGGGAAAAGGTTTTTTTCTGCAGAGCTCTTTTCTCCAATTCAGCAAAGTGACAATGAATCAAATATGAGGTAACATGTGTATTTATGCCCAGAAATTGAAATTTTCTTGCAAAATTTCATTATTCTTAGTTTCCATATATGTATTAAGTTACATAACCCTGTTGCTTGCAAGTGTTGGGATGGGTATATTTTCAGGTACATTTTGTTGACTTTGATATTTTGTCCAGTTTTCGAATCCATGACCACTAACCTAACATGGTAGGTATATGATGTTAACTAGAATATAGGCTAAGGAATCCACTTCCTGTTGCATTCTGCGTTTTAGCCTCCATTCTGATCACTTGCCATAGGGTCGATCCCATCATGTCATGAGCACTTAACCCATTTCACTCGCCGATTATTTAACCATGACTTGGTCATAGAGCCTTCCTTTACATGGGCTTCCTAGTTAGTTCCTCGCTAGCACTTGTTGCCCATGCTGCATTTTATGTAGGCTCGGGAGTCCTCTTTAGTCCAGGCATGACTTATATGTTGAAGCTTCATTCTTCTTCTTCTTCATTATCATTTTTCTGGCTATTACTCTAGAGGCTCCCTGGTGTTATTGAGTTGCATTACTACATTGCACATTGACTACTTGTTTATCTTGGCCTTTAGCAGGCTTCATTTGGACTCGATGTTTCAGCCATATTTTGACCTTGACCCTTTGTACAGAGTTAGCCATTGCAAAGCATTTAGCTATCACGACCTCACACCCTTATTACCCATGGATGGAACACTCTTTTGAGTATCACTTACCAGTTTCTGCCACCTTGCATTGAGCATAGGATTGTTCCTATCCCAGGAACTAGTGCATCTGTTTCTTGATACTCATTCCATCCATTGTACCATAGCATTCTTTTATTATTTTTCAAGCTTACTATATGAAAAATACAAAAAAATAAAATATGTTAAAAAAAGAGCGGGAACGGGATGTTACTTCATATTTTGATGGTAGTTACAGTATCAGTTTGTCACCCTTGAACAAAGCACATAACACTATGTATTTTCCTCATTTGGGATGGTTTTAGTTGTTGGCCTAGGCAATGCCATAACCTTGTTTTACGAGTCAGTTCTCCCCCAGTTGGTTATCTCTTCCAATCATATGGAGAGTTTGTTTTTTCCTCCTGCATAACAAACTTATACATTTTCATTATTTACTGCGATGGTCATCATGAGTCGTGCTTTTTTTCAAGGGAATTTAACCATGAGTCAGCCATTCTGTTGTGTCTCTTGACTTATTATTCAGGATTTCCCAGTTTTGTCAGTATCTTGTACTATCACATCAGATATTTGGTCTTTTTCTTGTGCTGGTTTGAGAAGGTCTCCATTGACTTCTTGTCTGTGGGTTTTTCTCCTATCGACTATGACATCTTGCTTTCAGAGTGAACCTAGAGCCGCATCGTGGCCCTATATATATCATTGATAGGTGACCTTGTGCTCAACATTTGATCATCACTATGGGTATTTGACTAAGTGGTTTTCCTTGTGTTCGACGTTAGCATACATTATCACACTTGGGATTCGTGCAGTGCCTTGATTTCCATTTGACCCTATCGGTGGATATCTCGCCTCTTTGTCAGCTTTCATTATTGGTTGGTTTAGAGGGTTTCTTCCATGCGCTAGCTTCATCTTGTTCATGTTGGGAATGTACTTCGAGTTGGTTCCTTTACTATACTTCGTCTGATTCCTTCCAAATCTTGGCCTGCGGGTTACACTCGCGCTGGATTGATGTGGGATGCCTCAATTCCTTCCTTCCAGCAGATCTTTCCCCATTGACTCTGACTCATTGCTTTGGGAATAAGGTCTAGAGTCTTTTTGTCAGTACCTTAGGGTTTGCAGTCATCAGTGGTAGACTCTTCACTGTCGATAGTGAGGATTCATTATTGCCTCCTAATCGATGGATTCTTACAAGTGTTTGACTTAAACTCATTTATTCACACTTGTTAGATTGTACTAGGGCACCTTGACACTCATTATAATTATCGGTGGGTTGTCTCGTGTTTGTTAACAGTTTACATTATTGATCGGTAATCAAATGATTTCTCACATGGTCGAATTCAGCTCATTTATTCCCATTGTGTAGAATTGTGCCATAGTGATTGGTGAAGACCTTGGGTTTGCATTAGCATGCTTCAGTTCACGTTTGACAGTTCATTTAGTTTCTACCAATGACGCCATCCTCCCTTATATGTTGCAGTTTCAGTACAACAACATATTATATGTTGGCTCCAAAGTTGTGTGATTGTACCATGTATTCCACCTCTTATGATTTGGTACCTAGAGATTCAATTACTTCTGTGATCAAATATAAATTACAACATCATTGACCAGTATTCTATATGTGATACTTGCACTTGATTTTTGACTTATACTTTCAAGCAGCTCTCAGATGATTCACTATGTACTTTCTAGTTCAGTTATACTGGTATACATTTTGGATCTATAGACATTCTTTTCTTTCACTGAGCATGGGTATTCCTGCCTCAGACATGAGTTGAATCTCTGACTTCTTTCATTGGTTTTTTGATAGGTTGAAATCTGGTGACGTCCTCTATTGTCTTCGCAAGGTTCTTTCTATGCACATAATATATTTTGGCCATCATGTACCCCTTCTGATCTCATATATTAGGGGGCATCTATTATAGCATCATTTTTCAACCTCATGTGAATAATGATTGTCTATTTGGACAAATACATACATAAAAAACAGTGTTAAAAATCCCATACGTGGTTATGCCTAGACTTTTCTGCGTATATATGTGAGTCCGTTCATACTTTTCTGCATATTCCATTTAAATCATTAAAAAATATATGAATTCCTTATTTTCATGGGAGGGTGATGGTTATTCCTGTAATTCAACCACCCCAGCCCGTGGCCCAACTATTTCCAACTGCTGAAACTACTTTGAGGGAGTATAAAAGCCCCTCATGTGTATGGCCTAAGGGAGAGAGAAAATTATAGACGTTATACTCTGTGGGATCCCTATTTCAAGTCTGATATTCCCGTGCCTCATTCACTTCCCAGGTATATTTAGGAATGCTTAGATTGCAACAAGATGATGAGCTTAGTGGAAAGGAGTCGCCTTCACTAAGTGGGCCCGCAGGCTATTTTTGGCACAAAGTCTATTTTTAGACTATGTCTATTTTTAGACATATGGATCATGTTCTATGAGTTGCAGGATGCTATTTGTGGATGGTTGGTAAAGTCGGAAAAAATAGATGGACTTCCATTTTTAGACATACTGGGCGGAATCTATTTTTAGATTACTAGTCTAAAAATAGATATGTCGAATATTATTAGCTCTTAATAATATTTGGACTATAAACATTATCTTATTCTGTTGGAGCTTCAGTTAAGTGCATAGATGTGGCACAGGAGCTGACAGAAGGAATTAAGTTATTCCTAAGGGTTATGTGGAGTTATTGCATGGATACTTTAGTTAGAACTCATGTGACAGAGTTTGGTGGAGTTGATTGAGGAAGTTAGTGGAGTTGTATTCAGTTTAACTAATCTAAACATAGTTGAGCTATTTGTATCTAGTTTAACTAATTGATAAAATTAGTGAGAGTGGTGTGAATTATTATTAATTAATCCACTAATTATAAACTCATTAATCAACTAAATAATGAATCATTTAACTTCAGTGCATGGATATTTTCAGTGGATACTAGTGCAGAAATGGGTGAAAGAGCAGGTTAACTATCAGTTGTGACTATACAGTTTCTATTTGCAACACCCAGATAATTGGAGAAGCCCATGAGGATTGCGCGGTACAAGCCAGGTGGTTTATGTTATTTAATGAGCCATCCCATAGCATTAATTCTCATCAAGAGGCATTCTTCAGTAGGGATTATGCGATAGAGGCTGGCTATCAAGTGGCAAAAGATTGGAGCATGTGTTTTTATAGATCTAGCTTGATAGTGTGTAGCAATTCGAGGTAGTGTTGAGAGCTTGTGAGGAGCTTTGTACTATGATTGTTACATGATCTCCATGACATATAATATAGAGATATTTGGGGTTTTTAGATTTAAGCTTTCCCATTAAATACTGTGTTCATATGTGTGATTGTTTGTGGTTTTAATGTGTCCATGCAATTGATTTTATTTCCGCATGTAATGATCAATGGTAGAAGAGATTATGTATTATGCATGAAGCTAAAATAGTGTGTGATCAGGAGAATCTCAGTGAATAATATATTATTTATTCAAATTTCTACATGGTATCAAAGCGATATTGATCATTGGAGCAATTGAAAAACATTGAAGAGGTTGAGTTTTGTGCTAGTGGAATTCGAATTTGCAGTAGTGTTTTCTTGGTGTCGAAGTTGATATGTCTTTCAACGGATTGTGATTGGAGTATGCCCTTGAGGGCAGCTCGAATTATATTGCTTAGAAGGACGGGATGGAGGCGATGCTGGATGAAAATGGGTTGAAGGAGTTCATAGATGCAGAAATTCCAAAACCTACTTCTAGTGATGTTGTCGTACTTGACGCATGGAAAAAGAAGACAACAAAGTGTCGAAGGATTCTGTTGGAAGGTGTGAAGGATCACATAGTGTCCAAAATTCATGGTAAGGCTTCTCCATTCTTGATGTGGAAAGCTTTGATAGACTTATTCCAAAGCAAGAGCGACCAGAGGAAGTTGGTGCTCAATGATAGACTCAGAAACATAAAAATGGAGAAAGGCAACAGTATGCCCAAGTACCTCACGAAGTTCATCCAATGCAGGGATGAGCTGGGAAGTGTGGGGGTTACTGTTGATGACGAGGACTTGGTGAGCTTGGCTCTCCTTGGGCTTCTGAAGAGTTGGCATTCCTATCAGGACTCTGTCAATGGTTGGGAGAAATTTCCAGGATGGGAGCGACTTTGGTCGGATCTTGTGTAAGAGGAGATAAGGCGGAGTACCAGGGACAGATCTTCCTCAAAGAAATATGATGAAGAGAATTGTGCTTTGGCTGCCAAAGAAAAGAAAGGGAAGAGAAAGAAAGCTTCTCAATCCGGTGCGAAAGGCAAGAATCATTACATGTCCAAGGTGAAGTGATTTCACTGTCACCAACATGGACATTACGCCACTAGTTGTCCACAGAAGAAGAAAAATAAGCAGGCTGCTGGATCTGTAGCTGGAGAGGCCTTAGCCTCGTAGTTTGAGATATATTTTTCACTGATCGCATGCTTGGTCTCAAGTGTGACAGGTTCAGTGTGGTTTCTTGACAGTGGTGTGTATTTTCACATGACAGGAGATCAAGATTTGTTTACTGATCTGGATGAGAAAAATCTTGGAGTGCACATCGAGATGCGCGATGATGGTAGATACAGTGCGACCAGTATCGGTACCATTTCCTTTGAGAGGGAGTCTGGTAAACCCTTTGTATTGAAGGAAGTGATGCATGTTCCAAGATTGAAGAAGAATCTTATCTCTGTGGCGATGTTAGAAGACAAGGAATATGATGTTGTCTTTAGCGAGGGAAAGGCTTTCCTACGTAGTAAGGCAAATGGTGAGACCTGGAGGATAGGGGTTCGAGTTAAGAACCTTTATAAATTGCAGGTAGATGGCTGCATAGCAATGGCAGGCAAGGCAGAAGGAGTGGTGAGCCGGGATGATGGTGAGTTGTGGCACCGGAGATTGGGCCAGCTTCACCATTGAGCTTTGAAGATACCGCAATAGATTTCTACTGGGCTTCCTAAAGGCACTCTTGCGCAATCAGATCAGTGCAAGGGGTGTACCTTGGGAAAATTTTTAAAAGCCACCTTTCACGAGAAGGATAGTTGCGCCACGATGATCCTTGAGAGAATTCACACAGACGTGTGTGGACCTTTCTCAGTAGCTTTGACAACAAAGCACAGGTATTATGTGATATTTGTTGATGATTGTTCTCGTAAGTACTGGATCTTCTTCATGCAGAAGAAGAGCAAGACATACTCAAAGTTATGTGAGTTCAAGGCACTGGTTGAGAAAGAATTGGGGAAGAAGGTGAAGGCTCTTAGGAGTGAAAATGGTGGTGAATTCATCTTTGGCGAATTCAAGGACTTTTGCAGTGTAGAAGGAATTCAAAGAGAGCTCATAGCACCTCATAACCCACAACAGAATGGTGTTGCTGAGCAGAAGAACAGAGCGATCGTGGGTGCTGCACGGGCGATTTTGCATGATCAGGGCCTTCCCATACACTTGTGGGCTGAGGCATGAAATACTGCAGTATATGTGTAGAACCGTTGTCCTCACAGGATACTTGGCATGAGTACACCCGAGGAGGCATTTTCTGGTAAGAGGCCTGATATTTCCCATTTGAGGATTTTTGGTTCACCTATTTACATTCATGTGACGAAGGATGCCAGGAAGAAGCTGCAGCCAACTACAGAGGCTGGGATATTTTTGGGGTACATTGATACACCCCACAACTATTGTGTGTATTTTCCAGACAGTCGCAAGAGTGTTGTGTGACGGGATATCAAATTTCATGAGGAGAAAGCCATGAAGTGTTTGCTTGAGAGGGAGCCACACTTGCATGCAGATGAGGAGCTATTAGTTCCTAAGGATGAGTCTCAAGATGTGGATCAGCCACAAGATGAGGCTCATGGAGTGGAAGAGACCACTCAAGCAACGCCAAACATCAGAGGGCGGAAGCACACTATAGAAGCTGAGCGACTGGCTCAAGATGCAGAGAAGGTTGTAGGAGCACCTACATCATAGCGCAGACAGAGACAGTCACCTGACCGGTATACTGGATACATGGCTCTTATGAGCAAGTGTATCGTGACAGAGCCATCCTCTTTCGAGGAAGTTGTGGAGGATCCCACATGGTTATATTCCATGGTGGAAGAGTATGATTCGATTGTCAGAAACAGTACATGGGAGATTGTCCCGAGGCCAGAGGGGAAATCAGTGGTGTGTTCAATATGGATCTACAAAGTGAAGCAGGAAGCTGACAGGAGTGTGGAGAAGTAAAAGGCAAGATTTGTTGCCTGAGGCTTTTCACAGATTGAGGGGATCGATTATGAGGAGACCTTTGCACCTGTCACAAGGTATTCTTCCATAGGGATGATTCTCGCTCTCTCAGCGTAGATGGGGTGGCACTTTCATCAGATGGATGTGAAGACTGTGTTCCTCAACAGAGTCATTGAGGAGGAGGTGTACATAGAGCAGCCCAAAGGTTTTCAGATCTTCAGCAGCGAATCGCATGTGTGCAGGCTCAAAAGAGCGTTGTATGGGTTGAAACAAGCACCTCGTTCTTGATACACACAGATAGACAGCTATTTCACCGGACTTCGATTCTCCAAGAGGGAGGTGGATCCTAACCTATACCAGATTGTGGTGGAGGGTAATTTTATGATCATTGTACTTTATGTAGATGATTTTATTTTTACAGGTGATGAACTATTGATACACTCATGCAAGGCTAATCTTGCAAAGGAGTTTGAGATGAAGGACTTGGGCCTCCTTCATTATTTCCTAGGATTGGAAATTTGGCAGCGCAGTGGTGGACTGTTTTTTTCTGAGGGTAAGTATGCCTGGGAGATACTAGAGAAGTTCAACATGCATGGCTGTAAGCCTGTTGATACTCCTCTTCCTGGTAGATGGAGGAAGGAGGATGCTACTTTGGCAGAGTTAGTGGATGGCACTATTTATCGACAGTTGGTGGGGTCGCTTATGTATCTGGTCAATACATGACCTGACATATGCTATGCAGTTAACCAACTTTCACAAGCTATGGTTAAGCCTACCAAGCTCTTTTGGAAGGCGGGGAAGCATGTATTGAGATATCTCAGAGGAATATCGGGATATGGATCATGGTACAGAATGGAGGATGAGTTGAGGTGGCATGGCTTCACAAATCGGTATCATCATATCAGAGATTGTGTGCAGCAGAAGATCATGTTACTTTCATACATTCCAATGAAGGATCAGGATGTTGATATCTTGACGAAGGCGCTCACTAGGAGCAAATTAGAATACCACAGAGGCAGGATTGAGGTGGCAGATAATACCTATCTTGTTGAGAGGGAGTGTTGAGATTGCAACAAGATGATGAGCTTAGTGGAAAGGAGTCGCCTTCACTAAGTGGGCCCGCAGGCTATTTTTGGCACAAAGTCTATTTTTAGAGTATGTCTCTTTTTAGACATATGGATAATGTTCTATGAGTTGCAGGATGCTATTTGTGGATGGTTGGTCAAGTCGGAAAAAATAGATGGACTTCTATTTTTAGACATACTAGGCAAAATCTATTTTTAGATTTCCAGTCTAAAAATAGATATGTCGAATATTATTAGCTCTTAATAATATTTGGACTATAAACATTATCTTATTCTCTTGGAGCACTTCAGTTAAGTGCACAGATGTGGCCCAGGAGCTGACAGAAGGAATTACGCTATTCCTAAGGGTTATCTGGAGCTATTGCATGGATACTTCAGTTAGAAATAATGTGACAGATTTTGGTGGAGTTGATTGAGGAAGTCAGTGGAGTTGTATTCAATTTAACCAATCTAAACATAGTTGAGCTATTTGTATCTAGTTTAACTGATTGATAAAATTAGTGAGAGTGGTGTGAATTAATTGTTAATTAATTCACTAATGATAAACTCATTAATCAACTAAAGAATGCATCAGTTAACTTTAGTGCATGGATATTTTCAGTGGAGACCAGTGCAGAAATAGGTGAAAGAGCAAGTTAACTATCGGTTGTGACTATACAGTTGCTATTTGCAACACACAGATAATTGGAGAAGCCCATGAGGATTGCGCAGTACAAGCCAAGTGGTTTATGTTATTTAATGAGCCATCCCATAGCATTAATTCTCATCAAGAGGCATTCTTCAGCAGGGATTACGCAATAGAGGCTGGCTATCAATTGGCAAAATATTGGAGCATGTGTTTTGCTAGATCTAGCTTGATAGTGTGTAGCAATTCGAGGTAGTGCTGAGAGCTTGTGAGGAGATTTGCACTATGATTGCTACATGATCTCAATGACATATAATATACAAATAGTTGGGGTTTTTAGATTTAATCTTTCCCATTAAATACTGTGTTCATATGTGTGATTGTTTGTGGTTTTAATGTGTGCATGCAATTGATTTTATTTCCGCATGTAATGATCAATGGTAGAAGAGATTCTATATTATGCATGAAGCTAAAATAGTGTGTGATCAGGAGAGTCTCAGTGAATAATATATTAGTTATTCAAATTTCTACAAGGAAACCCTTGTTTCCTTGAACATGATCATCATCCTATATGACATCTTGTGTGCACACATCTTGGAATAATCCTAGCGAGGTGAGGGCTAGACAGATCCAGAGGATGGTCTACTCGAAGGCCATGGAAGGATTCAGGTGATCTATCCACTTTCTATTCTTGTACATGACATTTATAATAAGAAGAACCATCTTGTTCCTCAATATTCACGTGTTTATATCTATTTATATATGTGTAAATATTGTTAGTTGAACATTCAGTATTTCTTATATGATATTATACATGACTCATACTGAAAAATAGGAACAATATATGTTGTAAAAATAGTGTTTCATGTTCGTTCTTTCTCGATTTTCAGGTTATGAAGCACAAGGAGTTGTTGGGGTTTGAACCCCATGCGATCTACATCAAACGTAGGACTTTCAGGTAAGTTCCGCAATTGATTAAATATAGTTTTCAGCATAAAAGATAGGTTAAGTGAGTCCTGATTGAATGGTATGCCCCTGATCTGTGAAGGTTGCTGACCCAAAAACCTTTAGGGAGTTATTTCCAAAAGCACCCCTTTGCACATGTCCAGGGTGAGCTAAGGGAGGAATGACTCCCAGGGGCCTCCCACATTACCAACGTTATGGGGAACAACAACCAGGAATAACAAAAGTCTTTTCCCTACTCCTGGGACTCACGGACATTAGCAAGAAACTCATCGCACAAATATTGGGTCCAATTGAAGCATACCCCTTTCCCTCATTGGCCCTCTAACTGAATTATGTATTTGGGGACAAAGGTGACCTTAAATTTTCTCATCTTATTGCATGCCAACAAGATGGTGCCCAACTGCATACCTTGGTCGCTGATGGACTTGATTATGAAGCCCCAAGTATTTCACTCCACATGGTAGGTTTTGTGCACGTACTCAGTAGTTTCCCTTCATACTTCTTTCCCACACACTCCAAAGGGTTCAGTCCGTTCATGGGAAGGCCAGTAATTCTATGGACCAGTGCAACATCGACGGGGATTCGATCCTAGATCCATAGACAACCATCATGAATTAGGGCGAGCAACTGTGGGGCCAACTGGTCTGTGATGATGTAGTGACCAAAGTGTGGCATCTTTAGTAGGTTCAAGAGCCAGGACCCAGCCAATCCATGCACCCAATGCTGGGGAAAAATTTTGATCCCATAATCTTCCTGAATCATGTCAAGGTATAACTCAGGTGCCAACTCAAGGAAGGCCTCCAAACTAGCCAAGTTGTGATCATCAAATTTGATCTCATGGAACCTTCCAAAAGGTTCACGAATGACAAGGACCTCTCCTGGGGTCAGTGGAATATGCAGATAGGTGATTAGGTCATCGAGGTTCTTCGGTGTGCACGTCGAGGACCTACACGGCTGGGCGAAGGGAGGTAATCAGTTGACCAGGTTGGTAGTCTAGGACTCTTCCTGAGCAACACGTGCCTAGAGCATCACCTGTGAGGATTTTTCGTTCCTCAGGGAAGTACGGGGCTTCCCTCCTGCCCATTTCAGAGTTTTTGAGGGTTTCCCTAAAACTTTTCCCTTTTCCTTTCCCTTCTTTGTGACTAGCATGCAAAAACTTCTTCAGCTTCAAACTCAATCTCCACCACTTCCTCAGTTCCTTGTTCTACCGAGGTCACTAGTTCCGAGGTTTCAGCAGGATTCGTGGTCGTCATCCTAGTGTGAAAGAGAAACTCAGTATTGCTACTTTCAGAGGGATTAGGTTGCTTAGACATGAAAGGGACGATATAGGCACATAAATTCTTACAGCACAAATTCGTCAAGGACAAACATGCCATGTACAAGCTATTCAAGTGATATGGAACCCTTTTCTGAACTATCCTACCCTTTTCATAGCTTTTGCGATCACCCAATAGTAGGGTAAACTTCACTTGAAACTTACCATTAGGAAAATGGTAAAAAATCTCTAGAAATCGCCTCATTAAATGTCAGCTGCCCACTCCTTCCAACAGTAATTTTGTCCTTTTACCCTATTTGACTATTCCAACAGCTAGTTTTCACACCCCTGGTGTGGTTAGTGCACCCCTGGTGCGCTTAGTGCACCCCTGCGCTCCCAGCGCATCCCTATGGTTTGAGCATACCTCCTTCGCTTCTAGCGTGCCCGCTGCGGTCTATGGTTTTTCCTGCGCCTCCAATGCACCTCCCTGGGCTTCCAGTTTTGTGACCATAACTTGTGCACATTATGGTACCTTATGTTCATACCTTCCTTAGTGGGAATAGCCCATCTTAGATAGCTACTCTGGCCATATAGTCATTTGATCTGATACAGTTTGAGTCGACTGCCATTGACATAGCCAGGTAGCATATCACCGCGTAGGGTGGCTAATCCAATAGCTCCAACCATCCGTGATTTCTTTAACTGCGTACGTCCCTAGCCAGTGCTGTCGAAACTTCCCCTGGTATCTTGCAAACTGGCTATCATAGAGTAGCACTAAGGCACCATCCACAAAGGACTTTCATCATATATGTCGGTCATGCCATGCGTTATCCTGTTCCTTTTGAACCTGTTGATGGAAGTTAGCAATAAATCGGTATTCCTCCAAAGCCACAAGAGGTGCTAAATGATCCTCCATGATATCAGGCTCCACCATATCGTAAAGGTTGCGATGCGTAGACTAGGAACAATATATTCCATGGGAATAATGGCATCCTTGCCATAAACCATCCTAAATAGTGTTTTCCCTATCAATTGTTTATAGGTGGTTCGATAGGCCCAAAGAACAGATGAGATGCGCATGTCCTAGTCATTTTGATCGGCATTACAAACCTTATTTAGTGCGTTCTCCAAGACTTTATTGAATGCTTCAACTTCTATGTTCACTTGAGGATGATATGGAGTGATTTTTTCATGGTAGATCTGGAATTCCTCAATTAAGGCCTATATTGTCTCTTTAAAAAAGTGCGTACCCCTATCGCTCATCAAGATTTTCGGACACCTATTCAGAATCTGCTCAAAGACGAAGTGTGTAGCAGTATCTGCAGTGCAATCCTTCACCACTTGTGCTTTGGCCCACTAGGTTACATAGTCAGTGGCAGTTATGATGTAGCATGCACCTGTCTTCTTTCCAGGAAGGTTAAGAGGACCCACAAAATTGATGGCCCATTTGTCAAAGGCTTGTAGGGCCATTTGTGGTTGAAGGGGAATTTCATCTCTATGCAATGGCCTTCTTGTCTGTTGGCATGTATTTCATGGTTTATAATAATCGTGAGAGTCAGTATGCAAGGCAGGCCACCATAGGCTAGCTCTTAAGATCATTTGCACCGTTTCTTTTCCCGCGTAGTGACCTCTTACTACCCCGTTGTGGGCTTCTGCCAAGATATCATGTTTTTCATGCTCCGGGACATACCTATGCAGCACTTCATCTACTCCCATCTTATATAGATGTCATGCGATGATGGTAAAATCTGTAGTGTTGGCTACCAACTCTTTCTTTTTTTGCACCGAATACTCCACCGATGCCATGCCTGTAGTTAGGAACTGAATGATGTCAGTAAAGTGTGCATCAACCACCTTAATAGAAAATAGCTGCGCATCAGGAAACCCTTCCTCCAGGTTGGTCGATTCCTCACCACTCTCAATTTGAGACAAGTGATCTGTCCTGACATTCAACTTCCCTGGCTTGATAATGATCTCAAAGTTGTACTCCTGGAAGAGCAAAAGCCATCAACAGATTTCCCCCACCCCCCCCCCCAACACAGGCTTATTCACTAGGTACTTTAAAGATGAATGATCTGTGAAAATTTTGAAGTGCCTCCTTAACAGATAGTTCCGATACGTCTCTAATTCATAGACCATCACCAACCCCTCCCTCTCCATGGTGGAATAATTGTGCTTCGCACCCGAGATTTTTCGACTAGAAAATGAAATTGGGTGTTCGATGTCTCCGGTTCGAGGCTGCATAAGGACCGCTCCCAGGGATATTCCTGAAGCACCAACGTGAACGTGAAATACCTTCGCCCAATCAGGAAAAATAAGGATAGGAATAGATACCACCTTTTCCTTGAGTAGCTCAAAGATCTTATGACACTTGTCATCCCAAAAAAATGAAACATCCTTCTTAAGCAGCTTTTCCAGAGCCGCTGTCATCAGTGCGTATCCCTGAATGAATTTTCTATAGTATCCCATATGTCGTAGGATTGAATGCATCTGTTTCTCAGTCGTAGGTACTGCCAGATTAATGATAACTACAACCTTCACAGGGTCAACCATCAGCCCCTGACGACAGACTATATGTCCGATAAATATTCCGAAGGGTACATAGAAGATATATTTCTTTATATTCAGGGAAATCTAGTGTTTTCGACAAGCGTCCAACAACATGGATAGGTTTGAAACATGCGTCTTTACTAAGCTGAAGACATTCCAATCATCGAAGTACACCTCCAGAAATTTGTGGCTGAGTTCTTTGAACATTGTGCCAACTACTCACGAGAAGATAGCAGGGGAATTCTTGAGTCTAAACGACATGACTGTATACTGGAAGGGTCCCCATTCAGTGGAAAACATAGTTTTGTTGCGATCTTCTGGTACGATTTTGATCTGATGGTATCCTGAGAACTCGTCAATGAATGAGTATGCTTCCTAGCCTCCTACGCTATCCAGGATTTCATCTGAGAATGGTGTCGGAAAGGGATAATGTATGCAGGTGTCATTCAACTTTTGTAATTCCATACAGATTTAGATTTCCTCCTTCGTCAAGCACCTCCGAACCCCTCATTAATCTGAATGTTCCTATGAATTAAACCTTCAAATTTTCCCAATGGTGGGTGCGCTGATGTAGCTCTGCATCCAAGTACCATGTAGTGGGGATTGGTCTCAATGCATGAATAAACAAGTGAACCCATTCATCTATAGTTCGGTCATACCACTTCTCCATCCAATCAAACAAGTTTTCACACAGATCCCCTGTTCCAAGGAACGTCTTGATGTGCGCATCAACCGGAGGATCAAATTGTAGTATCATCATGTCTTGACATTCCTCCCAGTCCTGGAATGCCTCCTTATGCGTGTCCCACCATCTTGCAGGTGTTGTCCGCATGGCTAGATTAAGGGCCCATAACCTTCGTTCTCTGGGAACCTCAGCTTCAAATGTTTGCAAAAACTCTTTTATACTACTAGAACCATCAAAGTAGGGCAGTTCTCTTACCTCTAAGGATATGCAGTGGAAGTCCCTTATGATTCATAGGCAGCGTAGCATAGAGACATCATGCGGCTAGTTTTGCCAGTTTTCTATTTCTCCATCAGAGTCAGAGGAGAATTCACTATCTTTTTCCCAAAAAAGCACACCATCGGTCATAGGATTGATCCATTCTTCATCCATCATAGTTAAATTATATATGTGATCCACCTCCTCTTTCTCACACACTAGCTCTATATACCTTTCTCCTTCTACGGGGTCTAGTAGTATCATCAACCGTGTTCCTTCACTTTCAAACACCATTCTTATCTTTTTCAAAATGATAATACTGCCCATATCGATGGCCCAGTCCAATCCTAGGAGTGCAGGATAGGTGTCCTCATCTTCTACAATCTTACTAACTTCAAAGTCAGCCCAAACCTTAACTCTTGTGATATCTACCATGATCTTTGATAGACTTCCCAATGGGATGATCTTATGTTGATTTTCCATGTGCAGCTGGATAGTGGACCATTCCAACTTAGGTTCTCCCATTCACTGCCAAGTTTGTTTAGGTAGTACGTTCGCATCTAATCCTAGGTCTAGAATAACCTGATCCATCTCATAATCACTAATCTTCGCAATCAACCGCATCTCCCTACCAGTGTGTCTGTTATGCTTATATAGTTTGTGCACATCCTTAAATTCCAGGGCTAGGGTTCTTCTTTTTGCGCACCTGTCGATTAAAGCTTGGAGGCTTTCTATAGCCCTTTGGTTGCGCAACAACTTCATACATGCCTGCAGGAATGGTTTAACTTCCTCATCGGCTTTGAGGTTCACAGAGGCTTGAGGGTCAGATGCCATAGCCTTAGTGAAGTCTTGACGAGCTGCTACAAAGGTTCCCTTCTCCTTTTGTAATTCCAACCCTTCTTGTTTAGTGGATGCTTTACAGATAAGAGGCTCCACCTCAGCCTTCTCCGTAGGTCCTCCGGTGGCCATGCCATTGCGTCTTATCACATTAACGCTTGGCCCCTTGTCTCGAGGTTCTACCTTAATCCGTTTTACATTATTTATAGGTGTTTTCTTATTTTCCCACACCTTGGCTATTAGAATCGAGCAGTCTTTGATCACATGGTCCAAATGTCTGTAGTATCTGTAGGATTTCCTTGTTGGGTTCTTGTAGTCCCTTGCAAAGTGGCCTACCTCCTTGCAGTTATAGTAGATCAGTTGTCCTCTACCCCTACCTGCGCTTCCACCTCTTCCCCCTTCCCTGCCCCTAGTTAGGGAGACACTTATGCCCTAGGGGGATCTTGGCAAGGACGGATCCGGTTGTACCTTATATACGTTTCCTCAATCTATCTTTAGATCATACATCTGGTAGTTATGTTCATCATGTCCTACAGATCTGCAGAACCTGCATCATCATTTCTTTATCTCTGGGACATATGTAGCAAGGTGGGGGTAGTGATTGGTATCATGCAGCCCAGAAATGTGACAATAATTGCACCACAGCACTATCACACTTGGTCCTGCAACTTCCCTAGGATGCAATGGGATGGGTCCCCCGGCCTACACGTAGTTTGCTAGCAAAGGACAATTATCCTTGGTGTGGCCATTCACCCTGCATCGTATGCACCATATTTCAGGGCTAGCCTTTGTTCCTCTCTCCTTCTGCAGATTCTGGATCTCCATGTGCATTGCTTCTAGTTGGCCTTGTATTTATTGTACTCCTAACTAGGTATCATCTCTTGGCGTAGCTTCCAGCTTCATAGCAATATCCAAGGCCTTTTCCTGTGATTCAATGGCTTGATGACCCATCAACACACGTAGGTGGGGCAGAAACATAGCAATGAACCACATTGTGTGCTGCCTATCATCATACAGAAATCCTCCTTCTCTAATTACCTTCTTTAGCCGTTGGTTATATTCCCATATAGACTCAGACGGTCCTTTCTTGAAATATTTTATATCGTTCACTATCTGAGAGTAGGACTTAGGCTTATTGAACTATTGTTTCAAGGCATTATTAATCTCTTCAATGGTCGCATTCACATGCTAGTTGGTGTATCCCATATACCAGTCCAAGGCTCTTCCTTCAAAGGAAAGGGATAGATGCACCCTTTTCACCACATCGCTAGCCACATTCTGCACAGTCCATACCAATCCTGTGACAAGCTAGAACCGATCAATGTCTTCATCTCCTATGCCCTTGAAGGTAGGTAGCTTCATGTAAGATGCCATCTCGTATTTCGGTGGGGGTGGGGGTACGGGTGAGTTCTTACCCCTGTGCTGGCTCGATGTTGGTGTTGTCTGAGGTTCTTACGTAGCTGAATCCCTTATTGTACTAGAGACAGATATATCTCCTTCTTAGTTATTTTTTTAATACTTACCACTATGCATTGTACCCTTGCTTTGATCGGAGCTTATTCACTCTGTATGGATACACAAAATATTCACACAATAAGATCTTAATTAGTAATGGAATTTTTTTCAGAAACTTACCCTGGAAACACTTGAAGAACCTCCACTCTGCCTTTGAATAGGACACAAATCAATCTATTGAAAATTCCATCACAAATCCTCCTATCATACTATCCACCAAATGATCTACCATGCGAGTGATGGTGTTATCAGTCTTTTCTTACTGTTGGATCATCTCTGGGGTCCACTGCGTGATCCATTTGTCTTTCCAACACTTATGAAAATCTACAAGCCTTGCTAGACACTCCTGTAGCTTAGTCGCAAATTTCACAAAGAAATTTTCGTTGATCTCTGTGAAAATGTACTTATTCTTCCATTTCTCCGCAGTCAACTTCGCACTGCAATTCTCTTTCCCTACGAATTCCTGAACTTGCTTTTCAATCGACTTGTCGATTTCTTTCTTTTCAGGTTTCCAATATTTTCTTGACATTACCTGATCTCTCTCTCAAAATTCTCCCCGTCCCGAAAACAGAACCATTTTTTGGCTCGAAGGGTCCTAACCCAGGTTCGGAGGTTAAGGTTTGTCAAAAACCCCCTATACTATTGGCCCTTTTGGCAGTGACCTGCTTGCGCAGGCCAAATTCTCACCTGAACCAGTATGGGAGGGTACTAGAACCAGGTTTCCGCACCCTGAGAGAGAGTAGGTAAGTCAGGTAGGTTTGCATCCCCAACCTACCGAGTTTGCACTAACAAATCTATTCGCATTTTATTGAAAGTATAACATAGCTATTCTTATGCACAGATATAGTAAATAGCTCCGCATCCACGTGCGGAATATCAATTATTAGCATAGACTACTATAAGTGCAGCAATTAACAGATCATAGATTCATATAACAGAAACAAAGATACTTTTGCAACTTAATCATACCACCCAAGTTCGCATCAATCATAAAAAAACGGATCCATATAACATCATATATCCAACAGTACTTCGCATATATATTAATACCAAAATCCTCTTACAATCCCAAAATATTGCCTGCGCACACAACCAGTAGGATCTGCACACAGCAGGACTGAGGATCTCCGTGCACATAGCCAACATGAGTCCTTACCCAAACAACCCAACTACAAATTTAACAATACGTGCTTTGCATCAATATCTATTATTTCCTACCTTAAGACTCGAAAAGGTTCATCTATTCATATCGATTTAGCCTACGCATCCAATGGTCTGTAAACCATGGTTCATTGTAATATTCCTAATTTATCAAGCAGCTAATGGGAATGTTAATTTTATAGTTTTTCACTTAGGAAATGAATAAATGGGGGAGGAGACCCATACTTAACTAAAATCAGCATAAAAACCCTCTTGGTGTGAAAGGGGATCATTATAGTAGCTGGATTTCACACCCTCATGTGTGAAAAGGGACTTTTTTCTTGTGGACAAAGTCAAGTTTGACCAAGTCAACATCATGCATGAAGAGGAGTGGATCATCATTGCAAATAACTCAATGTGAACAAGGATCAGCTTAAACAAACATATGAGAGGTAGGTTGGAGACACTTTAGTGTGAAAAGGGATGAAGGAGGTTGAAGAGGTCGACCTTGACCAAATCAAACAGTGTGATTTTGGAGGAGACCCTTCATGGAGACACAACAAGGTTTTGGAGGGAGATTGATCATGTGCATGTGGAAACCCTAATGGGTGGCACCCAAGGTGAGGAGCCTCACATAGCTTATAAGGAAGGGGATGGTAGCCATTTTAGCTTAGCTTGTTGATTACTGATTTTGGTCTGTATGACTATCTGGAATCCTCTTGCTATTTAGCAGAGTTGCAATGTTGTTTAGCACAAGGCATTCCTGCTTAGGAATTTCTTCTCCTACCTTGAGAGGCCTCTTGGAGGAGTATTGAACTTTATATTTCCACACTTAGGCTTTAGGACAAGCATTCACCTTCATCTGCAATGTTATTCCTGTAGTAGTGTAACGTTGTGTTGTAGGGTGTTGCAGTGGAAGGATCACAACACCACCTTCTGAGCTTATCTTTCAGAGGAGGGAGCTTCCCTTTCTTTGCAAGATCTGTAAGGAATATTTATAGGCTTATTTTACATCTTGGCACTTTTAAAAAGTAGTCTCCATCTCCTACAGTGTATTCTTCTGAAGGAACTGCGTCATTTTTCTCATTGTTGCAGCAGCAAGGTCAAGAGCCTTGTATGTGAGCTTGTCTCTTGGAGGAAGGGCCAACCCTTCTCCCTGAAGACTTGTATAGAGCCTCTTCTTCTATTTCTTGTACATTTCATCTAAATATATAAATCTACAGTATAAATGCATTTTCCAGATCTAGATCTGCAGATCTGCCATTTTGTACTTGTATTTTCATGAAGCGCTTGCAGGGTTATTATTGTCTTGTATAAAAAGGAGAAGATATCCATATTTCTCAGCCATTCGATGATTTAAGACTCAAGATCTATTATCTCTTGTAATTTTATATATAAAACCTCATAAAAATAACGTTGTTACAAGATTCAGTACTTTCTGTGTGCGCAAGTCATGGGGTTAGGGAATTTCTAAGAGGTATTGACTTGGGGAGATCTGTTTAACTTGGCTAGAGTGATTTTTTTTTGCTCCCATTCTGTATGTGAGATTTATATTGCATAAAATAAGGGATCCAAGTCCCATTTCTCATATTTATAGCATTATTTTCTGCTGACAGCCTTTTTATGGCCCTATTTGCAGCATTTCCCCAACTTTTGGGATCATAGAAGGTGTAACAAGTTGCTGTTGTAACATTAAATAATGGCTATGTGTTTCTTAACACATTTCATGAGTTAATATCTTGATGTTTCCCCAACATTGTGTTTATATATTGCTTCATCTCCAATTTTGGAATATCTTAAGATATTCCCATTATTGTAGATTTTCATTATTTTGGGATATTACAGTGGTATCGGAGCATGATATTTGACTCAACCTCTAAGTTACAGCTATCAGAAGGATCAAGATCAGAATTATGGAGAGGATGAGTTTACTCTCATCACTTTTCAGATCTAGAAAGAACCTCTCCCAGGAGGTTAAGCTATTAAAGGGGAAAAGATACCAAGAAACTCCTAGAGGGTTTCAAGAGGAGGAAGAACCATGCACTTCCTATTCTCATGAAGAAGAATACCAGGAGAATGGAGGACACTTGGAACATCACATACTAAGTGAATACCTTGTTGAGTACAAGACTCAACCTAGAGCCTTCGAGGAGACTCTAGCCTTCACACACTTCATTCAACTAGAGGAAGAAAGGAGACCTTGCAATAGAATAAGAATGAAGGGCAATAGATTTATATTGTCTACTTTTGATGGATCAAGGACTTGGAAAAGAAGACTTAAAGTATTCTTCGTACTACATCCAATGGTAGAAAGAGAAGCAGTAGATATTGCAACGCTGCACATGAAGGGAAAAGCAAGCACTTGGTGGTTTAGTCACCTAAGTCATGCAAAGGTATCTCCTTTGGTATATTTCACTCAGAAGGTGATCAAGAGCTTTGAGGAAGAAAAATCAGAGAGGGAGGAGCCCTCATAACCTCTTGAAGCGACCTATATCAGCGATGCCGCAACCTTGGAGGAGCAGCCTTCAACATCAATAGTTGAGGAAGCCAACATAGTGGAAGACGAAACTCTTGCAGCTATGCAAGGTGTTCTCAAAGCCCATCAAGGTATGATTGAATTTTTACTTTTTGATATTGCAGCAAATATTTTAAGAGAATGTGGAAATATGTTGTTACATGAACTAGGATCATCACTTACTGCTAATCTAGAGAAACAAGGTTGCACTATGCTGTCCAAGAGCAACAGTGAATAAATAAGGACCCATCCCTCATGGGAGCATACATAAGTCTTCCTCATTTAGGAATCAATGAAGGAAGCAATAAGAAGGGGTAGACATCTTGAGATGAGAAGCATTTTCTGCTCTCTAGATGACACTTTATCAATGAGCATGCCACAGCTCAAAGAGAGACTTCTACTTGTAGCAGATCTAAGACCCCATTGGTTTTGGAAGGCCAAGCATGAGGAAGAGGTCTCATCAAGAGATTCCATTAGAGGTGCACTTCAACATTTCATGAAGTGCAAAGTTCTTCAAATAATTGAGGAGGTTGGTGTCCTACCATGGGAGGATACCAAGTATTTACAGAATGCGATCCATCACCCACATTAGGATGAGTGGATGGCAGTATGGAGCAAGAGGTTTCCAAACCCCTTGTAGATCTATGATACAAGCCAGCAAGAAGCATGGTTGCTCTGGTTGTTTTTGGGTGAGTATGGTCACTACCCAAAAATTTCTAGTTCCTTATCTCATGCCTTGAGTAGCAATGATAGGATGCATAAGAAGAAGGCATGGTTGTTGTGGCTATTAAGAAGAGAGTTTGGAAATCATATGTCAAATCTTGTGTCCATGTCTTTACATTTGTTTGAGGTATTTCTCATGTGTTCACATGCCTTTATGATTTAGATGTATCTCCTGTATGTACCTTGGATTGGGAAGAAGGATAACTCCAACATACTGTATAAGGGAGATGGTTTGTACTATGTTGATGAGACATTTCACATGTCCATCATTGTATTATTGCTCCATGATTTTCATTTTGATAATGCGAGGAAACAAGAGTCCTTATTGTTGTGGTTACTATTGGGAGATATTGGGCTGAAATTTCTCCATACTCATCATGATATTTTAGGAGGAACGTATGGCACATTCAAGGTGCAAAGAGGCTACCCTTCAGCATTGAAGGACAAGGAGAGGCTTCCCCATAAGAAGAAGAGATTCTCACATAGCAGCATGTTGGTGGATGTCTTTTGCATGTGGAATGTCAAAGAGAGAAGTCATCAAGCGACAAGAGCCTTAACACTAAGGCAAACAACACTGTCACTAGAGAGTATGTTCCTATTGATGGAGTGTTCAAAGGGGAGTATGAATCCTTCCTTTTTGCAGATTTTTATGAGGAGATTATCATGGGAGGACTCATCCATGGATCTCACTTTCATTTTACTCATTATGCATGGTAAGAGATACATTTCTATACTTACTAATTGTTCCATTAAGTATATGTATCTTTTCACCATTTATGGACAATGCATTGCTCTACATAAGAGCAAGATTATTCTTGGGCTACATGGTCACTTTAGGGCCAATATTTATAATGTTAATAACCCATCTCTACATAACTTTGGGCAAGTATACAATTTTTTTGACTATGCTCATCTGATATATATTGTTGATTACTACCACATAGTAGATGAGAAAACATGTGCAGCTAGTAATTCATTGCGAAACAATTTGCCACATGATGTTCTCAAGCAGCAGCTGGTAATACTGCACTGTATCCACTTGAAGAACCATTGGTATCATCCAAAATTACATGTAATGTTCAAAATTTTTCTGATTTGGATGCCAAATGGTGATAATGTGTAATTCATGTTGAATGGGATGGTTTGGGCCAGCATGATTCATGACATGGGAGAAAGAATCTTTGGAGATCTAATCTTCTTCTTGCCACTTGAGGGAAACCTTATTGAAACCACAAATCAGAATTTTCTCTACACTTACCATGAGTGGAGAGAAGGACAGTGTGGGGTAGGCCATTTTTTCTACCATGTTCAGTTATTCAGCCCACCTACATTGCAGGAGCTAAGAGTGGAGGAGATATTTTATGAGTTGCCATGTTGGAGGGTGACTCATCTTGTATGGATGATAGCTTGGGGGTGGAGGTTTTGCATGGGAATGATAGTTCCCAAACACATTTTAGAATCCATGCCTAGGGAAGAAGCTTTCCAGTCCTATCCTTGTAGTTGCTTGAGGACAAGAAACATTTGGGAGGGGAGGACTGTAATATTCCTACTTTAGCAAGCAGCTAATGGGAATATTAATTTTTTATTTTTGCACTTAGTAAATGAATAAATGGGGGAGGAGACCCATACTTAACTAAAATCAGCATAAAATCCCTCTTGGTGTGAAGGGGGATCATTATAGTAGCTATATTTCACACCCTTATGTGTGAAAATGGACTTTTTGCTTATGTACAAAGTCAAGTTTGACCAAGTCAACAACATGCATGAAGAGGAGTGGATCATCATTGCAAATAGATCAATGTGGAAAAGGATCATCTTAAACAAACATATGAGAGCTATCTTGGAGACACTTGAGTGTGAAAGGGGATGAAGCAGGTTGAAGATGTCAACCTTAACCAAATCAAATAGTGTGATTTTGCAGGAGAGCCTTCATGGAGACACAACATAGTTTTGGAGGGAGATTGATCATGTGCATGTGGAAATCCTAATGGATGGGACCCAGGGTAAGGAGCCTCACATAGCTTATAAGGAAGGGGATGGCAGCCATTTGAGGTTAGCTTGTTGATTATTGATTTTGGTCTATATGACTATCTGGCATCCTCTTGTTGTTTAGCAGAGTTGAAGTGCTGTTTAGCACAAGGCATTCCTGCTTAGAAATTCCTTCTCCTACCTTGAGAGGCCTCTTGGAGGAGTATTTCACTTCATTTTTCCACACTCAGGCTTGAAGCCAAGGATCCTCCTTCATCTATAGTGTTATTCTTGTAGCAGTGTAACGTTATGTTGCAGGGTGTTGCAGTGGAAGGATCACAACACCACCTTTTGAGCTTATCTTTCAGAGGAGGTAGCTTCCCTTTATTTGCAAGATCTGTAAGGAATATTTCTCGGCTTATCTTACATCTTGTCATTTGGCCAAAGCAGTCTCTATCTCCTACAACACAATCCTCTAAAGGAAATACGTCATTTTGGTCATTGTTGCAGCAGCAGGGTCAAGACCCTTGTATGTGAGCTTGTCTATTGGAGGAAGGGCCAACCCTTCTCCCTGAAGATTTGTATAAGGCCTCTTCTTCTATTTGTTGTACATTTTCGCTACATATATACAGAGGTGCAGTATAACTACATTTTCCAAATCTAGATCTACATATCTGCCATTTTGTACTTGTATTTTCATGGAGCCCTTGCCTGGTTATTCTTGTCTTGTATAAAAAGGAGGAGATCTCCATCTTTATCAGCCATTGGATGCTTGTAGACTCTAGATCTATTATCTCTTGTAATTTTCTGCATAAGCCCTCACAAAAATAACATTGTTACAAGCTTCAGTACTTTCTGTGTGCACAAGTCATGGGTTTAGGGCATTTCTGAGAGGTATTGACTTGGGGAGATCTGTTTAACTTGGCTAGAGTGATTTTTTTTCTCCCATTCTGTATGTGAGATGTATATTGCATAAAATAAGGGATCCAAGTCCCATTTCTCACATTTATAGCATTATTTTCTGAATACAGCCTTTTTATGGCCCTATTTTCTGCATTTCCCCAACTTTTGGGATCATAGCAGGTGTAACAAGTTGTTGTTGTAACATTAAATAATGGATATGTGTTTCTTAACACATTTCATGAGTTAATAGCTTGATGCTACCCCAACATTGTGTTTATATATTGCTTCATCTCCAATTTTGGAATATCTTAAGATATTCCCATTATTGTAGATTTTCCCTATTTTGGGATATTACATTTGCGGACTCTTGGTATACCCTTGACCCATTTCAATGCCTTCGGGGCTTTGACACATCCCAAATCCCCTCCAATAGACTAAATAATAATAAAAATATACAAAAATGGACAAATTTCGCAGCTTTAGGAGACCTTGTTCCAACAGTGAATATTATCACTAGAAAATTGAACAAGTAAAGATGCCATTATTAAATGTCAGGCAGAAGAATTTACAGGGCTGAGGAACATTAGAGAATCTAAATAATTTAAAAAATCTCTAAGGTCTAGGAGAAAAATCAAATTGTGCACTTAGGACCATAGCAGAATGCGCCTCTGCGCACATTTTTCTTCGATAGGCGTGCCTTTTCTCAAGTTTCCCTCAAAAATCTGCACGAAACTGAGAGTGCCAGAAGTCACTTTCTAGGACCTCAAGGCACACTCTAGGAAATTGGTCCCACACTTGAGGCCACCTAAGGACAACTGCACAAGCCTCCTTAGGACCTCAAGGGAGCACACAATGCAATAATGTGGCAAATAATGGATTCACCCTCCTCTCTTGGGTCACCATCCATCAATGTACCAAGAGGGGGAAGGAAATTTTTAATTCTTCAATAAAAGGCCACCAAGAGATGAAAAAAGGGAGAACACATTCTTTATGCTGGCCAAAATAGCCCCAAGTCATCCAACAGTGTGTGATCCGGATAAGAGATAGAGGGGATTCAGTTGTTGGCCATCCAACAACTCTAATCCTTTGAAGTAGAGAGCGAGACTTTTCTCCAAGGTAGATTGGAGGTAAAGACATCCTTGCATCAGGTCTTAGAACTCCCTAGTTCTAAGGGCCCCTTGGAAAGTGGGTAAATGTTTCATACTTTATTCCTACTAGCACTCAATAATATGGAACATAAGTGCCACCATTTGGATTATTGAATTTTTTGACTCTATTTCGAGCTTTTTTGTTATGTACTTTAGTTTGGTTTTTATTTTCTCTCTATCTATGGATGCTATTTTATTATCTAGAATGTTTTATGTTTTAGCATGTTCACTAACTTTCTCACTCCCCTAATTATCTACCTGTGACCAGGAAATTAAGAGGAAAAAACCACTCCTCTTAAGCAGGCGTCTTTTTGTACACTTTTGCGCCAAATCCACCTACACAATATTGGCGACTCCACTAATTTTACTTCCTAGTTTATGTGTTTGTGGATTTTGCAAAGACATCTTTCTTTGCTCTGGCGTTTGGTTTGAACAACCCCTTTTCTCTTCTTCTATTCTTTCTCACCCTTAGTGAGAGGCTGAAGCTTAGAAGCTCCAAAAAAAATTTTGCAAGAAAATCGCACGGCTTTTTCACAAATAGACGCACCTGACCGTGTGTGTTCAGTAGTGATCCGCACGCAGACTTCACGCCTGTGTGAGCCTTTTGCACGTGGTAACTAGAGGAAGAAATTTTTAGCTATTTCCCTTCATTTCATGTCTTGTAAAGTGACTGCTAGCCCATAAGAAATCTTCCATAACTATTTGGGGTGTCCTATGACTTGTTAAAACTCACTCTTGGCTGCATTTTAGTAGTTTAGAGGTTAGTTTTAAAATTTTCAATTTTATTTTCGCAAAGTGAACCCACAGTTTAAGTAGGGGGGAAGTAACTTGAATTCTGAAATAATTTACGTTTTGTGAATTTAGACAGCAAAAAACACATAGGTAATTAGCCAAAGTAAGTGGCCCCAGTCCACACATGCTTAGCTAAATATTTTTCATTTACCTAGTTTAAAAGTCAATAATTTTAGTTCAATTTTTGGCACTAGGATTCAGTAGTAGGATCTAATTATAATTAGAGAGAAAGTAATATATATTTCCTTTGAACCTTTGGGTGATCCAAGGAAATCATATGAACAATCTCTTCTGATAATTCACCATCTCCCTATAGTTGATCATTTAGATTAACTTGGAAACATTGTAAGTGTCCCATATCCGCACATGTTTTTCTTTTGAGAAAGGAACAACCAAATGTATTTTAATAGGGGATTTTGAAAAGGATCACCACATATCCACATGTTAAAAATATGTGCTTTTTCACCTCTTTCTCACACAGATACAGACTTTAAGTGAATCAAAGCCACCTAAAACTAGGTTAACTAAACTCATTAAACTCTCCCCACAGGGGCCACAAGAGAATTTATAGTTTAAGTTATGACAAAGGGGGTAAGCATCCAATAAGTCGCCTTGATCAGTTTACATATTGAAACATAGAAGTTGAATTTTTAGGTAACTTTTAAATCCGTCTATCCACCCATGGCAAAGAAAACCCGAGCGCCACAGAGACCTGACTCGGAGGAGGTTAAGATTAGGCCCAGTGCATTCGATATTATTCGGGGCTACCTGGCCTGTCTAATACTCAGTAATGGTAGCTTATTTACCAATAAGCTCAAGACTTGAATGCTCACATGGGATGATGGTACTTAGTGGCCAAAACTAGGGCATCCTTCCCTATAGGAGATGGTGCAGGTAGCACTAGATCCTCTACCCTTACCTTGTTTGATATTCTTCGGTTGACTGGGGGCGTCGCCAGTTCTTTCGGAACGTTGTGCCAGCATTCGCAAGAGATCTTCTCAAGGCCTTTTTACATTTGAGCATGTGACGAAAATTAGGTCTTCTATAATTTGAGTATCAATGTAAGAAACAACAAAAATCATATTTTTTGGTTGACCGGCCACATAGGATTAATCTAAAGGGAAAATTTATCAATCATTTTCGCTTTGTTTTATGTATTTGATCGGGATTTTTTCTTTGATTTTAATATCTATCCTTTAAAATATTTCCAAAACCATACCTATTCAATGCCAGATGGAACCAACAAGACCTCATCAATCTATACGTCTTTTGGACCTCTTGGCATTACTGGGAGGGGTTCCATGTATTTCGCCATTTAGGTGTCAAAGAAGGAACACTGCCACCCTCATTGGTTCATCCTTTATTGGGGAATCATTAGTGGGGAAACCTCGTCCGTCACCCAATGCCACACCGGTGAACACCCCCACAGTGTCACCACATACTACTCCTTCCATAATCCCTAGGGGACAAAGGAGCGCTACCCATTCGGGAAGCCAGGGGAATTCACATTAGGATATGTTGCAGAAAAACCCTATACCTAAATAGAACACTGCATCTTCACATTGTACAATGGCTAAAAATTCACAGTCACCTTTCTTAGCTTCGTTAAACTTACCAAATTTAACAAAACTAACAAATGACCCTATTGCACACAAGGCTACATGGCCACCCATGCCCACGAAGCTCCATTCACATATTCCAAAGTTTGAACGTAAGCAAGTGGAAAACCCCGAAAATAATGTTATGACTTTCCACCTCTACTATTCGTCAAACAAAATTATTGGCAACACTATTTGATTAAGACTATTTCAACACACCTTAACTAGAGTAGCCACGAAATGGTATGTGGAGAAATAATCTACAACACATAGAACTTTCAGCGCCCTCACTACTACATTCTTGGCCTATTTTCAGTTACCCATCCACCACACTTCTGGAATGGAATTACTGACCCACTTTAGGCACACACCCGTCGTCCATATCTCGGACCATCTCCACAAATGGTGGTGGCATTGTAGTTTTTGCAAAGCTAAACTCGACAATCGAATTTTGTTAAACCTATTCCTAAAAACTCTCATCGCAGATATTTCAAAGGATGTGGCACACAAAAATCCCATATCCGAAGAGGATGCCATCAGTAAGGCCCAATAGCTCGAGCTGATCTATACGCAATCAGGATATATTTACAATATCCTATGTAACGCCCCATGCCTGTAAACTTACAAAGAATTTTCAGGTGTCACGAACTCCGCAGATGGTTTGATTGGGTCATTGACCCAAAATCACGTAAGTTGTAGCATTCCATACCTGGTTATGCACATGATTCTACTAAGAACATACCACAACCTGGCTACCAAAGTCATCATACTTATAGGGCATAATTATACCACCATCAGCAGGAAGGTCCATATCCTCTGGCTCAGGAGACCTAGTACGCAGCTACACATGCTGATGGAAGAGCTCCCCCCCCCAGCCATCCACCAACCAAGGATAGGGGAACCCGGTTTCCTCACTCTCTTGAGTTTTCAAACTTTCCACCGAGGGAGTTTCTAGGAGCATATAATATTGAGATGATTTGATCAGGTCTTTGACCAAAGGTCACCTAAGTAGTAGTAATCTATACCTAGGAGACTTAGGGATTTACCATGCATGATGAATACTGCAAACGGTTTGATATGGGTATTTGGCCAAAGATCACCTAGGTAGTAGTAGTACCCATGATACTCAGGGAGTTACTAGGTAGGCCAAATACTGTAGAAACCTTGATCCCGTCTTTGGCACAAGATTACCTAGGTAGCAGTAGTACCATGTACATAAATAATGTAGATGATTTGATCGAGTCTTTGACCAAAGGTCACCTAGGTAGCAGTAGTACCATCTTCGTCGATACTACAGATGGTTTGATATGGTCTTTAGCCCAAGATTACTTAGGCATTAATAGTACCATGTGCGTTGATACTGCAGATGGTTTGATCTGGTGTTTGGACCACGATCACCTAGGCAGCCGTAGTACCATGCACATCGATACTGTAGAGGGTTTGATTGGGTATTTGGGCCAAGGATACCTAAGGAGTAGAAATCAGTACCCTATATACTCATATGATTCTACTCATAATGTATCACAACCTGGTTATCATGAAAGTCACCCCCCACACTCATATACCAACCAGGAATAAGGGAACCAATATCCCCCATCCCCCCCACAGAATGGACCACTCCATAGCATAATTTGTCGGTCAATCTAGTTCAACCTTCCCAGGGTCATCTGTAACCATACAACCAAGAGAATTATGAAAATCCTTCAAATGCTGCAAAAATAAGCCAAGGAACAAAAAAAAGGGAGATCCTAGATAGGGGGCAGTGGCCAGCAACACTGCTTGTGATCTCAGTCTTGGGGCAACCCCAACCGACATCAAAACCAACAGCCAAGTAACAAATCCCAAAGGAAAACTGGAGCTCAGAGTATCTAATCACCAAACCACAACCAACACTGTGATCAACACTTCATAACACCCAAAGGCGGTGCCACACGTTTGCACCTCCTAAAAAAAAAAAAACAATTCAGTGCCAACATGTATGCCCTTTCTCATCTTCTTTTTTAGCACGTGTCTTTCAATAATATTTCAATAAAGAATATGCTTTCACTTCGAGTATTTTTTTCATGTACTGTGCAAACCATCCACCACTCCATCCACTAAAACTTCCAGAGCAGGTATCATTCTAACCTCAGCATGATAGAGTCCCAAAAAATATCTACATATCCTAACATCATTTATCCATAAGAAATTAACCATAGGTTACAAGAACCCGACCGTGTTTGTCATCACCCCACTTTGCACATGATAAACATCCTCAATGGTTGGTAGAGCCTCCCCTCCATGGTGCCCGTCACCCAAAGTAGACCATATATCACAAAAGTCATGATGTCATGACCACACCACTTTAATCTAGGAAGCACCTCATGCCCATTTCACTCACCCTGCATCAGGTAAAGTTTTACCATATCAAAATAAAACCCCTTTCCCAGACTACTAGGTTTTGCAAGCAGATCGAAAGAGAACTACTGCGCCGCATATTTTTCCTACCATACCTCCATTAGCATAGCCCATCTACGAAATTTTTGATCCGCTTCCTCAACCCCACACATGATACCAACCAATGGGGCCCCCACCCTCAGCAAAAAAACTTCCTCACATCATTAGTGAGTGAACACTTTCATGTTTTGGGCTACCCGTCTCTATGTTTTGTACAAAGACTATAAATGGTGCACTATTTCACCCACTCATCCATCCATTTTTTCTCCCATGGAAGAAGTCCCATGTCACCCTTTGTCAGAGTATCACACCCTTCATGCATAAGCCACCATGACATTCATAACTGATATATACCCACCCTCGATGTCCTACTGACTCCAGGGATTTCCCCATCAGAAATAGTTAGGACTTCTACCAAGCTGTTTTTTGTGCTCTGACCTCGGGCCATTGAATCCCCATCATCAGTTTTCAGTCACCCATATCTGTCATGCATATGTTAAACCTGTCACATCCAGGATATTTATCCCTTGCATCGGTGACTCTCTTGTTTAGTTAAGGCTTCCTTTTTATTGACATCAACACCTATTTTCCAAAAAGGAAGTGGTACCTTGGATCACCCCTCACCACAAAAGGGACATCCTCGGGTGGCAATGTGGGAGATATCATTGCCCACAGATGTCGTCGATCCTCCTAAAATTCGACTACAACACAATCTTTCATGTGAAGATGGTATCATAGCTTACGACCATTGCACTTTGATCAAATTCGTCAAAGACTTGTGCCTTTATAAGCATCACTTTAATTCATGATTACATGGGAAGGTCCCAGTCATACACCCATGCGTACAACACACATTGATATGCCATACCAATCTTATGCATGTGGGTACCACATTCCACCTATTTTCAAATAAAAATGCCCCTGAGGGCATCAACAATTGTCGTCATCAACCAACAGATCACTACCATTCTACTGACACAAATACAATCTGTATGTGTCAAATGGTTTTTTTTAGCTATCCGAAGCATCGCAAGAATGGGAAATGCCTGCCTTGTACAAAAAATGTATTTATTGTATTATACCATTGCTTTCAGGGTTCCCATGGGACATAGTCTCTCTTCAAACCAGTGTAAGGTGTTTCCAACTTCGTGTTACATGAAGGTCTCTCTCTCTCTCCACACAGTACAAAAAAAAGAACCTATAATGTATTTTGGCTATGCAGTTATTCCTAGACCTCACACATTAGGGGGAAACTATTATCACTAGAAAATCAAACAAGAAAATATAACATTATTAAATGTTAGGCATAAGGATTTACAGGGCTTAGGCACATTAGATAATCTGAAGAATTTAAAAAATATCTAAGATCTAGGAGAAAAATCAAATTGCGCACTCAATACCATAGCAACATGCACCTACGCATGTATTTTTTTTTGATAGGCACTCCTTTGTGTGACTTCCCCTCAAAAAGTCGTGTAGACCTGAGAGTGGTGGAAGTAACTTTCTGGGACCACAAGGCACACTCAGGGAAATTGATCCCACACTTGAGATTGCCTAAGGATAGATGCCCAAGCCTCCTTACGACCTCAACAGAGCACACAATGGAATAATGTGGCACAAAATGGAATCACCCCCCTCTCTTGGGTCACCTTCCATCAATGTACCAAGAGAGGGAAGGAGAGTTTTAAGTCTTCTATAAAAGGCCACCAAGAGATGAACAAAATGAGAACACATTGTTATGCTGGCGAAAATTTCCCTAAGAAATCCAACAGTGTGTAATCCAGAGCAAAGATAGAGGGGATTCAATTGTCAACCATATAACAACTCCAATACTTCGGAGTAGAGAGAGAGACTTCGCTCCAAGGTAGCTCGGAGGTAAAGAAATCCTTGCATCAGGTCTTAGAACTCCTTAGTTCTAAGGGCCCCTTGACAAGTGGGTAAACGTTTCATCCTTTATTCCTACTAGCACTCAATAAGTGGGGATTTAAGTGCCACCATTTGGATTATTAAAGTTTTTTTACTCGATTTAGAGCTTTTTTGTTATGTGTTTTAGTTTGGTTTTTATTTTCTCTCTATGTATGCATGTTATTTTCTTATCTATTATGTTTTATGTTTTGGCATGTTCACTAACTTGATCACTCCCCTAATTATTTTCCTGTGACTAGGAACTTAAGAGGAAATAACCACTCTGCTTAAGCAGGTGTGGTTTGGTACACTTGTGCACCAAATCCACCTACACATTGAGTTTTGGACAATTTTTAGAGGATATGGAAATAAATATTTTGGAGATCGTAGTGTAAAAAATGACATTCATAATCATGATCTTTGAGTTGGATATAGGTGGCCTAACCTTACTCTTCAAATTCAGTGGTTTATAATTTTGTATTAAGGTGTTATCTTGTTGTGGTAGACCCATGCTAACAGTCACGGTCGCAATGCATGTTTTGGGGCCGAATCTAGTTCTAGGATGCAGAAAAAAGGTCATAAAGTGTGTCCAACATTGTTTTCAAGTGAAAAACTATGTTTTGGGCTAAGATGAAAAGTAGGATTGGTGGCCTATTGCAAGCTAAAGCGAAGGACTACATATGTATTCCTTTAATTATAAACTGACAAAACATAATATTTTTTTTCAAGTATGGAAGACCTAAAGGCATTGTGGCAACAATGATATTTAGAGACACTTCGTGCTGAGATTCGGGGTAATCCGGTAGTGAGAGGGGTTTTGTATCATTATGGCATTATAAATCCTTAGAGAAATCATTTATGAGGTCTCGTGAGCCCTTTATCTCTAGGATAGTGAGATACTAGGACCCATATTAGGAGGCCTTAATGGGATAGGGCCAAAGGATTGAGTTGACGATTCAAGAAATATATTTTCTAAAAGGACTTCCCCACTTAGGGGTGGTACAGGAGATATAGACAGTCCTGCCTTTTGGGTGAGTTTGTGGATCTTCATTGTATTCTAGTTGTTCGTGCAAAGGGCATGGCCATTCATATCAATGACAAAGAAATGTTGGAGACATGAGCTATAGTTGGAGTAGTGGAACAGATCTTGGGTAGGAATGCTTTTCATCACATCACTGGAGGGCGGATGATGTTGGAAGAGAGTGTATTGGCAGAGACCTACTATGGGTGTGCCCAGATGATGTTCTCATAATTTAAACAATATTTGACGATATGTAGGTTGTTGGACACCTAATCCTCAATGGGTAGATGTAGAAGGCGAATGGAAGAAAGGAGTCCAAGATACCACTTGGAATGTGAAACCAAGGGTGACCTAATGTATTATATATATGTCCATCTTGTGAATAATAATGCAAATCATGCTTATCTTTTATGTTTCCCATCTATTCTTTCCTATTTGTGTGTGTTCACCATAGCTAAGTTTAACATGGTATCAGAGCTAGCTCCATTTTTAGGATTTATGCCCCTGTAACTCCCTTCTTCCATTTCTACAGTCTTCCCCATTTCTATAGTTTTCCATATTCCTATGCTCTCATATTTCTTCAATATGTAGTGAATGGTATGTCAACTCGTTTTTTATATTGTGCATTATGTTTTTTTGAAGAATCTATTTTTTGCACTTCCTAGAGGTACGGTGTATGTAGTGCTTTGCGCTGAGAGTTGTCAATGCTCCTACAATGGTGAGCTTGCATAGAAAACAGTTTTCCCCTCACCCAACATTTGAGGGCACACAGGTAGGAGGATGAAAGGCCGAGAGTTGAGCACGAAGGGACGACTATGGGGAGGTGCCACGTGAGGCTTGAGGGTGTAGGAGGTGCAAAGGGTGCGGTAAGGTGGTGAGTAGAATAGAGGCCCGACGAAGGAGAGTGGAAATGGATAGGGACCAAAGTGTGAAAATAATACAAAGGTGTTGAGGGTGCCAATGGGTGGCTAATTATGAGGAGCCAAAGGTTGGGTTTACCACAGCACCAACATAGAACTGAAAAATTCTAAATGAAATATAAACTAGTTAAATCAACATATCAAATTTCACGCTGTCTTGACCATAACACTCACATCTCCCAAGCTTCCCCTCCACCTCCCACTCCCGCAGCTCCCCCTCACCTGTGCTACCCTCCCCACTACCCTCACCTTTGCTACCCTCCCCACTCACACTCACCTATGCTACCCCTCCCCCTCCCTCACGTCCCTGCTCCACCGATGGCCTTTCACCTCCCACCTCCCACTACTCCATACAACCCACACCCCCTCCCCTCTGATCTGCACTCACCTCGCACACTTCCACCTTCGCGCTGGACTCCCATCCATTGGCTCCCCTTCCATCTCTCCCACGCTTCCACCTCTGTGCAACACAACGCTCTCCCATTCCCTCTCACTTCCCCCTCCCCCCTCACTACTACCCTTCCTCTCATGCATACTCTACCTATTTGGCTCCCTCCCGCCTCACATCCTCTACCCTCTGTTCACTCCTACACATTCTCCATTCTCAATTTCAAAGATCATTATGACATCCAAAGTTCATGGATATCATATAGCGGATTTAATGCAGCACATTATCAACTGCAAATAGAAATTTATTCATAATGGTAATGGAATGAGTGTATATTAAATGTATAGTTGTAAAATGTTTTTCATTCACATGTAAGGCCATAGGGAAGAAAAAGTGAAATTTTCTTATGTAGATTAGAGAATCTTTCATTATCGTCCTTATTAAGGGTTCAAAATTTTTAGAGCAAGACCTTTCACAGTCTACAAGTGTAATATTCCAAATTAGTAAAAATAGGAATATATAACATATAATTGGAAATTCTAGTAAAATATTATTACATCAATATGAGTAGATCATAGACCCATTTTATTTGATATCATAGCAGAAAATGAGTACAAGATATTGAGGAAAAGGACACTCAAGCTAGGCAAAAAAAAGCCTCAAATAACTCAGTACATAAAACATGAAATATTGCTTCTATAAAAAATGTCGGAAGGATTATGACTGCACAGTCCATGGAGAATAACTACAGGGTAAAACTATAAATACATAGAACTGTTGATATAGTGCTTAGCGAATCAGGATCAAAGATCTAGGCTCTCTAGCACCATTCCAAGACAACCCGAAAGGGGTTTTTGAAAATACACAATATGAAAATTGAAGCCCTAGTGTTGAATTATGCTCTAAAACTGTGTGACTGCTGCGAGGTGGATTATATGATATAAAAATAGATGAAAATTCTCCCAATATATCTTCCAAAGGAAGGGATGTTCCCGTCACTAGAAAACAAGCTCAAAAACTTTGGTACTTGACCCTCCACTACAACTGCCCTACAAAATAATGCAACTCCTGAAGGATAATGCGATGTTGAAGTGGATGAAGCTTGACATAATTCTAGATGGTGGAATGGAGCTCAAAGGAACCTCTCCTGAGTGGGATCTAAAATTCCCTTGAGGATGAGGGTGGTATTTCCACCCGAAAACACCCTTGTGCTAAATAGAATAATAGATTCCACTAAACAAATGAAGCATGCATAAAGTCATAAAAGGATAAACATAAAAAATATTCAGAATGCCTTATATGGCTTCCATATGCTTCCTTATATCCTTTGTGAGCTTCCTTACCCTTGGTCCCACTCATTAAATATGCTACTCTCATGGAGACTCCCTCCCACTATGACAGTGTTGTCCTCCAATAATTCTCCACTACCTCCATGAAAACATTTTTGATTTGGTCAACCTTGCCCCCATCCATGTGCTTTGACCCCATTGAGAACTAAGAGTTATTTATTCAAATGATATAATGATCCACATTAAAATGAGAAGTGGGTTTATTCCTACTAAAGAGATTTATGGGTCTATCTACCCTCTTATTCATTTATCTTATTAACAAAAGAAAAAATTAATATTCCAAATAGCTAAAAGCTAATTAGGATTATTACAGTCCTCCCCACCAAAATTTTGCTTATCCTCAAGAAACTGAAAGGGTGGATTCTGCAAAATCTCCTCTCCTTACCCTATGGTAGCCTCATCTGATAAATTCCTCCACTGAATCATATGTTCTCTAATAAACCTGACCCTTAGCTACCCCTCCAAAGTGTCCTTGTTAGCCTTTGGTGATAAAACGAAATGGCTTACATGATAAAGAAGTGGGAGGTCCATGGTGGAAACTACATGCTATCTAATGGCCTCATTGAGGCATGGGACATGAAAAATGTTGGGGACTCACACCCAATGAGAAGCTCCAACCCATGTATTACTCCTCCAACAAGATGGATCACCTTGTGTGGCCCATAGAAAAGCTTATCAGTCTCCTTCTTCTATAATTTAAATTATCTGTATGGCTGAAAATAGAGATAGACCAAATTTTCCACCCCACGATGTCTCTCTCCCCATCCATGATCTGTGTAGAACTTTTGCTGATATTGGGTTGTAGCAAGGTTGTCCTTAAGAGACCTAAATACATCCTAACTCTCTAGGATCCAATCGTTGGTTCTATGAACCTTTCTTTCTCCAACCATCCTAACAACAATGAATATAAAATTATCACCATATGAAACCATAAATAGGGTTACATTGATTTCCTTATGAAATGTCAGATCGTGAAAATAATTTTCCTAAAGGATCCAGCACATCTCTGCTCCTTGCTACCTTGGAATGTAATGTGGTAAATATCTTCCCAACCACTTGCTAGCTTCCTAGGGGTAGTAACTCATATTTGGTGTCAACTGGGTACACCCCAAACAAGACATTACCTACCCAAAGCCATTTAGGAAGTGGCTATCTCTATTATTTATTGTGGTCCAAAGAATACCATGAAGTCTAAAGAGAGGCTTTCCCTCTTGTGGAGAAATGCACTGTAAATAAATGGAAAATGAATGTAAATGCTTTGTTTGTTGACCAATTATTATAAAGTTACAATATTTTTGAGGCATCAGAATTCCATTGCAGCAACATGGGGGAAAACCACCCAATCCAGACCTTAGAGAAGTCCTTTTCCATTTGGTGTAGTGGCTCCGACTGGGGATAAAGGGACCAATTTCCAAATACATATGATGAGGGTGTGTTTTGTTTATAACATGAGAATGGTAAATGATTTAATCTATCATATGCATTTAACTAAAAATTTATATTCTACTATATACCCCGGAGTGTTCATTCCTTAATGTGATCTAGAAATATATCTTCCAACAATTGGTAATGAAGATTATTCAAAATTTTAAAGAGATGAAAATTATGTAAAATTATTTCTTTTGAAAAAATAGTTCAATCAAAATTATTGTGAAATATATATCACATTTATATGTTTCATTTATATATGAGATAAGTAATCATAAACAAATATCAGTGAATAAGTTCATTTAACATTCACATATGATAACCACTCTAATATATAATACATATAAAAAAATGACTGTCAATTTATGAAGAAAAACTTAATGTAACGTGTAAAAGTACCATATATACGAGGTTCTACTCGGTTAAACCGACAATATTTTTCTGCTCTGCTTCACTTTCAAGAAATTTAATGAGTACAATAGTGAAACTTCAGTTAAATAGCTTCAATGTCAAAAGATAATAGATTTCGTTTCATTAATTCATCAAGGCATTTAGAAACTTACAGAAGTAGATTCTTTGCAAGTGTTTTTGAAAAATTTGTGGACCTTTATCTAAATGCATGAGTAGGGTTTAAATACTAAATTTAATATGTATAAAATATATTATAAGGTTTCAAACAACCATCCTCGTAATGAATAAAATTAAATTACAATCTAGGATATAAAAATAACAACTTGCTTAGGTGGGTTGATCCTCTTTGCGCATTTGATATCTGAGGTGACAAATATCTACCATTGGCTTGAGATGAGCTGGGTGTGTAATCCTATATCCGACTTGGCCTTTAAACACTGCATTTGAAATTTTTGGCAATGATTTCCTAGTAGAATCAGTTAATGACTATAGAGTTAGGCACTGATGATAAGGTTTGATAAAAAAATTCTAGTAATTTTCCTCATCAAACTTGTTTATATTTTTAATAGTTTACACCCGTGTCTCTATACTTACCTTCCACTGTGATTCTAATGGTTTAAGCTCTGGGTGTACTTTGCCTGTGGATTCTTTAATAAGTTCAACTTTTAAAATATGTTCATTAATAGATTCAATGATTTCATTTATCAGATTTGATTCCTTTGTCATTGCCTTCTCGGCTTGTTCCTAATCTTTAAATAGAATCTCTTTATGAAACTTATCTATCTTAGGTAGGTCAACTTTCTTTCCTGCATCAGACCTTTGCCACTGAATGAACTCAGTAATATTATTTTCAACATTTTCACATTCAAGCCTACTCTTAGCAACTTGTTGGATTAGAATCTTGCTTGTATCACAGTACGAACTACTGATTAAAATTTGTTGAAAAAATGTGTCTTGCTATTTCTTTAGCTTTGAATTCGTTTCCAGTGCTTATTTTATGAATTTCTCTACTTGAGGCTTACTTTTCAATTTTTCCATTGCTGCTTCAAGCTATGTTTCTTTCTCTCTAATATGTACTTGGTGTTGTAACTTTAGTCTTTCATAATATTTTAGGAATTGAAACATTTTCATCTCGATTTTCTTATTTGTGTTAAGCCTTTCCTGCTATAGTTGTCTCTACAGTTCCTAAACTTTATCTTCTTTTTCTTAAGTAGAAGTTGTACCTTTGTATCTTTGTCAATGGTTGCAGTAGCATATGCTCCTATGAACTGTGATAACTTAGTCAAATGTTCCATAGGATCAACCAAAGGGTATTTCCATAGGACATCTATAGATTCATCATTAAGATTTGAAATTGATTCATCCATTCCTCTTCTCTTTACTCTTTTAACTACAACCTTATGAGTCAGGCTGTAGAATACATCCAATGGGGGTGCCTCTTCAATCGTTAAAACAATATGTTATGTAGGGTATGCCGGGATGATCTCTTGATCATGAAATTCTGGTACCTTTTGTAGTGGCAATGAAGTTTCCACTAAATTCTGGGACTACTCTATAGTTTGGAAACTTGTTGATTCATCAGCATTAGGTTTGTTGGTGGTGGTGTTTCCATTTCTTTAGAAAAAATTCCCCATTCTGTTTTTAAATCCTTTGCTTGAGGTTTCTCTGTCTTCTCAAGTGTATTCTGGATATGCTAAAATTATTTAGAAGATGATTAAGCTCCATTAGTATCTCCTTCATTTTTCATCTCAATCCCTTTAATCACTTTCTCAATTATTTTCTCAGGACTCTCATTCCTGCTCTTAGATTCATTGTGAGAGTGATTTGAATTTTGAGAGTGGTGTTATGATTGTTCTGACTCGTGATTTTATTTCTCTTGATATTCATCATCTGATATATCTTTAGCCTCACTATCCATAATAATATTGGTATTTTGCCTGTTGACATCTTCAATAAATAATAAGTCCAAAGGGACCGTTTCTAGCCTCCTGGTTCTATATGCTTGAAAATCCTCGAATTATGTTTTACTGAGATGATTGGATGAGATTTTCAATACATATATGAGCTTCTCCACACCTTCAAATAAATCATCAAACATATCTTTCTCATTCAAGAAAGGTTTAAGTTTAAGATCAGTGGTGAAGTTCTTAACCACATCATTAAGATCATATGACCTCTTTGGCATTAGAGACACATTTAAAGAAGTGATATTTGAAATCTCTTTAGCTACATGACCAATGTAGAAATGGTCGAAAGTTCCACACTATAAAGGAAAATTATGCCAAATGGCCTTCTTGGCATCTTTGAGTTTTTTGGTCATGGCACTTACTAGAAGTTGGTAGGCAATTTCCTTGGCTCGGAGCTTATCGGGTACATAATAAGGAAAAACATGGGGGAAAGAATAACTCCCAAAAACTTTGATATAAGTGAATTTTTCTTCAGCAAACTATCTACCAAATGGTAAAGTATCTGTGCTAGCTTCCTTAGAAATCCTAGGGGCCCTTTCATTAAAGATGATCTGATGGATTGGTAACATAAATCCATTACAAATTTTATAGAAATGTAGATGAAACTAAGATTCCCACAGTTCTTATGGTAAATATGAATTGGAGTGGGCTTCCAGATTTTCCATTTCTATCGCATGATAGAAAAGATTTAACAAAAGCAAATTGCATCCATAAAGTAAGCACTCATGTAGAAGGGAGGTATTATTCTAGTGGAATAGACTCTATTTTTCCTATATTCAATTATGGTTTTAGCCTTATTATAAAAAAAAATGGTTTCCCAATTCATAATATAGGAATTCACGATTTCATCAATCAAAGGAACCCATTCTATGGAAAATCTAACGGTATCTGGTTTAGAAAATAACCTACACATAATTCTAGCTACATAACAATAAGGGGAGGGTAACTGTGCTATCAGGTATATACCAAGTTTATTCCTCTTTAGCTTACCTTGATCTTCTTTCCATCCCTTTATCATTTTCATTAGGTATGTATTCTTCTTCATAAAGCTTTGGACAAAAGCTTTATCATAATTCTTTTGCGTCATGGGCAAGTGATACATTATCCGTAAATCCTCTGTAGTGAACGAACCAATATTCTCCAGATTAGAATTCTTGAATGATTTTTCTGCTATGTTAAGGTTGTCAACAACCCATTTTAAAAGATCTTTGTATGGTAAAATGTTCGACCTCATCGCTATATTATGAAGAAACGAACATGCAACTTCAATGTAAGACAAGTCTGATGAAACTGCCCCATCTGTTGTTACTATTTTCACTAATTCTCTTTGCTTTTATCCCTCAAAAGGGTTGTATATTGCGTCCCATGAAGAAACCCCACAATACTTGCTGCATGTTGTGTCTGAGAACAACGGAGGCATGTCTGTGTCTTTCACAGTAGGCGTTTGGGAAATTGCCTTGTCTTTCTTTATCATTCCAATTATTCTTACTTAGTTGGGTGGTTTCTTGAATTGAAGTGAAACGAGTAAATTCAGATCTAAGATGAATAGAGAGAAGGATAGAGAAAAGAGTTAAAACATCATAGTCAAAATATGGTGCTATAAATTCAAAACACGCTTGAAGTAGATATCAATATTTTGAATATTTCTCCCATTAAATGCCATTAATAAACCATAACTCTTTTTATCAAATGTCTTACACACCTTACACAATATGTCTAATCTAATGATCTAAGACATTAGATTTTATAACGGATTTATTAAATAAGAATTATTTCATGGACTTGAATAATAAGTGTTTATATTTCACATCACAACTTTTAACAAATACCAATAGTTATGCTTTTGCCGTCGATGAATCTTGCGAAATGTGATCTACGCAAATTGCACGTCGCAACTTATTGCGGTGTATGAAAATTTACATTTGGTTTCTCATCGTGAAGTGATAAATGCACTAAATACTCACGTTTTTGTGCTTTATCAGACTTTTGAATACTTTTAATTGTTCTTTTATTGTTTCATCGGGTCTGACTTATTGCAACTTTTCCGAAACGTTATAAGTTTGTCATTTTAAAAAGGTGTGACACTATTTCTCTTTTAAAGGGTTTTTTAAAGCTTTTCGATGGGGATTTTATATAATTCCAAAATATTGAAGTGCATATCTCAATTCGCAAATCTTATATGTATTATAACTCTTTTTGCTTATAATTTATGTGATTTTCGATGAGTGCTTTGAAATCAAAGCGGAAAGGAAAAAGACTTTATTCCTAAATTTTTAAGGCTTACGCTAAAATGAAATCATTCTTATAAATTTATATTTATTTTTTAAAGGGTCCCCATTTATTATTAAAATAAATGGGGGGTGTTGTATAGTAAAAAAATTGGAGATTCACTTGGGAAAACCAGTTATCTCTGATTGGTCTTTTAAAATTTCTAAAACTTTTAAAAATAAAAATAGTTGCAGGAACGAATTTCAATAAACATAATATCTCACTAAGCAATAAAATCTCACTTGATCATAATCCATAATATTTCCTCATAAAAAATGAAAATATGAGTATCTATATGAGACTTTAATAAGTTAAAAAGGATGAAGCAGTTGGCTCATTATGATTAGCTTTGTAAATATATACTCTTTTATCACATGTAGAGCCTCTAATCCAGTAGGAAATTTATGCTTTTGGCAGATTATCTTTTACCCAACAATGATTCATTGTCCCATCGAGTTACTCTTACAATATTCCAAAAATAAGTTCAATTTTATATATTTTATCTCTTTTTGGAACTTGTTTTTTCTTTTTGGGGATATTGTCTATGTATTTTTATGACTTAAAAACCATTTTTTTGGCTTCGTAACAAAATTAATTGACAATGCCATTCACTGTTTGTAACTAAACTGATCAAGATGGCTCTTGATGAGACCCCTTTTCCTTTTATATAATCTCAAGGGATTACCCTATTTTGGTAGGCAGTATTGGTAATGTCAGTTTAACTATTTTCATATTAACATGGTAAACAAGCTCTTGATGAGAATTATTATATTCTAAGACTTCAGGCATACATTTTTGAATTACTTTCTGAAAATTGAAAATTTTTCCAGACGGTGTGAACCATTGGTCCTTTTGAGGATTCTGGATGGTAATTTTAGAGTTTAAGATTTCTTATCTATAAAAGAGTCTTTACTATGTTAAAGATTCTTTTCTTGAATAATAATAGAAAAAATATACTTTTATAAATATGAGAGTTTATCAAAGAATAAATAACTTCAGTGAAATTACATTTTTCAATGAAATAAAATCTATTTGATATTCGAATCTTTCAATTGTTTCCTTCACAATTCTTATTTCTAGAAGCAATAAACCAAAAAATATTTTCTGAGATGTTTATTTGAAAAGAGAAAAATCAATACCATTCAACTTTTATTTTCCTGAAAAAAAGAAAAGGCAGTAATATACAGGGAATAGAAGGGGTTATCTTCTATGAAAAATATTTCCTTAAAATCTACCCATTAACAGGCAAAGAATCTCTTTTGCCTCATAAATCTTCCAATAAAAACGTTGATGGCCTATTTCTTCAATGATTTGAAATGGTCCTAGCCACAATCTTTGGAATTTGGTATGTTTACTTTTTTCCTCGTGTGATTTGTCCCATTTCAATAGCAAATCACTAATTTGAAATGTCTTTGGAGTGACAGAAGTTGCATTAAATGAAGCTTTAACTAATTGCTGATTATGTGCATGAGGAACTTTATATTTTTCTCCTTCTTCTTCAAGTTTAAGGATTTGAAATTGTCTTACTTGTAGAGAAGAAGAAGGCGATTCATCAATAAATTGGACTAAGGCAAGAGATGGAATAACTACATTGGTAGGAAGAACTTCTTTCCCATAAACAAGATTAAATGGATAAGTGACAATGGAGGCCTTATAAGTTATTAGATCTTCCCAAAGAGCGAATGTTAATGATTTGTGCCAATTATGTTGGTTCTGGTCAACAGTTCATTTAATGATTCTAACAAGGTTTTTATTTGTTGATTCTTTTAAACCATTTCCTCGAGGATAATAGTTAGAAAAATATTTGAGTTTAAAACCTCTTTTAATATAAAATTGTATCATCACATTTCCTCAAAAATAAGATGCATTGTCAAACAACAAAGTAGTAGGTAAACCAAATCTAGTTATGATAAACCGATCAATGAGCTGAATAATATTCTCAGAGTTAGCTACTTTTAGTGGATTTTATTCCACCCATTTAGTAAAATAATTGGTAGTTGTGAGGATGTATTTATGTTGTTTGGAAGAGTTAGGAATGATCTCATCGATTATATCTAATTCCCATTTCTCAAAGGGTTGTTAGGTATTAAATGGTTGTAGTGGAAAAGCTAGTTTCCTTTGTCTTCCAGGTGCACTTTGACAAACTTTGAATTTACTTGCATAACCATGAGAATTTTGAAATTTTTTGGCCAATAGTAACCTACATGCAATATTTTATGTGTTGTTGTATTCCCTCCAAAATTTCCTCCATATGGTCCATCATGGAGTTCCTTCAAAAAAATCTCTACTTCAGTTTTTTCTAAGCATCTTAATAACACAGAATCAAAGTTTCTTCTAAAAATTTCATCATTTATCATTTTTTATTTCTTAGATTTCAATCTTAAAGCATGTTTTGTTCGGTAACTGAGTTGTGTTGGGGTATATCCATTTTTGAAATAAAACTTGAGATTAACATATTGAGACTGAGCATCGTTGAGGCTTACCTCTGACACTTTCACATCATTACGTGAGTCTTCCTCTGATGATAAATGGGATGCTCCTGTTTTCATTCTGCAAAAACCTTGACTTCTAACAATTTTAGAAGGCCTAATTTCTACATCATATTCTTGTAAAGTAGTAACTCATTTAACCCTTTTCTCTTTTATTTCTCTTTGCATCAATATTTGACTTATTGCAGAGAATGGAACTATTATCTCGGTGTCATTTTTGAGGAGAAATGGCCTAAAATGATTTATATCATTGAATACAACAAATGCTTGTTTCTCAGCATATGAATAGTTTAGTTCTGTACCTTTCAAATTGAAACTAAAAAATGATATTGGTGCTTCAATTTGTTGGTCATTAAGTTGTGTTAAAACGACAACATAAGATGTACCTGATGAGAATGTATATAACGTGAGGGACTTAAGAAAATTGGCAGTAGTCAAGAATGGATCATTGATAATATATTTTTTGATTAAATCAAATGCTTCCCTTTCATTATGTCCCCACTTGAAGACTAGATTTTTCTTAATCATTGTTTGTAAAGGTAAAACTATTTGTGAAAATTTAGGGACAAATATTTTTACAAAACTTATCTTTCGAATAAATAAGTGCATGGTTCTCTTATTATGAGGGAAAGGAATCCTCTTAATCTCTTCTATTCTTTTGGAATCAATTCAAATACCTTTCTTGGACACAATGAATCCTAAAAGCTTTCCTTCATCTAAATAAAAATATGAATTATTTGGGTCTAATTAAATTCCATAATTTTTACATTTCTCAAAGACTTGTTTTAGGTCATTCACCTGGTTGGTTTCTTCTGTAGAAAATATTGTAATGTCATCTAGATAAATAACCACTGATTTTTTAATGAGTCCTCTAAAAGTTGTACCCATGGCTCTTTGAATAGTGGCACGTGCATTGATTAACCCAAATGGCATCTTTTGATAGGCATTAGTTCCCACTTAGTCCTGAATGTAGTATTTAGTCTATCTTCTAGATGTACCAGGATTTGGTTATAGCCTGAAAACCCATCTAGAAAATACGTAAGTTAAGAACGAGCTACAGTTTGCAGTAGTTGTTCCATGGTTGGTAATGGAAAATTGTCTTTCTGACATGCTTTATTCAAATTTCTAAAATCAATACAAATCCTAATGTCACCATTTTTCTTCTTGATAGGAACCAAATTTGAAACCCATTTTTAATGTCTAACTGGAAATATGATCTTAGCTTTGAGGATTTTATTCAACTCCATTTTGATTTGATTTTCAAGATTAGGATGAATTTCCCTCAACTTTTGTTGTATTGGTTTCTCATATGAAATCATAGGAATAGTGTGTTGAATAGTAGAAGTGTCATATGTTTTAAAATCAGTGCAATCCCAAGCAAAAACACTTTTTTAGGTCCTTAATAACTTGGAAAATGATAATATTTCTTCAGAAGACAGACCAAGATGTAGTTTTGAATTTTTGTGGTTTATCATTGGTTCCAAGGTTTACTAACTCAAATCTTAAAGTTGAAATTTGACTTTTAGAATTAGTAACTCTCTTAAACCTATATTTTAAATCATAAAGGTCTTCTAATTTAAAAACTGGCTTTGGTATTGGATTTTCATCCCGTTCCTCCTTTATCTGAGTACCATGTTCATTTTCATCAAGAATTTGATTATCATAATATCCTTCAAATGTAAGGAAATCTATGACATCAAAATCATGATTAAAGACTCTCCAATTAGTAATATTATTAGGAATATATGGTCTAAAAATTAATTCAATAAAAAACCTATCGCAACTAAATCCTTGAGATGGAATTAATTTTGACGCTACATTAGCCAATAAATCTCAACTAGCATTTTTTATTATTGGTACAGAGGAAATATTGAAAGCTAAGAAATGAGAAGTCAATTCTTGGACTAATGATTGATAATGTTTAAGATGTCTAGAATGATAATGGATAGTATTTCCTACTTGTTTGAAAATTATTTCTGAATCTCCCAATATTTTAAGATATTTAATTTCAAGGTCAATTTCTTTGTACAAACCTTGAATTAATGCTTCATATTCTACTATATTGTTTGTGAAATCGAATTCAATTCTGCAAGCTAGCATGGTATTTTCTCCTTCAGGTTTAGCACCATCAAAATAAAGAATGAACTACTGGTTTATTTACAAAATTTTTACACTTACATGTCTCTGCGTGGAAGAAATTTTCAATTTGAGAGATAGCCTCATTATCGAAAAAGGGTGATGGTTGGGCATTAAAGTTTCCAGGAAAGGATTCTTCCAAGTAATTTCCAATAATATTACTATTGAATATTACTGTCTCATCGATTCCTTCAAGATCAGTAACTGTATGTTTCATGAATTTTTCACTGTCTACTCAAATTTGGTTTGGCTTTCCATTATGGGGTAGCCACATATGTGACCAGTCTATTGCGCAATATCCATGAAGTTTCTCAGACCAATCTTTGCTTAATACTAAACCATAAAATTCAGTAATATTATCTACCAAAATATCAATTATATGGAAAACCTTAGGGTTTAATGACAATATAATGGAAACATAATTTATATCTCCTATAACCTCTACTTTTCTCCTATCAAGTTGTACACTATATGAATAGAAGAACTTTGAGGAGTTATGTTCAACTTAGCACATATTGGTTTTGGCATGATATTAAAGGAAGCCCCTGAATCTATTAAACAATTATGGACATTCGTATTATAGATCTCATAGGTTAAAAGGAAAGGGAGGAGTATGAGAGATGGATCGATAACCTATCATAATAATATCGGTGGTATCTAATTTAGTTTAAGGAGAAGGAAGTTTACCCATATGACTAGCAACTTGAACTACTATCGAAGTAGGTAAGGCTGAAGCAGGGACTGCATTCAAGTCTCTAAGTAAAATATTTTGCTGATGTTTTAGTTTAGTAAGTTCATGGATTGAAATGTTAGCCCTGGTATTTTTCATATCTTCAACTACATTATATTCAATGGTGTCAGAGACTACCATTATCTTTGATATAGGTGGAACATTTGAAGTAGCAGGGTTACTCTGTGTAGCCTTAGATGTAGACATTTTACTTATTGTTTTCTCTTTAACAAGAGTTGATTTCTTCTATTTCTGATTACGTTTCATTGCTTCAGTGCTATTATTGCTTCTTGTACTAACAGGTAAAGCTTCTTTTTGTTCATCATTTGGTAGGATGAAATCCCACATTCCATTAAGTTCAAATTCTTCTTCGACTTCAGTTTATTCTTCTTCTTTTTTCTCTTCATCTATGTCTTGATCAGACTCAGCATTAGATATGAGGTTGGGAGGCTGAGAATTAGAAGACTGATTTTTCTTGAAAGGCCTGAAACTCTTCTTTGTACTATAACTTTCAGCAACTTTTTTTTATGTCTTCCATTTCATTTTTCATGGTCTTTAAAACTTTTTGAAGAACTTCTACATCAAAAGGATCTCTTGGTGGCTTCTTCTTTGAATCATCTTTAAAGGATACTTTCTTGGATGTCTTGTCTTCTTGAGAATTATTCATTTCAAGGGCTATAATATGTTTTTCTACATGCAAATATTCCTTCATATTTTCAGCCAATGTAGGTAACTTTTTTCTATCAACAAAGATGGCTATGTTAGATGGGAGAGAATAAATATACCACTCAATTTGAACCTCTGCACCAGGGACTAATGTAGCAGGGATTTTATTGAGTAACTTATCAAATATCGAATTAAAGTATTTTATTTTCTATCTTTTTTTAGCCTTTATATTTGATAGGTCATTGATGAGCGATGCAATAGTTCTGTCATCTCCAAACTTAGCTAAAAATTGTTCTTCAAACATATTCCATCCAATTATAGAACGGGCAGGTAATAAGAAATACCAAGATCCTCCATATCCTATGAGAGTATATGGAAATAGTCTGACTACACATTCTTCTTCAATTACCTCTTTTAAATTGATGGTTAAGATATAATTATAGATGTGTTATTCAGTTGGAAGATGATCATCAGGGTTGAATTTAGGTAGCCATATTTCAGGGTATTTTGGAAGAGGATGAAGAGGAGAAGGAATTTGTACAACACTTGGATTATTGCATGGTTGAACATTTGGTGGAGGTTGTTGGACTAACATTGAACCTTAGGTGGAGGTGATAAGTGAAGTTTCAGTTGAAGAAGAGGCAGACTGAGTGTTAGAACTAGTTGTAGGAGTAGTCGTTTGAGTACTGTAACTAGTTAAAATAACACTAATTGTTGGAATGGAAGTTGTGGAAGTGAGTGGAGTTAATGGAGGTGAATGGGGTGGATTTTGGATAAGACCTCGTTGGTGGTTCACTCTGATTCAGTGTTCTTTTTTTTCCTTCGAGAAGTATCAATAGGAAATTCAAAAGGAGGAGTTCTTGTCTTTTGAGTTTCTAATTGAGTTAATATTCATCTAGGTTGTAAATAATATGAAACACTATCCCTCCCCCTCCCTCACATCATCTCTCCCCCAATGAGCTTTCACCTCCCACCTCCCACCTTCCTCTAGTCCATAAATCCCACGCCCCCTCCCCTCCACTCTACACTCACCTCCCATGCTTCCACCTCCACCCATCACTCCCCTCCACTAGCTCCCCCTCCCTCTCTCCCACACTGCCACCTCTGCGCAACACACCCTTCTCCCATTCATGCTCGCTTCCACCTCCACCCTCACTACTATCCTTCCCCTCGCACATACTCTGGCTGTTTGGCTTCCTCCCATCTCACATCCTCTGCCCTCCATCAACTCCAACACATTCTACATTCTCAATTTGAAAGATTTTTGTGACATCCAAAGTTCATGATATCATATAGTGGATTTAATGCAGCACATTATCAACTACAACTAGAAATTTATTCATAATGGTAATGGAATGACTGTATATTAAATGTATAGTTGTAAAATCATGTTCATGCACATGTAAGGCCATATAAAATAAAAAGTGAAATTGTGTTATGTGTATATATAATTTTTCATTATCCTCCTTTTTGAAGCTTCAAAATTTTGAGAGCAAGTTCTTTCATGGTTTACAAGTGTAATATTCCAAATTAGGAAAAACAGGAATATAGAACATAAAACTAGAAATTGTAGTAAAATGTAATTACATCAAAATGATAAGATCATATAGCCATTTTATTATATCAGAAAATGAGTATAATATCTTGAGGAAAAAGACACACAAGCTAGGCCAAAACAAGCCTCAAATGACCTAGTACATAAAACATGAAATACTACTGCTATACAAATTGTCAGAAGGCTCATGACTGCATAGTCCTATGGAGAATAACTGCAAGGTAAAACTATAAATACATAGAACTATTGATATAGGGCTTATAAAATGTTGGGATCACAGATCTAGGCTCTCTAGCACCATTCCAAGATAACCTAGAAGGGGTTTCCAGAAACACACAATATGAAAATTGCAGCCACGGGGCTGAATTATGCTCTGAAACTGTGTGAATATTGGGAGGTGGCTGATATGATATAAAAATGGCTGAAAATAATCCCAATAGATCCTCCCAAGGAAGGGTTTCTCCCCTCACTAGCAAACAAGCTCAAAAACTTAGGTACTTAACCCTCCACTGCAACTGCCCTACAAAATAACACAATTCCTGAAGGAGACTGCACTGTTGAAGGTGGCTGAAGCTTGGCCTAATGACAGATGGTGGAATGAATCTCAAAGGAACCTCTCCTGAGTGGGCACTCGATTTCCCCCAAGGATGACGGTTTTATTTCTGCTAGGAAACACCCTTGTGCTAAACAACACAACAGACTCCGCTAAACAGCTAAAGCGTGCAGAAAGTCATAAAGGGATAAACATACAAAATATTCAGAATTCCTTTTATGGCTTCAATCCTCTTTGTTATATTCTTTGTGAACTTCCTCACCCTTAGTCCCACTCGTTAAGTATGCTACTCTCATGGAGACTCCCTCCCACTATGACTGCATTGTCCTCTAATAACACTCCACTACCTCCATGACAACACTATTGATTTGGTCAACCTTGGCCCCATCCACATGCTTTAACCCCCATTCACACCTATGACTGCGTTATTCAACTGATACAATGATCCACATTCACATGAGAAGTGGTTTTATTCCTACTAAAGAGATTTATGGGTATATCTACCCTCTTATTCATCTATCTTATTGACAAAAGAAAAAGAAAAATATTCTAACTAACTGAAAGCTAATTAGGAACATTACAGTACTCCCCTGCAAAATGTTGCTTGTCCTCAAGCAACTGCAAAGGTGGATGCTACAAAATCTTCTCTCCTTCCCCTGTGGCAGCCTCATCTTATAAATTTCTCCACTAAGATTTTCTCTAATCAACCTGCCCCTTAACTACCCCTCTGAACTGTCTAAGTTAGCCTTTGGTGATAAAACCAAATGGCTCACATCATAAAGAAGTGGGATGTCCATGGTGGCAACTAAATATTGTCTAATGGCCTCATTGAGGTATGGGACATGAAAATTTTGGGGATCTCACTCCCAACGAGAATATCCAACCCATGTATTACTCCTCCAACAAGATGGATCACCCGATGTGGCCCGTAGAAAAGCTTCTCACTCTCCTTCTTCTTCAATTTAAATGGTCTATATGGATGAAAATTGAGATAGACCAAATTTTCCAGCCCATGCTGTCTCTCTCCCCATCCATGATCTGTGTAGAACTTCTGTTGATCTTGGGTTGTAGCAAGGTTGTCCTTAAGACACGTGAATACATCCTGACTCTATAGGATCCAATCTTTGGTTCTAGGAACCTTGATTTCTCCAACCATCCTAAAAAAAATGAATAGAACATCATCACCATATGGAACCATAAATATATTCACATTGATTACCTTATGAAATGTCGGATGGTGACAATAGTCTCCCAAGTTGAACCAGCACAGCTCTGCTCCTTGCTGCCTCAGAACATAATGTGGCAAGTAGCTTCCCAACCACTTTCTTACTGCCTCTATTTTTTCATTTTCCTAGGGGTAGTAACTAATATTTCATGTCAACTGGGTACACCCCAAACAAGACATCACCTGCCCAAAGGAAGTGGCTATCTCTTTCACTGACTTTGTTCCCAAGAATGCCATGAAGTCCAAGGAGACGCTTGATCTCTTGTGGATAAATGCACTATGAATAAATGGGAAAGGAATGTAAATTATTTCTTAGTTGACCAATGATTATAAAGTTACAATCATGTTGAGGCCTCAAAATTCCATTGCAACAACATGGGGGAAAATCACCCGGTCTGGAACTTAGAGCAAGTCCTTTTTTGTTTGGTGTAGCGGCTCTGACTGGGGATAAAAGGACCAATTTACCAATAAGGATGATGAGGGTGTGTTTTGTTTATAGCACGCAAATGGGAAATGATTTAATATATCATATGAATTTAACTAAAAATATCTATTCTATTATATACCTGGGAGTGTTCATTCCTTAATGCGATATAAAAATATATCTCCCAATAATTGGTAACGAAGATTATTGAAAAGTTGAAAGAGATGAAATTTATGTAAAATTAAGTCTTTTGAAAATATAGTTTAATCAAAAGGATTCTGAAATATATATCGCATTTATACATTTGATTTATGTATGAGATAAGTAATCATAAACAAATATCATTGCAGAAGTGCATTTAACATTCACTTATGATAACAAATCTAATATATAATACAGATAAAAAGATGTATGTTAAATTTAGAAGCCAAATTTAATATAACGTGTAAAAGTACCATATATACGATGTTATACTCATTCATACCGACAATATTTTTCTTCTCCTCTTCTCTTTCAAGCAATTCAAAGAGTACAATAGTGCAACTTCAATTAAACAACTTCAATGTCAAAAGATAATAGATTTTGTTCTATTAATTTATCAAGGCATTCACAAACTTACAAAAGTGGATTATTTTCAAATGTTTTTGACAAATTTATGGACCTTTCTCTAAATTCATGAGAAGGGTTTAAATACTAAACTAAAATATTTTTAAAATATATTATTACATAAAAATCGGAGGAGGTTTCAAACAACCATCCTTGTAATGAGTAAACTTAAACTACAATCTAGGAAATAAAAATAGCAACATTCTTTAGTGGGTTGATCCTCTTTGCGCACTTGATCTCTGAGGTGACAAATATATAGTATTAGCTTGAGCTGAGCTGGGTGTGTAATCCTGCATCTGACTTGGCCTTTAAACATTTCATTCGAAAGTGTTGGAAATGATTTCTTAGTAGAATCAGTTAATGACTGTAGATTTAGTCACTGATGATAAGGTTTGATTAGAAAATTCTAGTAATTTTCCTGATAAAACATATTTATATTTTTATTAGTTTCCACCTGTGTATCTGTACTTTCATTCCACTATTCTTCTAATGGTTTAAGCCTTGAGAGTACTTCTACTGTGGATTCTTTAATAAATTCATTTGTTAAAATTTGTTCATTAACAGATTCTTTGATTCCATTTATCATATTTGATGCCTTTGTCGTTGCCTTCTCTACTTTTCTGAGCTGCATTTCCTAATATTTAAATAAAATCTCTTTATGAAACCTATCTATCTTAGGGAGGTCAACTTTGTTTCCTGCATCATACCCTTTCCACTGAATGAACTCAGTAATATTATTTTCAGCCTTTTCACATTAAAGCCTCCTGTTAGCCACTTGTTGGATCAGAATCTTTCTTGTATCATAGTACGAAATGGTGATTAAAATTTGTTGACAAAAGGTTTCTTGTTGCTGCTTTAGCTTTCCATTCATTTCCAGTGCTTCTTCTATTAATTTTTCTACTCGAGGCTGACTTTTCAATTTGTCCATTGCTGCTTCAAGCTGTGTTTCTTTCTTAGTAATTTGTACTTGCTACTAAAATTTTAGTCTTTAAAAATATTTTTGGAATTGAGACATTTTCATCTCGATTTTCTTATTTGTTTTAAGCCTCTCCTATTCTAGTTGTCCCTCCAGTTCCTGAACTTTATCTTCTTTTTGCTTAAGTATAATTTTTACCTCTATAGCTTTGTCAATGGTAGCAATAGCATATGCTCATGCAAACTATGATAACTTAGTCATTCCATAGAACATCTACACATTCATCATTAAGATTTGAAACTAGTTCATCAATTCTTATTCTCTTTCTTCTTTTAACTACAACCTTATGATTCGGGTTGTATAAGACATCAAGTGGGGTGTATCTTCAATATTTAAAAAAATATGTTCTGTACCGCATGTTGGGATGATCTCTTGATCGTGAATTTTTGGTACCTGCTGTAGTGGCATTCCATTTTCCACTAAGTTCTAGGACTGCTATGGAGTTTGGAAACTTTTTTATTCATCATCATTAGGTTTTGGTGGTGGTGGTGATTCCATTTCTTCAAAAAGCGTTTCCCATTCTATTTTAAATCCTTTGCTTGAGGTTTCTCTCTCTGCTCAACTTTATTCTGGATATGTTGAAATTCCTTAGAAGATGATTCCCCACCATTAATTTCTCCTTTAGTTTACATCTCAATCCCTTTAATCACTTTCTCAATTATTTTCTCAAGACTCTCATTCCTTCTCCTAGATTCATTGTCAGAGTGATTTGAATTCTGAGAGTGGTGTTGTGATTTTTTTGACTCATGATTTGATTTCTCTTGAGATTCATCTTCTGACATATCTTTAGCCTCATTATCTAGACTAATGCGGGGAGTTTTACTATTGACATTTTCAATAAATAATAAGTCCAAAGGGATTGTTTCTAGCATCTTTCTTCTATATACTTGAAAAGCCTCAAAGTTTGTTTTATTGAGTTGATTGGATGAAATTTTCAATACATCTCTGAACTTCTCCACACCTTCAAATAAATCATCAAACATATATTTCTCATTCACAAAAGGTTTAAGTTTAATATCAGTGGTAAAATTATTAACCACACCATTAAGATCATATGACTTCTTTGGAATTATAGCCATATTTAAAGAAGTGATATCTGAAATATCTTTAGTTGCATGACCAATGTCGAAAATAGAAAAAGTGTCACACTGTAAAGGGAAAGTAGGCCAAATGTCCATATTGGAATATTTGAGTTTTTTGGTCATGCCGCCTACTAGAAGTTGGTAGGAAATTTCCTTGGCTAGGACCTTATCAGGAACATATTAAGAAAAAGTATGGGGGGAAGAATAACTCCCAAAAAATATGATATAAGTGATTTTTTCTTTAGAAAACCCTCTAGCAACAAGTAAAATATTTGTGCTAGCTTCCTTAGAAATCCTAGGGGCTCTTTCATTAAATATTATTTGATGGACTGGTAACATAAATCTGTTACAAACTTTATATAAATGCAGATGAAACTCAAATTCCCATAGTTATTTAAGGTAATTATGAATTGGAGTGGGGTCCTGGCTTGTCCATTTCCATCCCATGATAGGAAGCTTGAACAAAAGAAAATTGCATCCATAATGTAAGAACTCATGTAGAAGGGAGGTATTGTTCTAGTGGAATAGACTCTATTTTCCCTATAGTCCATTATGGTTCTAGCCATATTATCAGACAAAATGGTTACCCAATTCATCATAAATGAAATTACAATTGCATCAATCAAAGAAAATCATTCTATTGAAAATATATTGGTATCTGGTTTAGCAAATAACCTACATAGCATTCCAGTTGCATAACAATAAGAGGAGGGTAACTGTGCTATCAGGTACAAACCAAGTTTATCCTGCTTTAGCTTGCGTTGATCTTATTTCCATCCCTTTATCACTTTCATGAGGTATGTATTCTTCTTCGTAAATATTTGGACAAAATATTTATCATAATTATTCTGCATCATGGGCAAGTGATACATTATCCATAAATCCTCTACAGTGAATGAGCCAATATTCTCCAGGTTAGAATTCTATAATGATCTGTCTGCTATGTTAAGGTTGTCAATGACCCATTTTACCATAGTTATGCAGGGTAATGTCTTCGGCCTCATCGTTATTCTGTGAATAAATGAACATGCAACTTCAAAGTAAGACAGGTCTGATGATATTGCCCCATCTGTTGTTACTGTTTTCACTAATTCTATTGGTTGTTCTCCCTCAAAAATGTTGTACTTTGCATACCATGAATAACTCCCACAATCCTTGTTGCATTTTGTGTCTGAGAACAATGGAGGCATGTCTGTTTCTTCTATAGTGGATGTTTGGGCAATTGCCTTGCCTTTCTTTTTCATTCTAGTTATTCTTACTTCATTCGGAAATTTCCTGAATTCAAGTGAAACGAGTATATTCAGATCTGAGATGAATAGAGAGAAGGATAAAGAATAGAGTTAAAACATCATAATCAAAATATGGTTCTCTAAATTAAAAAGACGCCTCAAGTAGATATCAATATTTTGAACCCTGCACCCATTCAATACTGTTAATAACCCATAGATATTTCTATGAAATCTCTTACACACCTTACGCAATATGTCTCATCTAATGATCTAAGACATTATATTTTGTAACGGATTGATTAGATAAGAATAATTTCATGCACTTGAGTAATAATTGTTTATATCGCACATCACAACTTTTAACATATACCAATAGTTATGTTTTTGCTACCGATGAGTCTTGCGAAATGCAATCTGCGGAAATCACACATCACAACTTATTGCAGTGTATAAAAATTTCCTTTTTTTCTCTCTCTGCGAGACACAAAATGCACTAAAGACTCATTTTGTTGCACTTTATCGGACTTTTGGATACTTTTAATTGTTCGTTTATTGTTTCATAGGGTCTGACTCATCGCAATTTTTTCGAAATGTTATAAGTTTTTTCTTTTAAAAATGCACGACGCGATTTCTCTTTTAAAGCTTTTCAATGTGGATTTTGTATAATTAAAAAATATTGAATTGCATATCGAAATTCACAAATCGTATATGTATTATAAATTTTTTGGCTTGTAAGTTATGCAATTTACGGTGAGCACTTTGAAATAAAAGCATAAATGAAAAATCCTTTATTCCTAAAGTTTTACGACTTATGCTAAAATGAAATCATGCTTATAAATTTATATTTATTTTTTAAAAGGTCCCCATTTATTATTAAAATAAACGGGGGGTGTTGTAAAGCACAACAAATCCTTACCATGTATTTTTGGCAAGCTAGTGATGAATTCCATAGATGAGCTCTCCCACCTCTCTCTCGGAAAATGAAGTGACCGTAACAACCTTGCAGGATGTTTGTTTTCCTCCTCATTTTTCAAGAAAAATACACACTTCCTTACATGTTGGAGCACATACTCCTTGAGACCCTCCCATGAGAATCTCTCCCTAATGGCCTCATATGTCCTGATGAAACCTTGGTGGCCAGAAAGGGGTGAATAATGTGCTGCATGTAGAACCTTCTCCTTGAGCTTAGAGTCTCTAATCAAGAAGATCCAATCCTAGTAATAGATGACTCCATCCATCACTCTATATCTCTCATCAATCAACTTTCCATTAATTACCTCACATGTGAAGTGGTTCTTGGAACACTCCACCAATAGATGCGACTCCAAATCTGGATCCACACTCATCAATGATAGCACTGCTTGCCTCCGTGATAAGGAACCTATCACCTTATTGCTTCCCTATTTCACATGTTAAATGTCAAAGCCACATGCCAGAATTCTGCTAACCCACTTTGAATGCCTCCTTTGAAAATGCTTTTGCTAGAGAATAGATTGAAGTTTATGGTGGTCAATGTTCACTTGGAAGCTATTGCCCATCGAAAACTTCCTGAGTTTGGCCAATGCATGCATGAAGGCCAGCAACCCCTTACCATATATGGAAGACTCCTTCTTATGTGGAAGTATCTTCTGACTCTCAAAGGCTATGGAATATCCCTCTTGCACCATAATTTTTCCATCATCCACACCTAAAGCATCACCTTTCAGCACAAAAGGCTTGGTGAGAGTTGGTAATACTCATACCAAACAAATATTCACCTCCTCCTTGAGCTAATCAAAGGCCCTATATGTTTTGTTGGTCCCATCTAAGGTTCTCCTCTTAGCTAGATCTGTGAGTGGTGACACTTGTTGTGAAAACTCTTTAACCAACTCCTACTTCGGTGGCCTTCTTGGTGAAATGCCTCCAAACACTACAACATCATGGTCTAGAGTAGACTACATATCTGAGTGGAATGATTTGTCCTTGCTTCCTCTGCACATATTAGTGTACATATTATGTGAAAAGGCTTCTTAAGGTGGATAGTCTACATGCCCCTGATCATTTGATGCTTACCGCTATTCTTATCTATCCACTCCATCTGCAAGGTCTCCCAATCTATGGTGACCTTCCCTAGTGTAATCAACCATTATACACCCAATATCACATTGGTTTCAGGAATAACGACCACAAATAAGTGATCAGTCAAAGTGTATGTCCCCAAGGTTACATAAAATTCCAGAATATACTTCACATATTGCATGGTTCTAGTTCCCGGAACCAAAACTGAGAATCCTTCAAAATCATCAATGGGTATTGTTCACCTCTGCACTAACTGAGCATCAATAAAATTGTGGGTGGCCCCACTTTCTATTAATATTGATACCCGCTACCCCTGAACTATACCTCGAACTCTCAAGGTCAGATACTTGGGTACTGCTCGCAAATATGAAAGGGCCCCTCCAATTGGAGAAAATTACCCATTCCCACCTCCTGCTAGTGGTGGATGTTTCTCCTAGTGTCACAACATTGTTGTCTCCTTCTGGCTCCTCTTCTCCCTCTTATTCACTATCATATAATACCTCAATATAGTGCACCTTTCCTTGCAGCACACCGATGTCCTGGTGCCCATGGTTCTTGGCAAGTGAGGAAAATATTCCTCCTCCTCAAATCTCTTCGAACATCATCACTAAGGGGTCATTTTTTTTGGTTCTCGTTTGGGGGAGGAACCTTCACATCTTTTCCATTTGACTAGAAAGTGGGATTTTTCTGAAAGGGAGTTCTTGCCCTTAGCAAAGAATCTTATAAGTCCCTAGCACTTTCGATGGCATCTTGGAGTGTAGTTGGTCTAGTGGAATTTACCAACCCATGCAGAGGCTCTACTAGCCCATCAATGAACATATAAACTCTCCTAGTTGTAGATAAATTTGGCACCATGAAATTTTTTTTTAGAAATTCAGAGATATAGGTCTCTGGATTACCTGATTACTTCATCTTAGTTATCTCAACAAAAGGTGGTGTTGGATCTCTTCGATCAAATATTTCCACTAACGTCTGGTTGAATTCTGCATATGCAGTCACATTGGCATGCCCCAATGTAGAAATATCATGAAACCACCATTCATGTGCCCCACCCTCAAGGTGTAGTGCTTCTATATTAATGGCTTCAATCTATGGTATTTGGTTCAACTACAAATATATGTCTAGTTTCTCCACCCAAGACATGGTTGTGAATTTGTATGACCCATCAAAAGTAGGGAGAAAGAATCTAACAATAGTATGTTGTCGATCACTATTCTTCATGTACCCTCCACTCTTACTGCTATTCCAGTGTTTCCTGTTATCCTTTATCTGAAAAAAATTCTGAAATTTTATATTATCTTTGATTATTTGATATTGAGATTCATACTTCAGAAAATAATCTTCAAGAGTATATTGTTCTTCGGGTCCTACACCTCCATTTCATACTGCTAGGAATGTAGGCATAGTGTAGCATTGGGAGACTTGCTACATTGTTGGTTTCTCACACCAGTAGTGTCAAGTGCCAGAGATTTCTCCATGTATAACCCTTCTTGGGGTCTCTTTATGTCTTTCCATCCTCATCTCTTTGATTTCTCTAGCAATATCCTACATAGTTTAGAGAGGAATCTTTGAAAATTTCTTTTCATCAATTTCTCTGAATATTGGAGTCTTTCCTTTATCTTCTTCGATGCTTACATAATCAAACATTTGTCTTCTATTGATGTAAATATTCTCCCTTTCTATGAGAGTCACTTCTTCTTCTGATGACATAGATGTGATGTCTCGCAGGTTGAGTAAAGATTATGCTCTAATACGACTGTAATATTCCAAGTTAGGAAAAACGGGAATATATAACATAAAACTGGAAATTGCAGTAAAATATAATTACATAAACATAAGAAGATCATAGAGCCATTTTATTATATATCATAGTAGAAAATGAGTACAAGATCTTGAGGAAAAAGACACTCAAGCTAGGCCAAAACAAGCCTCAAATGACCCAGTACATAAAACATGAAATACTCCTGCTATACAAATTTCAGAAGGCTTATGACTATGCAGTCCTATTGAGAATAACTATAGGGTAAAACTAGAAATACATAGAACTATTGATACAGTTCTTAGAAAATGTCGGGATCAAAAATCTAGGATGTCTAGCATCATTCCAAGACAACCCAAAAGTGGTTTCTGAAAATACACAATATGAAAATTGCATCCCTACGGCTAAATTACACTATGAAATTGTGTGACTATTGGGAGGTGGCTGATCTGATATAAAAATGGCTGAAACTTCTCCCAGTGGATCCTCTGAAGGAAGGGTTTCTCCCCTCACTCGAATACAAGCTCAAAAACTTGGGTACTTGACCCTCCACTGCAACTTCCCTGCAAAATAATGCAATTCCGGAAGGAGACTGTTAGGTCCCTATATTAGTAGTATAGTCCCTTATTGTTGTTAGTATAACCCCCTTATTGTTATTTTTGTACCCTTGTAACCATAATATTGTTATTATTGTGCCCTTACATTATTATTGTTAGGTCGACTAGGATTATATTGTGACCCCATGGAACCCTATATATAGAAGGAGGTTTTGGTCATTTATATCATCCAAGAATTGTTCATTTATGTAATGGATTGGAGGTTTCCCCCTCGAAGTGGCTTATTTCTAAGGCTTTGATCTCTCTTTTCTTCTATTTTTGGATCTGGTTTCATAACATTTGGTATCAGAGCTTTGGATTCTAGGTTTTCGCTGCACCAAATAGGTCATCGTGGAATTTTCGCTATAAAATTTTTTCTACGAATTTTCAAAAGCTAAAATTTTTACACAGTGAAGAAGAAATCTTGAGGAATGTCGTGGAAAAACTTCAGATCTTGGTTCATAATATTTTAGAAGATATGATCTGTGGAAGTTAGGTATTTATTCGGGTTCCCGAATTTCACCTAAACAACTCATCATGGAATTCTCACTATCAATTTTTTTTCTATGAAGGGTAAGAAGCTGGTTTTTTTATAGCTCGAAGCCGAAATCTGGAGGAAGCTCGTATAAAAATTTCAGATCTCGGTTCACAATATTTTAGGAGATATGATTTGTGCAAGTTAAGGCTCTTGGATTTCATCTTAAAGCGGTGACCGTGGAAAAATCGTCATAAATCTGTCTCTGAGCATCGGATTGGAATTCTATAAAAGTTAGCCACAAATAAATAGACTATATTTTTCTATGTATAAATTTCAGAGTCGAAGGAGGAAACAGTGACACATGGCATGCCGTAAAAGTTCACTCTACTGAACCAGTACATAATTAGGTCATTGTGGTAGATTGGGCATAGATTTTCCTTGAAGAATCCAAATTAGGTCTGATCTATGGTATTTGAAAGAATATTCATAGGGCTACTATAGGACCAAATTTCAAATATTTAAGATCCGAAATCACAAAGATAATTTAGTTTCAATATCAAGCTCCTCAAAAGAAAGAAAAAGGTGTGTATTTTTTCGAATTACATAAGTCTTGTTTGGAAAAATAGTTTGAATTTATTCCAAGGGAGTATTGAAGAATAAATATCAGCATTTGGTTCTAAAATTCCCCCTAAATGAGTTCAAAACCCATTAATACTTCGTAAGGCTCTACTATGACTCATGAAGACAAATAAATGCAACATAAGATATCAAAATTACAAAAGCCAGTGCACCAAATTTCACTTTCGCAAAGAGAAACAAAAAATGAAATGGAATTTTTGGAGGAAGGTGTGGAAACTAAGATGGATGGTTTGAAGAAAAGTGTGGAAGCTATGATGGATGGTTTGGAAGAAAAGATGGATGGCATGAAAGTTGGCATGGAAGCTAAGATGGATGACATGGAAGATAAGTTTGATGAAAAAATGAAAGACAACATGGAAAACATGAAGAATGATCTAAAAGTACACGTCGAAAGTTTGGAAAAGTTGATACAAGAAATTTTTCCTAATGGCGAAAATATAGTAGAGGAAACTCATGATGAGAACAAAATAAATGTTAATTGTTATTTCATAAACTCTAATGTTGCATGGAAGAGCCACCATATTCCAAAGATGCATATGAGGAAGTTTGATTGCAAGGATCTCGTAACATGGATACTACATATGGAACAATATTTTGATCTCAATAATGTGTAAAACACACAAAATGTATGCATTGCAACTTTACTTCTAGAAAAAAATACATTTGTATGGTATCGTTGGCTTTTCTCCTGTAAAACAATTGTCACTTGGTCAATTTTTACGGAGGACATGATAGTACATTATGATGATACAAAGAGAAACACCTTCTTTAGGCAATTGATAAATCTCAAACAAAAGTGTTATGTGTTGGAGCACATTGAGGACTTCCAAAAATTGAATATAAGGGTAACTAATATTCTAGAGGAATGCAAGATTGATGTCTTCATAGGTACTTTAAAGGATAACATCCAATATGAGGTTTGCGTTTGGGAACCTGATTCATTGGAGAAGGCTTTCAGGTTGGCAAGAAAAATTAAATGTAAAATTATGGCGACAAGGAAGCCTACCACTCACATCTATAAAGACGGAAGTGTTGCTACTCCTAGACTTCCACAACCTACAAGGTTGACACCACAACAATTGGAAGAAAAAATAACAAAAGGGCTTTGCTACAATTGTGACAGCAAATACACTAGAGATCATAAGTGTGCTGACAAGAAATTATTTTACATAGATTCTGAAGAGGAGGAATAAAATGAACAATAAACTTCAAAATAAGAGGATATACACCAGGAACCAACCCTAGAAAAAGAAGAAATGAGTCCAACCATATCGTGTAATGCATTGGCAGGAATGACCACTCCTCAAAATCTTAAGATAGAAGGACATATCAAGAAGAAAAAGGAAATAATGTTGATTGATTCAGGTAGTAACCATAATTTTATTCATTGTAAGGTAGCCAAGGAATTGAATTTCTTCTTATACCCACCACCAGAATGTCAAGTGATGGTTGCAAATGGAGGGACTATAAATTGCTTTGGAAAATGCCATAATATCAAGCTAACCATGGGGGAATATCTATTGAATAGTCCAATGCTTTCCATTCCAATGGGAGGTGTTGATGATGTACTAGGAGTAAAATGGTTACAATCATTGGGGACAATAGCTTTTAATTTTCAAGAAATTTTCTTGAATTTTTCTCGAAAGGAAAGGAAGTTGAATTACGGGGTACCGCAGGGAAGTTGGGAAAGATAATAAGCTCTAATGTCATGAAATATCTTCTGAAGAAAGAACAACGAGGTGTAATTTCACAATTATCCTCACTAGAAGTTCTAACATCAAAATCTTCCATTTCTGCAGATCTACAAAAAGTCTTGGATAATCATTCCAAATTGTTTGAAACTCCCAAAGTACTCCCACCTATTTGTGATCATGATCATGCTATTCATTTAATTCCAGGAAGCGTTCCTCCAAACATCAGGCCTTATATGTATCCTTATATACAAAAGAGTGAAATTAAATATATGATTACAAAAATGTTAGAGGCTGGTATAATTCAACCTATTCAACATTCTTCCTTTGCTCCAGTAGTATTGGTGGACAAGAAGGATGGATCATGGCACATGTATCTAGATTATAGGGAGATCAAAAAGCTCACTATTAAAGCTAAATTTCCCAATCCTATGATTCATGAATTATTGGATGAATTAAATGGAGCAATTTGTTTTACCAAGTTGGATCTTTGTTCAGGATATCATCAAATTGGAATGAAGGCTGAAGATATTCCGAAAACAACATTTTGAACTCATGAGGGTCATTATCAATTTTTGGTCATTCCTTTTGGCCTTACCAATGCAACCTCTACATTTCAAGGGTTGATGAATTCCATTTTCAAACCCTTCATTAGAAAATTTGTCCTAGTATTTTTTGATGACATACTAATCTATAGCAGGTCTTGGAAGGATAATGTTCAACATGTTGATAGGGTGCTCAAAATATTGGAGGAGAAACAACTATATGAAAAAAATTCCAAATGTTTCTTTGGAGTGTAAGAGGTGGAATATCTGGGTCATATTGTATCTCACGAGGCTGTTAAGGTTGACCCTAACAAATTTAAATCCATTAAGGAATGGAAAGTCCCCACAGCCATAAAGTAATTACGATGATTTCTCGGGTTAACAGGGTGTTATCGCAAGTTTGTTAAGAATTATAGGAGAATAGCAACACCTCTAACCACATTATTGAAGAAAGATGCATTTTCATGGAATCCCGAAGCAACTAAGGCCTTTGAACATCTTAAAGAGGAAATGTGCCTCACACCAGTCTTAGCTACACCAGACTTCAAAAAAACCTTTATTGTGAAATGTGATGCTTCAGGACATGGAAATGGTGTTGTTTTAATGCAATAAGGAAGACTCATTTCTTTTGAAAGTCATCCAATCAAAGGAAATTATTTGCAGAAAGCTATTTATGAGAGGGAAATGTTGTCAATACTATGTGCACTAAAGAAATGGCGACCTTACCTAATGAGAATACACTTCAAGGTAAAAAATGATCATGATAGTCTTAAACACTTTTTGGAACAAAGACTATCTTCATAAGAGCATCAAAAATGGGTCACAAAGATGTTGGGTTATGACTTTGAAATCATCTACAAAAAAGGGAAGCTAAATGTTGTTGCAGATGCACTCTCAAGAAAGAATGAAGAGGTGGAAGCATTGCTTTGTGCCATTTCTATTATTCAACTAGATTGGATAACTGAAGCAAGGGATGAATGGAAGAAGGACAAATAAGTGTGGACACTCACTCAAAAGTTGCAGCAAGATCCTAGTACATCTGATACATTTCGTTGGAAATTTGATTCCTTATGGTACAAATATCGCTTATATATTTTCAAGAATTCCCAACTAAAACAAAATATTATTTTGGAATTGCATGCTTCTCCTTTAGGAGGACACTAAGGATTATTAAAAACTTACCATAGGGTGAAGAAATAATTTTTTTTGGATGGACTTAAATCTGATATTCAAAATTTTGTGGAGGAATGTTTGGTTTTCCAGCAAAATAAAGTTGAGACAATTAAGACCCCGAGTCTTCTACAACCTTTTTCCATTCCAGTTCAATGTTGGGAGGAGATTTCAATGGATTTTATCACAGGTTTACCTAAGTCCGAAGGAAAGAGTGTCATCATGGTGGTAGTTGATAGACTTACCAATTATGCACTCTTTTGGGCATTATCTCATCCATTTAAAGAAAGTACAGTTGCTACGACATTTATGGAAACAATTCAAAAGCTAAATGGAAACCCAAGGATTATTGTAAGTGACAGAGATCCCATTTTCACTGGAAATTTTTGGATGGAGTTATTTTATTTTTTGGGTACTCCACTAGCTCATAGCTCGTCTTATCATCCTTAATCTGATGGTCAAACTGAGAGAGTGAATAAATTTTTGGAAGGATATCTTTTTTGTTTTGTATCTGATAAGAAAACACAATGGGTCAAGTGGTTACCTCTCACTAAATGGTGGTATAACACTTCCTTCCATACTGCATCAAAAATGACCCCATTTATGGCACTTTATGGATATCATCCACTGTCCATCACGTCTTCTTTAAGAGAAAATTATAAGGTTTAGGCAGTGGAAGATCAAATCGAGCATCAATAAGAAGTTCTCCAACTCTTAAAATATAACCTAAATTTGGCACAAAATCAAATGAAACAACAAGAATATCAACATCATAGCGATAGAAGTTTTGAAATAGGAGACTGAGTATATTTATAGATACAACCATAAAAACAAATTCCCCTCAAGCAAGCTAAGAAGGATAATAAATTATCGCTAAAGTACTATGGTCCTTACAAGGTGTTGCAAAAGATTGGTACTATGGCATACAGATTGGAGCTTCCCACTTTTTCGTGAGTGCATCCATTTTTCCTTGTTTCATGCTTAAAGAAGGTTATAGGGGACAATATTCGAGTTCAAACAATATTTATAGAACTTGATGAGGAAGGAAAAATCAGATTGGAATCTGAAGAAGTCACGGAAACAAGAACTTAACAACTACTAAATCGATCAATTTTAGAATATCTCATAAAATGGAAGAACATACCCACTGAAGATTCTACATGGGAGGATGATAATTTTATAAAAAATCATCCGGAGCTACTCAAGCATTGAGGAATTTTTTTTTTTAAGGAAAGGGGCATGTTAGGTCCCTATATTAGTAGTATAGTCCCTTATTTTTGTTAGTATAACCCCCTTATTTGTTTTGTTATACCCTTGTAACCCCAATATTTTTATTATTGTGCACTTACATTATTATTTTTAGGTCGGCTAGGATTATATTCTAACCCCATGGACCCATATATATAGAAGGAGGTTTTGGCCATTTGTATCATCCAAGAATTGTTCATTTATGTAATGTATTTGAGGTTTCCCCCTCAAAGTAGCTTATTCCTAATGCGTTGATCTCTCTTTCATTATACTTTTGGAGATGGTTTCATAACATAGACTGTGCTGTTAAAGGTGGATGAAGCTTGGCCTGATTCCAGATGGTGGAATGAATATCAAAGGAACCTCGCCTGAGTGGGCACTCAAAGTCCCCCGAGGATGAGGGTGGGATTTCTTCCCGGAAATACCCTTGTGCTAAACAACACAACAGACTCTGCTAAACAGCTGAAGCATGCAAAAATTCATAAAAGACTAAACATAAAAAATATTCAGAAATCATTCTATGGTTTACATCCCATTCCTTATATTCTTTGTGAAAATCCTCACCCTTGGTCCCTATCATTAAAGATGTTACTCTGATGGAGACTCCCTCCCACTATGACTGCTTTGTCCTCCAATAACTCTCCACTACCTCCATGATAGCGTTGTTGATTTGGTCAACCTTGACCCCATCCACATGCTTTAACCCCCATTCACATATAAGAGTGATTTATTCAACTGATACAATGATCCACATTCACATGGGAAGTGGTTTTATTCCTACTAAAGAGATTTATGGGTCTCTCTACCATCTTATTGCCAAAAGAAAAGAGTAATATTCCAACTAGCTGAAAGATAATTAGGAATATTACAACAAGTATGGTAGCTAGATGCCTTTCTATTGGGTTGAATAGAGGACCAAAAATCATAGTACAAGTATTTTCCCATTATGTTATTGGAAAAGCTTCTTGGCCCCTCATAATTTTGTATGAATATATCGTTGATATATGGAATATATATATATATAAAAACAACGATAGGTAAAGAGTTACTGATACTGCCTGGTTTTAAATTGGGACGTTTCCCTTTTGCATGTATTAAAGTTTTCTGTGCATGAGTGGTGCAACATATGAGCTTTGGATCAACGTGGTTGTATTTGGTGAGCAATGCATGTTATTCAAAAGTTAAAAAAAAAAAATTATACTAGAGCACTTCCCTTCTGTATTAAGCTTGTTGTGGGAAACGTTTTGTTCATGGAGAAGTGTTATATGATAAATAAAATGACAAGAAATACTGAGGTATTAGAGTTCCTTAAAACTATAATACATTCAATTGATTATGATACAGTGAAAATAAGCAATAATTATCTATATGATATTAGAACTTGTTTACATGATGCACCTGAGAAGATTGAATTTTTTTAGCTTGAGTCATAGCTTCAGTGAGATCAACAACAACAAAATTTTCAGATAACTAAGCCCAGTACAAGAGCAGATGTGTATGCATATGTAGAAGCTCATGCTTCACCTCCCAAGCCCACCATCAGACCTTGGGAATAGCTTGTTCATAAAATGCACATAAGAGGTCTTCGATATGAAAAGGATGTGTCCTTTCATATTCCAAACTACTCCAAGCGCATAAAATTTCAGAGTGTAAGATTTCTTCATGATAGCTCACCTTCAACTATTCTAGATTCTGATCCTCTTCCATGGTAGCAACAATAGTTTGTAAAATGCCAACATTGTGATCGAGTTATCCATATGAAGGATCATTGTTTCAATCTTCATCGATGCAAGAATTGTGGTCGGCACACACATTCTTCACAGAGATGCTTCAGAAGCAAGCCTCCTGCAAGAACAAAGATTCATCTTGGACGGATAGCTTCTTCACAATGGGTAACAAAAACCAATAATATGTTTAATTCGCATGTCATAACTTGTTCTAGAACATTGAAAAACCTTGTAGTTGAGTTTTCACCATCATCTCAGCTTGTATCTGACAAGGGGAAAATCGCAATCATCTACAATCTTTGAAGCCACATCAAGTGAGCTTGAGCCACAACCTGTCATTCCAGATTCAGAGTTGTAGCCATAGACACAAATGAACATGAGCATGCCTTTGGTTGGAGGTTAGCGTTAAACCATCTATGTGAGGTTGATATTCTTCCTCTTCAAATAATTCAGGACACTTCCTCTAGCAGAAGACTTCAACTTCTTGTAATTTTTGGTAGAGTTCTAGCAAATGCATCAATAATTCCAGAGTTGGTGGTCATCCTTAAACCATCATAGGTTGTAGACCTCCCTTCCTCTAGGTTGAAGGTCTCCCTCTTCAAAATATGAGGAGAACTTCCTCGAGCAGAAGACCTTAGCTTCTTCCCAGAATTGGAAGATTTTTGGGAATTCCACTAAGAATTCCAGTGTTTTTGGTCATCCTTAAGCCACCTCTTTATGCCAACATTTCAAAGAGCTCATTCAAATTAAGTGTTTCCATGCATGCTTTTCATATTTGTATTTCAGCTCTCTTCTTGGACTCACACATACCCCTTCAGATTAATGGCGGGAGTGTTGGACACCTAATCCTCAATGGGTAGGTGTAGAAGGTGAATGGAGAAAAGGAGTCCAAGAGACCACTTGGAATGTGAAACCAAGGGTCACCTAACGTATTATATATATGAATCATGTGAATAATAATGCAACTCATGCTTATATTTTCCTTTTCCCATCTATTCTTTCCTATTTGTGTGTGTTCACCATAGGTGAGTTTAACAGAGGTGATGGACCAATGATAATGGCTCCTTTGGGAAATTTTTATGCTCATTCTTCTTTGATAATATCCATACCATCCATCTACATGTACAGATCCATAATGGGAGCCCACATGAACCCAAGATGCATCTCTGGTGGAAGCTACTATGACGAGGTGGAGGAGGAGGAGGTGGAAAAGTCTTATGACTTGAGTTTTTTGCATATTGGGACCATATTCCATTGTACATAAATGATTATCCATATAGTGGCATGAAATATCAGGGGGCTCCTCACTTGCCACTACCGCTAGGATGAGCATGGGGTCTGTTAGTGTCAGCCTTTGCAGCTTTCCTTCAATTATCAAACATGCTCTTACAAAGTGATTTTAAGGTTTCAAGGTCAAATTTTGTCATTTCAATAAGTCTTCAAGCAAAATTTGGTCACTAGGCATTAGGTCTAGGGTTTGTTTTCACTTTTTTCAAAGTTGTCCAAATGTCGTTCCATGTCACCATTTAGCTGAGTGTACCGTTATTCAGAGGGTTTTCATCATCATGTCAAGCTCCATTGGGTCATTTTACAGCTTTTTCATGCTTCAATTGTGCCTTGGTAAGGTCCATTTCCCTCTCCTAGGGTTTTGGAGGTAATTTCTCTTGGATGGTCAAATCATCGAAAAAACTTGTATCCTGATGTTCACACACCTTCCCCTATCCTTAATGTACTTTATTAAACACTTCCCATCACTGAGATCCCCCAAATTCCTCATTTTTGCACAAACCCTAGTTTCTTGCCACAACTTGGCAATCTTCTAGGCTAGGCCTGTGTTTTTCCCTTTTGGACCCCTTCCCCTCACTCAATCTCTGAGATTACACTTTCCCCTACTTCCTAACATCCCTCCCTACTTCCCAAAATTTCCCCAAGAATTTAGAAGCCCCTTATCCCCTTCATTTCGCTTCATTTCGACAAAATCCCTTGTTTCACACATCGGGATAAGTTTCACTCAAATGATGTTTCAGAGCAATACAAGATGAATTTTGGAAAAATGAGAGAGGTTTTTGTACAAAACATGCCAAGAAAGAAAAAAATCCTTCAATTTTTACACAGGTGTCATGGTTTTAGAGAAATTTCAAAAATACAATCGCCTTAGGAGAATTGATGCACCTGCAGGAAGTAGTGTTGGGAGATTTGATTTCTGACAGGGTAAATGAACTCCAAATTGACCAATTCCACTTGGGTTGGAAATTAGACTCCAATATATTTCCAACTAGCTATCACACGTACAATTTGGACACCAGGAAAGCCTCGAAAAGCCTCCTGCAAAATGCACTATGTAGCGCGCTACGCATATAAAGTGCGCGCTACGCATTGGGCCAGAACTCAAAATTTTTGTCATTTATTCACTGATTTTTGACATGGTAAATGAACTCAAAATTGAAAAATTCCACTTGGGTTGGAAATTAGACTCCAAGAGCTTTCCAACGAGCTATCACACGCTCAATTTGGACACCGGGAAGGCCTCCAAAAGCCTCCTACAAAATGCACTATGTAGCGCGCTACGCATATAAAGTGTGCGCTACGCATTGGGCCAGAACACAAAATTTTTGCCACTGCTCTTCAAAATTCAAATTCTCTCAGTCTGTTTTGCCTCATGTAAGTTTAAATCATCTTGATATTATCTTTGGTCAGTGTTTGGAGTTGTTTGAAGATCGGTTGTAAGAGTATGAATGTTGAAGAACATAAATCCTACTCTCTTGTAAAGAAATGCCTCTTTAGGGTTTGAATTTGAAGTTTTAGAATTTGACTTTGGTGCCAAAACATTCCATATCTCACTTGTATTTTCTTTCCCCACTACTTTCATATCATCATACAATGCCTCCCTTTTGCCTATTCCCTTTAAAATCACTCATATCACTTCGTCCCTCTCCTATTTCCCTATATCCCATCCCTAAAACTTGCCATTTGTTACCACTTTCCATCCTTCATATCAGTTATAGGTTCCAAAATTCCATACAGTCAAGTGACTGTACTCACATCCTTAATTTCACTTGACTCAAGCATATTTTCTTCACTTAATTGAATCATGTTGTTCCCATAGCTCATTTTCCCACAGTCCACTATTCACACGACCCTATTTCCCACATTTCCTCCCACATTTGGCATTTGAAACAAAAGCACCAAATCCTCATTCTTCATCTCATTCAAGCCAACACAGATTTTGCAACATCATGGAGGCGGACATCGATACATTATATGACCAAGACAGAGATTGCACCACTGAACTGCATACACCAGGAGGACACTGAAGCGTCGTGAAACACCTGATCCACTCCAGATTTTGGCCGAGGCTTCATTGGCTGGGAATGATACATGATGGAGGGTCTTCGCTCTGAATTTGAGCAAATTCGGAGAAGTTTTTGTCATTTTGAAATATTTTGGTGTCAAAACAGATTTTTCAGCCATACGAGTAGCGCGTCGACGCGCTCGCTTATGATTGGGACACTTGCTGGAGGAAAAATTTATATTTTTGGATTTTTCATGGTAATTTATGCATGCTCCAGTATGGCCGAAGCATTTCATCAAGTTCTGGATGATCAAAAGGCCCAAAAACACCATGAAAACCACCTTTCTGCCACCTTTTGCACCAGCAGGAAGTACTTCTTGGAGAATGACGTTTTGGAGGGGAACATGAGCTCCAAATTTAAAAATTCCACTTTGGTTGGATAGCCAACATCCAGGGCTTTCCAACAAGCTATCATGAGCTCAATTTGGACCCCGTGAAGTGCCCCAAAAGTAGGCTGAAAGGCGCGCTACGCATATAGATTTTTTGTCAAATTTTCACCTTCCAGCTCAGAATTTCGGCCAGTTGGACCAGTTTTGCTTGTGGATGTAATTTTTGAGCTATCTTGATGTAATTTTATGGTTGGCATGTAACTTGGACTCACTTTTACCTATTCTAGATGATTCACTCCTAAAAAACTAAAAATCAAGTGAAAGAATCAGTTTCCTTCCTTTTAGAGGCAAGTTGTTTGGCTGCCTATATTCTAGCTCCTTGTTTAGAATTAGTTGGAACTGCTCCTAGAAGGAGGAATTCGACCCCTAGAGGTGTGGGAAGGGGTTAGGATGGTCTATATGATGTAATTTCTCAATCATTTTCAGAGGTTGGATAGGTTGGACTCTTGGGAAGATCTTGGCACACTATTGTACATATTTTTCATATTTTGGCTAAGGGACGATCAGAGGTTTTGCAGCACCTGTTGGGATTCTTGTGGCTTTCAGTTCTTGATGGTGTTTTCTCTCAGTTTATTGTAATTTTTTTCATGTTTAATTTATGCCATTCCCTTCTTATGCTTCTGAAACTAAATGAATGAGTAAATGAGGTTGAATCCATTGATTTCAGTGCTCTGCCTTTAATTTGTTTAGTTTTACATGTTTTCGCCTGTTTGGAGAGGATTCTTTTTCTCCTTTGCCCTCTTCAGCTCCTTGTCGTTCTGATCCATCCATACACATAATAAAAAGCATCAAGACTACTTCCTACCTCGCCCCAACTCGAATTCTGCAAAGATCTGGCCTTATCCCCAGACCCAAAATTGTTTTTCCCATCTTTTCAACAAAAAACCCAAAAAATCAAAATCAAACTTTCCTATCTCTTTACTTGCCTAAAATCAGTATTCATTGTTCATTATAAGTCATCTCAGCCCCTCTGAAATCCTTTTGTCGAGATAGACCCGGAGAGAGCCCTCTCCTGTCCTCGTAGGGCTAGCTACGAGGTTGAGCGTGGTTTGATGTAGCCTTGAGTTTTACCTTATTTCAGCATAAGGTAGATTTGAGCGCTAACATAGTGCTGACCATACTGGGGAAGAAATTGGTTTGCTGGTTATTGTTGTTTGATTTATAGCTACAGACGGAGCCTGAAGTCACGCCAGGTAGCTTTCAAACTGCTCTTGCTCTGCGAGTGCATAGTAGATAAACGCTGCTTCAGTCGATCTCCGGTCTAGCTTGTAATCGCAACACTTAACTTATAAATTGCCCCAGTACATGTATCAAGTTCAGATACGATCTTTGATGGTGGACAACGTCCCGGACATAAGAAGAACTGAAATCATTCATAGGAAAACTCCAATTCAGATTGGAGCAACTGCTCTTTCTACGAGAAAATGGAAGGATCACACAAAGTTCGGGTATCTAAAGTGGAATGGTATTCGGATCTAATCGATTTCTTGTAAATTACTTCTTTGTTGGTCTTGAAGTTGTCTGAAAGTTTTTCAAAATTTGTTGTATAGAAAGGTGATCAAAATCTTCACTCGACCCATTCAAAAGTGTAAATGCGAGTGGCCCTTTGATCCTGGTCTCCTTACCTTTCCCACATATTATGATGACTCTCTTCAGAGTGATGAGCCTAAAGAAAACAAAACTGATCCCACAGCTCTTGTACATGCCCCTACACCTTGTAAAATTCCATATCGGTACTAACCTCTTGTTTTACCTTCTGTTCTTCATGCTTTTCCTAAAAATTATGACCTATATCTACCAAAATTTGACGGTGAATGTAATAATAAGAATCAGTTTCCTTCCTTTTAGAGGCAAGTTGTTTGGCTGCCTATATTCTAGCTCCTATATTCTAGCTCCTAGAAGGAGGAATTCGACCCCTAGAGGTGTGGGAAGGGGTTAGGATGGTCTATATGATGTAATTTCTCAATCATTTTCAGAGGTTGGATAGGTTGGACTCTTGGGAAGATCTTGGCACACTATTGTACATATTTTTCATATTTTGGCTAAGGAACGATCAGAGGTTTTGCAGCACCTGTTGGGATTCTTGTGGCTTTCAGTTCTTGATGGTGTTTTCTCTCAGTTTATTGTAATTTTTTTCATGTTTAATGTATGCCATTCCCTTCTTATGCTTATGAAACTAAATGAATGAGTAAATGAGGTTGAATCCATTGATTTCAGTGCTCTGCCTTTAATTTGTTTAGTTTTACATGTTTTCGCCTGTTTGGAGAGGATTCTTGTTCTCCTTTGCCCTCTTCAGCTCCTTGTCGTTCTGATCCATCCATACACATAATCAAAAGCATCAAGACTACTGCCTACCTCGCCCCAACTCGAATTCTGCAAAGATCTGGCCTTATCCCCAGACCCAAAATTGTTTTTCCCATCTTTTCAACAAAAAACCCAAAAAATCAAAATCAAACTTTCCTATCTCTTTACTTGCCTAAAATCAGTATTCATTGTTCATTATAAGTCATCTCAGCCCCTCTGAAATCCTTTTGTCAAGATAGACCCAGAGAGAGCCCTCTCCCATCCTCGTAGGGCTAGCTACGAGGCTGAGCGTGGTTTGAAGTAGCCTTGAGTTTTACCTTATTTCAGCATAAGGTAGATTTGAGCGCTAACATAGTGCTGACCATACTGGGGAAGAAATTGGTTTGCTGGTTAGTGTTGTTTGATTTATAGCTACAGAAGGAGCCTGAAGTCACGCCAGGTAGCTTTCAAACTGCTCTTGCTCTGCGAGTGCATAGTAGATAAACGCTGCTTCAGTCGATCTCCGGTCTAGCTTGTAATCGCAACACTTAACTTATAAATTGCCCGAGTACATGTATCAAGTTCAGATCTGATCTTTGATGGTGGACAACGATCAGACATAAGAAGGCTGAAATCATTCACTGGGTGACTCCAATTCAAAGTCTGGAGGACTGACTCTTTCTCTGAGAAAATGGAAGGATCTTACACAAAGTTCAGGTATCTAAAGTGGAATGGTATTCAGGATCTAATCTGCTTTCTTGTAAATTACTTCTTTGCTGGTCTTGAAGCTGTCCTAAAATTTTTTCAAAATTTGTTGTATGATAAAGGTGATCAAAATCTTCACTCGACCCATTCAAAAAGTGTAAATGCTGAGTTTCCCTTTGATCCTGGTCTCCTTACTTTTCCCACATATTATGATGACTCTCTTCAGAGTGATGAGCCTAAAGAAAACAAAACTGATCCCACAGCTCTTGTACATGCCCCTACACCTTGTAAAATTCCAGATCGGTACAAACCTCTTGTTTTACCTTCTGTTCTTCATGCTTTTCCTGCAAATTATGACCTATATCTACCGAGATTTGACGGTGAATGTAACAATGTCAACGCTGAGCAACATGTGCAGAATGTTGAGACTTTTCTAGATATTTTTGAAGTTGATGATGAAGATGTTAGTATTAGGCTTTTTGCTCTTTCTTTGCAAGGCCAAGTGAAGAGTTGGTTTAAAGCCCTGCCTGATGCGAGCATTTCAGATTTCCAGCAGTTGGTCAAAGTTTTCCTTGACAGGTGGATGATCGAACATTATTTTTTGTTGATTATAGAGGAGTATAACCGGTTGAAAAGAATGCCAGGTGAGATAGTACAACAATTTTCTGCTAGATTTAACCAAGTTTATTATTCGATGCCAGTTGATATAAGACCTTCTCCTAGATCTGCTCTCTTGCACTACCCGGGTGCCTTTGATCCAGAAATGGAGTTTCAGCTGAGAGAAAAGAATATTGCAACACTTTACGAGATGCAGAACAAGGCAGTGAATGTAGAGGCTCATTTGCTAATCTTGCGGGCAAGGTTGAAGGAAGAAAAGATGAAAAACATGGATCCGGAGAAATCGACATCTCTAGAGGTAAATCTTGACATGTTGGTAAATGCAGTAGAAGAGATGGTGCGGAAAATGACTACAAAAAATGAAAATGACATTCAAGAACAAGCGGCTGACCCAAAACATTTTGTTTCTGATCCCAGTTGTCATAGTGATTGTTTTATAGATCATTGTGAAGAAGAGAGAGCTATTGATATGATGTGTATGTTTGATGATGTGTTTTATACCGATGAATTGCCTCAGTTTGATCAGTATGATGATGATTATGTTCTCCAAACAGAAGCTAATCTTGCAGACAAATCAGCAGCTAGTTTGTGCGAGGAGGAAGTTCACTTTCAGCAGCTTGAGTACAGTGATCAACCAATGCATATCAGCTATGACAATGATGAGGAAAGTGCAGCAAATTTTGAAGTAAGTGAAGGATCTTTGCCTTTTTGTTTTGATTCATTTCAGTTCATCAGAGACAACTACCATGCAATCAGAAATCAAATGTCAACAAGTCTTGATTTGGACCATCTTGAGGGCAATCAAAACCTTGTTCAAGACTTCTCATATTCAGATTTTCAGCCCTCGAAAGCCATTGATTTTCAAGTTGCAGATGAGGACATGGAAGCTGGTACATGTGATCAAATGATACAAGGTGACTCCGTACCATTCTGTTTTGAATCATTTCAGTTTTTGAGAAAAAAATTGCATAGTAAATCTTCAAATGAGCAGCCCATAGGAAATCAGCAATCTCTCAGTGTTAATGTTGAGGATGAGACAGATAACGAAATTCTTGAGCAGCCTGTAGCATCAGATTTGCAGCCACCAAATGAAATGGAAGGTCAGATTATAGATGAAGTCGTGGAAGCTGAAATACATGATTTAATGATGCAAGAGGATTCTGTACCCTTTTGTTTCGAAGCATTTCAGTTTATAAGGCAGAATCTTCGTAATATCTCTCAAGAAAAAGATGAACAGCCAGTAGGATGTCATACAGTTTCAAGGGATACAGTGCAACAGTCTTCTCAAGTTTTTGATGATCCTATTGCTCGTGTGTTGGATGATGTTTGCTGTAAAAGTTTTCCTTCATTAGCTAACCATGTGCCGGAAAAGAATGTTGATGATAATCTTATTCAAAGGTCACCTTCATTGTCTTGTTTAACAGATTGTTCATTGCATAGCACATGTCAAGATTTCCATTCATATGAGGAGATTGATGAAGGAGACTTTTGTTCTGTCTGGAATCAGCAACAGAGTTTGGTTTTTCATGAATTTCAGGATCCTTTTGACAGCTTGCTGCAATCACCAAAGAAAGACAGCATAGAGGTGAGAAAAATTTTAAGATTAAGGTATGGAGATTATCTGGATCAGAGCAGTGATGTGTTAATGGAAATCAGTAGCTATGTGTATGAAGATCCTTTTGCAGTTTTCTTGAAGTCCTCTAGTCAATTCATGCTTTGCAAGTTTATCAGCAGTCAGCTTGAGTTCAAATTTCCATGGGAGTTGCCTTTCGATTCTTTCCTTTTCCTGTGCATCAGTAAGCATGTGGGAAGAAATCAAACAGCAGCCAGCATGCTTACATGGTTGCATTGGCTGTTCCATTTCACTTGATCGGGTGGTGAAAAGTACAATTAGAGTAGGTTTGATGAATAAGCTCTACTTTGAGCATCTTTTCTAGCTTGTCAGTTGTGTTTAAGTATCGAGTCAATTTTTAGTTGAGTGAGAGTCAGTTTGTGTCATCAAGTCATCAATTTTCAGTCATGCATTTCAGTTTGAGTTTTTGATTCCATTACCCAATGGATAAGGCACTGGTCTGCTCTCCCAAAGATATGCCATTATTGGCACCTCCAAGGAGCTACCATCCCCATTGGAGCCAATGTTAGTGTCAGCCTTTTCAGCCTTCCTCCAGTGATCAAACATGCTCTTACAAATTTATCTTAAAGTGTCAAGGTCAAATTTTGTCAGCAAAATTTGGTCACTAGGCATTAGGTCTAGGGTTTGTTTTCACTCTTTTCAAAGTTGTCCAAATGTCGGTCCATGTCACCATTCAGCTGAGTGTACCATCATTCAGAGGGTTTTCATCATCATGTCAAGTTCCGTTGGGTCATTTTACACCTCGTTCATGCTTCAGTTGTGCCTAGGAAAGGTCCATTTCCCTCTCCTAGGGTTTTGGAGGTAATTTCTCTTGGATGGTCAAATCATCGAAAAACTTGTATCCTGATGTTCATACACCTTCCCCTATCATTAATTCACCTAATTAAACACTTCCCATCACTGAGATCCCCGAAATTCCTCATTTTTGCACAAACCCTAGTTTCTAGCCAAAACTTGGCAATTTCCTAGGCTAGGCCTGTGTTTTGCCCTTTTGGACCCCTTCCCCTCACTCAATCTCTGTGATTCCACTTCCCCCTACTTCCTAACATCCCTCCCTACTTCCAAAAATTTCCCCAAGAATTTAGAAGCCCCTTATCCCCTTCATTTCGCTTCATTTCGACAAAATCCCTTGTTTCACACATCGGGATAAGTTTCACTAAAATGATGTTTCAAAGCAATAAAAGATGAATTTTGGAAAAATGAGAGAGGTGTTTGTACAAAACATGCCAAGGAAGAAAAACCTCCTTCACTTTTTACACAGGTATAATGGTTTTGGAGAAATGTCAAGAATACCGTTGCCTCAGGAGAATTGATGCACCTGCAGGAAGTAGTGTTGGGAGATTTGATTTTTGATAGGGTAAATGAACTCCAAATTGAAAAATTCCACTTGGGTTGGAAAGTAGACTCCAAGCGATTTCCACAGAGCTATCATACACTCAATTTGGACACTGGGAAGGCCTCCAAAAGCCTCCTGAAAAATGCACTATGTAGCGCGCTACACATATAAAGTGCGCGCTACGCATTGGGCCAGAACTCAAAATTTTTGTCATTTATTCACTGATTTTTGACAGGGTAAATGAACTCAAAATTAAAAAATTACACTTGGGTTGGAAAGTAGACTCCAAGAGCTTTCCAACGAGCTATCACACGCTCAATTTGGACACCGGGAAGGTCTCTAAAAGCCTCCTGCAAAATGCACTATGTAGCGCGCTATGCATATAAAGTGCGCACTACGCATTGGGCCAGAACACAAAATTTTTGCCACTGCTCTTCAAAATTCAAATTCTCTCAGTCTCCTTTGCCTCATGAAAGTTTAAATCATCTTGCTATTATCTTTGGTCAGTGTTTGGAGTTGTTTGAATATCGGTTGTAAGAGTATGAATGTTGAAGAACACAAACCCTACTCTCTTGTAAAGAAATGCCTCTTTAGGGTTTGAATTTGAAGTTTTAGAATTTGACTTTGGTGCCAAAACATTCCATATCTCACTTGTATTTTCCTTTCCCCACTACTGTCATATCATCATACAATGCCTCCCTTTTCCCTATTCCCTTTAAAATCACTCATATCACTTCGTCCCTCTCCTATTTCCCTATATCCCATCCCTAAAACTTGCCATTTGTTACCACTTTCCATCCTTCATATCAAGTTATAGGTTCCAAAATTCCATACAGTCAAGTGACTGTACTCACATCCTTAATTTCACTTGACTCAAGCATATTTTCTTCACTTAATTGAATCATGTTGTTCCCATAGCTCATTTTCCCACAGTCCACTATTCACACGGCCCTATTTCCCACAGTTCCTCCCACATTTGGTGTTTGAAAAAAAAGCACCAAATCCTCATTATTCATCTCATTCAAGCCAACACATATTTTGCAACATCATGGAGGCGGACATCGATACATTATATGACCAAGACAGAGATTGCACCACTGAACTGCATACACCAAGAGGACACTGAAGCGTCGTGAAACACCTGATCCACTCCAGATTTTGGCCGAGGCTTCATTGGCTGGGAATGATACATGATGGAGGGTCTTCACTATGAATTTTAGCAAATTCGGAGAAGTTTTTGTCATTTTGAAATATTTTGGTCTCAAAACAGATTTTTCAGCCATATGAGTAGCGCATCGACGCGCTCGCTTATGATTGGGACACTTGCTGGAGGAAAAATTTATATTTTTTTATTTTTCATGGTAATTTATGCATGCCCCAGTATGGATGAAGCATTTCATCAAGTTCTGGATGATCAAAAGGCCCAAAAACACCATGAAAACCACCTTTCTGCCACCTTTTGCACCAGCAGGAAGTACTTATGGGAGAATGAAGTTTTGGAGGGGCAACTGAGCTCCAAATTTAAAAATTCCACTTGGGTTGGATAGCAAACATCTAGGGATTTCCAAAGAGATATCATGAGCTCAATTTGGACCCCAGGAAGTGCCCCAAAAGCAGGCTGAAAGGCGCGCTATGCATATAGATTTTTGGTCAATTTTTCACCTTCCAGCTCAGAATTTCGGCCAGTTGGACCAGTTTTTCTTGTGGATGTAATTTTTGAGCTATATTGATGTAATTTTATGGTTGGAATGTAACTTGGACTCACTTTTACATATTATAGATGATTCACTCCCAAAAAAGTAAAAATCAAGTGAAAGAATCAGTTTCCTTCCTTTTAGAGGCAAGTTGTTTGGCTGCCTATATTCTAGCTCCTTGTTTAGAATTAGTTGAAACTGCTCCTAGAAGGAGGAATTCGACCCCTAGAGGTGTGGGAAGGGGTTAGGATGGTCTATATGATGTAATTTATCAATCATTTTCAGAGGTTGGATAGGTTGGACTCTTGGGAAGATTTTGGCACACTATTGTACATATTTTTCATATTTTGGCTAAGGAAAGATCGGAGGTTTTGCAGCACCTGTTGGGATTCTTGTGGCTTTCAGTTCTTGATGGTGTTTTCTCTCAGTTTATTGTAAGTTCTTTCATGTTTAATGTATGCCATTCCCTTCTTATGCTTCTGAAACTAAATGAATGAGTAAATGAGGTTGAATCCATTGATTTCAGTGCTCTGCCTTTTAATTTGTTTAGTTTTACATGTTTTCGCTTCATTTGAAGGATTCATGTTCTCCTTGCCCTCTTCAGCTCCTTGTCATTCTGATCCATCCCTTACCCACGCATAATAAAAAGCATCAATACTCACCTACCTCGCCCCAACTCGAATTCTGCAAAGATCTGGCCTTATCCCCGGACCCAAAATTGTTTTTCCCATCTTTTCAACAAAAAACCCAAAAAATAAAAATCAAACTTTCCTATCTCTTTACTAGCCTAAAATCAGTATTAATTGTTCATTATAAGTCATCTCAACCCCTCTGAAAACCTTTTTCCGAGATAGACCCGGAGAGAGCCCTCTCCTGTCCTCATAGGGCTAGCTACGAGGCTGAGCGTGGTTTGATGTAGCCTTGAGTTTTACCTTATTTCAGCCTAAGGTAGATTTGAGTGCTAACAGGGTCCATATGGTAAGTGAAAGTTACTATATGTTTGGTTGGATTTAAATTTTATAAAAGGTATATATGGTATTGTCCAAACTTATGTGATGCAGATATAGGACAGGTGAAACTAGTAGGATATACAAGCTGAGTCGCATTGCATGGGGCTATGGATAAGGGTCGATCGACATCATGGAAAATACCATACACTGATGCTCTACTAGAGGACCTCCTTTTTTAGGTTCACTGTGCTACTGATCGGGGTGACTGAGTGCATATGGCATGAGATAGAATATCTGTATATGAATGAGTGCACTAGTCTCCCCTCATAGTTGTGAGGTATCAAGTGGCTCACATCTATGTCTAGTCGGGAAGTTTGAGACCTACGAGCTGGTGGAATGGAGCCATTGGATCGATATCCTAGAGATGATAGTGACTAGAGATAGGGACATGTGGGTCCCATTTTTTGGTTATGGAACATGCTATGGGCATGTCAGATGTATTTAGAGTATTAGACTCCAAACACTTATATTTTTTGATATTATGATACATAATATGGCTATGCATCTTTTTTGACGATTTTGGTTTGAAATTTGTTAATGTTTATGGTTTCCCTCTTTAACGTGATACATTTCAATCTAGAATGTTATTCGAAATGGTATCTTCATAGTGATTTTGGGCTCTATAAACATGAATAAATGTACTAAATTCAAATTCACGTGGCAAAATCTTAACTTGTAGATATTTTCTAAATAGGATAGGATTATGCACATGATAAACTACATTCAATTGCATGAAAAGTAGAAGGGAATATAAATGGACAGGAAGATTAAGGACATGATGATCAATGGAATCAACTAAAAAACCTATCACAACATCATATTCATCCTCATTATTGGTGGCAGACCCAATGCATATATTATTGGAATGAAATAACAAATGTAGAGTGGTGAAAATGGCCCAAGCTGTAGAGGAAAGATTCCTAGAGAATTCGCTCTCACCATCGGCATAACTGATATGAGGTGTGGATGATGGATCCATCTAAAATATGCAAGAAGATAATGTATGATATAATTTTAGGGAATGCGATCTACCTAAATGCAGAACAAAAAAAGGTACATGCATTTTAATGGGAAATTCTAATGGTAAAATTTCTTTAGGTAGAGTGCATTATGAGGGTTAGGACGGAGTTGGCCTTCAGAATAATATAAAAGGTATTCCCCTTTTCTAGACACTTACGAATTATCTAAGGTCCTAGCCATAATGATTCAAGATTCCAATGCCCTCGGATATCATGAGCACGGTCATAATCAAGAACAAGGTCACCTTTGTGAAAGGTACGACAGTGGAATTTCCAGTCATGTTGATATTTGATGTGCTTCTTGGCCAATTCAATGGTTTGCAACACAACAGGAGAGTTTTCATTGGTGCGCTCAAGCATGCTAAGTTTTTGTTCTAATATTTGGCTGTCAAGGAAGAGTTCGACGACAAGGTGAATGGATGGGATTTCACACTCGATCGGAAATACGGCCTCCTTTCAAAAGACAAGGTGGACAAGATTAAACCCAGTGGTAGTTTTAAGAGAGGTTCTATAGGCCCACAAAACAGGGAAGAGCATAAGGTGCCAATTGGTCTTCTGTCTATTAACCACCTGTTGAAGCATGATTTAAAGGATTTTATTGAATGCTTCAACTTCGCCATTTCCTTAGGGGTAGTAAGACGATTAATATTGATGTTCAAATCCCAATAGAGAGGATAGATCATGCCATATCTCATCTTTAAAGTGTTATCCATGGTAAAAAACCAATTTTTTTCGAACCCTGAATCGAACGATAACATGGTTGAAAAATAATAAGGTTGTAATAGTCACAATGTTATTGAATATAGTCATGGATTCATCCGATTTTCTAAAATAGTCAACTAATACGATAATATATTTATGGTTATTAGAATATGGGGGTCAACAGTCCTTGAATTCAATAGACCATTTAGAAAAAGGATTGGTTGCGATGATAGGATAGAGGAGAGCAGACAGGGCTCACACCTTAGGGGTGTATAACTAATAATTGGGACAATGTTTGACCTCCTCAATGCATCCACTTAAGAGAGAAGCCCAAAAGTAATGAGAGCACATGATTTTATGCGTAGTGGCTATTCCGAAGAGATCGCCACCATGAGCACCACTACGGACTGCATTGACCATTCAGTTTCAACATGCGTTAGAAAATGGTGAAGGATAGTGTTGACATCACGATTATAAAAATCATCACCGATGAGGAGGTAGCGAGGGGATTGTTGTAAAATATTTCATCGAGCATGATGATTAAGATTGGGGGAGAATTTCTAGGTTCACAAATAAGTCAAGATATCGCCATAGTAAGGATCTTCCAAGGTGATGGCGAAAAAGTGTTCATATGTGAGATCATCATTGATTGGCGAATCTAGTTCCCCAGTAGAAAATTCATAAATGAACTTAGTAAGAGACAAACAGTTCTTACTCTTGGGTGTGACAAATTCAAGATTGAATTCTTGAATAATCACAATCCAATGGGAATACTTCTCATCGATGAACCATTGACTCATTAGGAAGGCCATGGGGTTGGAATCGATCACAAATATAGTGGTATGTGTAAGGATATAATGATGAAGCTTTTGAATAAAGAACATGATAGCCAATGTAGTGTCACTTCTTGGTGAGAAAGCTTTGATGACACTTAGAGAGTGTGATTTTGATGTACTGATATTATATTATGCATGAAATAATTATGTACATGCTTATATTCTATAGACCTCATTCGTGTCATTTAATTATTGTGTTCTTTTGATAGTACCTATGGTTGTGTGTATAAGAACTAATTTTGGTAAAGAGGATACTAGTGATGCTTTCTCTTTTGGTATGCTAGTTTAGACATAGGTGTATGACATGGATGGTGATCCAGGATTGAGACACATAGATCCATGAATGATCGTGGTTATGTGGAAAATATGGTTAATTATGATTTATGGATGATACATGATTTATATGATTACATGTTCTTAATATTGTACTAATCATGATGTGGGAGGGGACTTGGGCATGTATAACAGGGATGCTCGAGTTATAAATGACTGTGTAAGTCATTTATCCAAAACCAAAATTAATATGGAAGTCATGCACAATCCTTGGTAAAATGTGAATAATTTAATTATGAAATTCATTTAATTCCTTTGATCTATGAAATTTTGATGTGTGCAGTTCTTGGAGGAAGACCTTACCAACGAATCATCAGATGGGTATGAGCTCACAATTAGTAGCTTATGTTGAAGCATGAAATTTCAAAGCATAGTAGATGAGAAGCCATGGAAATTACGGTGTGATGTCATAAATCCATGAAATGTAAAGATGTGGATTCTTGGATATATAATAAAAGGATTATGGGGTGGAGTCATAAATCCATGAAAGATAAAGACATGGAGTATTGGATCTATAATGAAATGTTAAGGGAGCAAAGTCTTGAATATTTAAAAAGATCAAGGTGTGGAATATTGGACCGTTAGAGTAGATCAAGGTGTAGAGTGCTCAATCTACTAAGGAATGAAGATCCACGCAATAGGGTTGAGGATTCAGGAATCCCTATTCTCCGAAAGAAAAATACCACTCATGGGTGGCTCAAGGATGAGTTTACTTAATAAAATCTCATTCGTGACAATTTTTTAGTGAATTTCTAAAAATAGGAAGTCATGTCTAACATCTCAAGTATGAATTTCCATAAATATTAAATGACCTTCAATCAATGGTTAATCAAGTCTACTTCAAGGAAAATCACTTAAATTATCATTAATCAATCCTAATAGTTCAATGTCAACTTAATCCTCAATATTCTTAATATTATTATTATTATTATCTTTTATGAGACTATGATATTATTATTAAAAGGGAATTATATCTCCTCAATCACTTCACTCCTCTCTCCTTAATGATTCTCATGGCTCTATGTAACTCTCTCTCTCTCTCTCTCTCTCTCTCTCTTTTAATAATACCACTACAAGGAAAAGGCCCTGTAGCGAAGGTTATAAAGTAGGTTTTAAGTGTTATAAAATTAGCCAAAATTTTCAAAAAAACATATGCTACCACATCCGTTCTTGGTAATGGATGTTTTGGCAGAGATTTTAACGAAAATTCAACACAACTAAAAAAAATGGGTGGCCGGAGGTTATTACAGATGTTTTTTCATCGGTGCTCTTATCAGATTTTAACGCACCGGTGCGTATCGGTAGACAGTGCACTGGGGCCGTCGAAAGAGAATGCACTGGGTCGTTAAGGAAAAAAACAACACCGATCTTGGTGTCGGTGATACAACGCACAAGGCCGCTCTAATTGGTATTGGGATTTGAGCGGTTCCCATAGGGCGTATAAGTGCACCAATGCGTGTATCTTTATGAGGCACTGGTGCTCTGTATCACAGAAAGAAATCGAGATTTATAATTGGTATTGTATTCATGCGGTGCACATGGCATCTACAAATGCACCGGTGCTTATAGATACATAAACGCCCCGGTGCGCAGTATCACACAAACGCACCGATATTTATAAATAGAATTAGTATTAGTGCAGTGCCCATAGAATCATAAACGCACCGGTGCGTATAGACACATAAATGCACTGGTTTTCATTTTGTTTTTTTAGAAACATCCACCTCTGACAGTCCAATTATTGTGATTGTTTTAAATTCATTATTCATCAAAAGTAGACACATATATAGAATCTTATAACAATATTCATATGAATTAAATTTTTATTAGTGCATTTGAGAATGACAATGGAGAATTTAATAGAATAAATTAAAACATCTTTTATGATTATATATATATATATATGAATAAGAAATTCTTTATCATAGAAAATGGGACAATTATTCTTATCCCTTTGTCTTTCAATTGGGACACTATGTCCATTACATTAAACAAAATGTCTGATTTCATAGATATATTTCAAAAAATTAAACTCCTTTCTTTGATATCCAAATTACATAGTGATCATCATTCTTCGCTTGAACTGTTGTCACTGCTAGAGCTACTTCCATGACTTGGATTATTTTCAGGAATGTTGTGTTCACGGTGTTGATTGTTTTCTTCTTCTTCACTTTCCATCTAAAAACATAAAAATAAACTGAAATTAGTGTATATACATTGGTGAGAATAATGAAAATTCCAATATTAAATAATATACATCAATGTAAATCGAAAAGAAAAATGACGTACCATAGCAACAATTGACTCATAAACTATACACATTCTTTCAAAACCATGTACCATGCCATCTTTCAAAATTTCATTTGTTGGCACAGTTCCATACTTTGTTTCTAGCAAGTTTTATACCCCATAACAAATCATATATTTAATATAAAAGATGTTTTTGTTCTATTAATTATAGAAGGAGCTAATTAAAACAAGATCGATAGATGCTTACAAATTCCACAATTAAATTCTGATATGCCAACATATACTCACAACCCATATTTAACCCAATTTCAATCAATTCGTCTGATGGTTCTTCTTTTTATGTTAGCACCTGTTTGAAGACATTCAATGATGATTTTTGTAAAACAACTTAAAAAATACAAAAATGAAATCTAGTTAAGTTGTTATAAGGAAGTAACAATTACTCACAAACTTAGAGATCAACCATTTTCTTCCTTGTCGTCCTGTTTTATGTGTTGAATGGGTTCCATTTTCTTTTCTTTTCTGTAAGAAAATTCTTGAGAAATAATATTTAATGCTAAATTGTTTATTTATTATACCTAATGATCGAAAATTCAATGATTACATATTACATTTGAATCACGTTGTTGTATTCGTTCCACTAGATCCCTCAAACTTTTGTAAAATTTTTTCCCCCTTTCGTTAATGTCCAACACCACTCCAGATGAGCCAAAGAGCAATTCATTTTCATTTGCATGTTCTATTTTTTTCTTTTCTTAGAACAACATTCCTTTTCTGAGTTTTTGGTCCCTGTAGATCATTAAAAAGATGTGAATTAGTAGAATTTTTGACACATGTTATCCAATAAATTTAAGTATATTATTAATGATAACTACAAAAAGAAACTCATATTGGATCGATAGTAGTGTTTCCTTCACCCGATTCATCTTTTTGAAAATTTTCCATTAAACGTTTACGCTCTTCTGGTCGTAGATTAGAAATAATCATATTGAGCTTCTTCATTTTGTGGCTCTGCATGCTACACAATAAACAATCCATATTAGTTAATGTTACATATAGTTCAAAAATAATATTTTTTATAAAGAATTTACAAAGAACTTGCCTTTTTTTCTTTTCTTGATGTGTTAACAATATTTTTATTACTTAATATCTTGTCAATAATTTCTTTATCAATCTGAAACCTATATCATATCATTCATTAATATATTTATAAATAAATTCTCAAATTTTCAGGTAGAAAATAAATCTCGAGATGTCGATGCGCCTTTCATTAAATCCGCACCACCGCCGGTGCGTGGATATATTAAAAACGCACCGCAAAATAGTATAATACATCATACAGTGCGTTCGGTATTGTAAACACACCGCAAAAACAATGTAATAGACCTAACGGTATGTACGGTATTATAAACACTCTGCAAAAACGGTGTAATGCACCGTACGGTGCTTTCCTAGTTAAAGAGAGCACCAGTGCCCTATTTCAGATTTGGTGCACGGATTTAAAAAAAAAATTCAATTTTTTATGACACAGAACTTGGGTGGTGCACTGTAATAATACAGAGCACCGGTGCAGTGGCATACGCAAGGAAAAACGATAAAGAAAAATACATTTTTTCAAAAATTCACGCAATGGCCGAATGGATTGGGATTTGACTATGCAAGTCGTCCTGTGGGTTGGACGTCAATCTAAAATGAAAAACCCTAATTATAAAATCACAGAAACAGGGAGAGGAAAGAGAAAAGAAAATGAAGGTTTCAGGGTAAAAATTTATAAAATTGCAGGAAAAAATAAAAAACTGCAGAAAAAGTAAAAAAAAGAATTAAATTTAATTACGAAATGGTTTGAAATTCTATGATAAAGGGCTTGAATCACCAGAGTTTTAATTTCTAATTTTCTGAATACTTCTGTTCGAATGTATTTTTCCATCCACAGTGCCCTCGTGCTCTCCTGCAAAAATATACCTGAAAATTTTTAGCAAAAATAGTGAAATAATGAAAAACGTTTAGTATTTAAAGAATTATTTTATCAAATTAGATTTTCGAAAATATTTTGCTACCCATTTTTCAAATTTCCGCTTTTTTTTAACTTAAACAAAATAGAGTTGAGTTTTTTTTTATTTGCGTTTATTCGTTTCTAGTGTGCGGAAATGTGACACACTAGTGCATTGTATTGGTACGACGCACCGGGGCCTGTTAGGATGATAAGCGCACCAGACTTTTTAAAGTTTTTTTTTTTGTATGTAAGATCATAATAAAATAATGATAATTATAAAGTACATGAATTTATTTTCATTATTTTCTGAACTTTATATATGTAATATCATAATAAAATAATTATAATTATAAAGTACATGAATTTATTTTCATTATTTTCTAAACTTTATGTTACAAAAATTCGTATTATTCTAGATTTGTTATTTTACAATTATTTGCAAATTTACAAATTTAAATATTTTAATAAAATCATTTCACATTAATACAATTAAATTTTTCACATTAATAGAATTAAAATTTTACAAATTAAAATTTTACATACAATTACATTAATTAAAATTACAATTAGAATTAGACTTAAAATTACAATTACAATTTTACATTAATTTCACATACATGAATTACGATTAGAATTACAATTACAATTTTAATTTTACATGCAATTACATTTACAATTTTAGATATAATTACATTTACAATTATAATTACAATTTTACAAATATTTTACACACAATTCAATTAAAACTACAGTTACAAATACAATTGCATCTACAATTTTACATAGAATTACATTTACAATTACAATTACAATTTTACAAATATTTTACATACAATTCAATTAAAATTACAATTGCAAATACAATTACAATTTGTGAAATTTACATACAATTAGAATTACAATTACAATTTTACAAATTTTCATATATAGAATTACAATAATTTTAGAATAAATTAAATATTACAATTACAATTAAAATTTTACATTAATAAATATTTTACATACAATTACACTTAAAATTACAATTAGTACAAATACAAATACAATTTTACAATTTTACATAGAATTAAAATTTAAATTACAATTACATTCACGACATAATATTTACTAAATATCATGGTGATTTAATAATATTAAATTAATTAATAATCATCATCACGATCATGATAACCATCGTACAAACATCATATTCGACTAATAAACACATTCAATTAAAATCAAATTAACATTATATATTAACATCATCACAACACAAACATCAAATATACATCTCAATATAATGTCAAATAACTCATGTGCCTATCACATATACACATATATCTGCAAGCTAAACATTAAATGAACATATCTAACATGGCTAACACTATGCACCACATCATGATGATCATCAACATGGAAATTAAGTACAACTGCAACATGAACATAAAATACATGGACCATATATATATATAAATAAATAATGTTAAAAATATACAACTCTAATATAAATGTCATGGATTAGGCACTGGTGGTAGTATAACAACATCAATAACACTAGTACAAGTGGATGCGGCCTACTCAGTAAAGTTGGGTGTAGCCTTGACCTTCGATGGTCGACTAGCCTGCTCATGATCATGATGATCACTAGTAGTGATGGTAGTACAACATGATCAATATGAGGTGCATTAGTAGTGGAGGTGGCATGCTCAATCAATAGTACTGCAGCCTTGGCGGTCAATGGTCCAGCCTACTCATGAGGATCATGACTAGTACTCATGATGCATGCTGCATGATGCTGACTGGACGTGGCCGATGGTCCAGCCTCATCTCCATGATGACTAGTGTCAGATGCTGGTAGTGGAGCCTCATGCTGATCATCAGGCGCGTCGCGAGGTGAAAAATCATGAGATGCATCTGAGTCGCTGCTGGTGGACTGTCCATCAAGTGCCATAGCTCGACTATGCCTATAGTTATGGAAAATCCTCCTCAATCGCGTAATAGTTTTCATAGCTCCTACGACATGCCACATCAGGCCGTACATGTCACGTGGCATGCCTCTTCACATCCGTAACAATCTATAATCGCCTTGTATCTCTCTGTGATGAGCGAGCCTGATGCCCGCATCTGAAATCAATCCACAGAGTTGGATGCCCAACTCCATCTGATATCTGGTCTCAGGTTGACCACGCCTAGCAAAAGGCAGTACCAATACACCATGAGGTGCATGAGGATCATCACGTCTCTCTGTTGTGCCACCAGCCTCATCCTCTAGCAGCGCATCAGCCATCTCCTGATCGTAATCATCAAGATCAACACCTGGATCATGTGGTGGATCCAACATCTCATCGCCATCAAAAGAGCCAATGTCTGCAAAATATATACAAGTACACAACAATAATTAGACAATTTCAATACACAATTTAATAAAAACATGTTAAAGAACATGTTAGAATAAATATAAATAAAACAGTAATATCATCTCTATCATTTGGTGGCTCATCAGGAGTGAAGAGGATGTTGGGACACCCTCGCCAATCTAGTCCAGCATAAGGACATGGGACCATATGAAGGGATTCAGCCCACCAACGCTGGCTAGTAAGTCTAGTGAATCATGTGATATCCTCATTGGAAACATGGTGTCTCCCCTCTTGGGCATCATATGCCCCCACATGTGCATCCAGGCCTCAAAAATCGGCCTACAAGGCTGTCTAATAAAGGTAGGCCTCATCTCTGGAAACCTCTCAAAAAATAAAAAAAACAACTCTGAATCAAAAGGGAAGTTGACCCTCCCGTATGCATGAGCACGACATCTATCTAAGGCCATACAAAACTGTCGCAAAAAAAATGGCAGACCACCTGACAAGTCATGGCTGTTGTACTAAGGAATCAATGTAATATAAAAGCGAGCAACTAATGCATTGTTTGTCACTGGTGTTGTGCGAAATTATCAAAGAGATAATAGAGAGGCACTACACACCCTGTCTACCAAAATCACCTATACGTAACTGACCTCTAGGTACCTGAAACTCTGAAGGAGATAGTACATGTGCTCCAATGTATCTCTGGGAGTAAACTAACTAACTCCCTGATACACAACCATGTGGCATGTCTGGGAATGAGGGAAAATCCACCCCTTTCCTCGATAGTCCTGTAACAAAATAAATGTTCTCCTTAGTGGGTGTGTACCACTAGTCAGGACCAACCTAAGAAGCATGTCGGTGGGCATTCCACCTGCCGATAAAATGTCTCAAAAGCACACTATGGGCCTTTAGGCTAGAAATAGCCTCCTCATAAAACTTGAGGACACCTACCTCCTTAAGGATCTCTTGGGTATCTACAGTAATAGGGTGAGGGCATCGATATCTCTCCCTCTCTCTCGCCTCCCATTGGCGAATCATGTCACATTGTTTTGCTTGTTTTTGCTGTTGTTGCTCCTGTTCTCTCTGAATCATTGTCATATTAAATATATTTTTTTTAATTAAAACATAAATGTATTTATAAATATACATATATAATTAAAAAAAACAAACAAACATACAAGTCGGTGCTCTATAAAAACAATCACGCACTAGTGACGGTGCATCCTAATATTTTAGTGCACCATCCCTGGGGCCCCTAATGAAATAGACCACACCGGATTCGGTGCCGACGTCTATTTTTCAAGCACCGTGGACTGTATATAATTCAGAATAGCGATGTGCCAACTGAAATATATGCCCCGACACATTTATTCCTGTCAGCGCACCGACTTCATGAAAGTGACATAGTTGACGGTGCAGTCTTTTACCCGACCGCACCATTGACCTTCCTGGAATGAAAAATACGGTGCGCTGACATAAGCCAGGGTGGCAAATGCAGTCAACGCACCGAACTGTGATTGTAGGGTCAACGGTGCGCCTGGATAAATGAGCACACCGCCTTTTTTCTTTTTTATTTGTAGTTTAAAATTGTTCGGGGCATCTTCCGTCACTGCCCCAGAAACGGTGCGGTTACCGTTAGCACCGGTAGCAGTGTTGCCTGTAAATTTTATAGGTAGCACCACTATCCGGTGAGAGCTGAACAGCTCGAGCGCACCACGCGAATTTTTTTTTTTCTTTTTTAATGGTTATTTTTAATTTTATTTCAATTTTTAATCCGCTAAAAGGCTTAATTATAGAAAAACTAGAAAAATACCTATACATTTTTCCATCGAGGAGGCATATTGGCTATAAAATTTGGAAAATAAAATTTTCCCACTGTTTTTTGAAATGCAAGCTGGAGATTGGTGGCCAATGCAAAGCAGAAGTGCATGCAATGGGTGTAATGAGAGCACCGATGTTAGGGCGGCTCAGAAATAAGGAAATAACACTAGGGCTTGAGAGCTATGGAGCACTGAAGAAAGTGAATAATGAAGTTTTTTGGCCATAATTTTTTTTTTAATTAACCCTGTTTCAGTGTGCGGGGTTTTATAAGTGCACTGGTGCTGTTAAATAAAACTGCGCTGGGATGTTTCAGTTTCAGTGCTAAAATTTGATGATACACTAGGGTAGTGTAATGGTAAAGCACCGATGCGTAATAGTCTCAAAGCACCAGGTTTTTGGCCTTAATTCTTTTTTTATATAAAGCTATTCCATTATGTGTGGTTTTTGGCGCACCGGTTCTATTAGAGAAGAATGCACCGACATGTTTCTGTTTTGGTGGGGTGTTTTATGATCCACCGACGAGGAATAGTATTGATGCCCCTTTGCATTACAGTAATTGGATGCCCCGACGGTGTATGTAATTCAAGAACGCTGTCCAGTGTGTCAATGTTCGGTGTGCACCAGTGCGTTCTATGGTATCATGCGCACCAGTAATTGATAGCTCAAGAGCACTGGAAAACTGAAAAATCTGAGTTTTTGTCGTAAATATTTTTTTAATTTAACCCTTTACTGGTGCACATTTTTTATAGGCACACCGGTACTGTTTGATACAAACGCACCAGTTGGTTTGTGTTTTGGCACATTGTTTATGATGCACTGGTGCGGTTTATGTCTACCACACTGGGTGGTTTCGGTGTTGGCATTGCGTTTTATAATGCACTGATGCGGACAAGTTGTGAGGCACCGGTGCTCTATTATATTATGATGCACCGAGCGGGTGTGTACAGAGTGCATGGTGTCCGGTGTGCCAATGATTGTGTCTACACTGGTGCATTCTTTTTTTTAGAGCACGGGGGCAAGTTTTAACAATAAGAGCACCGATAGGAAAACATCCGCAAAACCCTCCTCTCACCAACCTCCTCTAGTAACCTCCGCTAGAAACGGATGTATGGGGTATTTTTCTTTGCGGTTCCTCAAAAACATCCACTAGAGGGTCTTTTTCTTGTAGTGTACATTACACTCTCTTTTATGCACTCATAAAGGAAGGACATATTCCTCTTACACTCATTAAAGACATCTCATAAAATATTCCTCTTACACTCTTTAATGCACATGTTACACTCTCCCTAACTAAGGCATGGATACCTATCCTTAATGGCATGAGTTACACTCCTCTACATGGAATATAAGTCATGAATATTACTCCTTCTTTATGAGAAGAATTTGTTGCTCCCACTATATATGTGTATGATGTATTCTCACTTGAGGCAGGTGCATTGTGAAACCAAGAGTTGGATATATTTATAAAATATAAATAAAGATTGTGAGAGAGAGAGACATGGGCGGTAGCCAAGAGATAATATAAATTGGTAAGTAGATAAACCCAATGGAGTTTGCCATGAGTCATATTCATATGAAGTGAAACTTGTCTTCCTCAAATTTCCTTCTTATATCTCTACTGCTATATTTTGGTACTGCTTGTGACATCTTACAACTCACGGGTTCCAGGGGAAGAATTTCTCCCTCGATATGGTTGGGTAGAAAATTGGATTGTTCAAATGAGTTGGTTAAGGGATCAAATATGGATCATATTCTCAATGATTGGAGTTTAATATCTCTTCAATTATAATTTTCATTGTCCTAAAATTATAGTATAGCTTTAGCATAAAATAAAAAGTAGAAATTTAAATTGTTGTAAGCATCCAATTTTTGTTTAATCTTATGTTATCTATAATATTATGGGCTAGTTAAAAATTAATACTAAGCATGGTCTATATGTATGGATGTTTATATCTCAATATGTCATCAAATTTTTATTGGTGTAGTTTATTTTAATAACCTTGGTATTGTAGAATTTGATAAAGGAAAGCCAAATATTACTCAAGGTAATTGCAATAAATAAATTACAAAGGATTTCGGTAAGATTTTCATGACTTATGGTTTTGTTTCAGGTAATTAGACACATGTTTTAGAAAGGGTTTCATGATATTTTTCAATTTTTTTGACAAAATACCTGAATGGGAAATGCTATTATATTTTAATGATTATGCATGAACAAGTCTTTTAGGTAATTAGACACATTTTTTAGAAAGGGTTTCGATATATTCTACAAAGTGTTTGACAAAATCCCTCAATGGTAAATGCTAGTATATGTTAACGGTCATCCATAAATAACTGTTAACTTGCAGCCTACTAGAGTAGGAAAAGGATGCATACTCAGAATATACTTGGAGGAATCACTAAATCAATCCTTAAATTAAAAATGAAAAAAAATGGCAGCCAAGATCTTCAAACAGAACCATTGATGTAATTTTCAATCACTATGTAGTGCAATAGTTCAGGATGCTTTCCATGTGTTGTACGAATCATTGAATGAAAATAATGTTGGATTAATATCAAATCCCTTCAATTCATTTATAGTGGATGAAATGATTTTGAAAATCATTTAGATTATACATAAGTAATTATAATTTAATTCAATATTGCTATTTACTTTTCATAGTTATAGATTCAATCTTGCCTGTCATCTGTTTCATAGAATTTATAGATGCAATTCTTGGATTCAACATATTTGTTATTTTCTTTAAAAAGTATCTAGGCATGGTTTCATATTGAATCAGGATAACAATGGGGTTATTTGCTCCATATGGACTTGTAACCCACGATTTGATTCCAAAAAGATACTTTGGAGAGCCTATATCGTAATCCTGAGCGATTTCACGGATTTTTTTTGTCAGTTATGCGTGCTTGTTATTCAGATTTTTCCTGAAAGACTAAGATTATTTAGTCATTGTTTTAAGATGCCAACATTTTAGGTTTCAATTTCTAAATTTTATGAGATAAATAGTTTTAAGAAAAATCTCAAATTCATTGTTGCCAAGTGTTTGACAAAATGGCTCAATGGATTTTGAATGCATGCTTGCAGAGTGTTTGTCAAAATTCCTCAATGGTTGTAGATTGCATATTTTCAAAAAAAAATTCAAGAGCCCTGAATGACTGTATATTTTGTGCATATAAATTGTTTGAGTAAAAGTATTCCTTACTATAGTTTTTTAGATATTATAAATTTATGAATAGACTAGTTAATGGATGTAACTTCCTATGTTTGCAAGTTTTTTGTATGAATGTTTTTGGTATGACTGTGAAAATGAATTTAATAATTTGGTGAAGAGTGAATATAGAATAGGAAATTTTTTTCTTCTATTATCTAAAGCTTTCATTAAAAAAAAAGGTTTTTGTTGGAAACAACTTTATAGTGACTAATTTTGTAATATTTTGTGCAAATGGGCATCATACGTTTTGTTTGAGCTGCTTGTATGCATGGGTGCATTATTGTGCTTCAATGACTGTAGAAAAAAACTACTTGTTCCCAATTTATGCAGGTCCATTATTTTACTTCACACTTTTTGAATAATAATATTCTTTTTAATTGGGAACACTAGTTTCTCCTAATGCAACATTCATTATATAATTTTCATGATTGAAGCATTTACTTAATAATTGGGATTGAGAATTTTAATTCATGAATTTTAAAATGTTTTTGGGTCAATATATTTTGTTATCCCTTTCATAAAAATATCATATTTATTGGATTTACTGATGAATAGAAGCATATTCTTCCCTCGGTCACCTTGCTATAGGCTAGTTAATACTCGTATACTTATATGTGATTTTTATAATAGAAGAATTATAATTTTGTCGTTATGATATCAAGAGTAAATAACTAGGGCTTATTTAGCATATTATAGGAAATCAAATAGGTTGACCAACTTAATGTTCACACATGGACTTATGGTGGGGTTTATTTCCGGTCTTACTTACAACTCATGTAGAAGTATGAGAAGAGCTATCATATTTTAAACTTGAGAGGAAATGTGTTTTGGAACCAGTTTTAAGGGAAAGTTATCTTTGATTTCTTATGTGGTATTATTATATTGAAATAGATGAAGGAACATGATTACATGATAACTTATCCAGTAATGTTACCAAAAAAAAAAGGGTATTAGTGATTAATGTGACCTCTACTTCTTTATGTTACTGATGATGGGTAAGGTGGGATCTTACATCCAACACTAAATTTTCTTTGTGAGAATAGGAAACATGTGGACCATTTAGGTTATTTCTGAAATAGTAAATGACACACTCATTTTCGATAGAATCTTCTTGGAGTAGGACCCCATCAACTGAATAGGCAGAAGTTGAGGTCTACATGAGGAAATTCCTTTCAAAGTTAGGTGTATTGATCAAGGGAGAATAAGTGAGAGCATGTTTGAGGGCATCAAAATACTGTTGATCTTGGTCATCCCAAACGAATGGAATGGTATATCAAAGGATTCTAAGAAACACATGCACAATGGTTGCATAGTCAGGGACAAACCGATGAAGAAATTTGTCTTTTTCTTGAAGGCTTTGTAACTGGAAGAGGGTACAAGGAGGTATCAATTCAAGAATGGCTTGAAATTTGAGAGTGTCAAGATTTATACCATATTTCGACACAATGAAGCCCAAAATTTGTTTAGAAGGAACACAAAATACAAACTTAAGGGGGTTGAGTTGAATTTTATACTTGCGACGTCAGAGAAAATTGGTACGCAAATCATGAATGTGTTGGGCCTGAAGCCTAAAATGAGTGGTGATATTTTCAAGCTATGAAAGGATAATATGTTCTAATTCGTGGAAATAGTAAGACATGGCATGCTGAAACATGGCCCAAAAACTATTTAAACCAAAAGGCACCTATAGGAGAAATTTCCCCACGGAATAATGAAAGCGGTTTTAAGTGGATCAACATAAGAGAGTCTTGTTTATTTATATCCATAGAATCCATCCATAAAGGAAAGAATATATTCCCCACACAATGATAATTGATTTGGTCAATGAATGGTGTTGGGAAGCTATGTTTGGGAAAATATTTATTCAGATCACGGAAGTCGGTGGAGACAGGAATGATGCCTTATTTCTTGAGGGCATGAATAGGATTGGAAACCCATGTGGTGTATTCAATGGGATAGATAAATCCATCTTATTTGAGCTTATTGATTTCAACTTTAATGGCCTCACGTTTGGAAGGATGAATGGGTCTCAACTTTTGGCAGAGAGGAATGGCATCAAACCATGTGTCGATATGATGTTCAACAATGGTAACATCAAGTCCAGGCATATTAGAATAAGACAAGGTGAAAAAATAATGAAATTATTCAAATAGCTTGGTGTAACCATCAATTTATTCTGGGACACAATGTTCCCTCAAGGTGATATGTTCTTCGATCCCTGGTTTGTTCGAAATGTTGATTTTAATGGTAGGAGAGATATTGGCCATGTTTCCTTCTTCAAAAGCATTTTGTATGGGAATGGGATTTCTAAACCAATCAAATTCACCATAAATGAACTATTTAGATTCCACAACATATTTATCATGGGTTTGCTGAGGAAGGAAATACACATGATGGTGCATATCATACCAAGGATAATTAGGAGTGGTCATGGCTTCCATGGTTTCTTCAATTAAATGAATGATGGGTGGAAGGGAGGAGGAGAGACCACATGATGTAGAGGAAATAGCTAAAGCATTGTCATGAGAGATAGGGTAGACATGCGCATCGACAATAGGAGGGGATTGATTTCCATTAGATGGAATATCTACCGATTTTGAGACCAAGGTAGCCGACAAGTAAGGTTCGAATGAATCATAATAGGAAACTCCAGAGTAGTCCCAATACGACAATCACATCAATGAAGATAGGTAGAGAATAGGAGCAATGTTATTCTTCATCTCGACATCTAGAGGAGGGATCATAATGTGTGGTGAGGGGATCCTCTATTCTGGTGCAACAATGGTACAAAAATCCGCAAGTAGAGAAGAGGTGGATTCACTATGAGCAACCTTTGTTTCAAGAATATCCTGACAGGTATCAAAAAAATATTTGAGACGAGGAGAGTGGTGAGAATAGTGGAAAAAATTATCACACAAAGCACAAGGGTGATTTGTGTGTAATCTTTAATTTTTAATGGCTGACTCAGGTAAGGTAACATGGACCTGCAATATGTTAGATTCAGGAAAAGTGTTAGTGACCACATCTTTGATATGAGGGAGTTCAAGGAAATTATTGGTGGTATTCCCAACAACATCACAAAAAGGACATGGATGTGGAAGATTTAGAGGCTCAGGAGGAGATCGAGTTGTTTGCATTGTCTTGTATTTAGCTCCCTTTTTTTGGGATTCCCCCCCCCCCCTCCACAGATGGCATACGACAGTTAGCAGGTGTGTTGAGATTGTTGTGGGCGGGCGAATGAAGGGGGAAGGCTGTTGAGTTGTACGAGAGTCAAATATGTATAGGCTTGTGATAGGGGTGTAGGTATTCTTGGGGGACCAATGTACCAGAATAGGATCCCTAGAGTAATGTTGGGTAAACTCAATGTAGCCATGACATGGACAAAAAAAAATTCTACTAGGGGGAATAAGAAAGGTATCTGAACCAAATGATAATGTCCTAGAGATACTACTCCTGGATGGTTAAGTCCTTGAGGAATGCTTCCTAGTTGGAATGGAGTAGGAGACACACCAATAAAAGGAAGGGATCCTTGAGGAATTATACATGTATGCTCGGTTGAGTTAGGAAAAATAGGTTGTGAAGGTGATGGTAGTTGTATGGGCATACCAGACCGCTTGTGAGTAGCTAGTGATGCTTGTAGGTGGTGGACCATAGTAGGCACCAAGAAAAGATGAATCTTGGTATACACTAGGTGAGACATTGGTGAGGGACGAGAAATTCATATTTTCATTCACAGATAAAATGTTGGATTGAGGATAAATATACACCTTAGGATAATAGTATGTCAGTTGATCGATGGTGATGATATTTCCTTTATGGTGAAAGCTGACATGGAATAGGTATAACTATGACCGAGAAGGATGTTTTAACCTAATGGGGTGTATATGAATTTGATTCAATGGAGACAGTCTTGCCGACAATAGTAAAAGGATAATTGTGAGGTAATACAAGGGGATGATATGGATGACCGCCCCATGCATGGAGAGTGATGGTGGATGGGGATAGGCCGGGTGAACCAATTTTTTTCCAAACACTGTTATCCATCACACAGATGGAGGAGAATTCATCTATGCTACACTATTGAACAATGGTGTTACTTATTGAGACTGGTATTTGAAATGAAACATATGAACGAAGTGGGGGATGTTCCAATTGATCAAAATTAAATAAATTTATAAGATCATTTGAAGGATCCATAGTGCCCAAAGGAGTGAGTAGATATTTTCATTGGGATGGGATCGACTAGAGGACTTCTAGTGTTTAAATTGCAACATGTGACTGTGGAAAGTCATATAATATGCTATAGGTATGGGAAGCTTTATCTAAAGAAACATTTGGATGTAATGGTCCTTTGGGGATCCTGGTAATAACCTCTACCCTAGGCTGAGGGATCTGTAAGGTACCATTTGATGAAATAATAAAATAAGTGTAAAATTGTGGTTGGGACTTAGTCACAGACTTAGGAGGTGGATTTTCATAGTGGCGTGATCTAATGTGAAGTTTGACTTGCTCCGTGTTGACCTCATCAAAACTCTTCATGAGAATATGATCATCATGGGGACGAAATTGTGGAGGTTGGCGAGCTGCTTGACCTTGTGTAGGATTAAAAACTATGTATACTTGGTGAGGAAATATGTTGGTAAGCACAACCGGTTGAGATGAAGCATGAGCCAGAGGAAGCAAAGCCATAAGTTATTTTCCTCTAGAGGTAGCTGATTCGGCTTCCCATACTAGACGCATCTAAGGTAAAAGGGGAAAATAATAAGTATAATGGCCATATAATCAGCAACATGCACAAGTATTATTCGTGCAAATGGAATTGTTCTATTGGGGTTGTCCGCACTTTTTTTGTGTTGTGGGATTAGGTTGATTTCCCTGGGATGTATTAGGTGGAGGACTCAAGTTACCCTCGTTAACTTGGGATTTTTGGTTCCTGTGGCCTTTCCCCTTGTTATTATTCTTGGCATTGGGGGGATTGGTCATGCTCAACTGAGAATACACTTAATCTTGAAGAGAAGGTGGTTGTTATGGCAGAGGTTGAGGAGGCATGGGAGGCTAAGGCTCTGGTGCCGAAGGGGCTGGAGTATTAAGTGGTGCATAAGAAACATATGGAGGAGGGGACACATTTGAATAAACAATTTGATTAATAGTTGGCCCTGTAATCTACTAATGTGGTTATGGATATGAATATGAAATGATTTGACCTAGATAAGGGTTTCCTAGTGGAGGGGGATAATTGTAATAGGTATTGGCCCCCCCTTGGAGTTGATTGTAAATCATCAGAGGTAGAGCATATGGTTGCAGGTAAGGGTGTGAAATAGATCCAACAATACCATTAGTGACATGTGATGACCCCAATGCATTAGTAGCACTAGGCTACTGTAGATCGAGGCGAATGCTATAAACATAACCTAATTGAGCATAGATTAGTGATATTTTAAAACTACTTGGAGTGCATATTCTTATGTTTCAGGGAAGTGTGATGCGAAAAATTTATGTATGTGGGTCAAAATTGGTATAAGGAACCAATCCATGTAAAAAAATTCTTCAAATTCAGGGGCCCCATAGATGCTCCTCCTTCTACACCATTCTTTGACATGGTTAGATAGGCGGGTGGCAGAAGTTTTATAGAAAGAAGTCAAGAGTTCAATACCAATTTCATAATGGAGAGGTAACTAAAAATATGGTAGAAAAGCTTTGGAAAGAGTCACAAAAGTTGAATGGGTGGCTATAGGTTGCTCGGCATAACAGTTGGCAGCACCTCTAGAAAGTATGCACTGGAATAAAAATAGATAGATGTAGTCTTCAGTGATGGAATTGGAGGAACACCACATGTGAAATGAGTGAACATGATTAGTGGGATCTTCTCTGGGATTCCCTTCAAACTTAGCTATGTCTGAATGAAGTTTAGTAGGAATAGATGGCCAATTTGGGTTATGGAGAAGAGGATCATTGATCAACTTATTTAAATCATGGTGATTAAAACTAGCCATGAAGGGTAGAAATGGAGTAGGAGTGACAATACCAGTTGAGGTTCCACTAGTGGTATTACCTGAGTTAGTACTTGAGTTACCACCTTGGGTTCTTGCGCCTTCATTGGTGCCTCACATCATGGTGATACGAGGTTGAGAATACATGATATTAAAGGAATAACTGGATGAATCACTAGAATCTGAGTCAGAAGGACTCGATGGAGGACTGGGAGGATTAATATGTCCTAACGGGAATTGAGGGTGAAGTCCTCGAATTCACCACAAGAAACAACTAATGGGTGCAATTATATCAAGAAAAATATGAAACTAAAGGAGTAAAGGACGATAGGAAAAGAGTAACAAAGAGCAAGAAAACACCTAGTGCAGTGGTGCCAAGTGTAAATAAACTATATAATGGTGCTCATCTAATACAATCAAACACATGATATCAAATAATATAACCTCTAGCATATAGGTGATATAATTCCTCAAAAAATCCTAAATCCATTATTTTAAATGGACTTCCAAAGAACTTCTTACTTGATGGAATCTCATCCCCACAAGCAGGGTTGTCTAGAGAAAGATGGAGTAGAGAATCAATTACTTCCCAAAACCAGTCCTATAAGGTGTTTTCCTAAGATTGGTGACTATGGTTACCTTTTTCCCACGAGGTTGGTCGAGTCTTCAGCTTCTTGGGGATCAGTCAAAGCATGAAATTCCATACCATAGGTTGGGTAGACCTAAAAAGAACCCCTTGGGTGATGACCTAGTGTAACCCCCTCAAAATCGGGTTTCTGACGCACTCTGGATTCAGAATGTGGGATGGTGAAGTATTTTAAGATCCCTAAAGAGTCAAATTATATGTCTCAATGTAAACAATGAATGGGTGTTATTGGGAGCCTATCCCCCTAATCCTACACCTAACTACACAGATTGCTTGGCCCTGAAGCCCAACTAGGCTTAATCTATGTGTTTTAGATTATTAAATGTGGTGGGCTTCAAGTCTTGCATTGGCATTGTTAACTAAGCCCACTTTGGCTTAGGGTGTGTAAATGTGTGTGAAATTTTTTGTTTTAGTGGATTATTTAATTGAGCATGTTTGATGCTGCCATATGCTACTGAAATAAAATGTTGAAATACTATAAATAATGTTGTAAAATGACAGTACAATAACCAACCAATCAAGCACAAAACACACCCGAAGAAGTCTCTCAAACAACTAAACAAGGAGAGAAAAAAAAGCTACTAAAAAACACACAAAATGACTGTGATATCTAATGTCAAAGGGACTGCGATCTAAAGGCACTAAGATGTTGAAAATGGTGCAGACAATCAACAAAAATCAGAGGTTAAATTTGTGGATAGGCAAGAAGCTAAAAAAGCTAGGACACACAAGGGGATCCTAAGGGGGGAGGAAAAAGAAAATGAAAAATTGAGTTAAAGTGGTAAACCAACCTATCCTAAAGGGTTTAAATATAGTGGATGAGACCTTGAAAATCAATGATTAAAAATGTTGAAACCCTAGACTCCTCACTGAGCGAATATTTTACTAAAAAGGTGGCATCTTACTACAAACCCAAGGGGTTTTTTCTTCCTAAAAGAGAAAAACTAAGAGTATGCAGGCCTAAGGGAGTCTGAAATATAGGTGAAAAAAGCCTTCCCAGTACACAATCAATGCTCTCAGTAATGTTGGAAAAAAATCTGAAAATTTTCCAAAAAAATTTCAAAACGCAGGTACTGACCTGAAAGAGACTGAAAACATAATATTTTTAGCCAAATAGTGCTTTTTGGAGCTTAGAGTGCATTTATAGGGATTAAATGTGTGTTTTTCTCCAAATAATCATGGTCATCATATCTCGCACAAATTTTGTCATCTTCCGCTCGACTCATACCTATGACTTACGGGAGAAACAAAAAAAACCCCTAGAATTTGAAAATTTGACATAATAAGGGAGAAAAATATATAAATAGAAATAAGAAGCTAAAAATAGATACAAAAAAACATGAAATTTATGAAGAAAAATTCGCATGGGAAAATTAAATGTGACACAAGTGGAGTCGTCATTTGTTAGTATGGAATTTCTTGGAAGGTGTACCAAAAAGATATTACTTTAGTCACAGGTGACTAGTGACCCTAACAACAATTATGGATGATTGTACTTTATATATGAAACAAATATGTGAGAAAAACCCACATAAAAATATATGTATGCGATCTAAAAGAAAAAACAACAAAAATTGAATTTGATGTAATAACCTAATTATGGAGAAGCTTTGAAAGAATGAATATTTTATTAATTCCACCTCGTGAAGGAGATTTACAAATACTCGTAAATCCCCCTCCATGGTATGGTTACTTTGATGTCCTTGTCACTTCAATATTTAGATCTTCCTCTCTCAATGTGTGAAAACCCAAACAATGTGCAGAACTCTAATGGGAGCTCAATTATATAAGGTGATAATGATGATAATGATAATGATGATGGTGAAAAAGTGAATGAGAAAACCTCTTATTTATGGTAAACTATTGGGTTGATCTAAGAAATAGAGAATAATAAAATATAATTGACGAAAATATATATCTCGCCATTAGCAATACTTTATTATATTTTTGGAGAGGAAAAAGATATTCAAAATGGTAAAATATGTTTACTATAAATAATTAACAAATAAATTATTTATTAATTATTTCGTGAATAATAAGAAAAGTGTGAAAATGAAATAATTATGAAATAATGATTTAACAATTATTCTACGGACAAAGTTAAGGAAAAATAAATAAATAGTGATTTATTTCATTATTTCTAGGTGATTTAGTCAAATGTGACAAGGAATAATTACCAAACAATGATTTAATAATTATTCCTAGATAAAATTAAATAAGTAATGGGTTATTTAATTATTCTCATGGGTTTTAATGAGAAAAAACATAATAAAAGTGGTTTATTAAATTATTTTCTATAGTGAAAGTGATTTTACTATGGTAAAATTACACTTACATGGTGTATTTCGACCCACCTAGTTAGAAATGGCTAGGTGATCATTTTTTGGTGGTAACACATAGAATCTCCTTTCAAATATCTTCTTTTTTGTTGATGAATTTGCTTCCTCCTTTCTCCAGCATTCTCATGGATACACAAAACTTTAATTGTAGTTTGCTTTGAATCTATCTTGTTAATTTTTCCTACATTCGAAATTGCAACTCCTCTTTGAAAGTTAGAAGTACATTTTCTTGTTGCTATGTTGCTCTTAACTGTTTCTATTTGCTCATCCTTTTCATCAATTTGTTTTCTCGGAATTTCTACTACATTTTCAAGTGGCTCAACATTGAATATTTTTTATTTTCTTTTGTTGAACATAACTTCTTCATTTATTTTTGCATCCTCCAGTTGGGTTCTCAAGGTAGTGAGATCCTCCTTGAGACTTTTCTCCTTCTCATCACAAATCTACAACAATTTCTTATGATCTCTACATGAGGCAGTTATTTTTTCCACTTGAGCAGTTAATTATTTAATCACAACCATTTTCAATTCATATTGAACCTTAACATTAAAAGTATCCTTCCAGTCATCAACCTCAAAAGAATCTTCAGAATTATAATTAAAAAATTCCTTCAAAATATTACTCCATGACACATCTGATTTGGAATTTGCAACTTATTTTTAAATGGACTACTTTTCTTCCTTCTTCAAAATATTTGGCTTTTGAGACATCCTCCTCTTTCTTTTGGCCATAACCCATGACGTACTATCCGAGACGCCAAACTTCATTCAAGAGAATTTTCTCTGATACTAATTGTTGGAAATATATTCACTTTTGAGGCGGGGGGGGGGGGGGGGGGTGAATCAGTAGTTAAGGCCTTTGTATGAATTTTCACCAACTTAAAATTTTTTCTTCAATGTATTTTTTCCATGCACATTCAAAATATTATCACATTGAATAATATAAATATAAATAAACTGAAATCATAATCACCATGAGAAAATTAAGCACACACACCCAAGAAAACAAGTATCTCTAGCGCAAACCCTTTAGGGAGAAAACCATCATGTTATTGCTACATTGCTCAATTATTTTTATTATCGGTTGAAAAAATTATGCATGGATTAGATACACCCATAGCCGAAATACATGTCTTTCTCTACAGTATACCATAATATATTAATTCGGAAATATATTTCTCTTGTGCATCTACGGACCACCATCTGTTAGAATCTCCTATGTTCAATGATCATCAGACAACCACCATTGGACTCTCCTAATCCTATAGGACAGAGAAAACTCATCCTACTATAAATTGACCAATTCACTGTCTATACCGAAGACTCCACGCCTTCACTTCCTGCATGTGAACCATGTTTCATACTGGGTTCTCAATTCAGTCAACATGAGCAACCCAAATTCTCTAGAATTATGCACAAAAATGCTAAATCAAACTCTAAATTGAAGGGGGAATTTATTCACTCAAAATCACACCAAAAAATTTCTCAAAAGAACATCTCAAAGCTACCAAAATTTGGTATCAACAAACATACAAGTTATCAATATTCTTCCCAAATCTAACTCTAATTTATGCAGAAAAAACAATGATCTATCTCCGCACAAAATATGTGAGAATATGAAATATAATCTACACACTCACAATTCTCTCACATAAAATCCTTACTCACTCTCTAAGAAACCAACCAAATGAACTCAAAGCCTTCTTCTATTTAAAATTTTATGAGATGATTAACTTAGTAAATGCAATAGGTTATGGAAGACTCAAAAAATATGTTCACATGCTTCATATTCGATCATGGAAGGCTTATTTAAAAAATCAATCACTAATGCCATTATTAATTTTATATCTTAAGCCTTTATCATCTTTTGTAAGGCCCACAAACATCTTCTGACCATATGTCAAAAAATCCCAATAAAAGACATCGCCACAACACCAAACTTCGCTAAGCAACACAAGGAATGAGGAGAAAAACTTGTTAAAATGATATAGTCACTCCCACAACAATGCTTCCATGTGGCTTTAGCATGTTTAGGCTATAGCTTATCACATAGTATTCTCTGCATGCATCAGGAGCCTAAACCTGCTCCCTTGACCTTCCTTCCATACTACTATGGCAAAGGAGACCAAAAAACATGCATCCTCGTCTCATAAATTTCCTAAAATTCTTCCAGAGCCTTAAAAAAATTTGTAGGACCTCTCGAAGTATTTAAAACCTCTACAACACTTCACCAAGAAACTGTAACAACTCGATGAAAATCCCAAATCAAACTAGGGTTACTAGGATGCCGACCAACAACCAAACTAAGAAATTAAGCCATCAAACCTCTCTGCAACATCCCCTACATCTCCATGCGTCTCTAGGACCTCTCATACATCCTCCAACACCTAAAAAACCATATGAAGCATCGAAAAACACATTTAGATACTCTCCAAGAAAAATTTCAAACACCATCAACATTCTGGGAACATGGAGACCAAAGAGACCAACGAGACCTAATCATCATGGCTCCTCAACTCAAAACCTTGTAGCAGCCATAAACATCTATTTGCAACAACATGATCATGAATACCATCTTCAGGGGAAGTCCTGCAAGATAGTGCAGCACACCATCATCCAACCTCCAATATAGTTTAAAATACCATTATCCAACCAAGGACCATCTACTACTCAACTATAATCTCCAAGCTAAGATAGTCCAAGGAAGTAGACATGATAACGACTATATGCATCTCATCCATACACAAGAAACTTGTAACCACCTATACTTATGTATTTCATACACCTGCAACCAAAGAAACTAGGTTGACATCAGTGATAATCAAGCATACATCTGCAACACTCCACCACACATCAATGCCAACAATTGGGGCCATGGTTCTAAGATCACATCTTCTCAAAAGAACCATGTACTTTTATGGAAGAAAATTTATCTTATTGAAAGGCTCAAGAAATTATTCTTTCAATATCATATATGAATCCTTTCTTGCTTGGAGAATTATAAAAATATTTAAGTCTCTAGGGCTTAGAATTTTTGCAGGTTATTTCTAAAAATTTAATTAAACTTTTTGAGCCTATGTTCTATGCAAGGTCATGAATGTTTAGAGGTCATATTTCATTTTCTAAGGGGGTCATAAGATTTATTAAAAGGATAATACCCAGTCTCCTTGGCGACCACATATAAAAAGTTTTAAAGTTAAAATAAATCATTTATTTCCTTCTCCCTTGAGCATAAGGTAGTTTGAACATATTTGAACATATTCCTTTAAATGGTATTTGAAATCAAGAGAGAAGTCCTTGAAATTCATTAATAAATTTTTTTAAGGAGACACGTCTACATTTTTGAGATATTTCTATTTCCACCACATTCACAAGTGAAATCCCTCCTTTTTCCACAAGCAAAGACCCCTCCTGTACAGAAATGAATAAAATTTAAAGAAGGTGAATGGACCGGGATGAGTAATTATATGCCTCCTAAAGTCTCTCAGTGTGAATATTCCTCCACTTTATATTGTGGATAATTTAACCTTTTGTGATTTATGTGTGAAAAAAATTATTATTTTTAGGCCTGTGATTATCAAGTTTCAATGTGATTATCCTATGTATGAAACAATTCATATATGATATGTTAGGAGAGTTCACAATAGGTGACAACTAGAGAAGAATGAAGGACACAAGACGTTGCGACCTCACTCCAAGGGCTAGTATGCCTAGTTAAGTGCTCAAATAACAATGTTTTAATTTCAAAAAAGAAATGTAACCCCTCGAATAGGTAACATTGTCCTCCAATCAACCACACTTAGCCTATTAACCAAATACAAAGCATTTCAATGAAGTAATGGAAAGTTTACAAGATACAATAATGTTAAACTCGTGAAATAATTTTGATTGAAACTACAAAAAAAGTGGATTAGTATGAGGATCAAATGAAACATGTATGTGAGCCCTCCAAGGCCCACCACTAATGCTAAAGGCACCCCCCAAGTGATATGGTCCAAGACCAGAGAAAGAAACCCCTATGATGATGGATGGAGGCCTATAAAAACCACATAATTAGCTCTTAAATCACCTACAACAATATAAAACCCCTCACTGGTTATGAAACCAAGGAAGAGAGGCCTATTTGGGCCTACAAATAAGTTAAAAAAGGTTGTACAAAAGGATTTAAATACCTATTTATTTGGATCTAATTGATTAGACCCTTGAACTTCGCACAAGGTTATGAAGAGACAATCTTAAACTAATGGAACAAATTAAGTATTATAAAACAATGTGTAGATAATCTCAATAACCAAATATCATAGTGCAAAAGGTATAAGAACAACCTCTTAGAGTTTGTTAGCTTCACCTGTCAGTAAGAAGAGAAACTTATGCATAGCCTTGAGGATTTATAGGCACCCCTTTATCCACGTAAGGAGTTTTTGAACATTATCTTAGAGGTCAACCAATAGTTGGAATAGTGGGTAGCATAAATGGAGGAGGAAAAACTTACATGAATTCATTAAATGGAAATAATAGTCCAGAACCCTCCCCAACAATTTCCATCCATTATATTGAACTGAAATAAATTGGAATTTAGCAAGAATTTTCCAGATGATCGACATTAGTCTAACACCCTCACCAACAATTTCAATCCATTATATTCAAGTGAAATAAATTGGAATTTAGCTAGCATTGAATCTATTTTTTTAAACAGACTCGTATGATTGACATTATAAATATTTTCTTTGAAGGTTAGAACCTTTTACGTCTTGTGCCACAAAATCTCCATTTGTCCAAAATACCTAGCCCTCTCCATAATGTATTTCTAATTTACTATTTACTACTACTTTTAAAACACTTCTTCCATATACCCTCCAAAAAATTGTATTATAAGCTACATATTCATAGTACATATCTCCATACCAAAACTAGAGATATACTTTATGGCTCCTCCCTGATTAGAGATACCTGATCTTCCTCGATTCCTGCTACAGGATGCTCTTGACCCCGATCGATGTTATTCACACTCTCATCATCATTATCCACGAGATCCCCATTCACCACATCCTCCATACCATCGACACAATATTAATTGCATCTCAGTCCACCTTCATCCTCTCCTCTTCCGATATTATCAACCCTGAACTCAAACATATCATCAACTACCTGCATACACTCCATTTTACACTCCAACAACTCAAAACATTGTGACAACAGTTCCTTAGAGGTGCATGTATCTTTCAATTTCATCTTAGTAGTACTGGACATCAAGGTGGTCATGGATTCCATGATTCATCCAAGCCTAGCGATAATGGTGCCAAGCTCTGCAACGACTTCCCCCTCATTGTGTTTTATTTCCACTGAATTCTCTGAATTTCTTGGCTCAATGCACATAAAATTTAAATTACCTTCGTAATCTAATCCTCTGTTTCCCTGCACACTATATATAATGGTAACATTCCCTTCCTTCCCAAATTCTATATTTTTGTTTCATTGAAAGTTGATGCTTTCATGAGAACAACTCACATCATATCCATTAAATTTTCATCTTTAAACCTTTATATTTCGAAACACTTCCGACCGCCAAAATGATACTTTAGATCAAAAGATATGGGATCACACATTTTATATACCCTTATATTCAATTCATGGCTTTTCTATCTTTCCTTTACTGATTTCCAACCTTGGTTTCTACTCCAAGTGGTTGAGAAGGCCTAATTCTTTATAATAATGGAATGCCTCCCATACGTGTACATTATTTAATAAGGTTCTTAACTTAACTTTGTATGTAATGAATATTATAACAAAATCTCTAATCCCAATTATAATAATACTTGATGCTCAAGAAATTCCCATCTGACTACTGTACATTATGGTGGAGGTTTGATGATTATATCCTCATTGTTTATCCTTAATTCCCCAAACTTTATTAATACACTCTGATTTTCAATAAGATTGACTTCAACATTCATATTTCATTTGACATGGTGAAAATATATATTAAAAAAATGTTTAATGAACCAATTAATTCAATGCAATATGGGAGGAAGCCAAGGATGATATTTCTCACTATCTTTTAACACTTGTTGAATGATGATCTTAGAGTCCCTAATGACCTTTAAGGATTGGAAATTACTGATGAGAGCCAATTCCAAACCTTGCTAAATCCCATAGTACTATTCTTGGTTATTGGTCAACACCCCTAAGTGGCAATCAAAATTTATCTCTCTTTCTTCATCGATGTGAGAAAGAACCGCTTACACTTGAGCCTCCTCGAACATTGATGGATGTTTTAATGAGGCTATGGAGCTAACTAGAATTGTTGGAGTATAATATATTTTGGGCTTAGGTCCAATTATCTTTCGAAATATATATTTTGTATTTATGAAAAGGTTGTATAGCTTTGAAAATTAAATCTAAGAAGTTATGTTTCTTTTACTCTACATTATATTACATATATTTTCATTAAGATGTTAATTTAGTTCCTAAGTGTAAAAATTTCTTTTAACAATTTGCTTAGTTTTGATAAGAATAATTTCTTATGCGCCACCACATTTTGTATTCTTCTAATTCTAATTTTATATTTTAAAAAATAATAATAAAATTATTGAAAATTTTAAATTGTGATGTCAAAAAATAATATTGGCTTTGTCGGTCCTACCACAATCAATAATTTTATGTTATTGTGTATTTCTTAGTCAACTCTTGTGTATGAAATCCAAACATATAACTTTATAAGTGTGTAGTTGCATTAATCATGAATATGCGTACCATATTAGGAAACTCATAAAAAACAAAGATAATATTAGGTGGCTAGAAAAACTAATGTGTTTTAACTTTTTTTTTATGTGGCCAGCTCAATAATTATTTCATGTAATAGAGAGAATCCCACATATCCTTCTAAATTCATAGGAATGCACACATGTTAATAACATGTATGGATTATTTTTACATTAAAAAAAAATGTAAAACTCCCTCCCCTGACATGTTTCAAAAATAACTCTTCAGCACTAAAAACTTCTTCTAGGGGTAAATAACCTATTTTCGTCTCCAAAACATAGTCAAGGCCCCTCTACCCATCCTCTTTGGGAAAAACAACCAAATGACTATTGGAATATCACTTCCGAGTGAAACACCCCACGTAGAGGAGATGATGTGACATGGTTGTAGGCATTGTTCATAGTGCTTAAGGCCTAAAAGGATAATTGTGTTCCATAAGGCCCTTGTTTTCCTTTTCAACCAATATCTAAGCCTCAAAACCCAGTATTATTTCCTCAAACCAATAAATGGTGTCCATGTTCCATTTAGAGGAGTATAACCCCATTTGAAGTTCCTATATGGTGTTTTAATGCACCTTTTAAAATGCTTCAATTAGGAAGCTTTATTAAATTCCCAAGGTATTTGTAATCCCTCCTTCATCATTGTTAAGTCCAAAAGGTCCATTGGTTTTATCAATATTACCATAATGTTCCCTAGTTACCAGTTAAAAATCATTAAAACACATGGCTTTTATTTTGGTAGAACCACTTATTGAAACAATATGTATCATGAGGTTTATGTTGATTTGGTAGTGCTTATGTTATGGTGAGGGGTACCATTAGATTCCCAGAAGGTATGAGGTAGTTTTAATAATATAATTATGATGATTTATCATCATTGTTACATATAATTATTTTTTTCAATATTTTAATATAGGATTCCAGATACATCCAAAGCCACAATGGCTAGAATTGTTAAACATGGGAAGCATCATCTTCGCCTTGTTGGTTACTCAAAATTGACCACAAAATTTATAAGTATATATATATATATATATATATATATATATATATATATATATATATATATATATATATATATATATATATATATATATATATATATATATATATATATATATATATATATATGCATCCAACTTATAAATTCATAAAAAATTTAATTGAAAATCACATAAGAAGAAAAATTCATGTTCTCATGCAAAATTGCACTGGTCACAATTCAAAGAGGCTCCCATGGAGGAAGGCCTCGAGATTTCTTTCAAGCATGATTATCAAGTCAAGGTTAAACATAGGATAAGCTTGATATCTTTACAATATTTCGACACCGAACTTAACACTCAGCTAAATAAAAGGAACACATATAATTTATAAATTATTACTTCTACAATCTATTGGTTCTTATTTTTGACCATAAAGTAACACATTTGATTGTAAAACGTAGGAAAGAAATACAGATGAAATAAATGAGCCTAGTGATGGTGGGTGCCTCTTGAAGGTTATATTCAACTCGGTACTAGAGGTATTTCATGTGTTATAATTTTTTTTAGTATGGATTACAATTAAAAATATTTAAAACACAAAGTTACCGATCAAATGAAAAAATTACCTGGCACCCCTTTTTTTGAGGTAGAAAAAAAAACTCCAGAGTTTGAAAAGTGGTGATACAGAATCACCCTTTTTTTTAGCATAGTTTTGGCACTTTAAATTTCCTTACGACTCTTTTTTTTTACATGTCATGATTTTCATGTTGATTTTGAAAAATGGCAAAGTAGAATAACCTGTTTTTTTCTTTTAGTATATTTTTGGAACTTTAAATTTTTATTTGATTTTTTTTTAAATGTCATGTAGATTTAGAAAAATGGTGTTTTTTTGTAGTTTAAACTTTTTTATTTACCAAGAATGAAAATTTGTTTTCAAATGTTAATGATTTTCATGTTAATTTTGAAAAGTGTTGATGCAACATCAATCCTTTTTGTTTAGTGTGGTGATTTTCATCTTGGTAATAAAACATAAAAATAAAATAAAAAAACATGACAAAAAAAACAAATATAAAAGAATATGAAAAATATCCAAGTGTAAAAAAAAAATAACTTTGTAAAAAACAAAATAAAAAAACAAATAGAAAAAGGGGAAAAAAACATAATTTAAAGACAAAAAATAAAAATTAACCAAAGAAAAATAACAAAATAAAATAATTTTTTTTTTTGAAATGTTTAATTTTATAAATTAAAAAAAATGAATTATGTCTTAATATATATATATATATATATATATATATATATATATATATATATATATATATATATATATATATATATATATATATATTTTAAATTTTATTTTTAAATTTGAATTTTTTTCTTTAATTTATATTTCTGAATTTTAATTATTTTTTATTTTAGTATTTAAATTATTTTAATTTTTTTAATTTTTTTTTTAATTTTAATTAATTTTCAATTTTTTTATTGTAATTATTTTATTTTATCATTTTTTTTTAATTATGCCCTTTTATTACTATTATTATTTGCTTCAAAAAAAATATGTATTTTTTTGTTTTGGACTAAAATTTATTTTTTTCTTTAAATTGTGTATTTTTTTTGTTTTTTATTTTTTTTTTAATTTTTACAAGTGATATTTTATCTTTAATACCATGCCTAAAAATCATTAGAATTATAAGACTTTTTATATTTTATCTTTAATGTCATGTTTTTTATTTAAATTTTAAGGTTTTTTAGAGTCATGGTATTTTATCTTTAATGTCATTATTAAAAATTGTTGACAATTTTCCCCGAAAAGAAAAGACATTATTCCAACATTAACACTTTTTGTTTTCAAAGTGTTTTTTGCACACAAAAAGATGACAATGTTATTCCACCATCAACACTTTTTGTTTCAGGATATTTTTTGCACATACAAAATTGGCGACACTATTCAAACATCAACATTTTTCGTTTTCAAGTTGTTTTTTGCACACAAAAAATTGGGGACCTTCTTCCATCATCTATACTTTTTTTTTCGACGGTGATTTCAATTTTTTTTCAAGAAAAAATTTGGTTTTTAGCATAATTTAAAAAAATGTTGAAATTTGACCCTAAAAAAACGGTGCGTTTTGGAAGACACACTTTTCATTTTTGGGTTGTTTTTTCATTTTTAAAAAGACAGTCCATACAGGTGAATTAGCTTTCAAAATAGAGGAATAACCTGTTCCGAGTTTTTTCACAACCCAACGTTTCGGACTTCTTAAATGAGTCCATCTTCAGGGGTAAACGTCAAATATTCTTTGAAAATATTTGTGACTATTAGGGCAAAGGAATAATTATATAAATAGGAATTATTGATTTTTTTTTTAAGGTGGTTGGTTGGAAGAACATGAAAAAATAATTTAATTTTAATTTTTAATTTTAATTTTAATTTTGATTTTAAGTTTAAATTTAATTTTAATTTTAATTTAATTTTTTAATTTTAATTTTAATTGTAATTGTAATTTTAATTTAATTTAATTTTAATTTTTTTTTTAAATTTAATTTTTAATTTTAATTTTAATTTTAATGTAATTTTAATTTTAATTTTACTTTTAATTTTAATCGAAATATAATTTTTAATAATATTGTTAAGAATTATTGATTTAATTTTTTTTTAATAATTTTTAATACAATGATTCTTAACAATATTATTAAAATTTATATTTCAATTAAAATTAAAATTAAAATTAATAAAAAATAATCAAAATTAAAGTTAAGTTTGAACTTAAATTTAAAATTAAATTTAAATTTAAAATTAAAATTAAAATTAAAATTAAATTATTTTTCTTGTTCTTCCAACCAACCACCTTGAAAAAAAATCAATAATTCCTTTTTTTATATAATTATTCCTTTTCCCTAATACTCACAAATATTTTCAAAGAATATTTGTCGTTCACCCGTGAAGATGGACTCACTTAGGAAGTCTGAAACGTCGTTTTTTCATGTCTGTTGAGCTTTTTCGGGCTAGAGTTCTTGTTTTTATGTAATAGTTCATGTTTCATTGGTAACTGTGTTCTAAATTAAAATAGTTTATTAATTATAATGTTTTTTGTTTCTACTCCAGAGCATGTACAAGATCATTCTAGACAAGAGGAGGAACATATGGCCACGTCTGAAAGTATTCTACATCCCTCTAGTACCAAAGAAGGTAAAAAAAGACTCTACCACTCTTTTTATTAATAAAACACTTTAATAATAACTCTAAATATGAATTTAAAATTTCTTTCTTATTGCAGTTGATCCTCCGGCCCCCTTGGAGAAGCCTAAATGTATGACCAGGTTGGGAGCAAGGTATATAGAGCTCATAAAAGCTGATAGGAAAGATCAAGACTTCATTGTGAAATACCTAAAAAGGAGAAAGAGGCTGAAAAATAAATGATTGTACTTGTTTATTTAGAGCACAAGTTTTTGAGTACCACATTTTCGACTGAAAGGTTGAATTGCCTCATGGCATGTGCACATGTAACCTTTTACAATCTCAATAAAAATTTGTAATTTTTCTATGGGAAAAAGAATAAAATGACCCTTTTGTGTTCTTACCATTAAATAAATTCCAAAACAAAAATACTTCAATAATTAAAATAATTTATAATTTTTTACTGTGCATAAGAAATTTTGTATCTAATACATTTGAATATTTGTGAAATTGCTTGCACTCGGAATAAATTTAATTTTTACATTCAAGGACCTACTAATTCTAGGTTTTACAATACCTACATTGAAATGACACTTTTGAGTGAATATAAATCTTCTGATCTTGTGTAGATATTAATTTAACAAGAAGATAAGGCAGTCAAGTTGGGAGAAGAAACAACTATATGCTAGGAGAAAAAACTAATTTCATTCCTTTGAAAGTGATGAGACAATTAGGCCTTACAACCGCGAGGCATATAGAAATGTATGTACCTTGGAATCTAAGAAAATAAGATGAATGAATCCACATTTTTTTTATATTTAGTAACTCAAAGCATGGATATATAGAAAAGGAAGGGGCTACTTTCTTCACCTTCCATGATGGGCTATTCTTATTTCTTAAGGCTATTTGTTTGACTAACCTCTGAATTATGTATAACAACAATGAATCCAAATGATTATATATGTAACATTCCCAATTAATTTGAATAGGTGTTTTGGAGTCCAAGCATTGCTTCTACGAATGTTTACGGAAGGAAAATAAAATGTTTTCTTTCACTGAAGAAATATTTAAGAAATATTGGTAAGGTTTGCAAAGAAGGTAGGAGATTATTGGTTTAAATAATTGAAATAACTTAATGTGAGATGGATTTTTTTTTATATAATCAGGAAAAAAATTCTTTTGTTGAAATTTGTAGTCTATGGGACATGATGATAATGATCCAATTTGGTTTGATGATGATGAGTTGTTTATTTCTCCTGACCCAATCGTAAAAATCAATAATATAGTGGTTAGAAAAAACAATGAACGTTCAGTATCTTCACATTAGAAATAAATGTCCCGAGATTAAAGATAGGATCAACATTTTCACTCAATATCTCAGAGAGATTAGGTAATAACCATATTTTAAAGTGATTTTTTTTATGACATAAGTTCAATTATGAATGTTTACTTTTTAACTTTTACATTATCTAATCGAAAAAACATTCTCTTTCTTATATATGATTTTTTGGCAGAGATCGCACCATAACATACAGACACCATGAGTCATATTTCAATGGAAGAGAGTGCCATACATGAAGATCCTATACTAGAAGAACAACATAGGGTAGTCATTCCAATATGTCGACTACTGCAGGAGATAAAGAAAACTATAATTCTCTTTTTATTAATTAAATACATGTAATAATAATAATAAAAATATCAGTTTAACATTTATGTCTTGTTACTGCTGATGATCCACCCCTCTTGCGTCAACCTCGATCAGGTCATGAGTACATGAACACGTTGTCAAAAATAAATAAAATGAAAAAGAAATTACTTTACTAGTTAAATAATTGAAATCATCATGTACCACATTATGAAAACACAATTTTTATGAGAAAATTTATTGAGATGAAGTATTTTTTGTCAATGACTTCTGAATACATAAATGAATCATATATGTTAACGAATAATTTATATATGTTTCTTTATGTACATGAACTTGTTTCATACTATGTAAAAATATGTTTTATGATAACATTTATAGAGATGAAATATTTATGGATCTATGAATAAATGAATGAATGTTTGCTATTATTTTTTTGTGTATCTTAATGTATTGCTATCAACTATTTCCTATATACTATATATATTGGGTAATGGGGAATTGAGAGTGACGTGAGAGGGGTATGTTCCATTATATCTTCCACGTTCATATGGTTGTCCCTGTTCAGTAGATAATAAATTAGGATTTGGATAATGTTGGAAGAAAAAATCTTGATCCAACAAAGAAACAACAAAGTCAATGTTGAATTCATTTTTTCTTTGTTGAGTGGAGGGATATTTGATCCAATATTAAACTATGCCATTAATTTTTTCTCGAGATGGAGAGGAGCTCATTTAGGTGTTCATGCACTCAAGATATTTTAATTATTATTTATTCTGTGATTAAATTTAAGATTTTGTCAAATTTAATCTAATTTTTCCTCATTGGTCTCATGAATATGTGTAGGACAACTAATATCAATTTGGATGTTGAATTTTAACAACTATAAATATAAAATAAGTCAAAATGGTAACATTACCTTTAGCATTCAAGGTAATTTACTTTCAAGTTGACGCATTTTTTCTTTTTCATAATGCATTGCACTACTTATGGTATTTGTAGTCATATGACCACTAGATATTTGAACTAACTTGAAATTTATTCTATATTTTAAAGGGAGTTTTTGTACAACCTAGTAATTCCAACTTACAAAAATTTTCAGATAAGAAAGGTCATAATACCAAGGATGGAAGAAGGTATGAGAACTGGTATTTCAAAGGTTTATTATTTGTTTTTATTTATCACTATCTAGTGAGAAGATGGAACAAGGTTGATATCATGAGAAGAAAGATGAGGGATACATGTAGTTGTGATGTTCCGGTGTTTCACATTTCTTACATATTAAATTTCTATTAAGTTAATACCTTAGACAAAAATATTACAAGCATTAAAATTATTTACAATTTTATATTATTCTACAAAGAACTTGTGTATCTAATACATTGGAAGATTTCTGAAATTGCTTGCTCTAGGAATAAATTTAATTTGTATGTTAAAATACCTATTAATTATAGGTTTTACAATACCTATATTGAAATGGAAATTCTGAGTGAATCCCAATCTTCTCATCTTGAGTAGATATTAATTTAGCAAGAAGACAAGGGAGTCAAGTTAGGGGAAGCATTTAGAATTCATGACACCAATTGAGGTGACATAACACTAGATTTTTGTCACTGTATACTCAGGTTAGTTATCTTAATATATAATAACTAAGCTAAAAATATGTTGTGTTTGTAATATATAGAACATTATTTATTGCAATTTATTGTTTAAAAAAAAATCATTCCTATTTTCACTAGCATTGGTTAGTGTTATATATCACCTCTCATACCCCTCACCCATTTTTATGCCTTCGCCTTTCTATATCCATAGGCTAGGAATTGTTCATGGCTTATACCCACTCCATCGATTTACTAGATCTCACCTTTGGAAAATTGTAGGTACCTTCACTTGAAGAAATAGATGCAATAATGTTTCTTTAGACTGAACATAGACACAATTATCACTATCTAACATAAGCAAGATCTCTCTAAATGGGAAAGAAATTATTGACAAATTATTTTTGTGAGCCTATCGCCATTACTAGCACCACTGTCATAATCGCCCTCAGTTCAAAGATTCCCTTGTGTCTTTCTGTGAAAACCAAACTACACCACCTTTTACACATGCATTAAGACCTATACCTTGCTTTTCCCTATAAAAATTAATCAAGGATGGTTGTGTTAGTTTTTTTGGCACATGAATGTCCCAAATCACACCTGCTTAAGAGGGGTGGTTTTTCCCTCTTAAGTTCTTGGTCACATGCAGAAAATAGATGGAGTCAAGAAAGTTAGCAAAACATGCTAAAACGTAAACATACTAGATAAAGAAATAACATGCATATTCAGACATAAAAACTAAACTAAAACAAATAAAACAAAATATTTGAATAGAGACAAACAACTTCAATAATCCAAATGGTGGTGCTTACATCCCCTCTTATTGAGTTCTGGTAGGAATGAAGGATGAAAACTTTACCCACTTGCCAAGGGACCCTTAGAACTATGGAGTTCCAAGTCCCGATGCAAGGATGTATTTACTTTTGAGCTTCCTTGGCGCAAAGTCTCCCTCTCTATACTATGGTGGAGTAGATTTGTTGGATGGCAAACAATTGAGTCCCCTCTCTATAATGTTCCCAAATTTTAGCCTCAAATCTAAATGGAACATTAGAGTTAGAAACATCTCTAATCGATGAATAAATGTATAGAAAATCCCATAAGTCTCCTAAGGAGGAATAAAAACACTCCAAGTGTGAAAGGGGACACTCTTTGTAGCTTACTAAAACACCTCCATGTGTGAACAGGGATAATATCAAGCCGGTTTATTCCACCTTGACTAATTCATAGCACAGTTGTGGAGGAGGGGGAATCAAAGAAGGAATAATGCAGTTTTGGAGGGAGACGAATATTTGGATGGAGATGACCTAATTGAGTGGGGTCAAGGGCAAGAAAACTCATGTTTTATTTGAGGAAGAGCATGGCAGCATTATTCTTCATGTTTTAGATTACCATTCTTGTTTTCTCAGACTTTCGCTTCCTCTTGCTATTTAGCAGAGGTAGTAGTGTTGTTTAGAACCGGGTGTTCCCAAGTGGGAATCCCACCTCTTTCCTTGAGGAGCCTCTTGGGAGAGTTTTCATTCATTCTTCCACATTAGGTTTTCGAGCCAAGCTTTAGCCTACTTCATCAGCATAGTTTCTGCAGGTGATTGTGCAATGTTTCAAGGTGCAACAGTGGAAGGGATTGGAATCCCTCTCTTTGAGCTAGTTTCTCTTTTGGGGGAAGGTTTCCTTCATTTGAGGAACCTATTTGGAGAGGTCTAGAGCCCATTTTAGATCTGTGGTAGCACACCACACATTTCCCTAACATTCCCAGCATTGTTCCAGCTAAGGAATGCATTATCTTTTGAGGTAGCTTCAGTGCATGGTCTAGTGGCTCCGTTGCAGTGTTTTCTTGTGATTGAGAGGTTCATACTATTAGCCACCTATAAAAAATTTCATATCAAATGGTGGCTAAATAATTTTTGAAGCCTTCAAGAAACAAGTTTTATTGCAAAATTGTTAATTCTTGAAGTCTTGTGAAGACATCCTATCCTGTATTTAATCTTCACTGCTGCTTCCCTTTCAAATTCTGAAAATTTGTTGTTTTTCCTGAAGAAAAATACTGCTGAAAACTCCATTTTTCATCATTTTTTACTACTGTTTTCACTCAATATTAACCTTCATTTTATCCCCTTTTTTCCCCATGAAATTCCTCCATTTTCCCTTCATTAAAATCCATTTTACAAGGTTTGAAAATCATTTTTGGACCTTACCAAAACCCTCAAATTCCTTTGAAAATCGTTGAAATTCCATAAAAATCCATGTATCTTATTACAGGCTTTAGCCCCCTTTGGCTAAGCCCCCTAAACCACTTCCCCACATATACCCTGGTGCTAGAACCAAGTGCTAATAGTCCCGAGTGCTTATTGCATCGGAAACTTTGATGGGCACGTTTCTTTGTTTTAACAAAATCCCCCGATGTGATTGGCCCTTTTATATATAAGCCCCGATCCCTTGTCCCTTTTGTAAAAACCAGCGGCCCTGAAATCGAGTGCTAAACACGTAAATGAACCCATCCCCGATGCAATTTTCCTTTGTAAAATCATAAAAACCCATTTTTCTATGTTATAAAGGAAACCCGTCATTTCATTGTTTTAAAGGGAAAAGAACTGTTGATCTAAAAAACCAATCGACGGTAAATAAAGTCTCGCATCAGATTTTTTTATCGGGCGCATTTGAAAAGCCCACTCCTTTGTCCTGATTCCGATTTGCCCTCTTATGCATATAACCCCCGATTCCTCTGCTTCTTTCATATACCCCGAGGCCCCGCAATCGGGTGCTAAACCTTATATATAACCCCTCCCCGACACAAAAATCCTTTGTATTTCATAAAATTTCGATTTTCCTATGTTATAAATGGTTCTGCCTGTTAATTGGTTGGAGCCCTTCTCCACCATTGATCTTGAACCAATCAAATGGCCAGTGCAATCTCGCATCGTAGATTTCATTGGGCACGTTGTAATATTTTATTGCTCCCCCTCTGATTGACCACCCCCCGATTCATTCTCCACCATTGATCTAGCCCTCAGATCAATGGTCCACAATTAATCGCATCGGCACCCATTCTGTTTTTCCCCCACCGATCGCAGACCTCTGATTTCATCTGGGACATCCACGTGTCAAGATCTAACGGTCCAGATTGAATGTCGTGACCTTGGTTAAAAATATGAAGCCCCGCTTTATAATGTTTTTTGGAGAGATCTCCACCATTGATCTTTGTAGATCAACGGCCCATATTAACCCATTCTCCACCTCATATATTATTCCATTTAACCCCAGATTCCATCTCCATTGTTGATCTGTTCCATCTAACGGCCCAGATTAATCCCGATAGGCCCAGCGCCCTGGGTCCTACCCTCTCCCAGATCAGATCTCAGTCATCCATCCCTGATCGAACGACCCAGATTAAAACCACCCTACCTGCTTCCTCCCATGCATCTTAACAATATCGCGCTCTTTCCACGACCGTCAGATCTAAGACCCGTGATTTGATGGTTGACGCACATTTTTGGTAACTATAAGCACAAAGGTTAATTCTCCAAGAGCTACGCGATATAAGTGGTTTTGAAAGGCCACGTGTTGACCAAGAATGCATATCGCGTTTGAAAATTTAAAACCACCTATATGCCCGTTTGCTGCGTGAAACTCGTGGTTTTCTCATCTAAAACCGCTTTCCCCTGTTTTCACTGCATTTCACCGTGTTCGTCTTCCACCATTGATCTCTGCAGATCAACGGCCCACATTTAATCTGAGCGTTCAACTATCGCCCTCTGCCATTCACCAAGGGACTTCATAGATCAATCTCAGCCATTGATCTCCTTGGGCCGATCTCATCCGACGACCCAGAATTATTTCGGAAACCCCGAATTTCCTCTTAACCTTTTTCACTGTTGATTAAGGTTTTAACCCAGTTTGCTTATATTTCCCACCATTTCAAATATAATTTGGCCCCTTCGCATTATGTATTTGGGACCAATCTCGACCGTTGATCAATATGGATCAACGTATTTGACTTAATCTTCCACCGCTTCATCATCCGCCTCCATATTGACCCCCCGTGATCAATTTCCACCGTTGGATGCTTTCATCCAACGGCTGCGCTCTAAATCCAAGCCTCTGAAGTAGTCTGACCCAAATACATAGGATTTTCTAATTTTCCTTGGTTTATGCAGGTTTTAAAGTTTTTTCAAATAATTTTAAAAGAAAATAAAAGTCGAGGATGGCAATACTCCAGGCTTTCATTTATCAAAGAGTATCCACCTACAGGATTCATCACCATGTTTTATCGGTGCCTCATGAGAACTGATACTGTTATAAGCCCTCTATGCACCTGCACATCAACAAGACACAACAAAGCATAATTAAAACAGATAGTATCACTGTTGAAGATCGAATCAAACCAGAGATGAATAATTAAAGATGTTCTACACAGTTTTGGATGGATTATGACTAAGATCGACAATCAAAAGCCTAATCCACTCAATTAAACATAGTTAAGGAACATAAGAATTCAGGCCTAATTATGCCTAATACACAGATCAGAAACAGATTAGTCATGTTTTAGGTCAAAAAAATAATATCTACCAGACCAAGAATGACTCCACTGCCACATTAGAGGCTAATTGATTCCTCTCAGCTACCAGAAGCCACTTGTAGCCTCAAATCATTCAATAGAGGCCGAGTTATAATCAGAAAATAAGATATTTGCCTCAAGACAACTCAATAGTTATTTCAAGCCAGAGACTTATTGCAAAAAATATCAACAGAGTTATTACAACGATGACACACAGCCTTAAAGTCAACAAAATCTTCCCAACAAGCTTAATATTTAATGTAAATCAATTACTACAGATACATATCTGTAATCTTCTCTATTGAGCCTCCTCAAAGGCTGAGAAGCATTAAAACTGTATTAATTGAACCCATAGATCTTTTAAGTCTTCCACCTCCTAATTTCACTATAAAATCTTCTTGAGGAGCTCATTGTAAAGGGTTGGTTGCATAAATTTGAAATATACTTGTGCTCGAAACTTTCTACTTGTAAATAGTGTTTACAGGCTCTTGAAGCTTTGTTTGTGATCTAATAAGTTAGGCTGAGAAGTGAAGATGATTGCTGAATTGAAACATTGGAATTGAAGAATGTAACTGGATTGACATCAATATACAAGCTGATTCTTGGGATCCTGATCTATATCATTGGCGAAGTGCTTCTTTCTATGTTATTTTTTTCCTTTTATGTATGCAATTTTTTCCATTATTCTCTGATAAAGAACATCAAGCATAGAGTTAGGATTTATTGTTTACAATACCCTTCTTTGACTGATAAGCTTTATCTCAATGTTTTCCTCTAAATTGTGTATTTAAGAATGATTCAATACAGTTCATGCAGTTAGGAATGTTGGAGTCCCCTCATCCTACCGTTTACTTTAAAAATTGTTCTTGAATGTTATATTCATTATATGCTTAGTAAAGTTATACTAGAAAAGTGATGGTGTGCCCTATTTTCTAGCTTCTTTCTCCAAAGGCAATTCTAAAATTTTCCCTAAGTGTATGCTGAAAGCAGTTTAGATTTAAAAGTATCTTTCCTGATCTTAGGCTGCATTTCGTTTTTCTTATCTTCTTTCATCCCTTCTGAAAGTAATTATGAGGATTACTAGATTGTTTTTCTGTTGAGTCAACTTTAATATGAACTTGTCCAAAAAGGTTTTATGGTTAGCCCTGCCCTTTGGTTAGTTTTAAACAGTTACTTAAAAGGCTTTTCTTGTTTGGACAGACTGATAAATCCTAGTTGAAATTATTGTCTGTTTCCACCCCCCCAACATTTTTATTGTTTCCATTCCATCATTTAATCTCAAAGATCTTGTGATATAGATAACTTGCCCCTTGGACCATTCCTGAAATTGTTGCAAAATTAAACCCTTTTATGACTCCATAGCCCAATGGACTAAAAACCAGCGTTATATCTATCTAATCAGCAAAAGCTTGTTCTGATTGCTTGCAACTTCACACCTTTGAAACTCTTTCCTTTAGGACTTTCCTCTCAACTAATAATCATGCTCAAACATCCAAAAACAAACAAAAACCCTTGCACTTAATAACTAGCCTAATATCATAGCCAATAAAGCATTAAAGATAAATCAATCTTTGCACTTATTAGAGAGATCCCTCTCTGGATTCAGGAGGGCTAGATCCTAGAATCCCAAAGTGGTTCAAGTGTTCTCTCTGTATTTTGTATTTGCCAATATTGAAAATTACAGGGAGCTAACATTTCTGGCAACTCCACTCGGGAGTTTCAAAGCAAAACTTCATCCTACATACTCTTGGAACCTCAGGAAACCTCTTTATTTAATGACACTAGTTCTGTTAGCCAGTTAACCCACCAGGCATAACATTTCTGGCCAAACACTTAGTGTTCAGTGAGTACAAGCAGCCCTCTTCAAGCACTACCAAGCAAATGGTAATCATGATAAAACTTGTTTGAATCAGTGACAAACTAAGGAAACCTTAGGATTCTCATAAGAGCTTATCAAACCTTGAAGGATCAGCTAGCTTAGCCATAAGAGTAGACTGTCTTTGTCTCATCAGTGTAGCTAAGTGTTGAAATGGATCTAGAACACTCTTAGAACCCATAGGACTGAAAAATAACTCAAAAACCCAAAATTTCATATTGGTATTCAATAAACAGGTGGTGGACCATAAAAACTTTTACCTCCAAAAGAGCTAAAAATTTCCACCTGGTGACTCCACAATCCTAAGAAGACCTTAAGACTCCACTGGGAAGACCCATTATCATCATAACATCATTTAAACTCAGTAAGAATATTTTAGGATTCAAGTTTTCTTGTTTAAAATATTAGTTAGCCTCTTAAAGATTGTCATATCTGGTTAAACTTTTCTTGTTTAGTTGGGTCTGAAAAACATAGCATAGTGGCTCCTAGAAAGATTCACACTAGAGCCTACCCTGACCCAAACCCACCTGAGATAGTTGATAACCCTGAAAGTATACTTAGGAAGTATCCTAAGATTAAATCTTCAATTGTTTTCAGATCACCCTTGAGAGCTAATTCTGTTTCAGAAAACCTTGCAGCTCTACGATAATCATAGGTTGACTTAAGAAATCCACTTAGAACTAGGTTGCTTGATGATTTAGATAAGCTAGATTCAGAGTCTTCACTTTCATCTCCAGAAACAAGTGAACATCCTGGTAGTATAGAAACAACACCACCTGATTTACATTTCCTTTACAATTTAGGTGTCTCAAATCCAAGATCAACTCAACATTCCAGTGTTGTTCCATATACATATGTTGATCCTACATCCACTATCCAAACCACTCCACTTCAGCTCACTTTCCCTTTTTTTAATCCACCTCTTGTAAATCCACCTCCACCTCCTATCATGGCAACATGGTATGCCCCGTTGGTCCTTCCTTCACTATTAGTCAATCTTCCATAGGACTATCAATCCAGAATACCATTGTATGATGCCAATAATGCTACTACTGCTTCACAACATGTGGATAAGATGAATGACTACTTTGACAGAAATGAAATTGATGATGAGTCTATCAAATTTAGATTATTTGCTCAGATTTTAGGGGGAGAAGTAAGAAAATGGTTCAAAGGCTTAACCCCTCATAGTATCAATGATCTCCAAGCCTTCCATCAGACATTCTTAAACAAATGGGAAGTAAGGAAAAACCCTCTTCAAATACTTTATGATTATAAGAATATCCAAAGAAATGCAGGGGAAAGTGTACAAGCCTATTGCACTAGGTTTAACAGCGTTTACAATGCCCTTCCCCCATGTTGGAAATACTGAGAGGGGGGGGGGTGAATTAGTATTCCTTTCAATTAGAGCATTAGTTAATCTTCAATTATTATCAGTGTTAGTACAATGATAGCAGTAAACAAGAGGAACACAAATGCACACAGTTTTTAAGGTGGAAACCCACTCCGGGACAAAAACCACCTAATGCTTTTCTAATAATTCTTTAATATTCAACTCCAATTGAAAATAAAGCTCCAACTTCCTAGAATCTAGAAAAGCATTCTTCTCCAGCTCCCATTGGATGGACGCTCCAACACTCGAGATTATTCAGTAGTCAATTTAATGGATGCCCCAACACCCAATGAGCTACAACTCACCCTTGCACCACCCTACCACCCTATAGAAGAATAAAAGAAGAATGGACTCCCGTACCAGGAAAAATGGTCCACTTTACAATGATATAAAATGATGTAGAAGAAGAATATATACTAGAACATAACCCCAAATTTGAGAAAACCACCTAATGATGATCCTAGACCTCCCAACACTGCCTCTTCAACCCTTGGAAAATAGACACTAGTACAATTTTTACAATAATGTATTTAAAATGACTAAGTACAATGATTGTATGCAATGCTGCCCACTTGAAGACTTCATATGATGAAATTATTATTTTTTTTATGCATCTTGGTTGCTTCTCTTGTCATGCTACCCTTTGCTGCACCTTTATTTTCTTTTATTCCATAGAAAGTCTGGTCCTTTGCAACCCTTGACAACACATGATCTAGCTTTTTCTTGCCTTCTAGGAGCTCGATATTGAATCTAGTGTATCTCTGTCATTTAAGATCCTCAATATCTAATTTTTGGTACTGTATTATTCCTCTGAGTCATCTTTCCAATGCCACAGGTCTGACCCAATTTAGATTCTTGAAGAGATATTTATACCCAATCTCTCATAATGCCCTAATTATGGATTGTTTCAGTAGAGCGCACTTGTACGGCATGCCACGTGTCAGTGTTTCTTCATTTGTTTCTAAAATTGATAGAGTGAAAATTAAAGAGTGTTAAATATCTGTCACTTTTTACAGCATTCCAATCTGATACTTAGAGAGAGAGTTATGATGAATTTACCAAGGTCACTTCTTTGAGATGAATTTCAGCTGCCTACAAAAACCCTAACTTACACAGATCATATATCCAAAAAAGTTGTGCATCTTGATCTAAAATTTTTACTGCAGCTTCCTCAGGATTTCAGCTTCGCCTTGTAAAAATTTCAGCTTCTTAACCTTCGTAGAAAAAAATTTAGAGCAAAAATTCCATGATGACCTATTTTAGATGGCCAAATCCCATGCATAAGGAGGAAATGAAGATCACAATTTATATGAATTCTTAAGATGAGAGGGGCTTCAACAAGTGAACGTGGGAGGGATATTAGGAGCTTAAAAAATATCAATTATGACTTTTCAATGACCCATGCCCCAACCCCATGGGGTTTTAGCCCATTAAATGGGGGTACAAACTTCAAACATGAGTATCTATCAAACCGTGAAGAATTACATGGCGTGCCATACATCAACGGAAACATCTCGACAAGTATAAACCATAAAAAGTATTATTGACCCAGAATATATTAATTTGCTAGGTCAAAATTCCCATGCAATATTGGGTTAGCCCCTGGTGCTGCTTAGGTTGACATCAATGACAACCGCTGATCAACACCCCAGACCTAAAACCTCCACAAGGCTCAGCTCTAAGCAATTTTCCTGAAGGATTTGATCCTGAGATGGCCTATCAGATGAGAGAGAGAGATCCTTTAACCCATGAAGATATGCAAAAAGGAGCTCTTGCTGTGGAAGTTAACTTAATGGAGAAAAGAGCAAGAATGAAGAATGAGAAGAGAGTGTCCTTTAGAGAGGAATCTACACCTTCCACATCTAGCTCAAAGATGGAAAGAATGATGGAGGAGATGATGAAAAAGATGAGCATACTTAAGAGAGCACAAGAAATTCAAAACCAAACTAATCCTCAAAACAGAAATCAGAACCAAAATCAGAATTTTAGGAGAAACCAGCCTCAAAATAGACCAAGAGAGGATGATCAACAGATCACCCCTCCTTTTCATTAAAACTATGTAAGTGAGGTTGAAGACACAATAGAGCAAACATAGGATGATGATATTAATATGTTGGGAGTAAACAATGATGAATTTGAAGTTAATTTTGATAGAAAACAAGGTATATACACACCTTATGATGAAAAAAGAGATGAGGATGAGAATTATTATCAAGAAATGGAAAATTTCATCATAGAGTCTAAAAAAGAGTATGACTTTAGGATTAAAAAAAAATAGGAAACTCCCAACAACAAAACCTCTGACAAATCTTCACAAAATAGCACTGTACATAAACCCAAAATTGTAAAACAGAAGGACAAAGCAGTGGCTATAAGTTCTGATAAAGGTAAAGAGAAAAGCACTCAAATTACTGAAAAGCAGAGTGCAGATCATAACAGTACTAGTACCTCAGCTAATACTCCTATTAAAACAATATCAAATGTAAATAGAGGAAATGAGCAAACCTATTTTGCTGATAGAGTGGCAGTTAATAAGGCCGAAACAAGCACTTCAAAGAATCATATGCCTTTTAGTTTGGAGCAGGAAATTCCCAGAATTAAAATCTATGTTCCCCTTACTGAGTTAGCTTCCCAAAATGTATATAGAACCCAAATTTTGAAGGCTTTAAACATAGAAGAGAATAATGACACTGTCAATCTTAACGATGACCAACTAGAGCTCATTTTTGGTCCTAAGATTGAAGGTAGATGTCAAGAGGGACCAGTTCCTCCTTTTTATGTTAGTTTAAACGTTCATGACAAGATTTTGCACAACGCTATGCACGATTCAGGGGCCTCTCACAATTTAATGCCCAAAGTTGTAATGGAGAGCCTAGGCCTTGAAATCACCAGATCTTATAAAGATATTTACTCCTTTGACTCAAGCAGAGTAAAATTTTTAGGATTAATCAAAGACCTTTGTGTTAATTTAGCACAAATTCCAGCCAAATTTTTAGTCATGGATATTGTTGTGGCTGATGTACCCCCAAAGTATGGTATGCTATTATCAAGATCTTGGGGAGCTAAGTTACAAGGAACTATGTAGATGGACATGACCTATGCGACCATCCCTGTTTTCAATCAGACTAGAAGACTTTACAGGGAGTCCCATATGCAATACATGGTTACTAGCCAAGACAGACCATAGAACTCTCCTCTATATTCTGTAAACACAGACCTTGATTCATTTATCCTTTTTAACGATTAAACATTCAGTGAATAAGTAACTTTAACTGAATTAATGGTCGATAGAGAGGAGGAGGAAGATAACACAGAAGTGTCAAAACAGTTTTCTGAACCCATAAACTACAGCAAACAAAACACAGGTATTGAGCTACAAATCATGCGTTCTTTGCTTTTAAACCTTGACAGTCAAGAAATAATTCCTCAACTAAATGAAAAACCTGAGGAATTAAAACAAATTCAATAGAGTGTTGATACTCAGGAACAATCTGAAAGCACATTAGTTGAGGAGGATAGTAACCAAACGGCTGAACCCGAAACTAATCCTCTCTGGAGTATGAACTTCGACGGGTCTAGCACTAGGAGCAATGCTGGTGCAGGATTCTGGATATGCAACACTGAAAATAATCACACAGAAGGCCATTCCTATAGATTAAACTTTCAGTGTTCGAATAACATAGTGGAATATGAATCCCTTCTTTTAGTCTTACATTTGTCGAAGAAATTAGGAGCCAAGAGAATTAAATTGCACGGGGATTCAGAGTCAATCATTAGGCAAGTGAACGGGGAAAACAACGCTAATCACCCCAGAATTAGAGCCTACAGGAACGATGTCGTGGATTTATTGAAAATTTTTGAGGAATCCCAATCGATTTTTGTCCCAAGAAAAAGGAATATCATGGCTCACAGCTTAGCTTTTGCTGCTAGAACATGTTTAATGCCATATGAAACCAAAGAATGTACAACTCAAATTAAATTCAGACCAACTATCCCTGATAACAAGAAATATTGGCAAGTGTTTGACAGAGACAAACAAATAGAAGACTTCATGCAGTTTAGAAATGATTTTGAACTACCAAGTTTGGATTCAAACTATGAAACAGATTGCCCTAGTGAAGAAAATTTTCTTGATGAAGAAGAAAAGTCTCCTGAGATAGCTGACGTAAATATGTTGTCTACAAAACTTGAAAACAAAACAGAAATGATTGTAGAGTTAGAAACAGAGGACTTAGAAACTCTGCAGTCTAATGATCAAAGTTTTCCAAAAGGTCTATCCCCTTTAGAAGATTTGTTTGATTTCAACGATGTGGCCAAGAAGCCAAAACTAGAGCCTGTAGAGACTGAAGTTGAAGAGCATACTATAGGCAGTGAACTAAAACCAATGATGATTAAACTGTCTAAAACTTTACCATCTCACATTAAACTCAAACACATACAATTGTTTAAATAATTTTATGATGTTTTTGCGTGGATTTATGAGGATCTGAAATCCTATGACACTAAAATAATTCAGCACAAGATACCTCTCAAGGAAAACCAAAAGCCATTTAAACAAAAGCTGCATAGAATAATCCCTATTCAGTTACCTTTGGTTGAGAAGGAAGTCAAGAAAATGTATGAAGTTGGTATTATTGTCCCTATTAGATATTCTGAGTGGGTGTCTAATCTGGTGTCAGTTAGGAAGAAACTAGGAGAGATAAGGCTTTGTATAGACCTTAGAGACTTAAACAAAGCTTCATTAAAAGACAACTACCCTTTACTTAAGATGGACCATATTTTACAAAAGGTAATTGGTTCTAAAAGAATTTCTTTGCTTGATGGCTACTCAGGATACAATCAAATTTTAGTTCATCCTGATGATCAATTAAAGATAGCCTTTACTACACCTTGGGGCACTTTCATGTATGTGAAAATTCCCTTTGGTCTAATGAATGCTGGTGCTACTTTTCAAAGAGCCATGGACATTGCATTTTCGGAAGAACTAGGCTACTTCATCATTATCTACCTTGACGATGTCACTATATTTTCTAAGGCAGATGAAGAGCATTTAGAACATTTGAGAAAAGTTTTTGAGAAATGCAGAAAGTTTGGAATATCCTTAAACCCAAAGAAAACTCTATTTGGTCTCCAAGAAGGTAAAATTCTTGGGCACATCATTTCAGAAAAGGGAATTAAGATAGACCCAAAGAGGATTGAGGCTATATTGAAAATATCTCATCCTCGAAACATCAAGGAACTCCAATCTTTCATTGGAAATATTAATTTCTTGAGGAGGTTCATACCCAACTTAGCTAAACTCCTTAGAAACATTACAAACATGTTGAAAAAGGAGCAGGGAGTTAAATGGACCTTGGAAGCAAAGAATTCCTTTGAACTGGTCAAACAAGCATTAACTAAAACACCAGTTCTAATAAGTCCTGATTTTTCAAAAGATTTTTATATTTTTTCATTTACATCAGAACATACAATAGCTGCTATCCTATTACAGAAAATCCCACAGGGACAAGAACAGCCTATTGCATTATTTAGCAAGGCATTTAGAGATGCTCCTCTGAAGTATAACATCATGGAAGAGCAAGCTTTCGGTTTGGTCAAAGCTTTAAAAGATTTCACAGTTTACATCCTTCACTCACACATCATTTCCTCTGTCTTGAATTTAGTTGTGAAATACATTCTAACACAAGACCTAGATGGTAAGAGAGGCAAGTGGATAGCTATGATACTTGAATATGATTTAGAAATCAATCCCACTAAACTCATTAAAGGCCAAGGTCTAGCTAGATTAATGGCTGAATCCAATTTTGAAGTTCTCGATATTAATATGATAAATTCTTTAGATGAACAAGAGGAAATGTCAACTCCCGTTGTTGAAGATCATTTTATGAATTCCTCTTGGTATGTTGATATTCTATATGTTTTTCTTAATTTGAATACAACTCCTGGTTTATCAAAAACAAAGGCAAGGTTTCTAAAGTTAAAAGTTGTAAACTACTGCATTATAGATAAATGTCTCTATTGGAAAAATGCAAGTGGGATATTGCTTAAATGTTTTCCTGAGAATGATGCAGAGAAGGTTAAGCATGAGTTCGATGAACGAGAATGTGGAGGCCACCTCTAATGGAAGACAACAGCCAACAAAATCCTTAGGGCTGGTCACTATTGGCCCACCCTCTTTCTAGATTTACAGAAAATGATCATTGCCTGTCATAAATGCCAACTTTTTGAAGGAAAAAGAAAATTGTTGCCCCTACCTCTGCATCCAATCACTGTTGAAGCTCCTTTTCAATAGTGGGGACTTGACATCATAGGAGAGATCCATCCACCTTCATCTTCCCAACATAGATGGATTCTCACTGCAACAGACTACTTTACCAAATGGATAGAAGCCATCCCTTCTAGGCAAGCCATGACTATGTCATCATAAAATTCATTGAGACTCATATCCTCTCTATATTTGGCTGTCCGAGGAAGATTATCACTGATAATGCTGCATCATTTGGATCCAAGAAGATGGTTGAATTATGTCACAAATATCAGATAACATTAGGCCATTCTACTGCTTATTACCCTCAACGTAATGGGTTAGTTGAATCCTCAAACAAAAGTTTGGTGAAAATCATCAAGAAGTTGCTAGAGGACAACAAGAAGTCTTGGCACTCAAAGCTAGTTTATGCACTTTGGCTGACAGATTGACATTAAAGAAATCTATTGGGATGTCACCCTATCAGCTTGTGTATGGTACAGATGCAATTTTTCCAACCAGCCTTGGTGTACTAGTTATGAATTTGATTCAAGAGGTGTAGTCTGAAGACAATGACATGATCAGAAGGATTAATCAGACCATTCATCTTTAGCAAACCACAGAGGAGGTTTACAACAAAGCATTACAAAAGCAAGAGATCATCAAGAAGCTTTTTGATAGAAGAACAAAGGCTAGAAATTTCAATGTTGGGGAAAAATTGTTAAAGTGGGACTCAAAGAGAGAAGACAAGGGCAAGCATGGGAAATTTGACAACTTATGGCTTGGCCCTTATCTCATTCATTCTGCTACTGGCAACAATTCTTATTTCCTACAGGAGTTGAATGGAGCTGAACTATTTGGGGGCCCTGTCAATGGCAAGATGCTCAAACATTACTTCTCTTGATCCTATCATTTTTTGAAAGCCCTTTTATTTTTTTTCTCATTATAAATATTTCATCCATCATTGCATTCAAAGTTAGAAAAATCAAAAATACAAAAACAATGAAAAGAGAAAAGAGGGCAGATTGTAAAAACAAGAAAGGTATAGCCTCATACCAAAAAAAAGAAACAAAATCTGAAAGTGTGCAAGCTCAAATGCCACTCTTGAAAAACACACTTCTAGTTAGTCATACAACCTAATCATGACTAATTAGTTTTAAATTTACTATTGATAGGTTAGTGGAATCAGATTTTCCAAACAGCTTAATCTTGGCTTATCAGTTAGGTAGATTAGGATAGAAAATAAAAATTTCAAACAAGCTCAAAATCCGAACCGTAGATTCCAAAAGAAGAGTGACTCCAATCTATTTAAAACTGTGAGTCAAAGACAGGAGTAAAATGGTTCTAATGAACTCAAAATATGAACCAGAGAACAAGGAAAAACAACTCGAATAAAATAAAAAACAGAGCTGAAGGAAAGTGAAGGTCGTGCATAGAACTTTTAGATCTTAGGCCTTCACCATTTTGATTTAATTTCATGCAAAATAAAATCTATGTGCACCTTGTTTTTTATGCCATAGATTAGCAACAAGTTAGACTGTTCAATCCTAACTTGTATGCTTTTAAATTTCTTTTTTAGAAATTAGAGAATAAAATCTGTTAGACTGTCTAATCCTAACAGATAATAGACTAGATAGGTAAGCTTATGAACTCAACTATTTAATCTGAGTTCATGGAGAAATAAGAAGTAGAAAGAGATTAGTTTTTTTTGCTTTCAAAAGAATAAAATGTTTGTAAAAGATTTTTCCAATCCAAATGCACTCTAAAAGAAGAAAAAGTGTTAGATCAGTAAGATTGGGTAGGTAGAAATCTTGTGTTGATGAAGTTCCATTGTTTTTTCATGGCTGCTAACATTTTCAAAACAGAAGAAGATCATCCAAGTAAGGAAGGTTGTAGCCCAATGGATGAAGCACTGATTGGACCCCCAGAGAAGGTAGGTCTGAAGTTCTTGATGCCTTCAAGAAGGCACCATCCCCATGTGGAGCCACTGTTAGCCACCTATAAAATTTGTCATATCAAATGGTAGCTAAATCATTTTTGAAGCCTTCAAGAAAAAAAATTTATTGCAAAATTGTTAATTCTTGAAGTCTTGTGAGGACATCCTATCCTTTGTTTAATCTTCACTACTGTGTCCCTTTCAAATTTTGAAATTCCACTGTTTTTCCTGAAGAAAAATACTGCTAAAAACTCCATTTTTCATCATTTTTTACCCCTTTTTCACTCAAGATTAACCTTCATTTTATCCCCTTTTTTCCCCATGAAATTCCTCCATTTTCCCTTTTTTTCCTTTCTTCCCTTCATTAAAATCCCTTTTATAAGGTTTTAAAATCCTTTTTGGACCTTACCGAAACCCTCAAATTCCTTTGAAAATCATTGAAAATCCATAAGAATCCATGTTTTTTATTACAGGCTTTAGTCCCCTTCGGCTAAGCCCCCCTAAACCACTTCCCCACATATACCCTAGTGCTAGAACCAAGCGCTAATAGTCCCAAGCGCTTATCGCATCGAAAACTTTGATGGGCGAGTTTCTTTGTTTTAACAAAGTACCCCGATGCGATTGGACCTTTTATATACAAGCCCCGATCCCTTGTCCCTTTTGTTAAAATAAGCAGCCCCGCAATCGAGTGCTAAACACGTAAATGAACCCATCGCCAATGCAATTTTCCTTTGTAAAATCATATAAACCCATTTTTCTATGTTATAAAGGAAACTCGTCGTTTCATTGTTTTAAAGGGAAAAGAACCGTTGATCTAAAAAATCGATCGACGGTAAATAAAGTCTCGCATCAGAGCTTTTGATCGGGTGCATTTGAGAAGCCCACTTCTGTGTCCCGATTATGATTCGTCCTCTTATGCATATAACCCCCGATTCCTCCACTTCTTTCATATACCCTGAGGCCCCGCAATCAGGCGCTAAACCTTATATATAACCCCTCCCTGACACAAAAATCCTTTGTATTTCATAAAATTTCGATTTTCCTATGTTATAAAGGGTTCCGCCTGTTCATTGGTTGGAGCCCTTCTCCATTGTTGATCTTGAACCAATCAAACGACCAGCGCAATCTCGCATCAGAGATTTCATTGGGCACGTTGTAATATTTTATTGCTCCCCCTCCGATCAACCACCCCCCGATTCATTCTCCACCATTGATCTAGCCCTCAGATCAATGGTCCACAACTAATCTCATTGGCACCCATTCTGTTTTGCCCCCGCCGATCGCAGACCTCTAATTGCATCTGGGCCATCCACATGTCAAGATCTGACAGTCCAGATTGAATGCCATGACCTTGGCTAAAAATATGAAGTCCCGCTTTATAATGTCTTTTGGAGAGATCTCCGTCATTGATCTCTGTAGATCAAAGACCCATATTAACCCATTCTCCGCCTCATATATTATTCCATTTAACCCCAGATTCAATCTCCACCGTTGATCCGTTCCATCTAACGACCCAGATTAATCCCAATAGGCCCAGCACCCTGGGTCCTACCCTCTCCCAGATCAGATCTCAGTCGTCCATCCCTGAGCGAACGACCCAGATTAAAACCACCCTACCTACTTCCGCCCATGCATCTTATCAATATTGTGCTCTTTTCATGACCGTCAGATCTAGGACCCCTAATCTGACGGTTGACGCGCATTTTCACGTATCTATAAGCACGAAGGTTAATTCTCCAAGAGCTACGCTATATAAGTTGTTTTGAAAGGCCACATGTTGGCTGGGAACACATATCGCGCTCGAAAAGTTAAAACCACCTATCCGCCCGTTTTCTGCAGGAAACCCGTGGTTTTCTCATCCAAAACCGCTTTCCCCTGTTTTCACTGAATTTCATCGCGTTCGTCTTCCACCGTTGATCTCTGTAGATCAATGACCCACATTTAATATGAGCATTCAACTATGACCCTCCACCATTCACCAAGGGACTTCATAGATCAATCTCAGCCACTGATCTCCTTGGGCCAATCTCATCCGACGACCCAGAATCATTTCGGAAAGCCTGGATTTCCTCTTAACCTTTTTCACTGTTGATTAAGGTTTTAACCCATTTTTCTTATATTTTCCGCCGTTTCAAATATAATGTGGCCCCTTCGCATTATGTATTCGGGACCAATCTCGACCGTTGATCAATATGGATCAACGGATCTGACTTAATCTTCCACTGCTTCATCAACCGCCTCCATATTGACCCCCCACAATTAATTTCCACCATTAGATGCTTTCATCCAACTATTGCGCTCTAAATCCCTGCCTCTGAAGCAGTCTGACCCAAATACGCAGGATTTTATAATTTTTCTTGGTTTATGGAGGTTTTAAAGGTTTTTCAAATAATTTTAAAAGAAAATAAAAGCCGAGGATGACGATCCTCTAGGCTTTCATTTATCAAAGAGTATCCACGTACAGGGTCCATCACCATGTTTAATTGGTGCCTCATGAGCACTGATACTGTTATAAGCCCTTTGCGCACCTGCACATCAACAAGACATAACAAAGCATAATTAAAACAGAGAGTATCAGTGTTGAAGATTGAATTAAACCAGAGATGAAGAATTAAAGATATTTTACACAGTTTTGGATGGATTGTGGCTAAGATCAACAATAAAAAGCCTAATCCACTCAATTAAACATAGTTAAGGAACATAAGATAGAATTCAGGCCTAATTATGCCTAATACACAGATTAGAAATAGATTAGTCATGTTTTAGGTCAAAACAATAATATCTACCAAACCAAGATTGCCTCCACTGCCACATCAGAGGCTAATTGATTCCTCTCAGCTACTAGAAGCCACCTATAGCCTCAAAGCATTCAAGAAAGGATGAGTTATAACCAGAAAAGAAGATATTTTCTTCAAGAAAACTCAACAGTTATTTTAAGCCAGAGACTTATTGCAAAAAATATTAGCAGAGTTATTACAACGATGACACACAGCCTTAAAGTCAACAAAAGCTTCCCAGCAAGCTTAATATTTAATGTAAATCAATTAATACATGGAAATATCTGTAATCTTCTCCATTGAGCCTCCTCAAAGGCCAAGAATCATTAAAAATATATTAATTGAATCCATAGATCTTTTAACTCTTCCACCTCCTCATTTCCCTATAAAATCTTCTTGAGGAGCTCATTGTAAAGGGTTGGTTGCAGAACTTTGAAATATACTTGTGCTCAAAACTTTCTAGTTGTAAATAGTGTTCAGAGCCTCTTGAAGCTCTGTTTTTGATCTAATAATTTAGGCTGAGAAGTGAAGATGATTGATGAACTGAAACATTGGACTTGAAGAATGTAACTTGATTGACATCAATATACAAGTTGATTCTTGGGATCCTGATCTATATCACTGGTGAAGTGCTTGTTTCTTTGTTATTGTTTTCCTTTCATGTATGCCATTTTTTCCATTATTCTCTGATAAATAACAATAATCATAGAGTTAGGATTTACTGTTTACAGTACCCTTATCTGACTAATAAGCTTTATCTCAATGTTTTCCTCTAAATTGTGTATTTAAGAATGATTCAATACGGTTCAAGTAGTTAGGAATGTTGGTGTTCTCTCATCCGATTGTTTACTTTAAACATTGTTCTTGAATGTTATTTTCATGATATGCTTAGTAAAGTTAGACTAGAAAAGTGATGGTGTGTCCTGTTTTCTAGCTTCTTTCTCCAAAGATAATTCTAAAAGTTTCCCTCAGTGTATGCTGAAATCAGTTTAGATTTAAAAGCATCTTTCTTGATCTTAGGCCGCATTTCAATTTTCTTATCTGTTTTCATCCCTTCTGAAAATAATTATGAGGATTACTGGATTGTTTTTCTGTTGAGTCAACTTTAATACGAACTTCTCCAAAGATGTTTTATGGTTAGCCCTGCCCTTTGGTCAGTTTTAAACAGTTACTTAAAAGGCTTTTCTTGTTTGGATAGACTGATAAATCCTAGTTGAAATTATTGTCTGTTTCTACCCCTCCAACATTTTTATTTTTTACATTCTATCATTTAATCTCAAAGATCTTGTGATATAGATGAATTTCGCCTTGGACCACTCTTGAAATTGTTGCACATTTAAACTCTTTTATGACTCCATAGCCCAATGGACTAAAAACTAGCGTTATATCTATCTAATCAGCCAAAGCTTGTTCTAATTGATTTCAACTTCACACCTTTGAAACTCTTTCCTTTAGGACTTTCCTCTCAACTAATAATCATGCTCAACCATCCAAAAACAAACAAAAACCCTTGCACTTAGTAAATAGCCTAATATCATACCCAATAAATCCTTAAAGATAAATCAATATTTGCACTTATTAGAGAGATCCCTCTCTGGATTCAGGAGGGCTAGATCCTAGAATCCCAAAGTGGTTCAACTGTTTTCTTTGCAGATTGTATTTTCCAATCTTGCAAATTACAGGGAGCTATCATACTTTCATGGGAGGAAGCCCTTGAGGGATCTACATCAAATCAGAAATATTTCAACCTTCTACACTCTTATGCTTTAGTGTTGCAGTGGTGATTTAGTAAATTTCTGAATATCACATTTTCTATGCAAAGTGTCTGACAAGGAACCCTTGCCAGGTTCTCTTGTATTCTGTATAAGGAGACTAGATCTCAATTCTTAAAGCATTATTGACTGATATATGAGTAGATATACTTTTTCTCCTATTTTCTGTGTTAAAACCCTCTTATGACTGCGCAATATCTTTTATACATTATTTCTGAGTAGCAGTGTCTGGGGTTTTTAGTCATTTTCAGCTACACTAGTGTGGGAGATCTATTTACCTCACCTAGTTTCATTTATTTCTGATCTTCTCTTGGAATTAGTTGCTATATGGACATATCTCATGGATCCAAGTGATGGTTTACATTTTTATGGCTTACATTTCTGGAAATGCATTTTTCTATGAATGCATTGTTGAGCAATCCAAAATTGGAATATCTTAATATATTCCCAATACTGCTTATTTTCCATATTTTGGGATATTATAGTGGTATAAAAGCTTTAATCTTGGCTCAGCCTGTGGATCTTTGACCATTATACTTCAGGGGAAGGAGATATGGACAGAAATCAAAAGGCTTTAGTATGTGAAGGGAGAAGGGAAGACATGCTTACAAATCTTCTTCCAAAATCTATGAAAAGCTTTCAAGGATAGCTGAAAAGGATGAGAACGGAGATGGGATCTCCAAAGGAAGTTGGATCTAGAGTTGAATCTATATTTTCACATGGCGAGTTGAGCATGCAGCTACACACCATGATGCATAATGCAGTCAAGTGCCCAGATCTGTCTTGAGATGGATGAGAGGAGGAAGAATGCTTAAGAGAATAACTCTTAGTGATTTTTTGCAAGAGTATGAATCTCAAACTGAGAGGTTTAGAGATCATATTGATTTCCAAGAGTTTTTCAAGATCCAAGTGGAGAGGAGCAAGCATAAGGATGCAGATAGATTTATTCTATCTACTTTTGAAGGCTCGCCCACATGTTTAGCTGGAGCTTGGGTGACGGAGCTAGACTCCTATTTTCAGTAGCACCATATTTCTGAAGATGAAGCCACTAGAGTTGCAGCACTGCATTCAGAGGTAAGGCCCATGCCTGGTGGATTTTTTAATATTGTTCTTTAAAAAATACAAACACTTCCACTTATGCAAGATTCATTGAATCATTGGTGGGAAGGTTTGATGGGAAACTTCCTAAGACACATGAGAAAGAAAAACTTGAGAGAACAAAAACCTTGCATGTGGTAGGGGAAACCCCACTTTAGAAAACCATGGGAGAAGCTGACATCTTGAATTACACATTACCGAAGGCAAGACCTCTAATCCATATTCCTAAACAAGAGGGCATGGGGATCTCCTTTTCACAGGAGGATCCAATTGTTGAGATGTTGCCGACACACATTGTTAGAGTTGAGGGCAACAGCGATGTCACATCTAGAGCACATCCAGTACCTCATGCAGAGGTTGGAGGAGCACATCCTCCAACAGGAGGGATTCTTGTATCCTTGCAAGAAGTTCCCCAACATCTCATACATGGAGGTCCAAGCACAATCAGTGAGCAGCATGATTGTGCAACATTGTAGCTGGAAGGAGGAGGCAGGGAGGAAGAGGAGCATCACTTTATGAGATACAAACACACTCCTCTATTTCATAAAGCTAATGCAAGGAAGAGGAAGACTCATTTGCACTATAAGGGCAGGGGCAAGGTTGCCCAACCATATGTGCAGTCTACCCTTGACATTAATGTCTCACTACATGGAGGCATTCCACCTAGGAGGCCACCTAATCTAGAGTTGATGGAAGAAATCTTGTCTTTGGATTCACCGCTCTTGGAATTTGGAGAGGTGAAGAGTTTGTATGAGAAATTTGGCATGGGGATGTCAAAGTAGCAGGTAGCAACATTAGGAGAGCTTCACATGCCAAATCACCAGTGTTGTCTCTTAGGAGGATTGATCCTTAATGGAGATCTCAACTCTTAGTAGATTACTCCAAGGATCTTGGTGCATGCATGATTCTCGATGACCCGGATAGAGATGATGAGTATATAGTGAATGATGTGGTCATCTATTCAAATGGAAGAGTCTTCTTGACTAGAGCTTCTATTCTAAAGGAGAAGTTTCTACTTGTAGAACATGAGGACTTCCTTTCCATGCATTATGATGCATACCTTTCTTTGGCAGAGGAGTTCACTTGGGAGGGCATCCAGCATGACATATTTCAGCATATAGAGAGATGCATAGCCTAAATGGTGACAGAAAGGAGGTCACAACCACTTCCCTACTCATTGGAGGGAGGGGAAGATTCCAGTTGAGCCATTTCATCTCAGGATCTTAAGTACATGATGGAGGAGGTATAATTTCGCATTTTGTATTGTACTTATTTTCCTTGTTTGAGCAGCATGATGTAACAAGAATAATTATCTCTTCTTGCATATTTTATGTTGATGTACTTGTAGCTACTTGTAGGATTGATTTTGGCTATCCTTTTGGTGGCTTGTGGGGGAAGCCACATGTTTCTTGGTGTACACCATTGACACCATATTGTAACTTCATGTTTCCATCTTATGAGATGACTGTGGAAGAAAAAAAGTGGCTGGTAAAGCACTTGTTATTTCTTAGTTTGATGCAGGCAAAGGATGCATTTTTCTAGTTCCATGCGTGGAACTATGATCCACTTTCTGGTTCTCATATGACAACTTGTTTTCATTGGTTTTCTCTCCCATATATTGCTGATATGTTTATGTTCATGGGAAGCTTTTTTTGGAGAGTGGGATTGAGATTTAAGATGCCCATTGGGAGCATGATTCTCCCCCCTTTACATGTTATACATTTTAGGAGGAACCATGGGCAAACCATGATTGCCACATCACATTTTTCTCGTTCTTGTGGAAAGAACCACTTGAAGAACTTGAGGAGGCACTTCATGGCTGGATTGTTTGATGGGGGAGCTTTAGCCATTCTTGGAGGCCATGTTATTTCAGCCCAAGGACAGAGGCATCCCATGTTTACCATAAATGGAGAGAGAAACCATTTGGATGGCATAATCCAACCTCTCCATGCAGCCCCAACACATTGTACAAAACCGGTGTTGATGATTCTTTTGATGAGCTACCTAGGATGGCTCACTTCATTTGGATGATAGCATGGGTGAGGGAGGCACTCATTTACCATTTTTTTCATCACTCCTACTTTGTGGAGGCCATGGGGCAACAAGCAGGTTTCCATCCGCACTTTCCACCTTTGATTGACGTATAACATTTGGTTTTGCACACTTGGGAGGAAACATTGGATGACAATTTTATTGCAGATTTTCTTGATGCAGTGATGGAGGCTATTGATGGGAGGGCATAAGAGGAGGAAGGAAGAATTTTTTCTCTCCCTATAGATTTTATTGAGGACAAGAAAATATTTTTGAAGGGAGGACTATAATGTTCCCAAATTTTAGCCTCAAAGCTAAATGGAACATTAGAGTTAGCAACATCTCTAACCGGTGAATAAATGGGTAGAAAATCCCATAAGTCTCCTAAGGAGGAATAAAAACACTCCAAGTGTGAAAGGGGACACTCTTTTTAGCTTAATAAAACACCTCCATGTGTGAATAGGGATAATATCAAGCTGGTTCAGTCCACCTTGATTAAGTCAACAATTCAGTTGTGGAGGAGGAGGAATCAAAGATGGAATAACGCAGTTTTGGAGGGAGATGAATCTTTGGATGGAGATGACCTAATTGAGTGTGGCCAAGGGCAAGCAGACTCATGTTTTATTTAAGGAAGAGGATAGCAGCATTATTCTTCATGTTTTATAGTACCATTCTTGTCTACTCAGACTTTTTCTTCCTCTTTCTATTTAGTAGAGTAGCAGTGCTGTTTAGCACCGGGTGTTCCCGAGTGGGAATCCCACCTCTTTCCTTGAGGAGCCTCTTCGGAGAGTTTGCATTAATTATTCCACATCAATTTTTTAGCCCAAGCTTAAGCCTACTTCATCATTGCACTTTCTGCAAGTGATTGTGCAGTGTTGCAGGGTGCAGCAGTGGAAGGGATTGGAATCCCTCTTTCTGAGCTAGTTTCTCCTTGGAGGAAGGTTTTATTCATTTGAGGAACCTATTTGGAGAGGTCTAGAGCCCATTTCAGATCTATGGTAGTAGACCACACATTTCCCTAACATTCCCAACGCTGTTCCAGCTAGGGAATGCAGCTTCAGTGCATGGTCTAGTGGCTCCATTGCAGTGTTGCAGGGTGCAGCAGTGGAAGGGATTGGAATCCCTCTTTCTGAGCTAGTTTCTATTTGGAGGAAGGTTTCCTTCATTTTAGGAACCTTTTTGGAGAGGTCTAGAGCCCATTTAAGATCCATGGTAGCAGACCACACATTTCCCTAACATTCCCAACGTTTTTCCAGCTAGGGAATGTGTTATTTTTGGGGGCAGCTTTCGTGCATGGTCTAGTGGCTCCGTTTGAGTGTTTTCTTGTGATTGAGAGGTTCATCCTTTCATGGGAGGAAGCCCTTGAGGTATCTACATTAGATAAGACATATTTCAGCCTTATACACTCGTATGCCTCAGTTTTGTAGTGGTTATTTAGTAAATTTCTGAATATCACATTTTGTATGCAGAGTGTCTGACAAGAAACCCTTGCCAGGTTCTCTTGTATTCTGTATAAGGAGACTAGATCTCAGTTCTTAAAGAGTTATTGACTAATATATGATTAGATATAATTTTCTCCTATTTTCTAATGTTAAACCCTATTATGACTGTGCAGTCTCTTTTATACATTATTTCTAAGTAGCAATGTCTGGGGTTTTTAGTCATTTTCAGCTACACTAGTGTGGGATGTCTGTTTACCTCACCTAGTTTCATTTATTTCTGATCTCCTCTTGGAATTAGTTGCTAAATGGACATATCTCATGGATCCAAGTGATGTTTTACACTTTTATGGCTTACATTTCTGGAAATGTGTTTTTCTGTGAATGCATTGTTGAGCAGTCCAAAATTGGAATATCTTAAGATATTCCCAATACTGCTTATTTTACCTATTTTTGGATATTATTGTGGTATCAAAGCTTAAATATTGGCTCAGCCTATGTATCTCTAACCATTATACTTTGGGGGAAGGAGAGATGGATAGAAAATAGAAGGCTTTAGTATGTAAAGGGAGAAGGGAAGACAGACTTACAAAGCTTCTTCCAAAATCTATGCAAATATTTCAAGGAGAGCTGAAGAGGATGAGAATGGAGATGGGATCTCCAAAGGAAGTTGGATCTACAGTTGAATCTAGATTTTCACATGGTGAGTTTGAGCATGGAGCTACACACCATGATGCACATCGAAATCAAGTGCCCAGATCTGTCTTGAGATGGATGAGAGGAGGAAGAATGCCTAAGAGGAGAACTCTTAGTGATTTTTTGTAGGAGTATGAATCTAAAAATGAGAGGTTCAGAGATCATATTGATTTCCAAGAGTTTTGCGAGATCCAGGTGGAGAAGAGCAAGCAGCAGGATGCAGATAGATTTCTTCTATCTACTTTCGAAGGCTCACCCACATGTTCATCTCAAGCGTGGGTGAAGGATCTAGACTCCTATTTTCAGCAGCACCATATTTCTAAATATGAATCCATCAGAGTTGCAGTGCTACATTCAGAGGTAAGGCCCATGCCTAGTGGATTTTTGAATATTGTTCTTTAAAAAATACAAACACTTCCTCTTATGCAAGATTCATTGAAACATTGGTGGGAAGGTTTGATGGGAAACTTCCTAAGACACATGAGAAAGAAAAACTTGAGAGAACAAAAACCTTACATGTGATGGGGGAAACCCCACTTCAAAAAACCATGGGAGAAGCTGACATCTTGCATTACACATTTCCGGGGCAAGACCTATAATCCGTACTCCTAAATAAGAGAGCATGGGAATCTCCTTTTCACAGGAGGATCCAATTGTTGAGATGTTGCCCACACACATTGATACAGTTGAGGGAAACAATGATGTCACATCTAGAGCACATCCAGTACCTCATGTAGAGGGAGGAGGAGCACATGCTCCAACAAGATGGATTCTTTAATCCTTGCAAGAAGTTCCCCAGGATTTCATACATGGAAGTCCAAGCACAATCAGTGAGCAGCATGATTGTGCAACATTGCAGCTGGAAGGAGGAGGTAGGGAGGAAGAGTAGCATCACTTGATGAGATACAAACATGCTCCTTTATTTCATAAAGATAATACAAGGAAGAAGCAGACACATTTGCGTTGTAAGAGCAGGGGCAAGGTTGCCAAACCATATGTGCAGTCTACCCTTGACATTGATGTCTCACTACATGGAGGCATTCCACCTAGGAGGCCACCTGATCTAGAGTTGATGGAAGACATATTGTTTTTTGATTCACCGCTCTTGGACTTTGGAGAGGTGAAGAGTTTGGATGAGAGCTTTGGCATGGGGGATGTCAAAGTAGCAGTCAACAGCATGAGGAGAGCTTCACATTCCAGATCACCAGTGTTGTCTCTTAGGAGGATTGATCCTTATTGGAGATCTCAGCTCTTAGTAGAGTACTCCAAGGATCTTGGTGTATGCATGATTCTCGATGACCTAGAAAGAGATGATGAGTATATAGTGGATGATGTGGTCATCTATTCACATGGTAGAGTCTTCTTGACTAGAGCTTCTAGTCTCAAGGATAAGTTGCTACTTGCAGCACATGAGGACTTCCTTTCCATGCATTATGATGCATACCTTTCTTTGGCAGAGGAGTTCACTTGGGAGGGCATCTAGCATGACATATTTCAGCATATGGAGAGATGCATAGCCCATATGGTTACAGATAGGTGGTCACAACCACTTCACTACTCATTGGAGGGGGGGGGGGGATATTTCAGTTGAGACATTTCAGCTCAGGATCTCAAGTACATAATGGAGGAGGTATAATTTCACATTTTGTATTGTACTTATTTTCCTTGTTTGAGCAGCATGATGTATCAAGAAGAATTATCGCTTCTTGCATATTGTATGATGATGTACTTGTAGCTACTTGTAGCATTGATTTTGGCTATCCTTTTGGTGGCTTGTGGGGGAAACCACATGTTTCTTGGTGTACACCATTGACACCATATTGTAACTTTCATGTTTCCATATTATGAGATGACTGTGGCAGAAAAAAAGTGGTTGGTAAAGCACTTGTTATTTCTTATTTTGATTCAGGCAAAGGATGCACTGTGTTGGGTCCAAGTGTGGAACTATGATCCACTTTCTGGTTCTCATATGACAACTTGTTTTCATTGGTTTTCACTCCCATATATTGCTGATATGTTTATGTTCATGGGAAGCTTTGTTTGGAGAGTGGGCTTGAGATTGAAGATACCCATTGGGAGCATGATTCTCCTCCCTTTAAATGTTTTAAATCTTAGGAGGAACCATGGGCAAACCATGATTGCCACATCGCATTTTTCTCCTTCTTGTGGGAAGAACCACTTGAAGAACTTGCGGAGGCACTTCATGGCTGGATTGTTTGATGGGGGAACTTGGGATATTCTTTAAGGCTATGTTATTCCAGCCCAAGGACAGATTCAGCCCCATATTTACCGTAAATGGAGAGAGAAACCATTTGGATGGCATAATCCAATCTCTCCATGCTGCCCCAACACATTTTTCAAAACCAGGGTTGATGATTCTTTTGGTGAGATACCTAGGATGGCTCACTTCATTTGGATGATACCATGGGTGAGGGAGGCACTAATTTACCATGTTTTTCATCACTCCTACTTTCTGGAGGCCATGGGATAGCAAGCAGGTTTCCATCCACACTTTCCACCTTTGATTGATGTAGAGCATTTGGTTTTTCACACTTGGGAGGAAACATTGGATGACAATTTTATTGTAGATTATCTTGATGCAGTGATGGAGGGTATTGATGGGAGGCCACAAGAGGAGGAGGGTAGATATTTTTCGCTCCCTATAAATTTTCTTGAGGAAAATCAAAGATTTTGGAGGGGAGGAATGTAATGTTCCCAAATTTTAGCCTTAAAGCTAAATGGAACATTAGAGTTAGTAGCATCTATAACTGGTGAATAAATGGGTAGAAAAGCCCATAAGTCTCCTAAGGAAGAATAAAAACACTCCAAGTTTGAAAGGGGACACTCTTTGCATCTTAATAAAACACCTCCATGTGTGAACAGGGATAATATCAAGCCGGTTCAGTCCACCTTGACTAAGTCAACAACGCAGTTGTGGAGGAGGAGGAATCAAAGAAGGAATAATGCAGTTTTGGAGGAAGATGAATATTTGGATTGAGATGACCTAATTGAGTGGGGCCAAGGCAAATAAAACTCATGTTTTATTTAAGGAAGAGGATGGCATAATTATTCTTCATGTTTTAGATTACCATTCTTGTCTGCTCAGATTTTTTCTTCCTCTTGTTGTTTAGCAGAGTAGCAGTGTTGTTTAGCACCAGGTGTTCCCGAGTGGGAATCCCACCTATTTCATTGAGGAGCCTCATGGGATAGTTTGAATTCATTCTTCCACATCAGGTTTTCATGCCAAGCTTCAGCCTACTTCATCAGCGTAATTTCTGCAAATGATTGTGTAGTGTTGCAGGGTGCAGCAGTGGAAGGGATTGAAATCCCTCTTTCTGAGCTAGTTTCTCTTTGGAAGAAGGTTTCCTTCATTTCAGGAACCTGTTTGGAGAGCTCTAGAGCCCATTTCAGATCTTTGGTAGCAGACCACACATTTCCCTAACATTACCAACGTTGTTCCAGTTAGGGAATGCGTTATTTTTGGAGGCAGCTTCAATGCATGGTCTAGTGGCTCCGTTGCAGTGTTTAATTGTGATTGAGAGGTTATTTATTTCATGGGAGGAAGACCTTGAGGGATCTACACCAGATCAGAAATATTTCAGCCTTCTACACTATTATGCTTCAGTTTTGCAGTGGTGATTGAGTAAATTTCCGAATATCGCATTTTGTATGCAGAGTGTCTGACAAGAAACCCTTGTCGGGTTCTCTTGTATTCTGTATAAGGAGACTAGATCTCAGTTATTAAAGAATTATTGACTAATATATGAATAGATATGCTTTTTCTCCTATTTTCTAAGTTGAAACCCTCTTATGACTATGCAATATCTTTTATACATTATTTCTTAGTAGCAGTGTCTGGGGTTTTTAGTCATTTTCAGCTATACTAGTGTGGGAGGTCTATTTACCTCACCTAGTTTCATTTATTTTTGATATCCTCTTGGACTTAGTTGCTAGATGGAAATATCTCATGGATACAAGTGATTGTTTGCATTTTTATGGCTTAAATTTCTGGAAATGCATTTTTCCGTGAATGCATCGCTAAGAAGTCCAAAATTGGAATATCTTAAGATATTCCCAATACTACTTATTTTCCCTATTTTGGGATATTACACTCTCTCTCTACTCAGGAACACACACTCCTCGTATTTTTTGGGGCAATTCTGGCCAACATAACAATGTGTTCTCATATTGTTCATCTCTTGGTGGCCTTTTATAGGAGAATTCAAACTCTACTTCCCTCTCTTGCTACATTGTGGATGGTGACCCAAGAGAGGAGGGTGATTCCATTGTGTGCCACATTTATTCCATTGTGTGCTCCCTTGAGGTCCTAAGGAAACTCGGGCATCTGTCCTTAGTCGACCTCAAGTGTGGGATCAATGTCCTGGAGTGTGCCTTGTGGTCCCAAAAGGTGACTTTCGCTACTATCAGGTGTGCACAAATTTTTGAGGAAAATTCATGAAAAGGTGTTCTTATCGAAGAATTATGCACACAAAGGTGCATTTTACTGGTTCCTTCAGTGCACAATTTGATTTTTCTGTTAGACCTTAGATATTTTTAAATACTTCATATTCTTTAATGTCTCTCAGCCCTGTAAATCCTTCTTCTTGACATTAAATAATGTCATCTTTGCTTGTTTGATTTTCCAGTGATAAAAATGGTGAAAAGGAAAAAAGGAAAAATCCCATGTCATCATCAGTGAGTTGTTACTTTTTTTGCATCGAAATATTTGAAAAATTATCTGAAAAATCACTTGAATTTTGTTTAATAAATCTATGCATTAGGAACAATGCATGTTTATGCATGGCATACATATTGTTTCTAATTTGAAGATGTGCATAGCAGTTTAAAATTTTTCTTTCAAAAACCTTTCCCTTTGGAGGTGATGTCTCAGATATAAGTTTTATTTTTTTAGCGAATATAACATATTGGATGAGAATAAAAATGAGTTTTATCACTTTAATGGGGAGCTTCTAATACATATTGATGATAATGGGTTTATATCTAAATATTTCACTTCACAAAGCCCAACAAATGTATTTGATGGCAAACATTTAAGAAATTATAATCCAAAGGCCTGCCCCTTTCTCATTTACTGCCATATTTTCTAAAATGGCTATACAGTAAAAGGAAAATTTCTTGTTGATAGAATATTTCCATGTACAACGATCCATTTTCAAGAGTCAATGATCAAAGTAGAAAGTGTTAGAAAATTAAATATTACAGAGCAATGAAACACATAAAATATGCGGAAAATACAAGCACACAAAACACATAAAACCAGAGAGACACAGATATACGTGGTTCACCCAGTTTGGGCTACGTCCACCCCGAACAGCCAGTCCTTCCTTTATATTATCCAACAAAATGAAGAGACAAAACCTACAGCAGATCCGCTGTAATATCCTCTGTTGTTTCTCACAGTCTCCCTCTCTGTTTCTCGCTCCGAGAATACACACATGATGCACAGCCGTAATACAATGCCCCCATATATACAAGGGGGTTGCCTTCTAGGGAAAAAAACCCTAATCTAAACATAACTTCTACCGTCAGATCATTTGCCTAATGAACGGCCCAGATTGACTAGAAATTACTATACTTTTACAAGGCAATTTTACATCAATTTTAGCTTCGGGGGCGCTGCCCCCGAACCCCCGCCAAGGGGGGGCTCCGAAAAGCGCTGCCGCCCCCCCCTGGACCCCCCACGGCAGCGATTAAATTTCGGGCGGCGTTGCCGCCCCTTTTAAGGTACGGGGGTCCAAAGCTGTGATACAAAGTAAACAAGATAATCAGGCTCCACACCCAACAGAAAGATATGAAAATTATGTTCGTGTATCCACTCTGTGGAATTTTATGGAACTATATACAAGCTCGCCACAGGCGTCCCCTTGAAGCCGAAACAGATCTGATACCAAATGTAGGTTTTAACCCTGAAAATAAATTATCTACACACGAATATTGTAACAGAAAATAAATAATAGCGAGAGCATAAAACATAAAACAGATAAACCCAGAGATTTTCCCCTGCATCCCAAATCATGACAACTAGCTTGATATTTCATTATATTCTTTTTAGTGTTACAACACATATATATACATGTCGAAGCATACATAAACCCCAATCCATAAACCCTAGATTAGAACATAACCGCAGTTCCCTTGACCGAATCTACAAAAATACCAGGGGCCAAAAACCATCGTACCCTAATACCATGTGCAAAACCATGCACAAAACCATGGACGCGGACTACTCGCCGGAAATTAAGGACCAAAAATTTTCGCTGGGGCGCTGCCCCGGACCTCGACAGGGGGGGCTACCTCCCCCCCTGTGACCCCCCCCGTTGCGCCCAGTGCAAAGGGGGGGCTATCGCCCCCCCTCTTACCCCCCCCCGCACGTGCTTAGTCGTGGAAAGAATATAACACATACCCAACATTCTCCCACTTTTTGTTTTCTTTCCACAGGGGGCCACAGGAGAGCTTAGTCATTTGGCCAATTCTTCAACACCCATTGTTTCTCTACACCAAGAGAAATTTTGAGTGCTCACAGACTTCGGAAATGCATCTGCAACATTCTTCAAAGTGTCCACCTTTACCAGCAACACCCTTTTAGCCTCAACCATATCTCTAACAAAGTGATATTGAACATCAATGTGCTTTGTCTTTGAATGATAAGTAGGGTTCTTAGCCAAGAAAATTGCACTTTGGCTATCACAGTCTATCCTTATAGCTTGTTGTACCAACCCCATACTTGAACACACCGCAACCAAATTGCTTCATTTCTTACATGAGTGGTTTGCTATGTATTCGCCTCTCGTAGTTGAGCCACTGCTGCATTGTCGGGCCATAATCCAACCGACTCGCGCCTCCTCTACTCCACTAAACATACCTACCTCAGATCTTCTTGGTCCTGCATTTCACTTCTACCGCATCAAAACCATGAATGTCCAACATTCTTTCCAATCTTGGTCTTCCCGGTAGCACAAGCCATAATCACTAAGGCCACGTAAATATCGAAAACCCGTTTCACTACCGTCCAATGCCTCTTCCATGGCTTGACATAAACCCGCTTCAATACTCCCACTACACGTGCAAATGTCCGGGGTCCGGCACAGCATCTACTGAATACATCGTGTTAACCATCGTACTTGCATATGGAACACGGGACATATACTCCTCTTCTTCGTGTGTCTTGGGACACTTTTCAGCAGACAGCTTTACAACTACAGGAATAAGAACATTCACTGGTTTACTATCCTGCATATTGAACCTCTGTAATATAGTTTCGACATACTTCCTCTGGTTTAACTAGAGTGTCCTCTTTGCCCGATCTCTCTTAATTTCCATGCCCAAAATATAGTTTGCAGCACCAAGATCCTTCATGTCGAATTTGGAGAACAATTGGGTCTTCAAAACTTGGATAATTTCTTTGTCATTTCCAATCAACAACATATCATCCACATACAAGACCGAATAAATAACATGGTCAACAATTACTTTAAAATAAACACAATGATCCTCCTTGCTTTTGGTGAAGCCAAGTCCCCGTATATAGGTATCAAATTTCTGATACCACATCCTTGGTGACTGTTTTAACCCATACAAAGACTTCTTCAACCTGCATACAAGTTCTTTCTTACCCTTCACCATAAAACCTTCAGGTTGCTTCATGTAGATCTCCTCTTCCAGATCCCCGTCAAGAAATGTTGTCTTCACATCCATCTGTTCTATCTCAAAATCAAATGTAGCAGCAACAGATAAAATTAATCTAATAGAAGTGACTTTGGCAACAGGAGAAAAAATATCACCAAAATCAATTCCTGGCACTTGGGAATAAAATTTTGCTACCAACCTAGCTTTGTATTTCTCCACCTTGCCTTCTACATTCATCTTCTTCTCAAACACCCATTTGCTCCCAATGGGCTTCCTTCCAGCCGGCAACTCCACCAGATCCCATGCATCGTTTTTGTGCAATGATGCCATTTCATCAACCATGGCTTCTCTTTCCAAAATTTTCCATCCTCTCGAATCTACTACCTCCCTGACAGTTCTGGGATCATCATCAGTTATAGTTAAAGAAAAATTTGAACAGAAAGCAGATGGACTATACCTTTTTGGTTGTCTCCTTTCCCGAACTGATCTTCTCACAGCTAGAGTTTGTGGCTCTTCCTCTTCTGAGTCTTCTTCTGTTGTAGAGTCTGATTCATCCTCCTTTAGCTCAAACTCTATCTTCTTAGGTTCCTTTGGTAGGAATTCATGTTTAAAAATATCTTTCACCTCTCTAAACACCACATCTCTGCTGTACACAACCTTCCTTGTTTTTGGGTTCCAAAGCTTGTAACCCTTTAAACCATCCTTATACCCAATAAAGATGCACCTTTCAGATTTATTATCCAATTTGGTCCTTTTCTCCTTTGGAACATGTACATATGCATCACATCCAAATACCCTTAGATGTAAAATAGAGGGCTTCTTACCAGTCCATACCTCATGTGGAATCTTATCCTCCAACGTTGATGAAGGTGATTAGTTAACTAAGTAACATGCGCCTCCATCGCTCGCCTGCACTCTCGTCCCCAATTCCACCACCGAGAAGTTGTGGTTTTCCATCAGCGTTCTATTCATTCTTTCTGCAACTCCATTTTGTTGAGGTGTATATGGAGTAGTCTTCTGTCGTGCTATACCACACTTCTTACAGAACTCTTCAAATTTATTCTTGCAGAACTCCCCACCATTATCTGTCCTTAGCGCCTTTATCTTCTTCTCTGTCTGGTTTTCCACCAGAGCCTTAAATTCCTTAAATTTGTCAAAGACTTCATATTTCTTCCTCAAGAAATATATCCATGTATTCCTTGAGAAGTCATCTATGAATGAAACATAGTACAGACTTTCCCAGTGATGGAACTGACACAGGTCCAAACACATCACTGTGCACAAGCTCTAATATCTTGTTCACCCTCTTAGCACCAGAAGGAAAACTCACCCGATTCTGTTTCCCATATACACAATGTTCACAGAAATCGAAATCCAGAGAGAAATTAGACATACCTTCTACCATACCATTTCTATGCAGTATTTGAAGGCCCTTCTCTCCAATATGTCCAAACCTTTGATGCCATAGCATGGTCTTTTCTCCAGAGACAGCTAAGCTTTCCGCTCCACTTTTAGGAACCACATAACTATTACACCCATCAATAACAGTGCTACCTTGTAGCTTGTACATAGTTCTAGTCCGAAATTCGCACATTAATACCAGTGCTCCCCAAACCATCTTATAGGCATCTTTCTCGAACACTGTTTTTACACCCGCATCATCCATCTTGCTTACCGAAATCAGATTTCTCGGCCAATGCAGAATATGCGTAACACCAGAAGTGCTCCTAATCCTTCCACCTTGGCAAACTTTAGCTTGACTCTTTTTCTGATCATTCCGAATGATTCTCTATTCTTCCTATCATCCCCTAGGAACACATCACCACCATAAAATGCCCTATACTGCTGGTAACCACTCCTGCCAGGGGGCGAAGTGAAAGGATGCACCCGATTCAATTAACCAAGATCATGATCTACATGTGTATTTGAAGAAGAAGCAAAATACACATCCCCACCTTCATCCGAGGTGGTTTTTGCCTTTGTAGAAGGAGCATCATCAGATCCCTTTCCTTTCTCGGGAGCTTTAGATCTGCACTCATTTTCGTAGTGCCCTTCCTTTCCGCATTTCCAACATACCTTTACCAATTTTCCAAGAGATTTAGATCTCCCTCTAGATTTGGATCTCCCACTTGAAACCTTATTCTTGTTTATGTTTTGGGACCTTCCTCATATAGATAAGGCATCTCCATTCTGGCCCTCCATATTTCTCCGTCTCATTTCCTCCGACAGCAAGGCTGAGACAATGTCATCAAAATTCAAGGTAGTTGTATTGCTACCTAGTGCAATAACCAGACTGTCCCACGAGTCTGGTAGAGAACACAAAAAACTAATGTACTTATCTTCATCTAAGATTTTAATATCAACGATGACAACCTGACTCTACTACAAGATTGAAGGCGTTCTTCAGATGTTCCGTCACCGAATCTCCATCCTTCATCCTCAAAGTTATACAAACACTTTTCTCGCAGGAACAACTTATTCACCAAAGACTTAGATTGGTACAAGTAGGGTCCCAGCTTTTCCCACAAGGTCTTTAAGGTGGCTTCCCGTACATTCAACAATACTGAATCTGAGACACACAACCGTATTGTTCTCTTAGCCTTTCGATCCAGTTTCTTCCAGTCTTCATCTGACATTGTTGTTGGTTTAGTACCTGGATCTACCACGATCCACTGATCTTTATCCATCAGAAGATCCTCCATCTTGATCTTCCACAACTCAAAACTCTGACCATTAAATTTCACGATCTATATCTTTCCGCCGCTCACCATCTTCTTTCACCGCAAGAATCGATCCCGCAGATCTCCCACTGAACAGGGTCTACCTCAAGCCCGAGCAAAAAACCCTCGGCAGCAAAGGCGTCCCCTTGAAGCCGAAACAACTCTGATACCAAATGTAGGTTTTAACCCTGAACAGAGATTATCTACACAAGAATCTTATAATAGAAAATAAATAATAGCGAGAGCATAAAACATAAAACAGATAAACACAGAGATTTTCCCCTGGATCCCAAATCGGGACGACCAACTTGACATTATATTCCTTTTAGTGTTACAACACATATATATACATGCTGAAGCATACATAAACCCCAATCCATAAACCCTGGATTAGAACATAACCATAGTTCCCTTGACCGGATCTACAAAAATACCAGGGGCCGAAAACCATCGTACCCCAAAACCATGTGCAAAACCATGGACGTGGACTATCCACTGGAAATTAATGACCAAAAATTTTCGCATGCTTAGTCGTGGAAAGAATATAACACATACCCAACATGATAGAGAGGTTCCAAAATATCTCATCATCTAAATTGTAATCAATTCTATAGAAAAAATTGAAAGTGAACTTAAAGATGAAGAAAAATCTTGGAAAGTTGTGAAGCAATATAGAGATTTAGACAGTGAACACATGTCTTAGAATATTATCATGTGGAATTCCTTTGCATGAATAAATTATTATTGGATTGACTGGAACCACCCCTGCGGTACTGTGAATGAAATGTGAAGAAACAACCTCAAAATAGTTATCTCGCATAAGCACATGCTCTTATGGGCGATGCATAGAAAAATTTATGGCTAGCTATAAACATAGAGCTGATTGGAGCTCCTTGGAATTGTATGGAACCATCTATAAGATGGTCACAACATCCCCTTAAAGATGTTTTATCGCATTTCTTAATTATAGTGAGGTTACAAAATATTTCATCATTTAGTTTGTAATCAATGCTATAAAAAAAAAAAACAAAAGTAGCTTTAATATGAAACAAAAGCTTGGAAAGTTGTAAATCAATATCGATATTTAGATGATGAACACATGTCTTAGAATGTTATCATGTGGAATTCCTTTGCATGAATGAATGTTGATTCAATTGACTGGAACCACCACTGGGGTACCATGAATGAAATGTGAAGCAAAAACCTCAAAATAGTTATCTAACATTAGAGCATGCTCCTATGGGTGACGCATAGGAAACAATATGCCTAGATATAGACGTAGATCCAATATGAGTTTAGCCAGAACTAGGCCATTAGTTATTCCCTTAATGTTGAAAAGAAAGAGAGAGGAAAAACACATAATCCCACCAACTAGTGAGATATTCCCATGATAATGGTAAAATACCCTAGTAATTCAATATAAGGTTAGTCTGTTTATTGCATTTCTGGCACCTTTATGTGTTTCATTTCACATGTTATTCAAACATTTATGACCATTCAATGACTAAGACTTGTTTCCATTTCACTTGAATGAATCAACTTATCTATGTGAAGTAATTTATGGTTTGGTTTGATCCCTGCTGAGTCAATCATAAAATACAAGCTTTGAGGGACCTCTTGATCAACTTAGAGCTTTATTGAAGTGTTTATTCTATAAATTGCAATAGCTGTGTAGTGTTTATCTGTGATTAGTCATAGTGTGCACCTACAGTATGGTTCACACTTTTTTTTTTTTTATGTATCTTAATGTCTTACTTTCAAATATTTCATATATAGTATATAGATTGGGTACTGGGAAATTTAGAGTTATGTGACAGAGGAGAGGGGCCATGAGAGATTATAATTTCATTTGGTTGGCCCTATTTAATAGAGAATAAATTAGGATTTTGATAATATTGGAGGAAAAAACCCCCGATCCAATAGATAAAAACAAAGTCAAATTTGACTTCATTGTTTATTCATTTACCAGAGGGAGGTTTTCTGCAATATTAAAATACTACAATAATTTATTCTCAAAACCAAGAGGATCTCATTCAAGTATTCATGCACTCAAGTAATTTTAATTAATATTTGTTCATGGAATTCAATTTAATGTTTGGTGTTATAGGTCAATTTTGGCCTCACTCCTGAAACCCAGATCAATATCAATTAGGGTCTATCATACTCTAAATCAGTTGCTACATGCCCTAAAAAAGTCACCTCATTGATGGTTTTCCTCCATGAAAGCTTCACTGCTTAGATTCTAGTTGAAATGTTCCATTGAGACATCAACACATCCTTAGACTGCAATAAGTGCTTTGCAGAGCATCTACTCCCATGCATAGTTGTGTTGCAAAGAATCTAGGCCCAATTTATATTGTGTTGGTCAACTGGGAGAAAATTTCATACGATCTTGGGAATCTTCCACCAATCCAGTGGCTTCTAGAAGTTGTTCCATCTATCACATCATCTGATAACTTCGAATATAGACACCATGGAGCCATTGAACCTCTTATCCTCCTATTCCCATGAACAAGTAAACCTCTTCATCCATTTTTGGGAAAGCCGTCCAATGATCCATTAATGCAAAACTACCTTCACTACTTATAAATTGAGCACTGATCATAGTTCACATGAGAGAAAGAATTTGAATTAGTATAGTTATTATGGTGATATCACATCTCTTCAAGGTTGTTTGCATGTAATTTTATGCTACTGGAGTGATTTTGTTGATGTGATTAGGATAGGACTAAAGCTAGAGTGATTTGACATCGAATTGATCCAACTGGTTGTAACTTCTCCTTCTACTTAATAATAAAGAGATTTGTTCAGTTCCTAGTACATGTGTTTATTATTTAATATGTGTATTTTCAACTGTAATCGATTCAAATTGTTTAACATGAATAGATCATATGTCTTTATATCATGTTTTGTCTTCTGTTAACATTGCAAGTACCAATCAGGCGAGGTTAGTTTGATTGAGAGTGATAGAAGTGACAAAAGGGAGGCAAGGAATAGCGAAAGATCACAAGTAGGTGTTCTTCCCTTATCTATTCATTTTAAGGAAAAGTTAAAATATCTTTCTTCTGTTGTTCTAATTGCAAGGAAAAACATATCTATCTATAGATTTGATTTCCATAAAATAAATTGGGGACCATACTGGGGATTGATGGAAAATCCATGTTGGTTATATCCTTGTTTATCATCGTGGAGTGGAATTTACTTGATTTATTTCAGTCATTTGAATGTGTTTTAGTAAAATAAGTGTGTTTGTTTTAATTTTTTTTTAGTTTCCTCTCAAATCAACGGACTGTTGGTCTTCATGCAATGCTCTGCATAGCACTGGTGGCTTAGAGACAGTGGTCTGCAACACACTATCATCCACTCAGGGGTGCGTTGCTCCAGTGTCCAACCAAAAATCATTATATTTTTATCTTTTTCCATTCATTTCAATGTTTTCTTTGTTGTGTTTTGAAGTGCCTGATTGCCTCTAGGGACTAGATTGCCTCTACTATTCTTGCCTCACTTTGAATATTTGTTTGTTCAATCTTTCTTTTTGTTTTATTTATCATTGTTGAATATCTCCAAAGTTTAAAATTTTACATTTGAGCAGTTCTTTATTTTCGAAAGAGTAATTTTCATTTTAGTATTCATTTCTATGGAAAGTATTGATTGATTTTTTGTGCATTATAGTTTCTTTTTCGTTCATCTACACTTAAAAGGAACTGAAAAGAAAAACGTGCATTTTCTTATAGGGATTGTGAGTGCTGATGGGTCTCTAAATTAGACATAAAATAAGGCCCATCTAACCTTTATTAGGCCCATCTAACCTTCCTTATGCACATAAAATATATGCAAATAAAAGATATATTAAATCTCTCCTTCTACACTTAATAAGTTTTTCTTACGCTTTAATATGTTCTTAGTAGGTTTTAAAGGTAATTGCATGTTTATGCCTAATATTGGTTATTTTTTTAGAATATTCTAAGAATATTGGGCCGATTATGTAGATTTGGAGAAGGAGATAATTTAGGGACTTGCTCCCTCCCACTAGAAGATCAAGATTGAAGAATAAATGAGCACAAAGTGAAGAAATTATGTAGAAATCTTGGAGATATTCAAGGGGTTTGTCTGCCCTCCTTAACTATCAAAGGGAGCCAAGAAAACTGAGGATGAAGTGAACTCAATCTATGGTTTATTTGGAGTCAAAATGGACTCAATTACTATTTTCTAGGGAGTTGTTGGTAGCTGCCCTATAGAATAAGTAGAGAAGAGCTAGAGCTAGGAAGGGATTCGATTCCATTCAGAACTTTTGCTACAAGCTATTAAGATTTTTATTATTGTACTCAATTATTAAACTTTCAAAAATTCAATAAGGCTATTATCTTCCTGAAATGAGCACATAGACTCGCTTTTACTGATTTAGTTCCAGAGAGTTGGGCTCGTGGGTTAGGGCTCAATCCATGTGCCTCATCTTCTCTACTATTTTCATTCTTCTCTTTCTATCATTTAGCTAGTTTTATTTATGAAATTTTTATTGATGTTATAGTTTTCTACTGTAGATTTAATCTGCTTCTCTGCATTGTAGAATAGTTGATGAACTCCACAAAAATTCAGGAAACCTTCCCCTTTCATCTCTGTTGATAGAGATCGAGGAGGGTGGACCTTCCTGCAAACCAAAAATCATTTATGTTTATGATTCGCTTCTTCTGAGATTAGAGTAGAGTGAAATAACAGTTTTAGTCTTTCTTCCACAGTGTTATCACATATTTTGTCTATTTTTCCATGCATGAGTCCACAAGTTTTTTTGCAGGAATTAGTATTAAAGTTATGGAGAAGTTCACCCTCACCTTCCCGCTTCATTTTCCATCTCTATTTTCACGCTTACAAACGCCTATTTTACTCTCTATTCCCTCATTCTTCTTTTATTGCACTTGTCACCATTTTCATTCACAAAACGATTGAAAAAAAATTATAATTTTGACCTTTGCCCTTGCTCTTCGAAACTCCCACTCACTGTACTTTTCTCATCGCAAATTGCATATCTCTTGCATTCTCTTTTTATGCTCTCCCTTTCCAAGACACGATTGTGATTTTTCCTTCTGCCATACCTTTGTCGCTTATCAGTAAAAAAAGAACTTCATAAATATTATAACCCGATCCTTTTTCCTTTAAAGACTTACCGCAATCACAAATCACATTTATCATTTGGTTCCCATAATAATTACCGCTCTTGTCCACCGATTGTGATATTATTTCCATACTCCGCCACGTCACCCATCACATATCGCTTTTTTCTCCCAAACAACACCTCCGCTACTCTCCATCTTTGTGGTCTTGCGATTGAGATATCACATACCGCATCCTGCACTTCTGTCACCTATCGCAATTGCAAATATTGTCCCATCGCATTTCGCATTTCACTACCGCTCCCGAAAAGAACTTTCACCATTCCTCCAAGCTTGCGATATTGTGAATTTTGATATCACATATTGTATATCTCACTTCTATCCTGCAATTTCAATTTCGCCATCACACTTTTCAAAGCCTTCCTCTCCAAAGAATTTTTGCAATATCATAAGGTTTAATGAATTCTAAACCCCTCTTTCCACCTCTAAGCCTTCTCACATGTGTTAAGCCTTCCATTAGCATCTTTAGCCATTTTTTGTCCAAACTGCAAGAAACACTTTTTCAAGTTTAGTTAGATCATGAATAGTTGCATGTCTAGAAGCATGGTAGCATGGTAGATAGATAATAGGATAAGTAGAGTGTGTTTGGCCATTTGGCCCATTAAATGTGGTTAGAATTAGTTTCCTTTCCTGTAATTTATTTTTCAGCAATTTAATTTAGTTTCCTTTCTGTCATTTCCTTTCTACAATTTAGTTTAGTTTCATTGAAGTGTCACAAACTTCACTGAGAAACCCTAGAAGTAGCACCCTTTCATAGATCGGAAGAGGATGACATGAGTAGAATGAATCTACTATGTATATAACACTATCACCTCCAAGTTTGTATGAACCCCGGGTTGATAAAGTAAAGTAGTGCAGAAACCCCTCAGAGTTGCAGCACACTTGGTGCAATATCAGGGTCACTAAGTGTTGCATAGGAAAAGTTAGGGAATTTGAATTTAGATGTGATAGCTGTTGATTGCTTACAATCTTATTGCTCTATCTCTTGTAGCTAAGTTTTCATTGTCAAAAATTGAATTGAAACAAATACTTATCATCTCTGTTGAATTATAGGAATGTTAAATAAATCACGTGGTTAACCTAAAAGACAAACTTATCAGGAAAGTCAACTTAAAATTTAACTAAATTAATCTAAGGGGCCATTGCCACTTAATGATAACACTTATAGGTATAGGCTAGAGATGTGTTCTGGCATCGTTAAACATAACAGTTGTCGATAATTGTCTGCGATACATTCTGAGTGTGATACCTCATTCTACATATGTAAGTATATCGGAGCTCATCCATGTACCTTTTGGTATATCAGGCAGTGTTCTAGTACAAAAAGTATAAGTCGATGCTCTCACTATGCGGTTTCACATTAGACAACGCTAATATGGATTGGGCCTCCACGTACCATCGAGTATATTTTGGAGGAAAAAATTAGGTTTCTTACCATCCATAGGTAACTGAGTCGACCGCCTTGTACACTGTGATACATTAAACACAACACTCAGAGAGATTCCCTACACGTACATAATTCCTTGGTTTACTGGGCGATATATTGTAGTTCACAGTCGCTTGGTAAAAATATTTCCTAACATTACCCTATTTTTGTTTATGTGTTTTTGTATTTAAAATCAATCAGCAAACATGGAAGAAGATCAACCCTTTCCCCATCATTCATGTAGGATAGCGAATAAAATACCTTTACTGCTAGAAGCTACACCTAGTAGGCGAAGGCGAGCTCTTCCTATTGAGACCGGTACATCTGGAATATTTGGTGCGACATCTTCATCTAATTTACCAAAGTCATCTGGTCCTTTGAGTACCGAGTCTCAATTCATTTTGACCAATCCCCGTTTATCTTCTACTGTCGAGACGGAACTCTCATAGTTACTTGAGGACACTAAAATTCAATCTAGTGAAATGGTAAATCAAGAACCCGAGCTTGTTCAAATCGAAGTCGATTCAGAACCTATTGTTCTTTTACCAAAACATCTTGATCCCTAAGTTGAACAAAATAAGTTGTTCCTATGTAATAGTCTCATCTTGAGTCATCCATAACCATTGATTCTTCCTCTTTGTTGCAGAGTTTACCACCTGAAATTTATCTCGGGCCTGATGGTCAAGTACTTCCACCTGCTTTGATTTCAATAGAGGAAGAAATTTAGGAAGAGACAACCCCTTCAAATCTAACTCATTTTGTTGAGGCTTCATATTTATCTGTATTTTCCTCATTTAACCTACTCTTCTCTTTTTGATCCTGCTCAGTCTCAAGTTCCTGTAGATTCTTTAGATTATTTTTTGGTTTATTTAACCATGCTTGAGACAACATCCCAGACTGTACCATCTGTTACAACTATGAAAACATCTATTGTTTCTTATTATTTGATGTTTTCTATGACACACAAGTCTTATCTTTATGGTGGTCTATCTGCCCCACTTGGTTACCAAGTTTTAAATGGAACCCACTCTGGTGTCTCCTCTAGTCCATGGACTTCACCCACGTCATCATCTGGAATTTTATTTGGTTCATATCTTACAAGTATTGAATGGCATAATCCTTTATTGACATCATTAGCTCAACATCAGGCCGGTCCATCCAATTATCGTCCATATTATCCAGTATATGTTGGACTCCCATCATATGAAAATCAATATGTGAAATATACTTATATTCCATATGCTTGGGGGAAACATATTTTCATTCCATATGGAAGTACTCTATCATTTTTAGGTCAATATTATGTTGGAATTATTTTTTTCAATGGTAGCCTACCTTTCCTGTCCAGCCACAAACTATTATGTATCAATATCAACTAGTTCTACATGTTACATATATACCTACTACACCTGTTATTACTTCTTTAGTTGTTGCTCATTCTGCTCAAGCGGGTCCTTCAACCCCTAACCCTCAATTTTTGGGCCTACGGACTCCATCTTCCCATGTTGTTATAAAAAAACCATCTGTGTCATGAATTTCACAACTACAGTCTGGTTTTCCCTTGTCACGGGCTTCTACTAGTCCCATTTATTCACAATCTGGTCCAAATTATCCTGGCAAGCAACAACAATTTTATCAAATCCCATGGTAGCCACAATATCCATTCCAAAAGTTTCAAGCTTATCTAGGTCCTGGTCAACAAGACTATCAAGGGTTTGGTCAACAAACTTACCCATATCTGGGTTACCAACAAAAAAATCCTTATCTTTTTGCACAATTTCCTATTACCCAAGCTATTCCATCTTATCCTGGCTACTCTCAACCTGATCTAAATCGAAAGTTGTCGTTTGTTTCAACATTAGAGTTACCTGATTTAAACTGGCTCACTAATGATCCTATTCATTATTTACCTTGGTGGCCGGTGATTCCTCATAAATTACCCTCTAATATTCCAAAATACAATGGAAATTCTAGAGAATATTTGTCTATGCACGTTCTGACTTATCATTTATGGTGTTAATCAAATTCCTTGAATGATGATTCTATTAGACTATGTATTTTCCAACGAATGCCTAGTGGTCCGGCTGTGAAGTGGTATATTGAATTACCACGAGCTTCTTTTGATAACTTTACAGCTTTAACCACTACATTTCTAACCCGCTTCTAGTTACCCATCAGATATGAAACTGGAACAGAAATTTTTACCAGCTTTAAAAAAACCACTGCTACACATATATGTAATCATATACATGAGTGGCGTCGTCATCGTAGAAATTTTAAAATATTTTTTCTTGATCAGCTTTTAGCTGAGTGATTTATAAAGTCCTTGTTGTCATATCTCATTAAGTATGTGGGAGAAGGAGGTGTTGTCACTGAAGAGCAAGTAATTTCTCGTGCCCAGTATCTAGATTTGATTTATACTCAGTCTAAAACACTCTATGAAAATATTTTGAATGCACCAAGACTAAATTTTATTGTTCCTCCTTCTCCATCTAGAATGGACATTCATGTCGGCGATGGTGTGATTGGTTCTGCTAGCACTCCGTGAGAAAGTTGACCATCTAGATATACACTTGTTGTTTCAAATCAAACCCCTAATTCATCTAATGTTACGTCTTCTTCTAAAATTCATGTCATGTCATCTGACAAGGGAAAAAGTGACAAGAAACTCGAAAGTAAGAAGAAGAGGAAAGATAAGAAGAAAGAAATTCACCCCCATAGAAAAAATCATCTGATTCATCTGGTTCTTCTCAGAAACCTTGTTACCCTTTCTTGATATGTAATGAGGAGAATTTTATGTGATATTTTCCTAGCCGCTCTAAAGTCTCAAATATTCTTAAGACTTCTGCCACATCTGCAGTGTTGAAAAATCCTTTTTCAAACCTGGAAACACATTTGGTTTCTACGGATCCCGCTTCTACTTTGCAAGTGCTTATGCTATCTGCCACTAAGCCCAAAATTGATTTTTTGGTGTCTACTCGAAGTAAATATTATAGTAATCCTCTATCGACATCGAATGATCAGGCTACAAATAAACCTACTACTTCGACTTCGACTTCAACTGATTCATCCCTGTTTCCTATTATTCCTGAGTTTACAATAAATCTGCCAAAGGGAGTCGTTCATAAATCAACTTTCAACCCTTAAGCATGTGCAACTCAAAATTATAACATAGTTGAATATCTTGCTCAGTCACCTTCTTCTATGTCGACACTTCAGGTTTCTTATAATATACCCTCCCAAAAGCAAGCTTTGTTGTCTGTGATTGGTGGAATCGATCCGATGAATTCTAATCTTGTAGTCTTTAATCATGCGATTTATGTGCCACAATTACCATCACAATTATAATTTTTGATTCAAGTACATGTCCTGAATCGCCTCATTAATTGGACTATCATTGATGAAGGCACATCTATTTGTATCATGTCTATGAGTTTCTACAAGTCACCTCGCTCGCTAAATTTATCACAATCACCTATGATGTTGAAATCTTTTGACGGTTGTACATATAAGCCTTATGCAATTCTGAGTAACCTGCCATTCGAATTGGGGGGGAAATAGTTACTATTGAAGTTGAGGCTGTTGACGGACCCCTTCACTACAATATATTTCTTGGAATACCATGGTTTTATGCTATGATTGCGGCTGTATATACTTTCATTCGTATAGTTGTCTTCCCCCATAAGGGAAGCATCACCATCATCAATCAAATATCCTTCTTCGCCTCTGGTTCCCAAGCAACTAAAAGCGTTCCATTTGTTCATGCACCCCCACCGTATCTTCTAAACATTGGTGTATGACTCTTTAAGGGTTTTTCCCTAATGGGCACCTTTTCATTACCATCGCCTACGACATCAACAGAAATCACAAACATAGAGACCTTCAATATGATATCTTCCACTTCATCTGAATTAAGGAAGATTCCCAATGATTCTGAAATAGATAGGATGGGTGAAATCATGTCTCTAATTCAAATTAAGCTCACATAGCAATCAATGTTTTTGGCTTATGCTGCCAATCCAAATCCTTTGTCGCTGACTTTTTGGGTTGATCGTTCTTTGGATTGTGATACTTATTCTGATTCTTTTTCACATGTATTCTAAATAGATGAGAGCATTATGGAATCCAGATGCCAGAAGAAGAACTATGGGAAGATTCTCATCAATGATTACATCTTCCATATTACAATGAATATATTCCAACTCAAATATATCACCCTACAATCATTTATTTCTTGACGAATTCCATTCCTATCCACGTCATCGATTCTGAGTGAAACCCATCAAATATCGAAGAAATAATTTCTATTGATATTTCGACCAAACCTGGCATTGTCTAAAACATTCCTGTCAGTGTCTCTTGTTCTCCATCTAAAATTGACACTTATCACTCTCTTTTCCATGAATTACGAGATGTATTCGCTTGGTCATATGAGGAAATTCCAAGCATCATCTCCAGCATTGTTCAGAATAATATTAAAATGTACCTTGATGTCAAGCTGGTACGACAATGCCTCCATCCTGTTCATCCTAAGAAATTTGTTTTCATTAAAGTATAGATTGAGAACCTTTTACGTGTTGTATTTATTTACCCTATTCCTCTTACCAATTGGGTTTCCAACATAGTTCTTGTCATGAAGAAATAAGGGACAATCAGAGTGTGCATCAATTATTAGGATGTTCCACACAAATGTGTGTTTGTGTTGGTTCTGGTCATTTTCTTGGATTTTTCATGTTGATAGATATAATTTGAGTTGATCCATTGAAGGTCCAATCCATTATTTATTTGTCTGCTCCTTCCAATCTACTCTAGTTACATAGACTCCAATGGAATGCTAACTTTCTAAGGAGGTTCACTCCCAAGTATGCCGAAATGGCTAAGGGATTTACTCAACTCTTGTAAAAGGGGAGTCCCTTCCATTGGGATTATGTTGAGCAAGCTTCCTTTGGTGTTCTTAAATATACCCTGATCTGAGGATCATTAATCTATCCCCCAAATTATCCGAGTGATTATTTCCTGTATCTCGCCACTGCATATACAACCATAACAATTGTTTTAGTCCAAGAAGAATATGGGATTGAACATCTGAGCTATTATTTCAGTCGTAATGTCAATAATATGGAATTTAAGTACACTTATATTGAGAAGCTCACTTTGATATCCATTCAAGCTGTACAAATATTTTGTCACTATATCCTGCTCCCGAAGACCATTGTCATTTTGGATTGCAACCCTATGACATCTATCATGTCAATTTCGGGGGGGCGGGAATATTCAAAATGGATTGTCATTTTTTAGGAATTTGATTTGGAATTCACCAAATCCAAGTTAAAGAAGTATTTTATATTTGTTGAGCTAATATGCGACCTTCCCTTGAGTAGCACCGAATCTACTACGGAACCATCAATTCTGAATGAGTATTTGTTTCTGATCATGTCATCTGACCCATGGTATCGAGATTATCTCATATATATCTAGATGAAAAATTCCTGGCCCAATACCTCTCGCTTGAAATAGCGACGTATTAGATACCAAGCCAAATATTATGCTTTCCATGAGTGATACACTTTATCATCATCATGTCGATACAATTTTTTGTAGGTGCCTCACTCATGAGGATGCCTAGAAAGTTTTAAATGATTTCCATGTTGGTGTCTGTGGTGGACATTTGTCTGGTTTTTCTACCACGCCGAGGATTCTTCGCGTTGGTTACTTCTGTCCTATCATATTTTGCGACAAAATTATCACGGTTAGAATTTGTCATGGTTTCCAGATATTTGATCGTAAAACTCGCATTCCGCCAACACCAATGCATCCTATCGTCGTTGTTGGACCATTTGAAAAATGGGGCAATGACTTCATGACATGTATCCCTCGCTTGGCTGAAGGGCATGGGTATATTATTGTTGTCGTTGACTATTTTACCAAGTGGGCCGAGGTGATTCCTACATTTAACAATGCAGGTGAGACAACTGCATTACCTTTCTTTAACCATGTGGTTACATGGTTTGGTGTGTCTCAAGCCATAGTCACATATCATGGAAAACATTTTCGTAATCACATGATGACTAAGTTTTCTTCCAAGTTAGGAATGTCACATGATAGTTCTACCCCTTATTATCCATAAGCTAATGGACAATTTGAAGCTATCAATAAAATTCTTAAGCGTATTCTTCAACGAATGATTGGGGTTACTAAATTAAATTGGCGTTTAATATTGTACTCGGATTTGTGGGCTTATCAAACCTCGGTGATAAATGCAACTGGATTTACTCCCTTTTAGCTGGTTTGTGATATGGAAGCTATTGTACTGATTTAGTGTGAAATTCCATCGTTGAAACTCACGATTGACCTGCTACCTAACACTTCTGACGAAGAGGCATGTCTTTTAGATCTCATCCATCTAGATGAAATGCATCGTGAAGTGACATTGACCAAAAAATCACATAAGAGACAAATTAGGGTGCAATATGACCGAAATTTCAAGCCCCTCACCTTCTCAAAAGGAGACCTGGTCTTGATTTATGATGAGGACGCTGATAAGATAGGAACAGGAAAATTAGAACCATTATGGCATGGCCCCTATATTGTCAAGCAGATTCTAGCTAAGGGTGCCTATGATTTGGTAGACTATGATGGGATTCCATTGTCAAAGACTCAGAATGGGTTGTATCTTAAATGTTAATATGCTTGATTCTATGTAGTAAACATTGTATGATATTGTATATATGCTTTGATTGTGTGTGTGTCACAGTGTGCCTTTCATAGTTTTTCATGTGGTTAGTAATCTTCTTTGAATTTTGATGCAAATGCCAGAATCTTTGGAACCATTTGTTGGTTATGCCAATGGTACTAGTCATAGTACGCAGAATATATCCTCTACATCATAGGCCATATTCGCTCCAAGAGGCGAGTTAGTGAGTTTCCAAGGGATTTGTATCGATTGATATACCAACAATATCACTAAGTATAATGCATTAAATAGACATTTTCAACATATGTAAAGATAGATTTTTAATTCACATCACACAATTGAATAGGATTGCACATAACCATAGGAAAACAATGAAATTAAAAAGATATATAATTGAGTTTTTTAGAGAAAAGTGTTGTACTATTCCAAATTAGGAAAAGCAGAAATATTGAAAATAAAACTGGAATGTACAAAAAATATGAATACAAACACATGAGAAAATCATAGATCCATTATATTATGTATCACAGCAGTAAAAATGTACAACATGTTGAGGAAAAAATCATTCAAACTAGGAAAACAAGCCTCTAATGCCCAAATACACTAAAACCATGAATGTTTCTCCTATACAGAAATGATGGAGTACATGACAGCACAGTCCCAGTGACGGTTACTATAGCTATAAAATGGAAACAAGTAGATCTATTGATATCATTCTCAAAGGGTGCTGAAAATGGAGAGCTAGTCTCTCAAGCACAATCCCAAGACAACCCAGAAAGGGTTTCTTGAAATACAAAAGATGCTGAAAGTGAAAACTACAACTCTATGGATGGATAACATTGTATAACTGTAGCACTACTATAATATGGTTGATATGACAATAAAATGGTTGTAAATTCTTCTCTGTATATTTTCGGGTGAAGGGTTTCTCCCCTCACTAGGAAACTAGCTCCTAAACAAGGTTTCTCAACCCTCCACTGCAACACCCCGCAAAATAATGCAGTTCCTCAAGGAGACTACGCTATGGCTGAAGGAAAATTCTTGGCCAAATTCTGGATGATGGAAATGAAGCTTATAATACTTCTCCTGAGTGGGAACTTGAAGTCCCCTGAGGAAGAGTGTGGGATTCTCGCCTGGAAATACCCTTGTACTAAAAAGTACAACAAACATCACTAAATATCTTAAGCATGCAAGAATTCACAAGATAAAAACATAAAAAATATTCAGAATGCTCTCCATGGCTACCATCCCCTTCCTTATATGCTTGGAGAGATTTCTCACCCTTAGCCCCACTCATTAAAGATGTTACTTCGATGAAAAGAATCCTCCTCCAAAACTGCGTTGTCCCCACTAGCTCCACTCTCTCCTATTACAGCGTTGTTGATTTAGTCAACCTTGACCCAATCTACAGGCATTGACCCCATTCACACCAAGGGTTTCTTTATTTTAGCTAGCTAAACTGATCCACATTCATACTAGAAGTGGTTTTATTCCTACTAAAGAGATTTAAGGGTCTCTTTACCCACTTATTCATCTAACTTATGAATAGAAGCAACATATAATATTCCAACTAGATAAAAGATAATTGGGAATATTAAAATCCTCCCCTCCCAAATTTTTCTTGTCCTCAAGCAATAATAAAGAAGAATGTTGCAAAATCTTCTCTTCTTCCCAAGTGGCATCCTCATTTGGTAGATTCCTCCATCGAATCAGATATTCTCTAATCGCCCTGCTTCTTAGCTGCCTCTCCTGAGTATCCAAGATAGCCTCTGGTTGTAAAACTAGATGGTGCTCATCATAAATAGGTGGGAGATCCATGGTGGCAACTACATGTTTTCCAATGGCCTTCTTGAGGCATGAGACATGAAAAATGTTATAGATCTTGCTCCCAATGGGAAGCTCCCACTCATATGCTACCTCCCAACATGACGAGACACCGTGTATGGCCCATAGAACCGAGGCTTAAGCTTTTCAGTTCCCTTCTCCTTCATTGTAGACTATCTATATGGCTAGAGACAGATATAGACCAATTCATCAACCTCAAACTACCTCTCTATCCAACCACGGTCCGCATATAACTTCTGTTGGTTCTATGTTGTAGAAATGTTATCCCTGAGGGCCCAGAGTATATCCTAACTCTCTTTAATCCACTCTTTGGCTATAGGACCCTTTCTTTCTCCAAACATAACATCATCAAATGATACATCATCATACCCATAAAGATACCAAAATGGGGTCATGCCGATGGATATGTGAAAAGTTGTGTTGTAGCAATACTCCCCCAAATGGAGCCAGCACAGCCATGCCCTTTGTTTCCCTAAAACATATTTTTTCAAGTAGCCTTCTAGACACTTTTTTACTATCTCTATCTATCCATCGACCTATGGGTGATAACTGGTACTTAGTGTTAACTCAGTACCCACTAACTGAAAAAGCTCCTGCCAAAAACCACCCATGAAGCAGTTGTCCCAATCACTGAGTATGGTATTTGGAAGACCATGGAGTCTAAATAAATCTCTAAAGAAGAGATTGGCTATCTATGAAGTAGTATATCGTGCAAAAATAGAAAAAAAAAATTGAATACTTTTTTAGTCGATCAACAACTACAAAGATACAATCCTTACCCTGAACTATAGGTAGACCAGTGATCAATTCCATGGAAATACTCTCCCATTTTCCTTCCGGAATAGGGAGTGGCTACAAAAATCCTGCAGGATGGTTTTTTTATGCTTTGTTATGTTGGAAAACTACACATTCCTGGTTGTTTTGGAGCACATCCTCCTTGAGACCCTTCCATGCAAATCTCTCCTGAATGGCTCGGTATGTCTTGGTGAATCCTTAATGTCAGGAAAGTGGTGAATCATGTGATGCCTGCAAAATCTTCTTCTTGAGTCTAGAATATCTAGTCAAGAAGATTTAGTCTCAGTAATATATGACCTCATCCATCACTCTAAATCTCTCATCAGTCACCTTACCATCTAGGATTTCACATGCAAAGCGGTCTTTGGAATACTCCACTAACAGCTAGGTCTTCCAATCTGTATCCATACTCATCAAAGAAAATGTTGTTGGCCTTCAAGATAGAGAATATACCACTACATTTCTCTTCCCCTTGGCATATTTAATGTCAAAGTCATATGCTTGGATCTTGATCACCCATTTCTGTTGCCTCTCTTGCAGTTGCCTTTTCTCAAGAAAGACCCAAAGACTATCATGATCAGTATTCACTCAGAATATGTTACCCACCAAATATTGTCGTAACTTAGCTAAGGCATGCATGATAGCCAACATATCCTTATATATAGAATACAATCACTCATGTGACATCAACTTCCGACACTCAAAATCTATGGGGTGTCCCCCTTGCATCAAAATTGTACCAATGCCCTCCCCTAAAGCATCACATTCTTGCACAAAGTGTTGGGTGAAATCTGGTAAAACCCACATTAGGAAGCTACTCACTACTTCCTTGAGCCTATCAAAGGATATCTACACTATGGCTATCCAACTAAAGGCTCCCTTCTTGGTCAAATCTGTAAGTGGTGTTGCTAGTTGAGAGAACCCTTTAACAAAATTCTGTTAGTACGTACAAATGCCTACAAACCCTTGAAGCTCTGTGACATTCTTTGGCTCAAGCCAATCCATGATAGAATGGATATTCTCTTCATGAAATCTCACTCCATCTACTCGAATGATGTGGCCTAAATATAGAATCTCTATGAGTCCAAACTCACACTTGGAGAGCTTAGCATAGAATTTTTTCTCCTCAAGAATGCGTAATACTGCCTCAATATGATATAGATGCCCTTCCCATGTGCGGTTATAAATAATAATGTCATCAATGAATACCAAAACAAACTTCCTCAATTAACCACGAAAAATGTGGTTCATGCAAGATTGGAAATTTTCTAGAGCATTGGTTAGCCCAAAGGGCATCACCAATAACTCAAAATGGCCATAATGGAAACTAAATGCGGTCTTGGGGATATCTTGGTCCCTCACTCTGATTTGATGGTACCTCGACCTCAAATCAAACTTTGAAAAATATTTGGATCCCCTTATCTCATCCATCAACTCATCGATCCTACGGATTGGATACAGGTTCTTCATTCTTTTCTTTTTCAAGGCCCTATACTCAATGCAAATCCTCAATGTGTCATCCTTCTTCTTCAACAGGACACTGAAGAGGAAAAAGGACTGGATTTGGGTTGGATATGCCCTAAAGCCAAGAGATCCTAAATGGATTTTTCAATCTCATCCCTATAGGCTTTGGGATGCCTATAGGGTGTGGTGATCACTGTTTGGATCCCCTGCTCCAACTCCATTGTGTGTTCAAACCCTCGGTTAGGTGGCATCCCTGGTGAAATATCTCCAAATACTATAGAATATCATTCTAGAATGGACTGCACATCAGGGTGTACTAGTGCACTCTTTCCTCCTTCCTCTGACATATGTAGTTCTACAACCCATTCTATGTCCCCTCTACACAAATCAGCCTCCATCGTGTGTGCTGAGACAATCTGGGGTGGATAGGTGTGTATGCCTTTGATTTTCTAAGTCTTACCACTCCCCTTCTTTGTCCATTCCATCTCCAAGGTTTTCCAATATGTCATAACCTTCCACAAGGTGATTAACCACTGAACACCCAATATCACATTGGTGTCTGGAATATCAACCACAAAGAAGTGGTCTATCCATGTGTAGGTCCCCATAGTGATAGTTAATACTGGAACATATTTGGCACACTGCATGGTTCTAGCTCTTGGAACCAAAACTGAGAAACCCTCAAAATATTCTATGTGAATGCCTCTCCTCCTCACTAACTGTGTATCAATAAAATTATGGGTAGCCCCACTATATATCAACACTGATACTCTATGCCCTTGAATAGTGACTCTAATTCTCAATGTTAGGTACTTAGGAACTCCTCGCAAAGCTACAAGGGTCCCTCTAGTTGGAGCAAATTCTCCCTTCATACCTCCTGATGGTGATGAAAACACTCCTGATGCTACAACGCTGGTATCATTCCCCAAGCCTTCTGCTTCATCGTCTTCCTTTGAGGGAAGGAAATTCACATATTTATCCTTTGCTTGAGAAGATTATATCTGTTGAAAAGGGGCTTTTTCCTTTGCTGTGCACTTGTGTGACCCATCAAAAGAGGGAAAAAAGAACCTGCCCATAGTATGTTGTAGACCATTTTTCTGTATCTACCTTCCACCTCTATTGTGTCTGTTGGGTCTTCTATTATCCTTGATTCGATAGAACTCTTGGAAGTTCAGGTGCTCCTTGAACCTTTGAGATTGAGATTCATATTCTAAGAAATAATCACCAAGATGTTCCTCTCTTTCTGGCCCTCCCACCTCATTTCCTACTGATAGGAATGTGGGCATGGTGGAGTGTTGTGAACAAGACTGTACTGTTGATTGCTCACACCATAAATGTGAAGTGCCATAACTTTCTCCATATTGAAACCCTCTATGGGATTCCTTCTAACTTTCTAACCTCATCTCCTTGATGTCTTTGGAAAATTTCTTCATTTTCTGGAGAAGAAGTTTTGGGATCTCCCTTTCCTCCATTGCTATAGATGTGTTTCCCCACAAGCTGAGCCAAGATCATGCTCTGATACCACTATAATATTCCAAATTAGGAAACGCGGAAATGTTGAACATAAAACTGGAATGTACAAAAAATATCAATAAAAACACATGATAAAATCATAGATACAGTATATTATGTATCACAACAGCAAAAATGTACAATATATTGAGGAACAAATCACTCAAAATAGGCAAACAAGCCTCCAATGCCCAAATACAATACAACCATAAATGTTGCTGCTACACATAAATTTTGAACTACATGACAGTATGGTCCCAATGAGAGTTACTATAGCTAGAAAATGTAAACAAGTAGATCTACTGATATGATGCTCAAAGGGTGCTAAAAATGGAGAACTAGTCTCTCAAGAAAAATACCAAGACAACACGGAAAGGGTTTCTTGAAATACAAAAGATGGAGAAAGTGCAGACTCCAAATCTATGGTTGAATAATGCTGTATCAGTGGAGAAATTCTATAATATGGCTGATATTACAATAAAATGGTTGTAACTTCTTCTCTCTAGCTTTCCAGGTGAAGGGTTTCTCCCCTCACTAGGAAACTAGCTTATAAACAGGGTTTCTCAACCCTCCACTCCAACACCCTGCAAAATAACATGGTTCCTCAAGGAGACTGTATTGTGGTTGAAGGTAGTTTCTTGGCCCAATGCTGGATGGTGGAAATGAAGCTAAGAATACCTCTCCTTAGTGGGCACTCAAAGTCCCATGAGGAATAGTGTGGGATTATCACCTATTAATACCCTTGTACTATACAATACATCAAACTCCACTAAACATATGAAGCATGCAAGAATTCATAAGACCAAAACATAAACAATATTATGAATTCTCTCCATGGCTTTCATCCCCTTCCTTATATTCTTGGTGAGCTTCCTCACCCTTGGACCCACTCATTAAAGATGTTACTTGCATGCAAAGACTCCTCCTCCAAAACTGTGTTGTCCCCACTAGCTCCACTCTCTCCTATGGCAGTGTTGTTGATTTGGTCAACCTTGACCCAACTACATGCACACAACATTCACACCAATGATTTCTTTATTTCAGCTAGCTAAACTAATCCACATTCCTACTAGAAGTGGTTTTATTCCTACTAAAGAGATTTAAGGGTATCTTTATCCACTTATTCATCTAAATTATGAATAGAAACAACATATAATATTCCAAATATCTAAAAGATAATTGGGAATATTACAAGTGTGTCTAAGACATGTTGGTCATATGACCTAAAAATGTATACAAACATAGCATAATCTAAGTAGACCTAGTGGTTATCATGATAGCAGGTCACTGCTTGGGCTATCATGCGCAATAGCCTCATCCAATGGCTAGGCACACCAATAGTATGGCACTGTAGACTCACAGGTAACTCATTGATCCAGACATACGATATCCCAAGAGTCAATACATCCACATGTTTTTGTAATTCAGTAATATTCTTGGCTAAATCCAAATCCTGAAGGACTTTTCTCCCAACAATCCTCTCTACTGGTTCACCCGCCTGTCGTGCGTGACCCACTGGTCGAATAATACCCACATCTGCATACATAAAAAAAATTTATTTGAGTATTTGAAACATAAAAAACATAAAATATGTAAAAAAACAAAAAAAATAAAAAACATGGTAAAACAGCTTACCTATAACACCCCTTTGAGCGCCAGCTGCTAAAATCAAATCTAGATCTCCACCGAAATCCATCCCTGCATATGGATGCTCCTCTCTGACGATATGTTGTCATCAGAGCCAAGTGAATAATGTAGTGGAAAATGAGCTCGGTGACTGACCAGTACGTATAGCCATCATTTTGACCCACCGTTGCATCCGTGGATCTCTAGGACCAGCTAATCCCAGTATCATATGATGTCACTGCATCAATGGAACTTGCTAAAAAAAAAGTGATCAAGATCAACCCATAACAAAAATTCTTCTTCTTGCCACTTTTTACTTTGGTTAGTTGTTCTTTCACCTGAAGGAATACTACTTCGGCCTAGTTGAACACGGTTGGCTCGAGACACTCAAGCACATACTGCATGTATGATCTGTTTGCGACATGAAGTGTCACACCGCCAGCTAATTTTGCGATAGTGAATAGGAGCATTCACAAAGGAATATCATGTACATATTTGACATTTATCTTTCCATATTTTCTACGCTCTGTACCTAGTTGACAAAACAGTCGAATGTAGTCCTTCACTGTCTCACCTCCACGGACAGAACCCGCAAGGGAAATGGTGGCACCACATCTCGACAAACCTATCAGAAAATAGATTTCATCAACCAATATTGTGAGCACTTTGTCCCCAATGTGAAATGCCTGTAGTTTCGGATCCCATAAGTGAATCAAGAACTGCAATAGTTCCAGATGTTGCCTCATCCCTGATAATCTAAAGTACTTGAGCAACCCATAGTCTATGAGGGCTCTCACAGTGCCTTTATTATTTAGGGAAACCATATAATGTTCCTCGTGTTCTCTTTCTTGCGATGTAATCAACATTCTGATCTGATCAAAATCTAAAATCAAACCATAGGCTTAGTTAGGATCCATTTGATGAAAAAATCTAGAGAAATTTTTGGGAGAAAACATAACGCAAATTTTTGAATTGCGCCCAACACTCCTGAGTGGAAGACAAAGAGTTTCAGAGAACTTGAGCTTCTTTTCAACCCCTCTGCAACACACTTTTTGACATCTAAGAGTGCGTTGGTCCAACGACATTGTATATTTACCCTAGGAGCCCCAAAACCCTAAACAATTTGCATGAAATTGAACAAAAATGCAACCAATAGAAAGAGGAAGGTTAGATATCCTACCTAGTCTGGATGACACGAGAAATGATCCATAGAATTTGTTGCAATTAGTTGGTGAAGTTCGAGCGTAAAACTAGATCAAAGCACTAAAAACTGAATGGTAACTATGAAATGGTAAAAATGACTTGGTAAATTCTTATTTAAATAGTATTTTTTATTATTTTTATGCATATTTAATGAATTGGCTATAGTTTTTACCCATTTTTACTATTAAAATAGGTGTTTTTAAGCTGTTTGGCAGTTCTTTGAATATGTTTACAACTAATACAATGAATTCGATGTGCATGATCGTAAAATGAATTTTGACCACATAACACACTTTTATCTCTTGTTTGAGCTCTGTTAAACATGAAAAAGTAACCCCCCCTAGAGTTCTCTTTCAACTCTTTTCAGACTCCCAAAACATGAAAATATTATCGAGCACTTATCCTTTCGAGCTCGTAAGAGGAATTCAAATGAAATCTACTCAATATAAATTTAACCCTTTTCGAGACTGAAATATATTATTTATGAAAAATGAAAATCCTAGTTGAACATTTCTAGGAGGTTCTCTCAGGTATTATTTTATGTTTTTTTGGATCTGAGGGAAAACTTTATGAAAAATAACTTGTGGAGTTTTCTTTTCGTCCTTTTTTCAAACTCTCTAAAGATGAAAAGGGAACAGGTTTTCACTATCTTTAGACTCGTTAAAACACCAAATAGCGATGAACTTGTCCATCATGAAAATATCAAGTTTGACCTTCAGTATACTCATTAAAACATCACATAGCGATGGATTCACCTGAAGGGTTTAATTATACATCAATCATATGTTATCCTCCTCAAGCTTGTTAAAACATAAATAGGTACTGGTTAGCAATGACTGGAGAAAATTGGAAAGCGATAAGTCACTTTACCATAGAAAGTCACTCTTGAATATGACATTCATTCACTTCATCTCCGTGGCTTTTGGGTTGGGTTATCTGCTTCATGGTCGATCACACCATATATCACTTTGGTTTTGGTTCAATGCTACCAACTAATTTAGTGTCATCGATATGTTCAAAACAAGTCACTTGGTAATTCCTCATCCTTTGAAATAATCATCAACCTTCATTTCATGATTGTCATCCCTGAACATTGCTTCATGAGTTACATTCTGTCTCTAAAATCATTACTCCTACTTCATGTCATTGATGGGGGATACATCAAGGCCCTCCTGTGATGAGTCGCTTCCTATCGACATTAGCTCATCATCCAGGGAGTTGACTTAGAAACAAGCTTTTAGTACCTTGGAGCTTGCATACATCAATGGAAAGTTTCTCGTTTTTGGTGATAGGTTGACATCACAAGCCTTGGAACAAAATTCTTTGTATCATGTTAGACATCAAATCATATATTCACACCATGTATAATGTACTACAGTACCTTGAGAGGCATAATAATCAACGGTGGTTTCTCTCGTGTCTGTTAACGACTTACATCATTGGCTGGTAATTAGACAGTGTCTTCCCATGTTCGACTTCAGATCACATATTTGCATGGTTATACTCGTACTCAAGAGATCGAGTGAATGAGGTAGAAGACCTCGGATCTAGTTTCATCCATCTGGCTTGCAATTTTAGTAGTAGTAACACATCATCTGTACGATGGTCTTTACAAAGATGGTCATCCTATCATGGGTCTATATCTCTATACGACCTTCTCATTTTATGATAGTTTACGTGCTAATTAAGGGTATGCCTCCCTTAGAAATTCATGTCCAAGATAAAAATATATCATGATGTAATGTATTGTAATTGATGAAAGTCATCGTCTACTTCAAATCCTACTCATCACATTGTAAAGAATATCATTCAACATTATCACTTTTGACTTCATGCTTTAAGGGGTAGCTATTATAGATCAATTTGGGCATCACTCCAAAAACCTAGATAAATATCAATTAGGGTCTATCATACTCTAAATCCATTTCTACATGCCCTAAACAAGTCATCGCATAGATGGTTTTCCTCCATGAAAGTTTCACTTCTTAGATGACAGTTCAAGTGTTCTATTGAGCCATCAACGCACCCCTAGACTATAGTAAGTTTTTTCCAGAGGATCTACTCCCACGCCAAGCAGCGTTGCAGAGCATCTAGGCCCATTTTATAGTGCGTTGGTCGACTGGGAGCGAATTGTTCATAGGATTTCAGGAATCTTCCCATTGTCTAGTGGCTTCTAGAAGTTGTTCCAACTATCACATCATCTAATAACTTCTAATATGGATACCATGGAGCCATTAAACCTCTTATCCTCCTATTCCAAAGAACAAGGAAACCTTTTCATCCATTTTGGAAAAGCCATTCAATGATCCATTAATGCCAAACTACCTTCACTACTTATAAATTGAGCATTGGTCATAGTGCACAAAAGAGAAATAATTTGAATTAGTAGAGTTATGCTGGTGAGATGACATATTTTCAAGGTTGTTTGCATGTAATGTTATGTTTCTAGAGTGATGTTGTTGATTTTATGAGGATAGGACTGAGGCTGGAGTGAGTTGACATTGAATCGTTCCAACTGGTTGTAACTTCTCCTTCTACTTCATAATAAGGAGATTTTTTCCTTTCCTAATACATGTGTTTATGATTTAATATGTGTATTTTGAAATGTAATCGATTCAAATTGTTTAACGTGAATAGATCATAGGCCTTTATGTTGTTTTCTGTCTTCTGTTATCCATTGCAGGTAAAAATCAAGCGAGTTAAATTGGATTGAGAGTGACGGAAGTGATAAAACGGAGGCAAGAAATATGGAAAGATCACAAGTACGTGTTCTTCCCTTATCTATTCATTTTAAGGAAAAGGTCAAATATCTTTCTTCTTTTGTTCTAAGTGTGACCACCACACTTAGGGAAAACATATCTATCCGTAGGTTTGATTTCTGTAAGACATTTGGTAAAATTTAATCTAGGTTTTCCTCATTGGTCTCATGAATATGAGTTGGAATAATAGTATCAATTAGGATGTTGAAGTGGAACATCTATTAGAAGAAAATAGCTGAAAATGGTAACATCACATTTATAATTCAATGTAAGTCACCTTCAAGTTCATGCATTTTTTCTTCTGCATAATGTATTTCACTACATACTATATTTGTAGTCATATGAGCAATATATATTTGAGCTAACTTAATATTTCTTCTATATTTTAAAGTAAATTGTACAACTTGGTAATTCTAGCTTAAAAATTTCTTCATATTGGCAAGAACATACTGCTACTATGGAAGAAGGTATTAGCAACGATAATTTAAAGGTGTGTTATTTTTTTCATTTGTCATTATCTAGTGAGAATTGATGGAACATGGTTGACACCATGAGTAGCAAGATGATGGATACATGTAGTTGGGATCGTGTGGTGTTTCCCATTTCTTAGATGTTAAATTTATATTTAGTTAATACATTCAATAGAAATATTTCTAGCATTAAAATCATTTCAATTTTATATTACACAACAAAAAACTTTTGTATCTAATACATTTGATTCTTTGTGAACTTGCTTGATCTAGGAAGAGATTTCATTTGTACATTCCATTACCTAATAATTCTAGGTTTTACAATACCTAAATTTAATCGCTACTTTTGAGTGAATTGAAATCTTTTGATCTTGCATAGATATTAATTTAAAAATAAGAAACCAGAGTCAAGTTGGGAGAAGCGTTTAGAATTGATGAGACCAATTGAGGTGAGCTAACACTATATTTCTCTCATTTTATTCTTGGGTTTGTTATATTAGTATATTATTCCATTATTTAGAGATTAAATGTATTTGAATATTCTACAAATTTCTAGAAGTAATCTCTTCTCATTTCCCAACTGCTCAACATTTTCTTCTCAAGAAGTATTCCTGTTGACATTGTTGATGTTGGGAAAAAGAAATATGATAAGCATGTTTTAAGTCCATGTCATTATAGCACATAGATTTTGAAAAATTATAGGCTCACTCCCAATCTAGGTACTATAAGGATACATAAAAGGTATCAATCCACCAGGGTACCATCTAGGCTATCTACCAAGGTACCCACTCAACACATCAGCATTTCAAGTCTCATATATATATATATATATATATATATATATATATATATATATATATATATATCTATGTGTGGGTGTGTGTCTGTGTGTACAAAAGCACACAAATATATATATATCATGAGATTAAAATTATCAAATGATGGTTATCATGTAATCACAAGGATAGTCTATAGGGTTATCAAAACCTTAAATAGAAAATTAAACTTTAGATATTCAAGACCTACTTGTGGCCACAATCATAGCGTAAGAAATCAACTTCGGTTACACTTTCATGCGCTAGACAATTTTGAGCCAAGAGCATGAGTACAGTGCACCTACTGTTTTTACCTAGATGATTTAGAGGAAGACGTTGCAATTCTAAGCCAAGAGAAAGAGTGAAGTGCATCGATAATGATAAGGATATAATGGAGTGGAGTAGAGATTTTTTTAATGGTAAAATGCGAGAATGAAAATTATGAGGATACAAATGAAATATTTTGGAAGGATTGTGGTGGAAGGTGACATGGAAGGAGAAGATGGCGTGAGGTGGGTGAGATTTCTGTCTTGCTACATGATCACCTGCTATCATGAATGGTTTCAATAGAAACTATTTTCCACCCTCATGGGCTTCCAAACTCATAAGAAGTTTTCTTTTGAGTGGTAGGTGGGAAGATATAATCCATATACCTCCCAAATAGTTGTTTCAGGAGACAAGCTCTTGTGGGATCCTACCCCCATAAACTATGATTTGTTTATACCATTGATTCTGGGTATCAACACAACTTGGTCCAAAGTCACATTGATGCACCTGAAATATGCACACTTTTCAATCCTCCATGGGTGTGGGTGAAATTCCCTTAAATTTATTCATATTAAAATGCTCCAATTTATAGTCTTGAAATTTTAGGCTACTCCAAATATATATAGCATAACAAAATTTTGGAGTAATTAAGCATACTTTAGCTATATGAGCCTATATGATGTGTTGTAGCCACTTTTCATTTTTTATTTAAAAAAAAAAATACAATACATACATACATATGTATGTATGTATTGTATTTTTATTTTTTAAATAAAAATTGAAAAGTGGCTACAACACATCCTAGGGGCTCATATATCTAAACTGTAGTTAAAATACTTGAAATTGTTTTTTTTGAAGTATGTCTAAAACACATCACATGCATGGATTAACACTATTAGATCATAATGTGTGTGTGTGTGTGTTTGTGTGTGTGTGTGTGTGTGTATTAAGAAACAATCATATTATATTCATTCAAATAGAGAACATGCTATAACCCTTACATTTAGACATGATTCTTCTTCTTCCATAGACCAAAAGTACACAAAAAGAATTATAATTCTATCTGGCCTTTTCCATGCAAGGATTCTTACATTATTTATCTTATATATTCACCAAAAAACTCCACATAATAAAAAAAAACATAAAATTCAACTAACCTATATTTCCTCATCACTTGCTACATTTTACACATTTTCTTTGGCTACTTTCTCGTTCTCCATTTCTTCATCCTTTTTATCATCAAAATCTCTCACATAATTTGATACCGAGGTTCACCAATATACAATTATTCACCCTTGTCTATAGGGGGGTTCACTAAGTCCATAGAATTCTTTAAAAACACTCACAGTGACCATCTCTGCCTTAATTTCAATGCCATCCACACTAAGCTTGAGAGTGTACACTTTCTTCATCAGTGTCACCACCATGATTTGGAGGCATTCAATTTCCTTAAGAAAATCCTCCATTTGCCGATTAAGTAGTGAGAAATGTGAATGTGCCTCTAGGGTGAATTTCTCCCTAAGGTTCCTAATTGAACCTAAAATTGCCTTCAATTCTTTTGACAGATGAACAAACCTACCATTCCCACTTCCATGTATGCTTAGGGTGGCCATATTGACGAACACTGATATTTTCACAAAAAATATTGCATATTTTATGAGATCATGGTTTCTTGGTTACATTTTATCATTGGCATGCATATTTTCGTAATTTGAAAGTGGTTTTATGTTGGACATATCATTTCCTAGATAGCCATGGTGCTGTGGGTTTTTCCACCTGATTTTTTTCTAGTTGGTGTTTATAATTCCTTATGGTCGTGGGTTGGAGAAAATACTCTGGAATGTTTGGAATAACTTGGGTTGATTTAATACTATTGGAGCCTAGGTTAGAAAAATTATTTGCAGCCCTTGGTGTGTTGAGTTACTAGTCCTGGTGCTAGGTTGGAAAAGCAATTTAGAGCCCTAGAAGGTTTTAGGTTGAAATACTAGTTCCTGGAGCCATGAACTGATTTGGTAGACACCAATCTGGTTGGTGTCAGTGATGTTATACCATGAGGTGGAATAGATGATTAAGGATTGAGGTGGCTTGGCCTCTAGAAGCCACGATCAGGTTTTTTTTTCTTAATTATTCCATGAGATATCACACTCATGCTTCAAATATGGTGCTAGGGTGTTTGGCTAAAAGAAATATTTTGTTCAACCTAATCCATAGTCGGGTGGTACATGTAAGTCCCTGACTTGGTTGGAATTTAATATGTTAATAAGAGTTATTTTTGTATGATGATTCATATATATTTGTAGTGATATTATTTATCATATTATGGATGGGTTTCCATGGTCTATATGATGGTTAATTTCACGTTATATGTTGATTATATGATGCTTATCATCTATTTCTCTTGTCATCAATTTTTTAAATATTGATTGGTTGATGAATACATGGATTGATAATTTTTATTGTATCTATGTGGAGAGGGAAGATGTCCTTCTTAGTGATTCTAAAATAAATCTTGTACTTTTATGATCATAAATGCATTCATGACTTGTAGCTGACACATCTTTCATGTATTTCAGGAAATTCTTAGTATGTTCTGGTCAGTCTAGGTCAATTTTTTGAGTTGAGGTTTAATGTATAGATTTTCTTCCATGTCAAATATGATTCTGGAAAGTCGTAGTTAATTTTGGGTAGTCGTCTAGAGGGAGGCCTAAAAAGGTGGCACTGATCTTGGGGTCACATGCTCAAAATTGGATGAATTGGGCTACAATGACATGGATCGAGTGTTGTGCATGCGGTTGGAGTCCTCCAACCACAAGGAGGCCTTTTTGTGGGTGTGGTTGTGGGACCAGGGCAGAGAAAAGAGTGTTCATATTAAGGTTTTTCCACCTGGGGTGGTAATTTAGCCTTTAAGTGACCTATATCCCATGTGGGATGTTGTGAGTTGTGAGTTTGTCATCCGTAGTCGGTCCCACCTCCTTAATTTGATATAGGAGGTCAGGCCTTGTCATATTAACTCTCATCTCATGTTTACCCTCGTAGGGTGGTGAAACTTGGTAAATGTGGGATGGCTGGGTTACAGATTGGTATTAGAGTGAGTGTGTTCTCTTTTTGGGTGACATCTGATACCACAAATTGGTATCAAAGATCCTAGGTTTAACACTTGGACGCGATGGGAAGAATGTGATTGTCATGCATGCATCTTTGTTGTCTATGTGTTTGGTATGCATTTTTATAGTTGTTATTGCAGTGTTGTTGTCATGTGCAGGTTGATGATGTTGTTGTTGAGTCGATTGATATGTCAATTTCAGTATATATACATATGATGTGCTAATCCAAATTTATTTTACAGACAACATAGCCTCCCCTGAACTTCATTAAGGGATGTTGATCACGCTTATATTTTGTTATATTACATGGTATGTTTACACGAAGTATGGGATCAAATATGAAAAACAAATGATGGAATATAGTTCATGTGATTTTTTGTAGAGATCAATTGAATAACATGGTGATGACTACTCCCTTGACATGGTAGATACACTGAGAAGTTTAAAACTAGAGATCATATATTGTAAGGAGGAGAATAATATGATGAAGCAGTCACAAGAAAGATTCGTGAGGGCATATGAAAAGCAAGCCGAGGTTAATATGGTCATCCTGATGATTTTTTCATATTTTCAAAGCCAACGACCATTTAGGATCATTCATGTATAGGAGGACATGACTAATGGGGTATATGGCAGTAGGTCTCAATTACGATGCAATTTTGATAAGGATGATACATTCATAGATGTTAGGTTATTGGATACATCCAACAAGAGGGGTAATTATTGTGGGTTTTATTATAGTTTCAGTTCATAGAGACATCAGCATCATCACCACAACCATCTGTATAGGAGGAGTGAGAAGTAGTACTTTCCAGAGGAATTCAAGTAAGCAAAGACTCCTAAATTTGATGGATAAATGAAGAAATTAGAAGATGCATAATCTTAGTTTCTTGGTATGAATAATTTTTTCAGATTACATGATTATTTATATAATACTAAAGCTAAGATAGCTACTTCTAGTCTTAATGGAAAAGCATACATTTGGTGGGAACATGTGAAGAATGTCAGAGGAATTCTGGGGAAGGAGTATACTTGCAGTGAGTTCAATAGACATTTTATGAAGAATTATCTATGTTAAAGATATTATGATGATAGGGAAAGGGAATTCTATGAGCTGAATATGGGATATATGACTGATGAGAAGTATAATAGTAGATTCTTAAGCGTGTTGAGATATGTTTCTTACCTTAAGGAGCAGAAAGCAAAGATTCAAATATTCATCAGTGGGTTGGTAGTGTCATTCAAATAAAAGATTGATTTTGATGATCCTAGATCATTAGAGGAAGCCATCATAAATTTGAATCATTGTTATGAGTAAGAAATGTGCAATACTAGCTCTAAGAAGGATTGGAAAGGTAATGAGAATAATAAAGGAAAGTTTACTAACAAGAGAGGAAAACCTTAGGATACAAATGATAAGGAAAACTTAACACCATAATATAAATTCAATGCAGTTGACAAAGAACGTGGATTTTAGTCTGATGATAATAACAAGGGTGATGGCAGGAAGCCCTTACAATGTTGTACTTGTGGCAAGGATCATCGCAGGAGATATTATCCATGACATATGGGCGGTAGACTCCAGATTTAAAGTGGTCTGGAATCACGTATATTTGGGGATGTTGGATAGAGTATCCCTTGGATTTACGTAGCATTGGATGATAGGTAGGTTTATCATCAAACATATATTATCGATTCGGGATGTAAGCTCTATGATCAATTTTTTGTATTTTGATTGACCCTAGATATAACTATAGATATACTAGTCTTGACCTGGTGGATAAGTGTCATTTGAATAAATAAGTGCATGCATAATATTGGTTGGTCTAGTTGGATATAGGTGCTAAGAAATGAGCTCATCATTGGGTAATATCTTGTGAATTTTAGTTGAAGAGTATGTCTACATGAGTTCATCTAAATGTGCTTCTGTTGGGATCATATAGTATATTGGTGGGTATGAATTAGTTGTACATTCATAGGAATAAGTTGGGTTGCTATGATAAGGCTATCACGTGCTTGGATGATGATGGACAGAAGAGAATATTGCAGGGTAAGAATAAGCCAACATAAGTGAGAATGGTCACATCTATGCAAGAAAAGCGTAGTAGTAGGAAAGGATGTGTATTGTTTGTTGTTCATATTTCTAGTGAAAAAGGTAAGGATGATGAGGATTTTTAATTCTTAAAGAGGTATCCAATTTTGTAATAGTTTTAGGATGTATTTGCAACATAGATCTCAAATTTACCACCTCACAGAGAAGTGGAATTTTCTATTTAGTTAATATTGCATGTAGCACCAGCATCAAAGGAACCTTACAAAATGGAAAATTTAAAGTTGGTGGAACTGAAGTTCCAGTTGAAGGAAATGATTGAAAAGGTATACATCAAGAAAAGTGTGCCACCTTGTCGTGCACCAGTATTATTTTTGAAGAAGGATGGTACTCTTAGGTTATGTATTGATTATAGGTAGTTGAACAAGGTGGAAAACAAGAATAGGTATTCGTTGTCAAGGATCGATCATTTATTTGACGAGTTCAACATGGAATAAATGTTCTTGAAGATCGACTTGAGATCAGGATATCATTAGGTATGCATCGAAGAAGAGGTCATACACACAATTGATTTCCAGACCAGGTATGGGAATTATGAGTTTGATGTGGTTCCTTTTTGTTTGACTAATGCTCCAGCTACTTTCATGTGCTAGATGGATATTGTGTTGTGTCCTTATCTGGACACATTTGTGATAGTATTCATTGATGACATATAGATATATTCTAAGAGTGAGGAAGAGCATGAAGAACATATAGTAATAGTGTTGAAATTTCTAAGATAGCAACAATTGTATTCCAAACTTAGTAAATGAAATTTCTTTTAGTCAAAATTTCATTACTTGGGCCATGTGGTTTCCAAGAAGGTATAACAGTGGACTTAGAAAATATCAAAGCTATCATGGAGAGGGAAACTCATAGGAACATTGATGTGGTCATATCATTTATTGGACTAGTAGGTTATTTAAAGTGGTTCATCAGGAACCTCTCACAAATTTCCTATCCTATTACATGTCTGTAAAGGAAAAGAAACAAATTTGAATGGACAAAGGAATGTGAAACTAGTTTTGAGCAATTGAAGAAGTTTTTTACAAATTCTTTGGTCTTGAATATTACAGATCTAAATAAAAAGTTTGTGTTATGTGCATATGCTCGAAAGAGAAGACTTGGTGGAGTCCTGATGCAAGAAGGATGGGTAGTATGCTATGAGTCAAGGAATTTGAATGAACATGAACATAGCTATGTGATGAATGATATTGAGTTGGCAGCTATCATTCATGCATTAAATATGTTGAGACACTATCATCTTGGCAGTAGGTTCATTATGATGAGTGATCATATTGGGCTGAGATACTTTTTAACGAACCTAATTTGAATACCAGATAAGCTAGGTGGTCGTCCACACTTAGAGAGTTTTACTTCAAGATCAAGTACATTAAGGGTAAATAGAACAAGGTTACATATGCTCTTAGTAGAAGAGCGTAGGTAAAACACATGGAAGTTGTGAGTTCATATGGGACATATTTACAAGATCAGATCTCATAAGAAAGTGAACAAGAAGAAAAGTACCAACAACATAAGCATATATTACAGTTGCAAGGTACAAGTGAATGGGACGTGGATTATCATCTCACGATATATGGTTTGTTCATATTTAGGGACATGATCTATGTGCTGGAAAATAGAAATATCAAGAACCTTATATTACATGAATGTCATGATAATCCATATTCAAATCACCCACGATATCAGAATAAAATAAAAATGGCTAAGAGGTTATACCATTGGAGAAACATGAAGAAAGAGGTGGTTGAGTATGTTGTAAAATGTTTGAAGTTTCAAAACATAAAAGAATAGTTTAAGCATCCAGGTGGTTTATTGCAACCAATTCTGATTCCAGAGTGGAAATGGGAGGTCATTTCCATGGATTTCATTACAAGTTTTCCAAGGACATGGTGAAAACATGATTCCATAATGGATTTGGTTGACATGTTTACCAAGGTAGCTCATTTCATTCAACTGAAGTCTATGAATTAAACTAGTTAGGTATCCCAGGTCTTCATCAGGGACATTGTTAGGTTTCATGGTATTCTTAAGAATATTGTGGCAGACACATATGCCAAGTTCACTTCAAGGTTTTTGAAAGAGTTTTTTCATGTTTGGGGACAGAGGTGGATTTGAGTACATTTTATCATCTGTAGACAGATCGACAGAAATAAAGGTTGAACAATATTTTTAAGGACATGATGAGGATGTACATTATGCATTAGCAAAAAAAGTGGGAATATTATCTTCCATTGGTGGAATTTGTGTACAATAATGGGTATCATTAATATTTTAATATTAGTCTGTTTAAGGAACTTTTTGGGCGAAGATGTAATACTCCTATTAATTGGAGTGATCTAGTTAATAGGGTATTAATAGGGCCATATATATTGATAGAGATGGAATAGGAAATGTAGGTTATCAAGAAGAATCGAAAGGCATCACAAGACAAACAGAAGGGTTATGTAGATCACCACAGGGTACTCAAGGATTTTCAGGTTGGGGAATATGTGTACTTGCGCATCAATCCCAAGAGGATCTCCTTGAGGATTGGATTAGTAGCCAAGCTAAAACCTCAGTATTGCAGGCCTTTCGAGATCATTGAGAGGATTGGAACAGTTTCATATCGACTTGCACTTCCTCCGATAGTGAAATTCCATGATGTTTTCCATGTGTCATTACTTAAGAAGTATGTGAAATATGATGATCATGTGATTGACTAGTTTTTATTGCAAGTGGAACCAAAATGAGAATTCTAGCCAGAACCCTAGTGCATTTTGCAATGAAATATGCTCATCCTCCGAAATTGAGAAATTGAGAAACTTAAAGTGTAGTGGAAGCACTATGGCCCCGATGAAGCTACATGAGATATGGTTGAATAGATGTGGGCAATGTATTCTTTCCTATTGTTGAATGAGAAAATGTAGTATGATATATGATTTGATGCTATCTTTTGGTTATGTTTATATATGCACATGTACATAAATATCACATCGTGTTATGTTATAAAGATCCAATAAGTGGTATGGTTTTCATTATATGTTGGTTATGCCTCATAAATATGATATGATGTAAATGACGCATCCATCTATGTTATAAATCACCATTGTTAGCATGTGTTTTCCTACTTTATAAGTGGCATTTAACACAATGGACAGTATTCCCCCAATGGGAAGGGGTTTGTAATATCCCCTGGTTGATTTTTTATGTAAATAAAAATAAAACCAAGGTCATCGAACACATATTGCAAGATGAATGTTGGGAAAAACATAGTGATTGGGATCACTCGTGATTAACTAATACCTATGGAAATTGGCAAACGCATTGGAAAAGAGAGTGGAATAAGTTGGAAATTTATTTTTGAAATAAAGGAAAATAGAATTAAGGAGAGGTAAAAGGAAACATATTTGTATGTGAGGAAAACTGAATGAAAAATGAAGGAAAATGAAGAAATTAGAGGCTTCAATGATCAAAAGGATTATGAGGATCAGTTCACAACCTTTTGTCAGTTTTATCTTGAATCTCTCTTATATTCTCTTAGATTCTTGCACAATTAGTGAAATCTTTGATCATTCTTGGAGAACTTTGGAATTCTTGGATTTGAGGAAGAAACAAATGGGAAGGTGGAAAGCACAAGGGAATAGGCAGATCAACAACTATAGCTCGATTTCTTTGTAGGTAATAGGTTGCATGTATGGTTACCTTGTTGATTTATGGATGCATGGTATATGCATGTGGTTTCTTCGTTGACATGGATATTTTCTTGGATTTACAATTTTTTTAACCTTGCCTTGCCATTTCCTAGATAGCCATGGTGTTGTCAATTTTTCTACTTGACTGTTCTCTGGTTTCTGCTCATAATTCCTCATGATTGTGGGTTATAAAAAATGCTCTAGAATCCCTGTAATATCTTGGATTGAGTTACTAGACTTGGGTCCTAGGTTGGAAAAATTCTCTTGATCCCTTGGTGGGTTGAGTGACTAGTCATGGACCTAGCTTGGGAAAATTCTCTACATCCTAGAAAGGCTATGGTTTGAGTTACTAGTTCCTAGAGCCATGTATAGCCTAGGTATAGATTGATTTGGTTGGTGTTAGTTATGTCCAACTGAGAGGTGGAATCACTAGTTGAGCGTTGATGTCATTTGGCCTCTAGAATCCCTAGCATGGTTTTTTTTGGTTTATTCTATGAGATCCAAAAATAATTGTTAGAATATGGTGTGGAGGTGTGTTGGCTCGAGGGGTCCTGAACCAGGTTTGGAGTTGAAGGTTTGCCAACAAACCCCTATACTACTGGCCCTTTCGGTAGTGACCTGCTTGCGTAGGCCAAATTCTCACCCGAAGTAGTATGGGTGGGTGCTGGAACCAAGTTTATGCACCCTGAGAAAGGATAGGTAAGGCAAGAAGAGCTATGTTTGGCCTTGTGATACCCAGATCGCCTCTTTCTATGCAAGGTCAATAGGTCTCTATTCGCATCCACGTGTGCTAGATCGATAATTATATGCTTTGTGACAGTAGCACAATATTCCATAAAACAGAACAGAAAAGATCCAGATACAGAAAAATCAATTACACAGATCTTTCGCAGCTTCAATACAGAATGTGCATAATGCAGTAATTACCAATGATTCGCACAAACAGTAGACATAGATTCAGTTCTCTATCAACCTTTCTTATTCATCAATTCATCAGTTCCTTCTTACAATACCCTTCCTAGCCTGCACACACAGCAGCAGGGTCCACACACAGCTGGACTCTGGATCTCCGTGCACACAGCCAGTAGGATTCCTTTCCCCAAAAACCCAAACAGATATATTAAACCACAATTTGCATCAATGGCTCTTCATTGCCTACCTTACAATACAAAATGTTCCTCTATTTATAATAATCTAGCCTAAACTTTCCTATGGTCCGCAAACTATGGTTTTTAGACCCCTGGTTTACCCTTTTGCCCATTACAATGCTTTCATGGCTTTGACCCACCCCAAAACCTCTGCGCTAGACTAAATACAATCAAAAGTATTCAAAATTGGACCAATTTCACAGCTCATAGGAGACCCTATTCCAACAGTCCCCCAACACAATCTTGTGACTCATCCTGAGTCACTTTGGCTGTAGGTTTTCCAAGTGCCTCTGGAGTGATTGGATGACCAGCATGCGTATCCCATAGGCGTGTCAGCAGCCTCTCCCTGGTGGGTCAATCATGCCTGAGCCAATTATTCCGGCCATATAGTCATTTAGCCCTGTATGGCTTGAGTCGACTACCATTGACAAAGCCCGGTAACATGTCACCACATAGGGTAGCTAGCCAGACTGCTCCACCATTTGTTATTTCCTTAACAGTGTATGGACCAAGCCAATGCTACTGGAATTTCCCTATGTGTTTCACAAATTGGCTATCGTATAAGAGGACTAGATCGCCTGCTATGAATTTATTTTGGCGAATATGTTGATCATGCGAGGCTTTATCACGAGGCTTATGAACCTGTTGATGAAAGTTTTCAATAAATCGATCTTCCTCCAATTCCAAAAGCTGCGCAAGGCACTCCTCTATGATATTTGGTTCTGCCACATTTGTAAATGTTGTGATGCATAGGCTAGGAACAATGTATTCTATGGGCATAATGGCCTCCTTTCCATAGACCATTTGAAAGGGGGTCCTTCCTGTTAGCTTCTTGTAGGTCATTCGGTAGGCCCACAGAACAGAGGGGATGTGAACATCCCAGTCACTACGATCATCATTGTAGAACTTGGTTAATGCCTATTCCAAAATTTTGTTAAAAGCTTCAACCACCCCATTTTCCTATGGATGGTATGGTGTAATTTTCACATGGTGGATCCGGAATTCCTCATTCAGGGCTTGAATCGTTTGGTTAACGAAGTGCATACCTCTATCACTCATTATGATCTTTGGGAAGCCAAACCTGGTCAGAATATGCTCAAAGATGAAGTGTGCAGTAGTATCCACAACACAATATTTCACCGCTTGTGCCTCAGACCATCGAGTGACATAGTCAGTGGCGGTAATAATGTAGCGCGCACCTGTCTTCTTTCCTGGCAGATTGATGGGTCCTATAAAATCAATGGCACATTTTTCAAAATCCTCTAAATCCATTTGAGGCTGTAATGGCATCTCATCTTGGTGTGAGGGTCGTCCGGTTCGCTGGCATGTATCTCATGATTTAAAATAGGTGTAATAATCCTGATGCAGGGTAGGCCACCATAACCCAGCTCTCAAAATATTTTGTGTCGTTGCTCTCCCTGTATAGTGGCCTCCTGCGACACCTTCGTGTGCTTCCGCTAATACGGCATGTTTTTCATGTTCCAGAACGTATCTCGGTAGTATTTCATCAAAGCCTAGCTTGTATAATTGACCGATGATGATAGTAAAGTCTGCCGCTCGAGTAACCAACTCATTCTTCTACTGCACCGAATAATCTACAGGGGCTACGCCTGTAGTTAGGAACTGAATGATATCAACGAAGTGTGCATCAACAACCTTAATCGTGAACATATGCACATCTAGTAATCATTCGTCCAAGTTAGTAGGTTCTTCCCCTATCTCGATGCGGGACAGATGATCCAAACCCACATTCAGCCTTCCAGGCTTGACGATGATCCAAAAATCATATTCCTGAAATAGAAACAGCCAGCGGAAATTCTTCCCCCTAACACAGGCTTGTTGACAAGGTATTTCAAAGCCAAATTATCGGTGAACATTTTAAATTTCCCATCCAGTAGATAGTGCTGATATTTCTGTAATGCGTACACCATAGCCAGTCCCTCTCGCTTAGTGGTAGAGTAGTTACGTTCTGTGCCCGAGAGTTTCCAACTCGCAAAGGAAACCAGGTGATCAATATCTCCCTCTCTAGGTTGAGTTAGGATAGCACCCAAGGCGATACCTGACGCATCCACATGTACATGAAATTCCTTCGAACAATTAAGAAATATTAGTATGGGTGCAGAGATCATCTTTTCCTTGAGTAGTTCAAAGCTCTTCTGACATTCATCATTCCAAAAAAAAGAAACATCTTTTTTTAGCAGTTTTTCCATGGGTGTTGTGATCAGTGCGTACCCCTGAATGAATTTCTTGTAATAGCCCATGTGTCCAAGAGTAGAATGCAACTGTTTTTCCGTTGTTGGGACTGCAAGGTTTATAATTACATCTACCTTCGCAGGATCAACCATCAACCCTTTTCAACATACTATGTGCCCGAGCAAGATTCCAAATGGTACACTGAAGATGCACTTCTTAATATTCAAGGAAATATCATGCTTCTAGCATGCATCCAACATTAATCGCAGGTTAGAGACATACTTATTTACCAGGCCAAAAGACCGTCCAGTCATCGAAATAAACCTCTAGGAACTTATGAATAAACTCCTTGAATGCAACAACTACTACCCTTAAGAATATAGCGGGTGCGTTCTTGAGACCAAAGGACATGAATGTATACTAAAAGGACCCCCATTCTATCGCAAATGTAGTCTTACTGCGATATTCAGGTGGAATTCAGATCTGGTGGTACCTTGAGAACCCATCGGTGAAGGAATAGGCTTCCTGCCCACCGATGCTATCAAGGATTTCGTCTGAGAAGGGCATAGGGAAGGGGTCATGGACGCAGGTGTCGTTTAACTTGCGTAGATCTACGTAGATGCATATTTCCCCCTTTATCTTCTTCTCTTGGATGACCATTGGACTTACCCAATCCAACTGTTCAACTAGTTCAATGATACCTGCAGCAAGCATTTTGTCTAGTTCTTCTTTGACATTTTGCTTATATTTAGGATTCAATCGGTAATGCTACTGCTTGATGGGGCGTGCCTCATGCTTCAAAGTGATGTGCATAATCCCTAGGTCCCTCGTGATTCCTTTGAGCTCGAAAAACTTCTTCGGAAATAAGTCTTGATATTCTGTGAGTAGCTCTGCAATGTTGTCCTACGGTTCCTTCATCCCATTAGTCCCAAATTTTAGCTATCTTAGGGGGTTCTTCCATCCCAATATTAACTTCATGTAGCTTGAGAGGTTTCATCACATCAATATTCTATAATGGGGGTCCAATAACGGTGCGTTCCCCCTCAGATTCTGGAATAGAGACTTTCTGAGGATTGTCTTCTTCTTCGTCTATCGCCAAGCTCTGGCAGTTGACTATGTCTTGCATCTGCGCTTCCCATGTCAGGACTTCTGGTGCAGTGTGATGGTGTGAGTTCTTGAATAAAAATGCATCGATGTCCTACAGAGCTTCGTTGAGCATCTTCATCCCCCCAATTAGTCCGAAAATTCCTATAAAGTCATCTTTTAGTATTTCCCAGTGGCTGGTGCGCTGATGTAGCTTCGCATCTAAATACCATGCGGTAGGGATAGGGCCCAAGGCATGAAAAAATAGATGGACCCATTCTTCTGAAGTCTGGTTAGACCATTTATTCATCTGAGTGAGCAGATGCATGCCAGGATCCCCAAGTCCGAGAAATATCTTGGTGCGTATGTTAGTTGGGGGTGTGAACTGCAGGATCATCAGATCCTGACACGTCTCCCAGTCTGGGAATGCTTTCTTGTGGGTATCCCACCATCGCGCAGGTGTCCCACGCATAGCTAGATTAAGGTCCCAGATTTGTCGTTCTCTTGGAACCTAGCTTCTAGTGTTCTCAGAAATTCCTAGACGCTACCAGACTTATCAAAATGGGGTAGATCTCTTACCTTTGAAGAAATGTAGCAGAAGTTCCTTGTGACCTAGAGAAATCGTAGTGCTGAATCCTCATGAAACCAGCCTTGCCAATTCTCCAATTCTCCATCAGAGTCAGAAAATAATTCACTATCCTTCTCCAGAAGATCACTCCTTCCACCGTGGGGTTAATATAGTATTCGTCCTGCATAGTCAATTTGTAAATGTGATCTATTTCTTCCTCGTCGCGTGCCGGCTCGGTATACTGCACACCTTTTGCGGGATCTAGTGGTACTATTAGGCGCGTACCATTATTTTCAAACACCATGCTACGCTTTTTGAGATTTATGACAACCCCCTTATCTATAGCCCAGTCTATTCCTAGGAGTGCAGGGTAGGGATCTACATCTTCGACAATTTCTATTACTTCAAAGTCAGCTAGGAATTTTACCCCTGCGATATCTACCATGACTTTCAGCAACCTTCCCAGATGGATGATCCTCTATTGATTTTCCATGCGCAGCTGGATGGCAGAACATTCCAGTTTAGGCTCTCCCATTCATTTCCATGTTTTATTTGGTAACACATTCACATCTGATCCAAGATCTAAAATAACTTGATCCATCTCGTAGTCACCAATCTGCGCAGTCAACCACATTTCTCTTCTTGTGCATTTTTTATATCTGTATAGCTTGTGTACATCCTTGGTCCTAGGAATAAGATTGGACCAAGCTACATACCTATGCACTAGTGCTTGAAGGTTCTCTATAGCTTGTGGGTTACGTAGCAACTTCAGACATGCTTGTAGAGAGGGCTCAACCCCCTCCTCGATCTTGAGGTGTGTCAGCATCTGTGCAGTAGCTGCTATTGTTTCTTGTCCCTTGCTGATGTTTCGATCCTTCCTGAGAGGTCGTAGGATCCCTAGAAGGTGCTTCCTTTTCTCCCTAGGTGACCATCTCACTACGTTTTATGACTTTTACATTTGGGTCTATGTTTCTGAGCCCGGCTTTAACTCTTTGCACATTCTGCGTAGGGGTGGGCTATTTTTCCTACATTTTTGTTATCAGGGTTGGGCAGTCTTCAATATCATCATATAGCTGTAGGAAATATTTGTAGGATTTCATGGTGGGGATTGGGCAATCCCTTGCAAATTTCCCTACCTCTCTGTAGTTATAGCATATCAGTTGCCCCCGTCCCCGTCCTGCGCTTCCTCCCCAACCTCCCCTACCCCTTGATGGGGAGCCACCAAAGCTCGCGAGAGATCTTGGTGACACAGGGTCTGATTGTACCCTATATAAGTTCCCACGATCTATCATCAAGTCATACGTGCAACATTTCTGCTCATCGTTTCCTACCGACCTGCAGAACCTGCACCATTGTTGCTTCAGTTTTCCCACACTTAGCCGAGGGCACTGGGCCATATCATGTTGTCCCGCTACCCGACAATCATCGCACCATAATGCAGACCCGCTTGAGCCTAGACGTAGTAGACTAGGTCCTCCTGCCTGCATGTAATCTGCCAACAGAGGGCACTGATCCTTCGTATGGCCATATACCCGACATCGTATGCACTAGAGATCTACGCTAGCTCCTTTTCCCTGTTCCATCTGTAGGTTCTGAATCTCCATGTGCATGGCTCCGAGCTTCTCTTGAATTTGTTGTACTCCTCCTAAAGTGTCATCTTTGGGCACAACTTCTAGATTCATGGTGGCTTCCAAAGCTTTTTCCTGCGACTCGAAGGTCTGGTGGCTCATCGGTATATGCAAGTGTAGTAGAAGCATAGCAATGAACCAGTCGGTGTGTTGTCTATCATCATACTTAAATCCCCCTTCTCTGATTGCTTTTTTTAGTCTCTGATCAGCTTCCTAGACAGACTCAGGTGCTCCTTGCTTGAAATATTTCACATTTGCTACAATATGAGAGTAGGATTTAGGTTCTCGGAACTGATGTTTTAGAGCATCCTTAATATCTTGAATAGATGCACTCTCGTTTTGAGATATGTACCGCATATACCAGTCTAGAGCTCTCTCTTCGAAGGCTAGGGACAGATGCGCTCTCTTCACAGTATCACTTACCATACACTGTGTAGTCCATACCGAATCTGCCACAAACCAAAAACGATCCATGTCCTCATCAGCTATGCCTTTAAAGGTAGGTAATTTCAAGTGTGCTGCCATGTCTCCTTCTCGCGGGGTTTCAGTTGAGGGCTTATTATTCCGTGGGTTTGACATTGGGGTAACTGTCGGGCCTTGCGTAGCAGCTCTTTTTCAGCGGGTTATAGACAGAGTGATCCCCTTATTGATAGGTTCGATAGTACTTACCGCTCCATGATGTAATTTCATCCAGAGTGGTGCTCATTCACTTCCTTGTCAGGTTTCCAGTATTCGCTTGTCATTCCCCGGTCCCATTCTCAAAATTATCCAGGTCTTGGAAATGGAACCATTTGTTGGCTCGAAGGGTCCTGACCCAAGTTTGGAGTTCAAGGTTTGCCAACAAACCCCTATACTACTGGCCCTTTCGGCAGTGACCTGCTTGCGTAGGCCAAAGTCTCACCTGAAGTAGTATGCGTGGGTGCTGGAACCAGGTTTCCACACCTTGAGAAAGGATAGCTAAGGCAAGCAGAGCTGCGTTCAGCCCTGTGATACCCAGATCGCCTCTTTCTGCATAGGGTCAATAGGTCTCTATTCGTATCCACATGCGCTAGATCTATAATTATATTCTTTATGACAGCAGCACAATATTTCATAAAACAAAACAGAACAGATCCTGATACAGAAAACACACTTACGCAGATCTTTCATAGCTTTAATACAGAATGTGCATAATGTAGTAATTGCCAATGATTCACAAAAATAATACACATAGATTCAGTTCTCTATCAATCTTTCTTAATCATCAATTCATCAGTTCCTTCTTACAATACCCTTCCCATCCTGTGCACACAGTAGCAGGGTCTGCACACGGCTAAACTCTGGATCTCTGCGCACACAGCCAATAGGAGTCCTTTCCCCAAAAACCCAAATAGATATCTTAAACCACAATTCACATCAATAGCTCTTCATTGCCTACCTTACAATAAAAAATGTTCCTCTATTTATAATAATCTAACCTAAAATTTTCTATGGTCTGCAAACCGTGGTTTTCGGACCCCTGGTTTACCCTTTTTCCCATTACAATGCTTTTGGGGCTTTTACCCACCCCAAAACCCCTGCACTAGACTAAATATAATAAAAATTATTCAAAATTGGACCACTTTCGCAGCTCATAGGAGACCCTGTTCCAACAAGGTGATTGGTTGAAAGAAATATTTGGTTCAAACCAATCTATGGTTGGGTGGTACGTGGAATTACATGACTTGGTTTGAATTTCATATGTCAATAAGAGCTATTATTCTGTGATGATTTATGTAGTGATATTATGGATGATATTCTAGTTGGGTTTCCATGGTTTATATGCTAGTTATTTTTTGGTTATATGTTTATTATATTGCGTTGGTGTGTTTGGCACATGAATGTACCAAATCACACTTGCTTAAGAGGGGTGTCTTTTCCATCTTAAGTTATTGGAGAAAGTTAGATGGAGTCAAGAAAGTTAGTGGAACATGCTAAAACATAAACATACTATATACAGAAATAGCATGCATATTCAAACATAAAAACTAAACTAAAACTAAAACAAATGAAACAAAAGCTCTAAATAGATTCAAACAAATTCAATAATCCAAATGGCAGCACTTACATCCCCTCTTACTGAGTGCTGGTAGGAAATGAGGATGAAAATTTAACCCACTTGTGAAGGGGCCCTTAGAAATATAGAGCTCCAAGTCCCAATGCAAGGATGTGTTTACTCCTGAGCTGCCTTGGTAGAAAGTTTCCCTCTCTCTACTATGGTGGACTGGATTTTTTGGATGGCCAACAAATGAGTCCCCTATATCTCTACTCCGGATCACACACTGCTGGTATTGCTTGGGGAAATTATGGCCAGCATAACAATGTGTTCTCATATTTTTCATATCTTGGTGTCCTTTTATAGGAGAATTCAAATCCTCCTTCCCTGTCTTGGTACATTGTGGATGGTGACCCAATAGAGGAGGGTGATTTCATTGTGTGCCACATTTATTTCATTGTGTGCTCCTTTGAGGTCCTAAGGAGGCTGGAGTAGCTATCCTTAGGCGGCCTCAAGTGTGGGATCAATGTCTTGGAGTGTGCCTTGTGGTCCCATAAAATTACTCCCGCCACTCTCAGGCCACATGGATTTTTGAGTAAAATCCGTGCAAAGGCACACTTATCGAATAATTATGCGTGCAAAGGTGCATTTAACTGGTTCCTTCTGTGCGCAATTTGATTCTTCCCATTAGAACTTAGATATTTTTAAATACTTCAGATTCTATAATGTCTCTTAGCCCTATAAATCCTTTTTCCTTACATTAAATAATGTCATTTTTTTGTAATACTCCTTTTTAGGAATTTCTACAATATCTCCAGTGAGGATGTTGTATAAGAAAAACCAGGAAATAATAACATAGAACAAGACTTGGATCCTATAATATATGTTGTATATAGCTTAAATATGAAACAACATCAGAAATAAATCATTCTAGCTACATTAAACAGACCTCCCGACTCATATATGCATAAAAACACTCCAATCCCACTGCTTCATAAAATAGAGATACCGAAGACTGCAACAACATTATTTTTATTATGGAATATATTGAAAAATATAATTTAATATAGATCTAGAGCTTTCATTGATCATGGAATCAGAAATGAAAGGTTAGACCTCTTTTACAAGCACCTCGTAATACCCCGGCAAGGGTTTCCAGCAAAATAACAACATAAAATGCAGCTCTGCAGAAAATAACGTTGTAGCCAGCAAATCTATATTAAGAAATACAAAATATGATTTGAAATGGACAAACAATACAATAATTGGCCCATGGCCTTCCTCAATAGATCTCCCAAAATGAAATAGACTCCTCCTCCCCTGAAACAAACACAAATGGGAAGATACAACCCCAGCTATTGCAACTGCTGCAGAAATAACGCAATCACTGAGAGTGACTACGCTTTATAGGATGGAGAGTGGTTCCCACCAATATAAATGATGATAATTGAACTCGGGATCTTCTCCTTAGATCTCCTAATCAACTATACCAATGGTGAAGATAGAATTCCTGCATGAGAATCCCTTGCACTAAGCAGTGCTGCAACTTTGTCTAAACAGCTAGATCTTGCAATCAGTCAAATGACCAAAAAAAGGATGAATACTGAATGAATCTCTTCCTACTATCTCCTCCTCTTTATCCTTGGCGATATTCTTCACCTCGGACCCCACTCATTGGTGATGTGACTTCCTTGAGAAGTTTCCTCCTTCAAAACTGCGCTGCCCTAGCTAGTCTCTCTCCTCTTGCAATAGCACTGTTGACTTGGTCAACTTGATTGGTTTGCCCTCCTTTCACACCAAGTGGCTTTATTATATCCTCCTAATCCAATCCCTTTTCACACTGGGATAGGTTTTTGTTATCCTTCCTTCTCTTTATTTCAAAAATGGAGCAATTATAATATTCCAAGTAGCAGTGGCTAATTGGGAATATTTCACTTTTCTTGTCCGATTTTCCAGTGATAACAATTTCCTCCTAATTTCTAAGGTCTAGGAATATCTGTATAGCCAAAATACATTATATTTTCTTTTCTGTGTACTGTGTGGAGAGAGAGAGAGAGAGAGAGAGAGAGAGAGAGAGACCTGCGTGTAGCTCAGAGTTGGAGACGCCCTGCACTAGGTCAAAGAGAAACCATGTCTTGTGGGATCCTTGCAAGAAATGGAATAATACAATATATACAAATCTTCTACAAGTCAGGCATGTCCCATACTCATGATCCTTTGGCTAGTTAAACAAATCAATTTGATATATACATATTCTGTGTGTGTCACTAGTATGGTAGTGATTTGTTGGTTGATGACGACGACTGTTGACACCCTGAGGGGCATTTTTTCTTTGAATATAGGTGGAAATTTGTACCTATATGCGTAAAATTTGTATTGCATTTAAATTCACATTGTATGCATATGCGTTGTTTGGGACCTTCCCATGTAATCATTTCTAAAAGAGACACCTATAAAGGCACAGGTCTTCGACTAATTTCATCAAAGTGCAATGGTTGTAAGGTACAATACCATCCTGACATGAAAGCTTCTGTTGTAGTCAAATTTCAGGAAGATCGATGACATCTGTGGGCAATGATGTCTTCCAAAGTGCCACCTGAGGATGCCCTTTCTGTGGAGAGGGGTGATCCAACGTACCACTTCCTTTTTGAAAAACAGGTGTTGATGTCGATAAAAAGGAAGCATCAACCAAACGAGGAGGTCACAGATATAGAGGATTAGGATCGTAGATGTAATGGGTTTAACATAGGCATGATGGTGAGTGGTGACTGAAAAATGATGATGGGGGTTCAATGGCCCAAGGTTGGAGTATAAAAAGAAGCTTGGTGGCAGTCATAACTATTTCAAATGGGGAAATCCCTGGAGTCAGTAGGACCTCCAGGGTGGGTATAGACTTTTTATGAATGTCATGGTGGCTTTTGCATGAGGGTGTGATACTCCAACCCAAGGGTGACTAAGGACTTCTACCATGGGAGAAAAAAATGAATCAGTGGGTGGGGGACATAGTGTAACGTTTGCGGTCTTTGTACACTTACCAAAAGAATAAAATAATGGGGTTTGTTTTGTACAAAACATAGAGACAGGTGCCCAAAAACATGAAAGTGTTTGCTCATTGATGATGTGAGGAAGGTGTTTTGCTGAGTTTTGGGGCCCCATTGGTTGGTCTGATGTGTGAGGTTGATGAATCAGATGAAAAAAAAAATATCGCAGATGGGTTATGCTGATGGAGGTATGGTAGGGAATATTAATTTTGTTTTTAACACCTATTTAGATGAATAAATGGGTAAGGAGGCACATACATATCCTAAAGAAGCATAAAATACCTCTTGATATGAAAAGGTATCATAATAATAGTTGGATCTAGCACCCTCATGTTTGAACATGGGAAAATACATGTGGACAAGGTCAAGTTTGACCAAGTCTATAACGTTGGTATGGATGGAGTAGCTCATCAATAGAGACAACGCAGTGATAGTGGTAGGAATATTCCATGAAGATGGAAATATTAATGAGTAAAACCCAAGGTAAGAAGGCTCACACTTTTTTATAAGGAGGGAAAGGCAGCCATAGTGAGGATGTTATGGATTATTGATTTTGTGGTTTGCATGACTATTGTGCATTCTTCAGCTATTTAGTTCAGATTGTTGTGATGCTTAGCACTGGTGTTCTTGAGTGGGAATCCCATATCCTTTCTTGAGAGGCCTCTTGGGGGAGCTTTGCACTTCATTTTACACACTCAAGCTTAAGGCCAAGCTTCAATCTTATGCTACATCATAGTTTCTGTAGAGGATTGTGTTGTGTTGCAGGGTTTTGCAGTGGAGGGTTGAGAAACCCACTTCCAGAGCTAGTTTTTCAGAGGGGGAAGCATTATTCTCTCTGGGAGATCAATGAGGAACACTCCAAAGCATATTTCACATCTTGGAACTTTTCCAACGTATTTCCCATCACCTATAGTGCAATATCCCTCTTTGACTGCATTATTTTAGTGAGCATTTGCAGTGAGGGGTTTCAGTGTTTGATTGGAGGGTGAGATCTTCAGTGATTGGATCAGCCTTTCACCTGAAAGATCTATTGGAGGAGATTAATTCATTACATGTATCATATATAGCCATCTTCATCTAGTTATTGAGTTGCAACTGCTATTCAGCCCTAAGGTTGCATTCTGGCATTTTTGTACTTTTGCATATTTCAGAAAATCCTTTCTGGGTTGTCTTGAAATTGTGTTTGAGAGCTTCGATATTTACTCCTGACATTATATGATCCATATATTTGCAGATTTATATTATTGTACATTTCCAGTAGCAGTGTACCATCTAAAGCTATTATTTACTTGTTCTTGGGCATTCTTCTATGTAGTAGCATTTCATCTTTGGCATATGTATTGATATGGGGCTTGCTTGCCTTGATTATTTGAGTTGTGTCCACTGCTATTGTACTTATTTTCTGCTGATGTACATAATAAAATGGCTCCATGGTTTTCATACATTTTAGTGTAATTTTATTCACTGCTATTTCCATTTTTATGTTCATATATTGTTACTTCCCCATTTTGGAATATTACAGTGGTATCAGAGCATAATCTTGGCTCAGCTTGTGGATCTCATCCATTATTCTATTAGGAGAATAAGAATAGGAAGGAAAAGATCAAAATGATGGGAAGAATGAGCTTTGTATCATCACTTTTGAGATCTATGAATAACCTCTCCAATGAGGTTAAGAAAATGAAAGAAGAAAGTTGTAGTGAGTCCTCTAGAGGGTTTGAAGAGGAGGAAGGCCCATGTACTTCCTATGGTTAGAAAAGAGAATCAGTGTTGCAGAGAGCTCCAAAACATTCCACTATACCCTTTCCTTTTGAGGAAGAAGATAAGAAGCATCGATATGGAGGACACTTGGATCATGATATTCTAAGTGAATTCCTTGCAGAATATAAATCTCAACCTATAGCTTTCAAGGAGATTCTGACTCTCCCTCAATTCATCCAGCTCGAGGAAGAAAGGAGACCTTGTGGCACTAGGAGAATCAAGGGAAATAGATTTCTATTGGCTACTTTTGATGGGTCATCCACATGTACAACAAGGGATTGTGCAAGAAAGCTAGATGCATTCTTCCTACTACATCCAATGGTAGAAAGAGAGGTTGTAGAGATTGCAGCGTTGCACCTTGAGGGTGAAGAAAACAATTGGTGGTTCGCCCATTTAAGTCATGCAAGAGTGGCTAATTTTGCAGAATTTATTTAAAGGGTCATTAAAAAATTTGGCAAGGAGAAATCAGAGGAGGAGAAGCCCTCACTACCACTTGAGGAGAGTTGTACCATAGTTGATACAACTAGGGAGGAGTAGCCAACAACACCAGTAGTTGGGGGAACCATCACATTAGAGGAAGGAAATATTGGAGCCATAAAAAATGATCCCAAGCTTCTCCAAGGTATGCCTAAGTTTCCATTTCCTATTATTTTAGAAGATATTGTGGAGGGTTGTATTCCATTGCATGGCCTATGGTCAAGATACATTGCTTCTTTGGAGCAGCACACTATCACTGTGCTGAGGAGCCTTGATAGACTCAAGGAAGAGAAAAAAAATCATCTTGGTAACTAATTTTTGAGTTGCACATAACTCTTGGGGTTGGAATGTATATTTATGGGATGGGATGAGCATGGCCCTAGGAAATGCAATGCAAAACTATATGTTGAATAGTGAACATGATCTTCAAACAGTAGGTGCACCATCATGGTGATTAGCAATGTTGTCCTTGAGTAGTAATGATGAGTTGGGGACCCAACCATTAGTAGGGAATTCCAAAGACCATTCCACATGTGTAGCAGAGGGTAGGAAGATGGTTGATGAGATACCTCTTAGCTCCCATTACTATGTTTATATTCTTCATTGGAGGGATGCAAATGTTGGGAATGATGATAGACACTCACCATTGGTTGGATGGGTGAAGTTGATGAGCAAGAGGCTTGAAAGTCCCTTGTAGATCTATGGCATAGGGCAGTAGGATGTAAGGTTGCACTGGCTACTCTTAAAAGAGTTTGGCCATCATGTGACATACCATTTGTCAAAAGGTATGTTATGTATTGAGGCATTGCATGGTACCCATATATTATGGCAGCATAATATTTGGTTGCATGGGGCATTCTACAATTCAACCATCATGATATTACTCCATGGCTTGTATGAGGGAGAGATAAGAGAGTAACAAGAGATGTTGTTACCTTGGGTTTTCTTGAGAGAGTATGGGTTGATCCTCTCCCATGCTTGGCATGATGTTGTAGGAGTAGGTGATGGCACTATCATGGTTCAAAGGGGAAACTCCTTAGCCTTGGAATATCAGGAGGTACTTCCACTTTGGAAGGAATCTCCCATATACAACAACATTATGGTAGATGACTTTGACATGGGACATGTCAAAGAATGGAGCTATGAGATCACAGGATCCTGATTACAAAGGCCAAAAGCGTTGTCACTTGGGAGCTTGGGTTTATTGATGGAGTGTTCCCAGGATCACTTAACATATGATGCACTTGATGGGCAAGGAGGAGGTGAGAGTTATGGAGTAGTGTTTGGAGACATCTATTAACGTGATATGATATTCTTAAATTGGATTTCCAAGCATAAGAAGAAATATATTTATGCAATAGAATGGTTCATTCTGTAATATTCCTAATTAGCCCAAGCTAATAGGAATATTCAATTTTGTTTTGTTTTTCATGCTTATAAATAAAATTGTAAAAGAGGACCAATAATAACTCCTAAACATAAAAATAAATCGATGCTCAATTTGAAACAAGCTAAATCTGAGCTACTTTCATAAACATACTTAGGTGTGAACAAGGCTGGGCCAATTGACTGGGTTAACAGGACCAAATCCACAGTGATGTCTACATGCAATGTATCTCCTAAAGGCACAGTGCAGTTCATGTTGGAGGTCACTCATGTGAATGAGGCTAAATCATCAAGGTGGTTTAGGGTTTGACAAGATTTCCAAATTTTAAAAGGAGGATGAGGACACCAAGGAGAGGGTTTATTATTGGATATTTCTCAAGGAGTTCTCTATTTAGACAGTCCTTATTCTCTGGTTGTTTAGCTGAGAATAGTGTTGTTTAGCACTTGGGTGTTCCTGGTCGAGAATCCCACCTCCTTCCTTGAGAAGCTCTTGGAGGAGAATTGCTCTATATTGTCCACTATCAGGCTTTGGGCCAAGCTTCATCTTCTAATTACAATTTAGATCCTATTAAGGGTTTGATTTTTTTTGCAAGCTACAACAGTTGAAGCTAGATCTATTCATATCTAGGAAAATTTGGTGCCTCTTCTTAGTGAGTGTGTCTTTTAGCCTCCTGGAAGAGTGTATCGGATCATTGGAGCTGCATTTTCAGATCAAGGCATTAGGCCTAATCATCACTGAAGCTAAAAATGAAATTTCTCTCCCATAACTGCGTTATTTACAAGAGGAAAGTTGCAGGGCGTTTTGACTTCTTTTTGGAGGAGACATCTCTAGTGATAGGATCTTCCATCCACTGTGGTGATCCATGGATTGGCCAAAAAATCCATGTTGGTTTCATATCTGATTTACTTATGTATTCATTTACTGTAGAATTCCTGAATATTGTTGTAGATCTATAATTCTAGATCTCAGATCTACTCTTGTACATTCATGTTTTGATCAAAACCCCAAGGGGAATTGGTAGAGGAAATCATCTAGTGTAAAAATCTGATATCGATCTATATTTTTGTACATATATCTGTTCTAGATCTAAAATTTAATATACATCCGCTTCAGCCCATAAAGTAATGTTGTCTATAATATCCCAAAATGGGGATTGCACAACAAGCTTGTAAAATAATGCACTTCATGGTAGATTGATGCACAGAAATGATTTTACAACCCTTGGATACCTTATATCAGCAAATATGGAGTCCATATCCACAAGGGGAGAAAAAATAAATCGAACTAGGTGTGGTAAATAGGTCTCCCACAACCTAGTATAGCTGAAAAACACCCTACAAGAGGGGTTGTAGCTATGCGCAACAAAATGCTTCAAGAATAATGCAGTCTTCGACAATATGAGAAGGAGGCCATCCAATGTGATTAAAAAATTAATGTGCAGTAGCAAATCAGAAGTAAATTGAAGCTCTTTCAATATACATTAGATTACATGAGACAATAGAGCAAGATATCTTCAGGGAAGAGAGCTACAACACATATATATCAGCAGAAATGGCTCAAAAAAGTTATTTTAAGGAGCTGTAGCAGTTGCATATAACAACTCAAATCTAGGATAGATCTGTTGATAAAACATCAGATCTATTTCGGATCTGGAAACTAGATAGTTTTCTTTACAAGATCCCCTTGGGGTTTTGAACAAATCATGCATAAATATGAGTAGATCTGAGTTACAAGTTGCATATTTGTAAAATGTTGTAGTAATTTATGAATATAACATTTCACTACAATAAATCAGATCTAAATAGAACATGGATCAACAAGCTAATCCATGGATCACCAAAGTGGAAGGCAAAGCCCAGCACTAGAGATCTCTCATCAAAATAGTGATCAAAACAGAAAAAAGAACCTCATATCAAAATAACACAGTTCCTCAATGAAAACATCATTGTAGCTCAATTGAAATAAGTGGTTCACTACCAAGTTACAGATCTGAAGTGAAAAAAAGAGAGGCACTCTTACAATAGGTTAAAAGACACACTCCATGAGAATAGGCTCCCAAAACAAGCTAGATCTCTGTAGATCTAGAATCCCACTTGTTGTAGCTTGAAAAAGCTGTAATATTCCTTTTCAGGAATTTCAGTAATATCTCCGATGAGGACACTTTATAAGGAAGCCAGTGCAAGAATAACAGTCTAGAGCTTGGATCCTCTAAAATATGTTGTATGTAGCTTAAATATAGAATGGCATTAGAAACAAATAACTCTAGCTACATTAAACAGATCTCCCCAACTGAAATGTGAAAAAAAGCATCACAACCCCAGTACATCATAAAATAGAAATGCCGAAGGTAGAAACAACCTTATTCTTATTATGAAAACTATTGTAATAGATGGAATAACACATATCTGGTGCATTCATTCATTAGAAGAGCAGAAATGAGAGGATTAACCTCTTTTACAAACACATTGGGACTCCCCGGCAAGGGTTTCCGAAAAAATAACAACACAAGATACAACACTGAAAAAAATAACGTTGCACCCAGAAAATATATATTGAGAAATATCTTATATGCTCAAAAATGGACACACAATACAAGAATTGGAGCAAGGCCTTCCTCAATAGAACTCCTGGAGTGGAAATCACCTCCTCCTCTTCTGAAATAAGCACAAATAGATAGATTCAACCCCAGCTACTACATCTATTGCAGAAATAACGCATTCACTGGAAGTGACTGTGCTGTCAATATTAGAGGATGGCTTTCCTCAAGATAGTTGATGAGAACGGAACTCAAGACCCCTCCTTAGATCTCCCAATCAGCTACAACAATGATGAAACTAGAATTCCCGCATGAGAACTCTTGCACTAAACAGTGCTGCAACTTTGGCTAAACAGCTGAAGCTTGAAATCAGTCATAGTAATGAAGAAGAAAGTATGAATGAATGAATCATTTTGCTGCTATTCCTTCATTTCTATCCCAAGTGATCTCCTCCATCCTGGGCCCCACTCATTGGTGATGTAGCTTCTTTGAGAAGTTTCCTCCTTCAAAACTGCATTGCCCTAGTGGCTTTCCCTCCCTTGTGACAACACTTTTGACTTGGTCAACCATAGCTAGCTCCTTTCTTCTGCTCCTCTTCACACTCAAGTGGCTTTATTTTATCCTCCTACCTCAATCCCCTTTCACACTGGGATAGATTTTATTGTGTTTCTTACTTCTTATTTAAAAAATGGAGCAATTATAATGTTCCAAGTAGCAATGGCTAATTGGGAACATGACAGTCCTCCCCACTCAAAAGTTTCTTGCCCACAAGAAATAGTAAATAAGGATGCTGTAAGATCTTATCTCCCTCCCAGGTGGCATCCTCATCTAGTAGATTCCTCCATCGAATCAAATATTCTTTGATGACCCTGTTTCTCAACTTCCTCTCCCTTGTGTCTAATATTGCTTCTGGTTGCAAGATAAAATGACCCTCATCATCAATAGGAGGAAGTTCCATGTTGGAAACTACATTACTCCCAATGGCCTTCTTGAGGCAAGATACATGAAAGATATTGTGGATCTTGCTCCCCTTAGGAAGCTCCAAATCATATGCTACATTGCCGATACATCTGTTCACCTTGTATGGCCCATAGAACTGTGGTTTAATCTTTTCAGCTCCCTTTGACTTGAGTGTGGACTGTTTGTAAGGCTGAAGGTGTAGGTAGACAAGATCTCCCACCTCAAACTGTCTCTCTATCTGACCACGATCTGCATACATCTTCTGCTGGTTCTGAGTAGTAGCTGTTAACTCCCTGTAATCAGCAAGACTAGCAAAAGTTCGACCGCAGGGAGAACACCGTTTCAACCACTCTGGGATTTTAGGATCTAGCCCTCCTGAATCCGGAGAGGGATCTCTTCAACAAGTGTAAATATGGATTTATCTTTAAGGTTTTGGGTATTGATATTAGGCTAGTTATGAAGTCCGAGGGTTTTTGTTTGCTTTGGATGGTTGAGCATGATTATTATTTGAGTGGAAAGTCCTAAATGGAAAGAGTTTCAAAGGTGTGAAGTTCAAGAAAATAGAAGGAGCTTTGGCTAAAAATATTGATGTAATGTTGGTTTTAGTCCATTGGGCTATGGAGTCATAATAGGATTTAATTGAAACAACCAGGTTCAAGAGTGGTCCATGGGGCAAGTCATCTATTTCTAAGGATCTCTTTAAAGTTGATTTTATGGGATGTAATGATACAACAAGAAAGGGAATTAAGAAAATGAAGAACAAAGAGTAGCCCAAGAACTGGTAAGTACTTTGAAACTAGCTAGCTTTTGACATACACTTAAGAAAGACATAAAAGCAATCCAAGATTTGGTAAGTACCTCGAAACTAGCTAGCTTTTGATGCACTTTCAATAGAAAAACATTTAAAACACAAGGAAAACACAAATGATAACAAAGAATGGTCTAAGATCTGGTAAGTACTTTGAAACTAGCCATCTTTCAACACACTCTTAGGGAAACTTTCAGACATTCTTTGGGGATAAAACTAGGATAGGGCTCACCATAACTTCCTTAGTTCCTCTCTACTTAACATAAACTGAAAATAACATTCAAGAATAACAATTAGCCTAGACTGTAGGAAGAGGGAACGCCAACATTCCTACCTGCTTAAACTAAATTAAATCATTCCTAAATAATAAAAAATGGAAGAGAACATTCAGATAAAGCTTATCAGTTAGAGAAGGATACTGATATATAGTAAATCCTAACTCTATGTTTGCTATTCCTTATCAAAGAAGATGGAAAAAGTGAAAATAGAAGTAAAATAAAGATTTACAATAAGAAATAACATCACTGTTGACATAGACCAGGATCCCATAAATCAGCTTGTATTGATGCTTCAAACTAGTTACAAATTTAAGTCCACTGTTTCAGTTCAGCAATCATCTTCACTTCTCAGCCTAACTATTCTATCACAAGCAGAGCTTCAAGAGCCTGTGAACACTATTTACAAGTAAAAGTTTCAAGCTCAAGTATATTTCAAAGTTCTGCAACCAACATTTTCTCATCTTCTACAGAAGTATTTATAGAAGGAATGAGGAGGTGGGATCTGATAAAAGATCTCATGAGTCAATTAATACAGATTTAAGACTTCTCGGCCTTTGAGGGGCTCGATGGAGAAGTTTACATATGTTCTGTCTGTATTAATTTTTTTACATTTGATGATTAAGATCATTAGGAGCTTTTGTTGACTTTTAAGGCTCTGTTTCATGATATAATAACTCTGCTGATATTTTGCATTAAGTTCCTTTAGCAGAATTAATTATTCGGCTGCACTGAGGCAAATATATTCTTTCTGATTAATAACTTCACCCTCTATTTGAATGCTTTGAGGCAACAGGTGGCTTTGTGGTAGGTGAGAGGAATCAATTAGCCTCTGATGTGGCGGTGGAGGCTTTTCTGTCTAATGATCTTTTGATTTTCCCTTTAATTGTGTTTATTTTAATGGATTAGGCCTTTTGATAATCAATCTTAGCTATAATCCACTAAACTATAGAATTCATCTTCAATCTTTGCAGTGTTCAGATATTCAACACTGATACTCTTTTGTTTTCTTTAATTTTCTATGTCTTGTTGATGTGCAGGGCCGCACAGGGCTCATATGGCACCAATGCCCATGAAGCATTGATGAAACGTGGATTTGAACCCTGTGGAATGATATTTTTGTAAGCATAAAGGCACAAGGGATCATCATCCCTAGCCTTTGGTTTTCCTTTGATGTAATGGAAAAAACCGTTCAACACCTACAAAGATACAAAAATAATTAAGAAATCCTGCATTTTTTGGGAAAACGTCTTCAGAGGTTGTGGGTGGGAGCATGGCCGATATGTGCATAGTGGTTAAAAGGGAGCAGTGGGAGCAAATGATGGAAGAATTAGGTCAGGGCCATTGATCTTGCAAAGATCGACGGTAAGAATAAGTCGGGAGGAAATAAAGCGAGGGGGTCACTTTATTGAAATTTGGAAGAAGAAAAAAAGGAAAATAGGAGAAATTCCCTTTAGTGGGGGAAAGGTTAATGATCGGAGCGAATGAGGGCCGTTGAATCTGGGATATGGCAGATAGATCCAACGGCGGAGGATCCATCGGGGAATGCCAATCGGGGAGACGAATAGAATGCGCCCAATAAATGTTTCCAATGTGATTTTGGGTTGATCCTTGATCGACTTTAGATCAACGGTGGAGATTCCTTCAAATAATGAACCAGCGGAAACCCTTCATAATACATGAAAACTAAAAATTTAATTAAAACAAAGGTTTTGGCTTGGGGTGGGTTTATATATATAAAATGGCTGGCACCCGACTGTGGGGTCGTTGGTCTATATGAAATATAATAGGCCTGGGGCTTATATATATGACGGCCAATCACATTGGAAGGTTGGGCTTAGTCCTTCAATCTACCCATTTGGAATTTTGTGATGCGATTGGCACTTCAGGACTTAATCACATCAAAAAATTTGATGCGGGGCTTTTTCAATCTACCCATTTCTATTAAAAAATAGTGCATGGGCGCGTTTAGACCAAACTTAGGAAAAAGTGGATTTATTGAATTTACAAAGGAAAAAGGCAATCGGGAAAGTGTTTATACAATGTTTTAGCGCCTGATTGCGGGCCCAAAGGTTATATGAGGCGATAATAATATCGAGGGTTATAAAACGAGGGGCTAATCGCATCGAAGGTTCTACCATAAGAAATAGAGTTGTGCGCTCGGATTTTTCCGATGCAATAAGCGCCGAAAGGTTTAGTGCTTGGTTCCAACACTAAGGCATATGGTGGGGAAGTGGTTTAGGATTTAGCCCAAAGGGGCTTAAACCCTTAGTAAAAAAAGTGTGTTCTTATGATTTTTTCATAGTTTTCTGATGGATTTGGGGGTTTCGACAGAGTTTAAAAAGGAGTTTTAAACTTTGTAAAGTGGATTTTATGAAGGGGGAAATGGAAAAAAGGGAAAATAGAGGAAGTTTATGAGGAAAAGAGGAGGAAAAATGAAGGTTAGTTTTGAGGTGGAGGGAAGCGAAAAATGGCTTTTGCAGCAGTCCTTTCTCTACGGAATCAACAGAATTTCTGAGTTTTAAATGGAAACAGCAGTGAAGATTGAACCAAAGGCATGATGTCTCCATGAGTCTTCAAGAGATAACACTTTTTGCAATAAAAGTTGTTCCTTGAAGGCTCCAAAAATGTTTTAGCCACCATTTGATATGACAAATTTTATTGGTGGCTAACAGTGGCTCCACTTGGGCATGGTGCCTTCTTGAAGGCATCAAGAACTTCAGACTTCCATTCTCTGGGAGGTTGATCAGTGCCTTATCCATTGGACTGCCTTTCTTTTCTTGGATGACCTTCTTTGTTCTGAAAACATGTTAGCAGCCATAGAAAACAATGGAACTTCATCAATACAAGATTTATACCTACCCAATCCTACTGATCTAACATTTTTTCTTCTTTAGAGTGCACTTGGATTGGCAAACTCTTTTCACAACATTTTATTCTTTTGAAAACATAAAACTAATCTAATTCTACTCCTTATTTCTCCATGAACTCAGATTAAACAGCTGAGTCCATATGCTTCTCTACCTAATCTACCAATCTGTTAGGATTAAACAGTCTAACAGATTTTTGTTCTCTAATTTCTAAAACAGAAATTTAAAAACATACAAGTTAGGATTCAATAGTCTAACTTGATGTTGATCTATGGCATAAAAAACAAGCTACACATAGATTTTATTTTGCAGAAAATTAAATCAAAATTGAAGGCTTAATATCTGAAAATTCAAAGCACTTCCTTCATCCTTTTACAACTCTGTTTTAATTTTTGTTTGAGTTGTTCTTTGCTTGTCCTCTGGTTCAGATTTTGAGCATGTTTGAACCTTTAATTTCTAGCCTAATCTACATACTGATAAGCCAAGATTAAACTATTTGGCAAATCGAATTCACTGTCCTATCAGCAGTAAATTTAAAAATAATTAGTCAAGATTAGGCTATATGACTAATTAGAAGTGTGTTTTTCAGGAGTGGCATTTAAGCTTGCACACTTTCAGATTTGTTTCTCTTTTTGTTGGTACGGGGTTGTACCTTTATTGTTTTTACAATCTACCCTCTTTTCTTTCTTCTATTGTTTTTGTATTTTTGTATTTTTTATTTTTCTTCGAAGACAAAAATCAACAACTATCTAACTGCTCAAAACCGAGCTTTATTGACATTCCTATCTAACCTATTCTAAGTTGGAGTATTTACATTATCATATGATACAAAAATGCCAATGAAATGAGGTAGGTAATCATCAGAAAGAAAATCAGTAGCATTGGGAGTGTATAGTACATTCAAGATTGGAGGACAAAATCAGGGCTATCAGGAGAATTGACCTTCTCATCTTGGCTCACAGATCAGCAGCAATCAGTTTGGGCAGGTTGGGATTCCCACTCATCAAGGATCAATAGAAAGGATGAAGATTCTCTTCTTTTGGTCCTCCATGTCTGATAGGGTCCCAATAACTGAGACTAACATATTTATTCTTTTAGGTGAAATAAAGTGACTTGACCCCTGTGAAGACAATAGGGCTAAAAAAAAACAGAAAAACACCTTAAAGAGCAGGGATGCTTTCATAATTCCAGGAATCTGGCACTTGGTTTTTTTTTAAGGTCAAATTTCAACATTCTATAAAATTATGCTAAAAACAAAATTGTTTCTTGAAAAAAGGATTGAAAAAACACCCTCAAAACAAAACCAGTTGACGCTGGAATAACAAAAAATAAAAAATTCTCATATTTTTGACATTTTAAAAAATAGAAATAACATTTTTTAATTTTTAAAACTCAAACATTAAAAAAAACCTAAAATTTAAGAAAAAAAATAAATTTAAAAATTAAAAACATTTTAAAGTTTAAAATTTAAAAAATATAAGAATAAAAAAATAAAACTAAAAACAAAATAAAAATTTTAATTGAAACATTAAAAAAAACCTAAAATTTAAGGGAAAAAAATAAAAATAAAAAATAAAAAAATTTAAAGATCAAAATTTCAAAATGTATAGAAATAAAAAAATAAAAATAAAAAGAAAATAAAAATATTAAATTAAAAAGAAAAACAAGTTAAAAAAAGAAAGACATTATAAAAAATAAAATATAGAAATTAAATTTAAAAAAGAAAAAAAATTTGTTTAAAAAAAAAAAAATTAAAATTATTGAAATTAAAAGTAAAAAAATGAAAAATTAATTAAAAATAAAAAATGAAAAATAAAATACAATAAAAATATTAAATTTAAAAAAATATGTATTAAAAAAACAAATAAATTTTTAAAAATAAATTTAATTTAGAGTGCTAAAAATAATATATATATATATATATATATATATATATATATATATATATATATATATATATATATATATATTATATATATATATATATATATATATATAGATATAGCTTAAATTAAAATATATATATTAGATTTTATTAAATTAAAAAAAATGTTAATACTAAAATAACAAATTAAATTAAATTAAATGAAATAATAATAATAATAATAATAATAATAATAATAATAATAATAATAAATGAATAAACAAATAAATTTTGAAATAAAAAAATAAATTTTAAATATAAAGAAAAAAAAAACATTGTTAAAATAAAAAGTTAAAAAACTTTGAAAATCAATTAAAATTGAAAAATTGAAAAAAATAAATTAAAAAAATATATTAAATAAAAAATAAAATAAAAAACAAATTAATTTGAAAATATTAAGTTTAACTTAAAAAAAAAATCTAATTTTAAATACACAATTTTGATTGAAATAAAAAAAATATATAAAAATTTTATGTAATTAAAAAAATAATAATAAAAAAATAAAAAATTTAGAAAAAATACTAAATTCAAATAAATAAATAAAAATTATACAAAATTTACTAAATTTTAAAAAATTAAATGAAAAAATTAAACATAAAATTTAATAATTAAAAAAATATATGAAAAAAAAAAAAAAAATCAATTAAATACAAGAAAAAAAAACACAAAATTTAATAAAAATTATTAACAAAATTTAGAAAAAAAAAAATTAAAAACAAAAGAAATGAATAAAATTAAAAAAAATAAAAAAAATAATCAAAAAACCAAAAAAACCAAAAAAATTAAAAAAAATTAAATTTCAAATATAAAAATTAAATTAAAAAAATAATTTTAAATTTTTTGAATTAAAATAATTCAAATTAAAAAAAAAAAAAAAAAAAAAAAAAAAAAAAAAATTGGCGTGGTGGCGCGCCCAATAGGCCTCCCGCACACAGGTGACGACGGAGGGCAGTCGCTAGGCGGGAGGAGGCCGATTTCGAGAATCACCCTCATGACGGAAGGCAGTTCAGGAATCACCTCCACGTGAGAAGGCTTAGATTCACCGACTCAGAATCGACCTCGGGCGATTCCCAATCGACCTCCTACCATGGGAGGCGATTCTGGGAATCGACTCTGGCGCGGAGGCGATTCTCGAATCGTCCTCTGCGGTGGGAGCGTCCCGGAATCAACCTCCGCGGTGGAGGAGATTCTCGGAATCGACCTGGGCGATTCCCAAAATCGGCCTCTCACGCGGGAGGGTGTTCCGGAATCGGCCTCTGCTCGAGCTAATGGCATTTGTTCTTTAGAGGCGTGAGGCGCATGCGACCTCCGCACTTGGCGGCAGCCCTCGCTCTACCAGGCGGGGGCCGATTAGCGCGCCACCACCGTGGATTTTTTTATATATATAATTTTTAATATATATATATATATATATTTTTTTTTTTTTTTAATTTGATTTTTTTTTTTTTAAATTCAAAAAAAAAATTGTATTTTTTTAATTCAAATTTTTTATTTTAAATTTAATTTGCTTTAATTTTTTTTGTTTTTTTTTGTTTTTAATCTTTTTTTTTAAATTCAATATTTTAGATTAATTAATTTTTAAAATTTAAAATTTATTCATTAAATTTATTAAATTTTAATTTAATTTTTTTTTTTTTTAATCTTTTAGTTTATTTGGTTTTTCATTTTTTAAATTTATAAATTGTTTCATTTAAAAAAAAGAAGTAAATTTATGGATATTTGTTTTTTAATTATTTGCACGTGGTTTTTTTCATTTTTTTTGTTTTATAACGATAGCTTTTTTTATTATAATTCTTTTATTTTAATTTTCTTTTTCAATTTTAAATTTTGTTTTTTTTTTATTTTTTTTTATTTTTTGTTAATTTTAAAATTTGTATTTTTGTTTTCTTATTATCATTATTATTTTAATTTAAAATTTAAAATTTAATTTTTTCTTTTTTGTATTTTATTTTTTTTATCTAAATTTTAATTTTGTAGTTTAAATTATTTTTAAATTTTCTATTTTAATTTTTTTTTTTAAATTATATAGATTTTTTTAATAGCTTAGAAAAAAATGTTTTTGATGTTTTTTATTTTTTATTTTTTTGGTTAATTTTTGTTTTTTTTTTTTTAATTATGTGTTTTTTTTTCAAATTTTGTCATTTCTTTTGATATCATTTTCGAATTTTTTTTTTAATTTTTTTTTTAATTTTTTTTACAAGTTAATTTTGTTTTTTTTTACATTTTTATTGGTTTTTTTATTTTATATATATATATATATTTTTTATCCAAGTTTTCTGTTTTATTACCAACATGAAAATCACCTCTAAAAAAAAAAGGTTGATGTTGCATCAATACGTTTCAAAATTAGCATGAAAATCACCGCTCTAAAAAAAAAGTTGATGTTGCATCAATACGTTTCAAAATTAGCATGAAAATCACTAACATTTTAAAACGAATATTAATACTTGATAAATAAAAATATTAGAGTGTCAAAAATGTGCTATAAAAAAAAGGTGATTCTGCATCACCACTTTTCAAAATCGGGTGCTTTTTATGCTACCAAAAAAAAGTAGGTAACAGTGTGGTTACCTATTTCATCGGTAATAGTGTTGACTTCAGCTTTGAGGAATGCATTGTTAGTATGTAGCTTGGAAGTATCATCACCCTTAACCTGCACAATAGAAAATAGTGAAATGTCTTCTTTCTCTAAATCTATGCTTGCTTCTGTTATAAATTCAGGCTCTTTGGATGACATATTGTCATTAGTGAAGGGATACGTTTTTTCTTGAAAAGATGGTATATCCAAAGTAGGATAGTCTTGTATTTGTTTTTCTCCTTCATCTCCCTCGTCATCTGAACTAGAAGATTCATCATATTTGGCAGTTTTATCCTCTGGTACCCCTGGTATACTTGGATTTAGTGGACTGAACTCTGTGAAGAGGTTATTATAATATTGAGCCAGGGTGTCTATAAAGGTTACTTTATTTTGAATAGAAGGCTCCTTTTGCTCAAAAATTTCTTTATTGCTCTTCTCTTCACCCTTTGAGTTGAAATACTGTTGATTTCGAATTGTGTGAAAGCTTTTTGTGATGGATTGAAATGGGTGATTAATTCTTTCAAGTTGACGATGGTGAAACTCGTAACACCAATTGAACATTGGTTGCCCTGCGTGATTAGTTTCTTCTTGGAACTCATTATCATCATAAGACTGATTAAAATTTGAAAAATTATCAGAATAAGCAATTTCATCAGTCAAACATATTGGGTCATTAGTTTTCTCTTCTTTTAGTTGATCTACATGTTTATTTTTTGTATGAAGACAATCAGATGGAGAAGGTAGATGAGCCGAAGCATTTGGGTCAAATGAAGGTTTGGAGGCTGTCAGTCTGTTCAATACTAGGTCAATATCTTTCTCTGTTAGAAGAGAAAGAGTTTTCTTTTTGCTTAGAAAAGAGGTACAACAATCCTCCTTATCTTGTGTTGGCTGATTTTGAGGCTTGATGTCATCTTGAGCCTCTTCTAGGGAAGCTTCATTTGTGCTTCCAGGGAAAATTTGAGGATTTTCTATTGTTTCCTGATTTTCTTGTGTTTCAAGAAATTCCTCATGATTGTTATGATAATTAGTTTGCATATAAGGTTCATGAGTTGTTTCTTGTACATTGTCAGGATGCCACTCTTGTTGTATAACCTGAACTGAGTTATAACACAAAGGAAGGTTTTCTATATGTGTCAGTGTCTCCTCAATTTCAGGTTTTGTGTTTTCCAAATGGCTATATGTTTCCTCGAAGCACTGCTCACTATTATTATTTATGTTCCGATCATGAAGATCTCTTATTAGCATAGTACAAGTCATGGGAGGGCAATCCAAATTTTCTTGACAACCTTCTTTATTGCCTTCTTTGTAAGTTTTATCATTATCTTCTATAAGGTGTTGATCATAAAACATATCTTGGTCACAGTCTTGATCTTGAGGTGATTGGGCTTGTGTTTGATAAGGAGAAAGCATAGCTTGCCCTAGATCATCAATGCTCATATTAGCCATCAACCTATCCATTCTCTTCCCAAGCATGTACATCATATTTTCCATCATGATTAGAGATTTTTCTTGATTGTTTTCTTTATAATCTGTTTCATCATACATGTCTTGTCGGGGTAGAGTTTGCATTTGATTAGGGAAAGGTATATGTTGCTCTGGATTTCCAATGTTTAGATTAGCCATAAACCTATCCACCCTTCTTCCAAGCATGTACATCAATTTCTCCATCATGAAAATATGTTTGTCTTCTGGGTCTATATCCAAATCCATGTTTGTAAATCAGAAAAAGAGGTCATTGTGTCTGTTTAATCAGTTCAGGGTCTACTACCAGTGGAGTCATTTGGTCTTTTGGGAGTTTTAGAGTGTGGAGTCGCCAGTTGGAAAATTTTCATCTCCTAAGGTCGTAAAATTGTTTTAATGGTCCACCACCATGTTTATTGAATTCCAATCTGAAATATTTTTGGGTTTTTCTGAGTTTCTATGGTTGTATGGAAAACTAAAGAGTCTATAAAAGCTAGCCAAACAACTATGAACACAAAAATCCCCAGTGGAGTCGCCAGAAATATTAGCTCCCTGTAATCAGCAATATTGGCAAAAGTCCAACCGCAGGGAGAACACTGTTTCAACCACTTTGGGATTCTAGGATCTAGCCCTCCTGAATCCGGAGACGGATCTCTCCAACAAGTGTAAATATGGATTTATCTTTAAGGTTTTTGGTATTGATATTAGGCTAGTTATGAAGTCCAAGGGTTTTTGTTTGTATCGGATGGTTGAGCATGACTATTTTTTGAGTGGAAAGTCCTAGATGGAAAGAGTTTCAAAGGTGTGAATTTGCAAGCAAATAGAACAAGCTTTGGCTAAAAAGATGGATGCAATGCTGGTTTTAGTCCATTGGGCTATGGATTCATAATAAGATTTAATTGAAACAACCAGGTTCGAGAGTGGTCCATGGGGCAAGTCATCTATGTCTAAGGATCTCTTTAAAGTTTATTTTATGGGATGGAATGATACAACAAGAAGAGGAATTAAACAAATGAAGAAAAAAGAGCAGCCTAGGTTCTGGTAAGTACTTTGAAACTAGCCAGCTTTTGACATACACTTAAGAAAGACATAAAATCAATCCAAGATCTGGGAAGTACTTTGAAACTAGCCAGTTTTTGATAGACTTTCAATAGAAAAACATTTAAAACACAAGGAAAACACAAATGATAACAAAGAATGGTCTAAGATCTGGTAAGTAATTTGAAACTAGCCAGCTTTCAACACACTCTTAGGGAAACTTTCAGATAGTCTTTGGGGATAAAACTAGGACAGGGCTCACCATAACTTCCTTAGTTTCTCTCTACTTAACATAAACTGAAAATAACATTCAAGAATAACAATTAGCCTACACAGTAGGACGAGGGAATGCCAACATTCCTACCTGCTTAAACTAAATTAAATCATTCCTAAATAATACAAATTCGAAGAAAACATTCAGATAAAGCTTCTCAGTCAGAGAAGGGTATTGATATACAATAAATCCTAACTCTATACTTGTTGTTCTTTATCAAAGAAGATGGAAAAAGTGAAAACAGAAATAAAATAATGATTTACAATAAGAAATAACATCACCATTGACACAGACCAGGATCCCATAAATCAGCTTGTATTGATGCTTCAAACTAGTTACAACTTTAAGTCCAGTGTTTCAGTTAAGCAATCATCTTCACTTCTCAGCCTAACTATTCTATCACAAGCACAGCTTCAAGAGCCCATGAACACTATTTACAAGTAAAAGTTTCAAGCTCAAGTATATTTCGAAGTTCTGCAACCAACAATTTCTCATCTTCTACAGAAGTATTTATAGAAGGAATGAGGAGGTGGGATCTGATAAAAGATCTCATGGGTCAATTAATACAGATTTAAGACTTCTGAGCCTTTGAGGGGCTCGATGGATAAGTTTACAGATGTTCTATCTGTATTAATTGTTTTACATTTAGGGATTAAGCTCGATGGGAGATTTTGTTGACTTTTAAGGCTCTGTTTCATGATATAATAACTCTGCTGATATTTTGCATTAAGTTCCTTTAGTAGAATTAACTATTCAGCTGCGCTGAGGCAAATATCTTCTTTTTGATTAATAACTTTGGCCTCTGTTTGAATGCTTTGAGGCAACAGGTGGCTTTGTGGTAGGTGAGAGGAATCAATTATCCTCTGATGTGGTGGTGGAGGCTTTTCTGTCTGATGATCTTTTGATTTTCCCTTTAATTGTGTTTATTTTAATGGATTAGGCCTTTTGATAATCAATCTTAGCCGTAATCCACTCAACTATAGAATTAATCTTCAATCTCTATTGTGTTCAGATATTCAACACTGATACTCTTTTGTTTTCTTTAATTATTTGTGTCTTTTTGATGTGCAGGGCTGCACAGGGCTCATATGGCATCAATGCCCATGAAGCATTGATGAAATGTGGATTCAAACCCTGTGGAATGATCTTTTTGTAAGCACAAAGGCATAAGGGATCGTCATCCCCAACCTTTGGTTTACCTTTGATGTAATGGAAAAAACCATTCAACACCTACAAAAATACAAAAATAATTAAGAAATCCTACGTTTTTTGGGAAAACTACTTCAGAGGTTATGGGTGGGAGCATGGCCATTGGATGGCAACATCCAATGGTGAATATCTGTGTGCAGTGGTTAAAAGGGAGCAGTAGGAGCAAATGGTGGAAGAATTAGGTCAGGGCCGTTGATCTTGCAGAGATCGACAGTCAGAATAAGTCGGGAAGAAATAAAGTGAGGGGGTCACTTTATTGAAATTCGAAAGAAAAACGAAGGAAAATAGGTGAAATCCCCTTTGGCGGAGGAAAGGTTAATGATTGGAGCGAATGAGGGCCGTTGGAGCTGGGATATGGCAGATAGATCCAATGGCGGAGGATCCATCGGGGAATGCCAATCGGGGAGCGAAATAGAATGTGCCCGATAAATGTTTCTGATGCGATTTTGCGTTGATCGTTCATCGGCTTTAGATCAATGGTGGAGATAACCCTTCGTAATACATGAAAACCAAAAATTTAATTAAAACAAAGTTTTTGGCTTGGGGCGGGTTTATATATATAAAATGGTTGGCGCCCGAATGCGGGGCCGTTGGTCTATTTGAGAGATAATAGGCCCGGGGCTTATATATATGAGGGCCAATTGCGTCGGAAGGTTGGGCTTGGTCTTTCAATCTACCCATTTGGAATTTTGTGATGCGATTGGCACTTCGGGACTTAATCACATCAGAACTTTGATGCGGGGCTTTTTCAATCTACCCATTTATATTAAAAAACAGTGCATGGGCGCGTTTAGACCAAACTTAGGAAAAAGTGGGTTTATTGAATTTACAAAGGAAAAAGGTAGTCGGGAAAGTGTTTATACAATGTTTTAGCACCCAATTGCAAGCCTGAAGGCTATATGAGGCGATAATAAGATCGGGGATTATAAAACGAGGGGCTAATCACATCGGAGGCTCTACCATACGAAATATAGTTGTGCACCTGGATTTTTCCGATGCGATATGCGCCGAAAGGCTTAGCGCTTGGTTCCAGCACCAAGGCATATGGTGGGGAAGTGGTTTAGGATTTAGCCCAAAGGGGCTTAAACCCTTAGTACAAAAAGTGTATTTTTATGATTTTTTTCATAGTTTTCAGAGGGATTTAGGGGTTTCGATAGAGTTTAAAAAGGAGTTTTAAACTCTGTAAAGTGGATTTTATGAAGGGGGAAATCGAAAAAAGGGAAAATAGAGGAAGTTTATGAGGAAAATAGGAGGCAAAATGAAATTTAGTTTTGAGGTAGAGGGAAGGGAAAAATGGATTTTGCAGTAGTCCTTTCTCTATGGAATCAGCAAAATTTCTGAGTTTTAAATGGAAACAGCAGTGAAGATTGAACCAAAGGAATGATGTCTCCATGAGTCTTCAAGAGATAACACTTTTTTACAATAAAACGTGTTTCTTGAAGGCTCCAAAAAAATTTTAGCCACCATTTGATATGATAAATTTTATTGGTGGCTAACAGTAGCAATGTTATCTTTGAGTGCCCTGAGTATGTCCTGGTTCTCTTGAATATAATCCCTTTCCCTTGGAGCTTTACTTGCCCTAAACATAACATCAGCAAATGAAAGTGCCTCATATCCATACAAGGCCCGGAATGGAGTCATGCCAATAGAGATGTGGTGAGTAGTGTTGTAACAATACTCCCCCAAGTGGAGCCAATGCAACCAACCTTTTTGTTGCCCTGCCACATAGTTCCTCAAGTTGCCTTCCAGCCACTTGTTCACTATCTCAGTTTTCCCATCAGTTTGGGGGTGATAGCTGGTGTTGAGGGTCAAATCAGTCCCCACTAATCGGAAAAGTTCCTTCCAAAATCCACCCATGATGTGGTTGTCTCGATCACTCACTATGGTCCTAGGGAGACCCTAGAGTCTAAATACATCTCTAAAGAAGAGATCAGCTACCTTTGAAGTAGTATAATGTAAAAAAATGGCAAAGAAATGAGAGTACTTTGTTAGTATATCAACAACAATAAAGATACAGTCCTTACCCTGCACTGTCGGTAAGCCAGTGATGAAGTCCATAGAGATACTTTCCCACTTCCCATCCAGAATAGGTAGGGGTTGTAATAATCTAGCAGGATAAGTGTGCTCTCCCTTATTCTGTTTGCAAGTGGTGCATTCCTTGACATGCTAGAGCACATCCTCCTTGAGACCCTTCCATGAGAATCTCTCCCTGATAGATCTGTAAGTTTTTGTGAAACCTTGATGCCCGGAAAGTGGTGAATCATGTGAGGCCAATAAGATCTTCTCCTTGAGCTTAGAATTCTTAGCCAAGTAGATCTGATCCTTGTAATATATAACCTCATCCATCACTCTAAATCTCCCATCCGATACCACCCCATCAAGTATTGCACATGGAAAGTCCTCTTTGGAGTACTCAACTAAAATTTGAACCTTCCAATCTGCATCGATGCCCCTCAAGGACAGCGTCGTAGGCCTCTTGGAAAGTGCATCGGCTAATATATTTCTCTTCCCCTTGACGTATTCTATGTGAAAGTCATAGGATTGGATTTTTCTCACCCACTTCTGTTGTCTTTCCTGAAGTTGAATCTGTTCAAGAAAGAATCTAAGGTTGTTGTGATCAGTCTTCACCTTGAACTTATTCCCCACCAGATATTGCCAGAATTTGGCTAATGCATGCATGATAGCCAACATTTCTTTATCAAATATGGGGTATAGCCTTTCATGAGGGAGATGATTTCTGCTCTCAAAGGCTATAGGATGCCCTCCTTGCATCAAGACCACCCCAATACCTTCACCTGATGCATCACATTCTAACACAAAAGGTTGAGAAAAGTCAGGTAAAACCAAAACAGGACAACTACTCATTACCTCTTTGAGCTTATCAAAAGCTCTCTACACTGTAGGTGTCCAATGGAAATCCCCCTTCTTAGTCAAATCTGTAAGTGGTGATGCTAATTGTGAAAACCCTTTCACAAACTTCTGGTAATAAGTGCATATGCCCACAAACCCTTCGAGTTCTATAACATTCCTAGGTTCAAGCCAATCTCTGATAGCTTGAATCTTCTCCTCATGTACCCTCACTCCATCCACTCCTATGATATGCCCCAAATACAACATATCTGTGAGGCCAAATTCACATTTGGAGAGCTTGGCATAGAATTGTTGCTCCTTGAGGATATGTAAGACTATCTCAATATGTTGCAAGTGCTCCTCCCAAGTGCGGTTGTAGATCAGAATATCATCAAAGAAGACCAATACAAACTTTCACATGTGACCCCGGAAGATATGGTTCATACAAGATTGTAAAGTTGCTGGAGCATTAGTCAATCCAAACAGAATTACCAGAAACTCAAAATGCCCATAGTGACACCTGAACATTGTCTTGGGGATATCTTTCTCCCTCACCTTGATTTGATGGTACTCGGACCTCAAATCAGTCTTGGAGAAATATTTGGATCCCCTCAGCTCATGCATGAATTCATCGATCCTGGGTCTAGGGTACTTGTTTGTCAAATTATTCTTGTTCAAGGCCCTATAATCAATGAACATCATCAATGTGCCATCTTTATTCTTCACCAAACCCATCGAAGAAGCGAAAGGACTAGTACTAGGCCGGATGTGTTAGCAACTCTTGGATAGCTCTTTCAATCTCATCCCTATAGGCCTTGGGATGTCTATAAGGAGTGGTGATCACTGCTTGGACCCATTGTTCCAACTCAATGGTAGTGCTAGCAATTCTTGGATAGCTCTTTCAATCTCATCCCTATAGGCCTTGGGATGTCTATAAGGAGTGGTGATCACTGCTTGGACCCATTGTTCCAACTCAATGGTGTGCTCAAACCCTTGGTCAGGAGGTCTCCTTGGCGGGATATCCCCAAATACTATAGAATACTGGTCCAAAAGAGATTGAACATCTGGATGCATTGGTGAGTCCTTGCCCTTCACCTCGGATATATGCAGCTCCACTACCCATGCCACATCTCCTCTACATAGATCTGCCTCCATCCTATGTGCTGAAACAACTTGAGAGGGATATGTGTTCATACCCTTGATCTTTTGTTACTGGCCATCCTCCCCTCTAGTCCATTCCATCTCTAAAGTCCTCCAGTCAGTGGTAACTCTCCCAAGAGTGACTAACCACTGGACTCCCAATATGACATTGGTGTCTGGAATATCTACCACAAAGAAGTGGTCTATCAAGGTATAGGTACCCATAGTAATGGTCAGCTCTGGAACATACTTGGCACATTATAGAGTCATGGCTCCTAGGACCAAAACTGAAAACCCCTCAAACTCCTCAATGGGAATCCCTCTCTTTTGTACCAGTTGTGCATCAATAAAATTATGAGTGGTTCCACTATCTATCAATACAGAAACTCTTTGCCCCATGATGGTGCCTCTCACTCTTAAGGTTAGATACTTTGGGACCCCTCTTAACGCTGCAACAACTCCTCCTTTTGGAGAAAAGTCTTTTATAGGTTGTACAACGCTGGCATCCTTCTTGGAGAAGGTATTGATAGGATGTGCTTCCTGTAGAACATTTCTCCTCCAATTATTGAACAGGAATTGTCTCCCTTGGACTTGAGTGGGTCTTCTGTTGTAAAAAGGTTCTTGCCCTGGGCAAGATGTGTTATAGATATCTAACTTTCTCCACAGCTTCAAGGAGTGTAGTTGGTTTGGTAGACTTGACAAACCCTTGTAATGGTTCAGCCATCCCATTCAAAAACATGCATACCTTCCTGCTCATAGTGAGGTCACATACCATCACTGAAAGCTACAGGTACTCAGCAATATAATCCTCAAGATCTCCTTCCTACTTGAGCTTGGTTATCTTGGCAAAGTGGGCTTCCGGATCCCTTGGATCATACCTCTCCACTAGCTTCTTGGTGAAAGCTGAGTAGGAAGTGATATGATGATGCCAAAGTGTGGTCAATCCATGAAACCACCAATCTTGAGCTTCCCCTTCTAGGTGTAATGCAACTATCTTGATAACTCCTATCTCATAAACCTTGTGGAGCTAGAAGTATGTGTCCAACTTCTCTACCCATTCTTTTGCTAGATTCTTTGGTGTCGCATCAAATGCGGGAAAGAAGAACCCTACCATACTGCATTGTAGGGTTGATACTTGCATCAAGTTATCCTCCCTTTGATGAGGATCATTCCTCCTTCCATCCTTGATTCAACAAAACTCCTGAAAGCTCAGGTGCTCCTTGAACCTTTGAGACTGGAGCTCATATTCTTCAAAATATTTCCATAGAGAACCCTCCTTATCTCCTTCAGTTAAAAATGAAGGCATGGTGGATCGTTGTGATGTAGTTGAATGTCCCATGCGATTTTCAGTGTTGGTGCTTACCTTATGGCAAAACCCTAAAGAGTCTTCTTATTTCCTCATCTCCCTGAGATCCCTTGCAATGTTCTGCAAGGTTTGAAGTACAATCCGTGAGATTTCTTCCTTCTCCATGCTAAAGATAAATCGCCCCCCACAAGCTGAGCCAAGAGCAGAGCTCTGATACCACTGTAATATTCCTTTTTAGGAATTTCAGCAATATCTCCAATGAGGACGTTGTATAAGGAAACAAATGAAATAATAACGCATTATAGGGCTTGGATCCTCTAAAATATGTTGTATTTATCTTAAATATAGAATCTCATTAGAAACAAATAACTCTAGCTACATTAAACAGATCTCCCCAACTCAAATGTGCAAAAAAGCATCACAACCCCAGTACATCATAAAATAGAAATGTCGGAGGTAGAAAAAACATTATTCTTATTATAAAAACTATAGAAATATATGTAATAACACATATCTATAGCTTTCATTCATTATAATATCATAAATGAGAGGATTGACCTCTTTTACAAACACAGTGGAACTCCCTAGCAAGGGTTTCTAGAAAAATAGAAACACAAGATACAACACTGCAGAAAATAATGTTGTACCCAAAAACTCTGTATTGAGAAATATCTGATATGCTTGAAAAGGGACACACAATACAATAATTGGCTCAAGGCCTTCCTCAATAGAACTCCTGGAGTGGAAATCACCTCCTCCTCTTCCGAAATAAGCACAAATAGATAGATTCAACCCCAGCTATTGCAGCTACTGCAGAAATAACGCATTCACTGGAAGTGACTGTGTTTTCAAGGTTAGAGGATGGATTTCTCAAGATAGTTGATGAGAATGGAACTCAAGACCGCTCCTTAGATCTCCTAATCAGCTACAACAATGATGAAACTAGAATTCCCGCATGAGAACTCTTGCACTAAACAGTGCTGCAACTCCGGCTAAACAGCTGAAGCTTGAAATTAGTCATAGGACTGAAACAAGAAGTATGAATGAATGAATCCTTTTGCTGCTATTCCTTCCTTTTTATCCAAAGTGAGCTCCTCCATCCTGGGCCCCACTCATTGGTGATGTAACTTATTTGAGAAGTTTCCTCCTTCAAAACTGCACTGCCCTAGTGGCTTTCCCTCCCTAGTGACAACGCTATTGACTTGGTCAACCATAGCTAGCTCCTTGCTTTTTCTCCTATTCACACCCAAGAGGCTTTATTTTATCCTCCTACCTCAAACCCCTTTCACAATGGGATAGATTTTATTGTGTTTCTTACTTCTTATTTCAAAAATGGAGCAATTATAATGTTCCAAGTAGCAATGGCTAATTCGAAACATTACAAAAGTAGACAAACCCTCACTAGATATACACTGCAATTGAAAGTAGAGCTTGGCCTCAAGCCTGATAGTGGATCAAATCATAAAATACTCCTCCAAGGATCCCCAAGGGAAGAGGTGAAATCCTTGCATAGGAACTCCAAGTGCTAAGCAGCACAATTCTCTACTAAACAACAGAGAATAGTATTTTTCTAAGCAGACAAGATACTCAAAAATATGATCAATCAACAACTTTCTCTTGCTTCCCTCCCCTTCATTTTATAAGATGAAAGCCTTTTCAAACCCTAAACCACCTTGATGAGTTAGCTTCTTTCACATGAGGGGCCTCTTTCTAGAAATGCACTGTCCCTTTAGGAGATACATTGAACCTAGACAGTGTTGTACATTTGGTCAAGGTTGACCCAGTCTCACAGCTCAAACCCCTTTCAAAATTGTAAGTGATTATTCACATGGACCTAATTTATCTATGTTCACATGGGCATTTTTTTATTCAGTCTTAGGATTTTTACAAGTCCTCCTTTATTCATTTATTCATGCAACAAAAAATAAAACAAAAATGAATATTCCTCTTAGCTTAGGCTAAGTAGGAAAATTATAGTCCTCCCCTCCAAAATGTTGCTTGTCCTCAAGCAACTGATAGGGTAATAGTTGTAGTACTTCTCCTCCTTTATTTTTGGCATCATCAAGGATCAAGTCCTCATCATAAGCCAAGTGCTCAACAAGCCAAAGTATCATGAATTTTTCCTCCAAGGCCAACATAATGTGTGCACACTCCATCCCTTCAAGAGTGAAGAACTCAACAAAAATAAACATAGTTGGAGAAATGCTACATCTAAAACATATATCATGAAGTACAGGTTGAAGTCCCAAACCATGTGGTACATACACATTGCTCATCCTCTGTCCATACATTCCCATAAACAATACAACTATATCATCAATGTATGGAAGCAAGACTACATAGATGCAAACTCAAATCTGAACTTGAGGAGGTGGGTCAAAATCCTACATATGATGCCAGTGTAGTGAACCTCTTGTATTCATTATATCCGGGTGTGGAAAGTGGCATTCCCACCACACTTCTTCTGCATGAGTCACCTTAACATGGCTGAAGCTGTTACATAAGTTTGGTGCCTTTGGGAAGCACCCATCATGAAAAGGAATCTCCCTTTGCACATCACGGGAGTGGCCAAGCTCAGAATTTTCCTTGGCCCACAACAAACCATGAGATCCACATGATCTCTCACTCCTTTTAGGAGTCATATCCTGTAAAAACATGGCAAAGGAATGTAATATATAAAAAAATACAACTTTCTTGTCATGATCAAATCCTTTACCATCATAGTCCTTCACACACATGGATTTTTGCATGTGCATTACCCTCCTCTGAAGAAAAGCAAGATATGGCTAAGATGACTCTTACAAAGATTCCATTGGCTTCCCAAATATTCCATAGATATTTCACTCTTGAAAGTGCTGATGTAAGTCCTCCCTCATGCCTTCCCAATCAAAACTCTTCATGATCAAGGTATAGATCCTCATTGAATACATATGGCTGAGGAATAATTCTTCATATGCTCCTTGTAGGATCTTCTGCTTGAGCTTGGAAGCTCTAGCCAAGAATACCTTACCATGATAATAGATGACTCCTCCTTGGACTAAGTAGCCCTCTTCTTGATGCATGCCATCTAGTATCATACCTGTGTGGAGATCTTTGGAATACTCTACAAGAAGTTGATATTTCCAATAAATATCCACACTGCTCAACAATGACAACACTATTGATACATCCATGGGAGTGCTTGTCTTGTTTTTGGTTGCTTCTTTGACATTACACATGCCAAAAATGTTTTTTGGAAGAATTATCCTCCCCTTCTTCTCCTCCCACAATGATGTAGCTTGATCTTTTGTTTCTCCAATCCCTCTTGGATCTAGATTTGGAGAAGCACTTTGTGAGGCTTTCCCCACAAGATCTAAATCTGATGGCATTCCAGGTGGCTTGCCATGAGATAATAATGTCCCTTGCAGCATCCTCATGAATATGAGAGAAGGAACCGTGAGATCTCTGCCTCCATTGCGCAAATCCATCTCAGTTGTTTGTGTGGAAATATTAGGTGAAGGATAAGTGTGCATGCCTTGAATCATTTGCGGTTTCCCACTCTTCAAGTCCACCCACTCCATTTGCAAGGCTTTCCAATCAGTGGTAACCTTCCCCAAGGTAATCAATCATTGGACACCCAAGATGATGTTGGTGTCTGGTATGTCAACTATCAAGAATTGATCCACCAAAGTGTAGGATCCCATAGTGACAGAGAGTGATGGAACATATTGCATGCATTGCATGGTTCTTTCTCCTGGGACCAAAAGAAAAAATCCCTCAAAATTATCAGTGGGGATTCCTATTTTTTGCGCAAGGTGAGCATCAATAAATTTTTGGGTTTCCCCACTGTCAATCAAGATAGATACTCTCTGATTCATAACTGAACCTTGTACTCTTAGGGTCAAGTACTTAGGCACTCCTCTGAAAGAGGCAAGAGTACCACTTATTGAAGAAAAGGCTCCCTTCCCATCTCTGGATGTTTTTTTATCTTCCTCATCATCATCATCAGCATTGTGACCCCTCCTAGGTTCATCACCTTCATCTTCCTCCTCAAAATCTGAGAAGACTTCAATGTAATGTGCTTTTCCAGCAACACATCTGTGTCCTGGTGCCCATGACTCCTAGCAAGTGAAGCACAGTCTCTTCTTCCTCAATTCCCTCATGAGATAAATATCAAGAGGTTTCTTCAAAGAGCTCTCCTTGGGAGGAGCAGCTTTTCCTTCCTTCCCCTTAGAAAGGTGAGGGGCCTTACTTTAGAAAGTTTCCTTTTCTTTTGGCAAGGCATCTTGGAGATCTCTAGCCCTCTCAATGGCATCATGCAAAGTGATGGGCTTGGTAGATTTGAACAACCCATGTAAAGGTTCCTCCAAGCCATCGATGAACATGTAGACTCTCCTTGCTACAGATAGATCAGGGACCATGACTGATAATCTCAGGAGCTCAGAGATATAAGTCTTTGCATCTCCTGAATGCTTCAGATTTGCAAGGCTTATGAAGGGTGATTTAGGATCCTTCCTGTCAAACCTCTCCACCAGTATTCTAGTAAAATTTTCATAGGTAGTCACATTGATGTGTCCCAATGTAGCTAACCCACAGAACCACCAATTATGTGCTTCACCTTCAAAGTGCAGCACTGCAATCTTGATGGCTTCAACCTCAGGGAATTTGTTCATCTAAAAATAGATATCCAGCTTCTCTACCCATGCCTTGGCAGAGCTGGAGGATGATCCATCGAACTTGGGCAAGAATAATCTGCCCATAGAGTGGTGTATACCATGAAAGAATCCACCAATCTCTATAATGTTGCCCTCATCTTCTTTTGTCCTTGAGGTGACAAAAATCTTGGAAACTCAAGTTATCCTTGAATCTTTGACTCTAAGAGTCATACTCCACAAAGTAACCTTCAAGGGAGGTTTTCTCTTGTGGTCCTTCATTCTCCACAACCAAGAAGGTAGGCATAGTGGAGCGTTGTGAGGCTTATGGAGCTTGTGGCAGGTTCACTGTTGACCAGTCCCATGATGAGACATGTCAGAGCTTTTTCCTTGATGAAATATTCCAAGAGATTCCCTCATTCTGTCCACCCTCATCTCCTTGATCTCCTTAGCAAGATCTTGCATGTCCACCAACAGAGTTCTTGCAAACTCTTCTCCTTCTTTATCACTTGTAGTTTCAGGGGCTTTACCCTTGTCTTGATCTTCAGTAGTATAGTCATACTTCTTATGACTTCTATTATGATACCTCTTCTCCCTCTCAGTAAGAGGTTCATATTCTTCTAAATGCAACATGGCTAGTGTTCCAAGGTAAGCACAGGTTGTGCCAAGAAAGGAGCTCTGATACCACTGTAATATCTCAAAATGGGGATTCCACAGCAAGCTTGTAAAATAACGAACTTCTTGGGAGATTGATGCACAGAAATTAGTTTAAAACCCTTGGATCCCTTAGATCAGCATATATAGAGTCTAGATCCACAAAAGGAGAAAAAAAAAATCAAACTAGGTGTGGTAAACAAGTCTCCCACAACCTAGTCTAGCTGAAAAACACCCTACAAGAGGGGCGGCAGCTATGCACAACAAACTACTTCAAGAATAATGCAGTCTTGGAAAATATAAGCAGGAGGCCATCAAATATGATTAAAAAAATAATTTAAAACAACAAATCAGAAGTAAAGTGAAGCTCTTTCAATATACAATATATTACATGAGACAATAGAGAAAGACATCTTTGGGAAATAGAGCTACAACACATATATATCAGCAAAAATGACTCAACAATGTTATTTTCAGGAGCTGTAGAAGCTGCATATTACAACTTAGATCTAGGACAAATCTATGGATAAAACATCATATCTATTTCAGATCTAGAAACTAGAGAGTTTTCTTTACAAGATCCCCTTGGGGTTTTGACCAAATCATGCATAAATAAGAGTAGATCTGAGTTACAAGTTGCAGATCTATAAAATTTTGTAGTAATTGCTGAATATAAAATTTCATTACAATAGATCATATCTAAATAGAACATGGATCAGCAAGCTAATCCATGGATCACCAAAGTGGAAGGCAGAGCCCAACACTAGAGATCTCTCATCAAAACAGTGATCAAAACACTAGAAAGAACCTCATATCAAAATAATGCAGTTCCTCAATGGAAATAGTGTTGTAGGTCAATTGATATAAGTGGCCCACTACCAAGTTACAGATATGAAGTGCAAACAGGAGAGGCACTCTTCCAAGAGGTTAAAAGACACACACCATGAGAAGAGGCTCCCAAAACAAGCTAGATCTTTGTAGATCTAGAATCCCATTTGCTACAGCTTGCAAAAGAAGAAAAACCCTCATCGGATCTGTGATGCAATTGAAAGTAGAGCTTGGCCTCAAGCCTGATAGTGGATCAAATCAGCAAATATTCCTCCAAGGATCCCCAAGGGAAGAGGTGAAATCCCTGCATAGGAACTCCAAGTGCTAAGCAACACAATTCTCTACTAAAAAGCGAAGAATAATATTTGTCTAATCAGATAGGATACTCAGAAATATGATCAATAAACAACCTTCTCTTGCTACCCTCCCCTTCCTTTTATAAGATGAAAGCCTTTGCAAACCCTAAACCACCTTGATGAGTTAGCTTCTTTCACATGAGGGGCCTCTTTCTAGAACTATGTTATCCCTTTAGGAGATACATTGAACCTAGATAACGATGTAGATTTGGTCAAGGTTGACCCAGTCTCACAGCTCAAACCCCTTTCACACCTGCAAGTGATTATTTGCATGGTCTTGATTTATCTGTGTTCACATGAGCATTGATTTATTCAGTCTTCTTAGGAGTTTTACATGTCCTCCTTTATTCATTTATTCACGCAATATAAAATAAAACAAAAATGAATATTCCTCTTATCATAGGCTAAGTAGGAATATTACACTGTCAAGCTTTGCAGTCTCAATATGTTGTTGCAGCACGCCAATCTTGAGGGTTCCTTCATGTAATTCTTTTGTTTATCTATTTTACATTTTATGAACCATGCTATAGATTTATTTCCTGATTTCCATACCATATTTCATCCATCACCTTCAGAAAATCACACTGCCTGTGCTTCAGTAATTTCTGCAGTAATCAAGTCATGGGGATTGGGCCTTTTTAAGCCATACCAGGAGTGGGAGACCTGTTTAATATAGCTAAAGTCATTTATTTTTGCTGAAATTTCGTATGTGAGTCCCATATGACCTAAGATACGATATACCACCATAATTTTCCCTTATTTTCATGCTCATCTCTGAAATTAACCTTTTTAGGGCATAAATTGTTGCTTTTCCCCAACTTTTGGCTCATAAATGAGGTACAGTTTGCTACTGTAGCTTGGACTGATGGCTATGTGTTTTTAACATTTCATATGAGTTTATTTTATGTTGAATATTAATTACTATGTTTATACATTGCTGCAGTCCCTCATTGGGCATTTATCAAGCCATACTAGGTGTGGGAGGCCTGTTTCCCCACCTAGAAGGATCTGTTTTTGATATCCTATTGGATTTATGACTTAGATACTTAGATCTAAGGAATCCAAGTTCTGGTTTCAAATCTTGTAGCATCCATTCCTGGAAAATTCATTTTTCAGTCATGCCTTACTGACAGTTCCCATTTTGGGATATTACAGTGGTATCAGAGCATGATCTCTGGCTCAGCCTCTGAGATCTAGCCATCAAAAGAATAAAAAATAATACTGAAGAAATATTACATAGAGGACAAAGAGAAGAGTTTTTCTAACACTCCCTCTCAAGCCATGCATGAATTGCAGGAAGAAATCAAGGGAATGACAAGGGGAAGACATGCAAATCCCTCAAGGAGTTCTTCTCATGAAGAAAGCCCCAATACTTCTTATGTTGTGTGTGAGAATTCAGCCACACAATCTGATCTACAACGCTGTAACATGCCTAATATCTTGTTGAGAGAAATAGGAGAAGGAGGAATGGAGAAAGAGGAGATCTCCCTGCTTATTTTCCAAACCTTGGAAGGTATTAAAGAAGATCTCAAGGAGATAGAAGGGGAGTGTAGAAGATTTTTGGAAGCGTTTGAAACAAGCCCTAACTATTATCATGGTGGGTGTGAGCTTTCAGCCACACATACAGATCCACAGCGCAATATCTTGCCCACATTTGTTGCAAGGAGGATGGAGGGAGAAGATCCATCACCACATGGAGGTGAAAGGGGAGCCATTGCTTCCACTAAAGGAGCCCTTGCATCTTTACAAGGGGTTCCAAATGATTCAACATGTGGGAACCAAAACACAATTCTAGAGCAACATGTAGTAGCATTGGTGGATTGTGATATGGGAGGAGAAGAAGAGAAGAAGGATCAGCCTCAAGGGATGATGAGCATTCACCCTTATATATTTCAGAAGAATTATACATAAAGGAATGAGACTGCACTGTATAGAGAAGAGAGGGAAAATTCAATCCATTCATACATGAAGTCCACTTCAGATTTTGATGTCTCACTACATGGAAGCATTCCACCTGGGAGCCCACCAGATCTAGAATTGGTAAGAGACATCTTGCCTCTTGGCTCACCATTCTTGGATTCCAGGGAGGTGAGGAGTTTGGAGGACTTTGGCATGAGGGATGTCAAAGTAGCAGACAACAGCATGAGGAGAGCTTCATATGCTAGATCACCAATGATGTCTCTTAGGAGGATTGATCCTTACTGGAGGTCTCAAATTCTGGTAGATTACTCCAAGGATATTGGTGCACGCATGATTCTTGATGACCCGGATGGAGATGATAGATACATAGTGGATGGTGTGGTCATCTATTCCTATGGCAACATCTTCTTGACTAGATCTTCTAGTCTCAAGGAAAAGCTGCTACATGCAGCACATGAGGACTTCTCTTCCATGTACTTTGATTCATATTTCCATTTGATGGAGGAGTTCACTTGGGAGGGCATCCAACATGACATATTTTAGCATATGGAGATATACATAGCCCGGATTGTAATGAAGAGGAGGTCACAGCCACTTCCCTACTCTTTGGAGGTGAGGGAGAACTTTCATTTGAGCCATTTCAGCTCAACATCTCGAGTGCATGATGGAGGAGGTATAATTTCACATTTTGTACTGTACTTATTTCCCTTGTTTGAGCAGTAGAATGTATCAAGAAGAGTTGTTCCTTCTTGCATATTTTATAATAATGCACTTGCAGCCTTTTGTAGCATTGAGATTGGCTATCTCATTAGTGGTTTGTGGGGGAAGCCACATGAATTTTGGTGTGCACCATTGACACCACTTGGTACTTTCATGATGCTATCTTGTAAAATTATTGTGGCAGCAATCAAGTGGCTGGAAAAACACTTGTTATTGTTTGGTTTGATGTAGACCAAGGATGCACTACGTTGGTTCCATGAGAGGAACTATGATCAACTTTCCACTTGTCATGTGACATCTTGTTTTCAATTGTTTTTGCTTCCATATATTGTTGATGTTTCTATGTACATGGGAAGAGTTTTTTGGAGAGTGGGATATGTGATGGAGATTCCCATTGGCAGTGTGATTCTTCCTATTATCCATGATGTATGTTTCTGGAGGAGCAATGGGCAAACCATGATTTCCCCATAAAATCTCTTTTCTTCACATGGGATGAGCCATTTGAAGAACTTGAGTGCTTAGAAGAGGCACTTCATGGTTGAATTATTTGATGGGGTAGCTTGGGCCATTCTTGGAGGCCATATCATTTCATCCCAAGGGCATAAACAACCCCATACTTACCATAAATGGAGAGAGAAAGAATTTGGATGGGAAAATCTAAACTCTCCATTTAGCCCCAACACATTGCATAAATCCGGGGTTGAAGTTTTCTTTGATGAGCTACCTAGAATGGCTCATTTCATTTGGATGATTGCATGGGTGAGGGAGTCACTCATTGGGAACATGACTTCCCATGTTTTCATCACTCCTACTTTTAGGAGGCCATTGAGCAATAAGGAGATCACCACTTGTACCTTCCATTTTCTCATGATATACACTCTGTTATCTTACACTTGGAGGGAATCATTGGAGGTCAGATTCATTGCCTATCATTTTTATCCATGGTGGGATCCATTGATGAGGCCAAAAGAAGAGGGAGGGAGAAATTTTTCTCTACCTTGCAGTTTCTTGAGGACAGGAAACATTTTGAAGGGGGAGGACTGTAATATTCCTAATTATCCCAAGCTAATAGGAATATTCAATTTTGTTTTGTTTTTCATGTTTATGAATAAAATTGTAAAGGAGGACCAATAATAACTCCTAAACATCAAAATAAATTGATGCTTAATGTGAAACAAGATAAATCTGAGGTACTTTCATAAACACACTTAAGTGTGAACAAGGCTAGGCCAATTGACTGGGTCAACAGGACCAATCCACAATGTTGTCTACATGCAATGTATCTCCTAAAGGCACAATGAAGTTCGTGTTGGAGGTCACTCATGTGAATGAGGCTAAATCATCAAGGTGGTTTAGGGTTTGACAATATTTCCAAATTATAAAAGGAGGAGGAGGACACCAAGGAGAGGGTTGATTATTGGATATTTCTCAAGGTGTTGTCTGTTTAGAAATTCTTTATTCTCTGGCTGTTTAGTTGAGAATAGTGTTGTTTAGAACTTGGGTGTTCTTGGTCGGGAATCCCACCTCATTCCTTGAGCAGATCTTGGAGGAGACTTGTTCTATCTTGTCCACTATCAAGCTTTAGGCCAAGCTTCATCTTCCAACCAAAATTCAGATCCTATTGAGGGTTTTATTGTTTCTGCAAGCTGCAGCAGTGGAAGCTAGATCTATTTAGATCTAGGAAATCTAGTGCCTCTTCTCAGTGAGTGTGTCTTTTAATCTCTTGGAAGAGTGTATAGGATAATTGGAGATGCATTTTCAGATCAAGGCATTAGGCCTAATCATCACTGAAACTAACAACATAGTTTCTCTCCCATAACTACATTATCTGCAGCAGGAAAGTTGCAGGGTGTTTTGACTATTTTTTGGAGGACAGATCTCTAGTGATAGGATCTTCCCTTCACTGTGGTGATCCATGGATTGGCCAACAAATTCATGTTGGTTTCAGATCTGATTTACTTATGTATTCATTTACTATAGAATTCCTGAATATTGCTGCAGATCTATAATTCTAGATCTCAGATCTACTCCTGTACATTCATGTTTTGATCAAAACCCCAAGGGGAATTTGTAGAGGAACTCATCTAGTGTACAGATCTGAAATAGATCTATATTTTTGTACACATATATGTTCTAGATCTGAAATTTAATATAAAACTGCTTCAGCCCATAAAATAACACTGTCAAGCTTTTCAGTCTCAATATGTTGTTGCAGCACATCAATCTTGAGGATTTCTTCATGTAATTCTTCTATTTATCTATTGTAAATTGTATGAACCATGCTATAAATCTTATTTCCTGATGTCCATACCATATTTAATTCATCACCTTCAGATAATCATGCTGCCTATGCTTCAGTAATTTCTGCAGTAATCAAGACATGGGGATTGGGCCTTTTTAAGACATATTGGGAGTGGGAGACCTGTTTAATATAGATGGAGTCATTTTTTTTGCTGAAATTTGGTATGTGAGTCCCACATGACCTAAGATATTAGATAACATAGTCACTTGACCTTATTTTCATGCTCGTATCTGAAATTAACCTTTTTAGGGCATAAATTGTTTCTTTTCCCCAACTTTTGGCTCATAAAATGAAGTACAGTTTGCTGTTGTAGCTTGGATTGATGGCTATGTGTTTTTAAGATTTCATATGATTTTATTTGATGCTGCATATTCATTACTATGTTTATACATTGTTGTAGTCCCTCATTGGGCATTTATCAAGCCATAATAGGTGTGGGAGGCCTGTTTGCCCCACCTAGAAGGATATGTTTTTGATATCCTCTTGGATTTAGGACTTAAATAATCATATATAATGGATCCAAGTTCTGGTTTCAAATCCTGTAGCATCCATTCCTAGAAAATACATTTTCCAGTCATGCCTTGCTGATAGTTCCCATTTTGGGATATTACACATTCCTCTTCTTGGGAGTATGTCATGCCACTATGGAGGGATTATTCATAGATCGTATTATCATCTTCCTCTCAGTACATGGTAATAATTATTTTTTTTCATTTATTGATTTTCTAACACAATATTTTCATTCCCTTACCATTTCTATACAGTGCATTGCCCCACAAGAGGGCAAGCCTCTATTTGGGATTCATGGTCACTTTGGGACCAACATCAGTGATGGGGATAGAAATATTTTGTATGGCTTTGGTTAGGTGTTGTACTATTATTTTCATTTTCATTTGGTAAACAATGCCATTTACTATTTACTAGTAGATGAGATGACATACACAACTAGCAACTTGTGGGGAGATGGCTTTCCATGTTATGTTTTGCAACAACAATTAGGAAAACTGCGTTGGGAACACTTGGGAAACTGTTGGTACCTTCCAGTACTACATGAAACCATTAGTATTTTTCCCATTTGGATGCCATATGGTGATGATTTCCTATTCATCATATATGGGATGGTTTGGGCCAGCATGGTTCATGACACTGAAGAGAATATCTTTGGAGATCTAGTTTTCTTCTTGCCACTTGAAGGCAACATTATTGCAGCCCACGATAAGAAGATACTCTAAAATTATCATAATTGGAGAGAGGGATAGCATGGGGTAGGCTATTTTTTCTACCATGTTCAGTTATTCAGCCCACCTACATTGCAGGAGCCAAAGGTGGAGGAGAATTTTCGTGAGTTACCATTTTGGAGGGTGGCTCATTTTGTATGGATGATAGCTTGGGGATGGGAGATTCACATGGGGATGATATATCCCAATATATATCAGATCTCATGCCTCAAGAAGACCTATATATAGCACATTATTTCCTCCATGGGTATTTCACTTCTTCATGATGATAGCTATTTGGAATGGTCACCAAAAGATAACTTGCATATTTGGGAGGGGCAATTCGGAGATGTATTGATGAGACAACATCTTGTCCCTTGGAGGAGTTTATCATATGAGGATGCTACAGGAGGAGGAGAGGAGGATATTTAGTTCTATCCTTGCATTTTCTTGAGGACAAGCAACATTTGGGAGGGGAGGACTGCAATATTCCTAAATTAGCATGCAGCTAATGGGAATATTAATTTTGTTTTTAACACCTAGTTAGATGAATAAATGGATAAGGAGGCCCATACATATCCTAAACAGGCATAAAATACCTCTTGATGTGAAAATGGAGCATAATAATAGCTGGATCTAGCACCCTCAAATGTGAACAGGGGCACATACATGTGGACAAGGTTAATTTTGACCAAGTCAACAACGTTGGTATGGAAGGAATAACTCATCAATAGAGACAACGTAGTGATAGTGGAAGGAAGATTCCATGAAGATGGAAACCCTAATGAGTGGGAGCCAACGTAAGAAGGCTCACACTTTTTTATAAGGATGGAAAGGTAGCCATAGTGAGGATGTTATGGATTATTGATTTTGTGGTCTACATGACTATTGTGCATTCTTCAGCTGTTTAGTTGAGAATGATGTGCTGCTTAGCACCGGGTGTTCCTAAGCAGGAATCCCATCTCCTTTCTTGAGAGGCCTCTTGGGGGAGCTTTACACTTCATTTTCCACACTCAGGCTTAAGGCCAAGCTTCACTCTTTAGCTACAGTGCAATTTCTATAGAGGATTGTGTTGTGTTGTAGGGTGTTGCAGTGGAGGGTTGAGAAACCCACTTCCGGAGCTAGTTTTTCAGAGGACAAATCATTATTCTCTTTTTGAGATCAGTGAGGAAGATTCCGGAGCACATTTCACATCTTGGAACTTGGCCAACATATTTCCCATCACCTACAACACAATATCCCTCTTTGACTGTGTTATTTCAGTGAGCATTTGCAGTGAGGGGTTTCAGTGTTTGATTGAAGAGTGAGATCTTCAGTGATTGGATCAGCCTTTCATCTAAAGGATCTATTGGAGGAGATTCATTCATTACATGTATCATATATAGCCATATTCATACATTTATTTAGTTGCAGCTGCTATTCATTCCTACAGCCACATTTCGGCCTTTTTGTACATTTTCATATTTCAGGAAATCCTTTCCGGTTTGTCATGAAATTGTGTTTGGGAGCTTAGATATTTACTCCCGACATAGTATGAGCCATATATTTGCAGATTTATATTATTGTACATTTCCAGTAGCAGTGTACCATCTAAAACTATGTTTTACTTGTTCTTTGGCATTCTGCTATGTAGCAGCATTTCATCTTTGGCATATGTATTCATGTGGGGCTTTCTTGCCTTGATTATTTGAGTTGTGCCCTCTTCTACTGTACTTATTTGTTGGTTATTTACATAATAAAATGGCTCCATGGTTTTCATATATTTTGGTTTAATTTTATTCACTGCTATTTCCAGTTTTATGTTCATATATTGCTGCTTCCCCATTTGGGAATATTAAATGCAGTAGTGCACTTTTGATCTTCTTCCAAAACCTTGTCATCCAGGAAAGGGGTTTTATTTTGATATGGTAAAACTTGACCTGATGCATGGCGAGTGAATGGTCATGAGATGCTTCCTGGAATATAGTGTTTTTGCCATGGCGTCACTTTTGTTTTGATATATGGTCTACTTTGGGTGACAAGCACCATGGAGGGGAGGCTCTACCGACCAACAAGGATTCTTATCATGTGCAAGGTGTGGTGATGATAAACATGGTCGGGTGTGTGGAACCTATGGATGATTTCTGATGGGGAAATGATGTTAAGATATGCAGATTTTTTCTAGGACTCTATCATGGTGGGGGTAGAATGATACGTTCTCTTGGAACTTTCATTGGATGGAGCTACGGATGGTGTGCATACTACCTACAAAAAAAAATGCCCCAAGTCAAAGCAGCTCCTTTATTCAAATATTTATGTCAAATACATGTGCTTAAAAAAGAGGATGAGAGAGGGCATACATGTCGGCACTAAAAATTATTTTTTCGGGGGTGCGAATGTGTGGCACTGTACTTGGGCATTATGGGGCACTCATCACATTGCTACTTTTGGTCTGGTGATTGGGCCTTATAAAATCTCATTATGGTCCTGCAAAGTTTATGAAAAGGGTGACATATAGGTGAATATGGTTCAATTCAGTTCATTTATGTCTATTGATTATTGAGAGATCAAATGTTTTTGCGGAGAAGCTCTTGCTGTTGCGGTCAGCCCGAGCACCTAGGATTAGCGATTGTTTAGCCAAGTAAGCTCTATGATGTCCTGAAATTTAATTTTTTTAGTGTACTGGTGCCGAGTTCCATACAAGATGGGTTTATATAGATTCTAGGTCAAATTTTACCTTGACCGCGTGGGCGATCAAGGTACAGGTGCACCTTTTGAGCACAAAAACTTGGTTTTGTGCACATTTAGTGTGCCCATACTAGCTTTAGGTACACCTTTGGTGCATCTATGGGAATGAATTATGGGCCCTCCTTGCGCCTGTCTAAGGAACAGGCATCCGAAGAGACGAAGCTAATTTTGTCAAAAATTTTAGAAATTTTGTCTTTTTTTTGGTTTTTTTGTATTGCTAATGTGTTCCTATTTTGATGACTGGATGTTGTGGAGGGAGAGGGATTGGCCTGAGCTCTGTGCTACCCTAGCTGCCAATGGCCAGTCACACCAAAAATTGGTGCGATGGAGTCTCCTAAAATTTATGGAGAATGAACTTCTTCGATCATAGGATCGACTTTTGTGCTACCTTATCTCATGCTGGAACAGGCAGCACAAGGTGATGGTGATACGTGGGTGTGACCTTACTATCTGTCCCAAGATGGATATCTATTTTGTGACCGGGCTATTTCCCCTAGGTGAGGCACTTCACTATCCACTTCCCTCTGGGAGGGTGGATCTTGAGCGGTTCCGGGAGCGTCATTGTGGTGAGGCACCCCTTACAGAGGGGTGTATATCCATTGCTACAGTGACGGACCTAGCCAAGTGGTGTGCTTTAGCAGCCATTGTGTGACTGGCGGGTTCATCTACTCCTCATTGGGCGTCATGCCCGCAGATCGGTGTTTTGCGCCAGTTAAGGGCCAAGAATTTCTTTGACTTTGATCACTTCTATTATGACGGGATGTTGGCACAACTTGCCAAGGTTTGGGATGGATCAAATTTGTTTACCTATGCCAGCATCTTATGTATCATTATGTATGAGAGGGTGGTGCTGATGAGACCTATGGTGGTGGTGCCTACTGGGGGGCCACAAGAGCCTCGCATGAGAAGGTGGGATCCCATGATGCCTCGAGGAGGTGGTGGTAGGGTGGGGCATTACTAGAATGCCACCACTAAGGCTTGGTTTGAGGCCAACCCTGAGATGTTCCTGCCATTCCCTTATGCTAGGATGGACTTCTGGTAAGATCCAGACATGGGTCTTCCTGCTGGGTACGCTTGGGGGCTAGCAGGTATGTCTTTGTGTTTTCTACATTTATTTGAGTATTTATGTTTATATGTGTATTATAATGAAACTGACATAGTTTTGGTTACTCTTGCAGATGTTGGAAAGGTCAGTCGTCCAGTGGCTCCATTGGTTGGGCACCAGCCGATTCGACGACCTGGAGGAGCTCTTGGGGGGTAGTGAGGAGCTCCTACACAGCCTTTGGGTGGAGCACCAAGTGGTGAGGCCGGCACCTTAGGGGAGGTTAACAACTTGTCTACTGTTGATACTACTACTGAGCTAGCTCATGCTCAAGTGACAGAGGCTCATGTTGCTAAGATGACTGTGCAGGTGGCATCTTTAGAGGATGTATGGGGTCGAGTGGACCGCTTGACCCAAGGAATGCTTACTCGAGGCTTTCTGGATGACCTCGAGGATGTATGGCTAGAGACCTTGATGGCCCGAGAGAGGGGCTATTGGCCAGTTTTATGTTAGGTGGTGGTTTCCTTATTGACGGAGGCTCCAGTAGTGGTACCAGGAGCAACAGTCAATCCAGGTGCCCCATCTGGGGGAGAACCACCCTAGAGTATTTTTTGTACACGGGGAAAGAACCAATTATGAGGACGCTTCATTTATTTTTGTTCACTTGTATATCTCTATATTTTGGGCTAACCTATGGGTCAAAGACACTATTTTTTTTACTCAGACACATACATTTTGATATATATATATATATGCAAGAGATATTTTTTGCAGCTCTACATGGTGTTCCCCCTATTTCTATTTATGGATTATATTATGTTGATGGATATCTATATTTTATATGTTTTTGCTTTTTATGCATGATGGTTTATCCAAGATGCATTCTAGTTTAGAATATTGTTAGTTATGCGATCACCTATTTGGTTTTGACTCCTTGGTACATGTGTGAATGTAATGTAGTCAAATTGTCTGATTAATATTTTTTCAGGCAAGTATTTTCTAAATATATGTGAATCTCGTATCTCAAATGTTTGGTTTAACTGCGACACTACTAACTGGGAATCAAGGTAGACATGTATATGGTGTATGCCTTGATGGAAGGCGTCGCACATAAGTCTGATAACGACGTCATATTCTGCCTGATTTTTTGTTGTTGCACCGATACAAATACCATTGGTGCAGAGTGGTGATCGGTCAAGGTGATAGATGACCCAAGCAACTGCTGCTAAACTTTGAGACCATCGCGATGCTCCATCGACAAATTCAAAGTAAGGGTTGGGTTGGTAATCCATTGTGACACTTGAGCATGTTATGTAGAAACTATTTTGGTAAAAAATTTAAAGTGGTTGGGTTTGTATATGTTGACTCTAGGGTAAGGCCTTCGTTGCCCTTATGGGTAGAATTTATTAAGGTAAAGGTCGTTGACCAGGTTGCTAAGGCATGTTATGTCCAGCTTAGTCAAGATGTATGCCCCCTTGAGGAGGAAATGCTTTATGATGTAGGGTCATTTGCACAAGGTTTCTAACTTTCTTGGCCCTAGGAACTCTTTTGCAACATCGTAGAGGAGGAATAGTTCTCCCTCGGTGAATGAGCAAGGTTGACGTGACAGTCGAACGATGCTTTTACCCATTTCTTGTGGGCCTTGTTGTGTTACAAAAACTACCATCAGCTTTTGTCGATGAGCTCTAGTTGGAATAGACGTTGTTATAGAGGTTGGGTATCATCGAGGAGTTCGACGGTGACATGTAAATTCAGGATCTCATGGAAATCAATGCAAAAGTGTAAGGTACCCTGGTTTTTTATGACAAGAACAGGGTTGAAAACCCAGAACATGGGGGAGGCTTCAGTCGTAGTTCTGATGTATGCTGATATGAATCATATATTATGTATCATGTTATGTATCATGTCCTCAACGTTTGGTGGGGGGGGGGGGGGAATCTCCATGATGGTAGCTTGTGTAAGCACAAGGTTGGGTCTGCTGTTAGGATGGTTAATTTTGTGTCGGTGGAAATTGTGACTGGTGCAGAGGTGCCTGAATGTTTCCATTAGAGGGCATGCCTCTAGTTCATGGTTATGGCCAATGCAGATGGTGCATGGTACCACTGTGCCAAGTCAGTAGATTGTGTGGGAATCAACAGTACTCTTCATCCTAGATGTGGACGCTTGGAAAGGATCTGTGGTAGAGGACAAGAGCTTCTATTTCCATTTCTGAGTCTTTGGTGTGGCTGTGTCTAGCTCTTTTGGGGAGCGTAGACTTAACGTTGCTCTTGCCACTCTAAGCTTCGGGAGATGTTCACATTTAATTGTATCATGAATGTGTGAAAAAATCTAGCAATAATTATGCATGATTTTCTCTTGGTTAGAGAGAAGTCTCTATGAGAGAGAAGAGACTGTGCGAAAATTGTTGGCGAGGTGATTCAGTCCTTTCCATTAATTGACCCGATGGCCAATCAGGTCCCATAGTCCGCATGTTATCTTAGGTTGGACCTGGATCATTCTTGGTTGGAACGCCATTCTAGTTTGCCTATTATGTCAAGATGGCTATGGGGTTGTTGGCATAGGGGTAGTATACCTTCTATACCAATTGAGGAGATCTTCATGTTTCTTTTCTAATGTATGTATCATATCAATTGGAGGATGAACTTGCGAAATAGAAGAACAATGTTGTTCATGGTGATTTCCCTGACATACTAGGAAAAATAGCCTAGATATGGGATTCCCATCCTACTCAGTTGGTGATATGACTGGGTACTAGCAGCGTAGTGCTTCTAAGTTAGGGAAGTTGCCAACCACATCATTGGAAATTTTACATAATGCACATGTTGGTATTTTTTGCAGAGACTAGTTGGGGGTAAATAAGGGTTCCCTGATTGGTCACTTTTCAGTTGATAGAAAGAGGATGGATCTACTCATCACATCTTCTTGGTTTGTCGAGCAGTTCATAGATTCCGAGTCTGTGTCATCATCTAGGGAGAGGCGGACTATAGTGGACCGCATACAAGCTAGCGCTGCCCTGAATCTAGGGATGTAGTGACAATGGCGTACCAAATGATTTTCATTGCATATATGACATGAATCTAGATTTTAATGTCAGTGAAATATACTACATGAACTGGATACCATCACTAGAACATTTCCAAAACTGGGAAATTGATGATGAAATTATCGCGCTCATCACAGAGTATGTAGTGCTCAATGGGAGGAGGAGGTATGGCTCGGAGTCTTTCAGGTGATTATTTCTCCTCCTGCAGGTATAGAATACTGTGAGGTTCATCTATAGAAGATTGGGTGGAGGGATCCTCTTGATAGGATTTCTTGATGGCGTGTAAGGTGTCCCTATATCACAATATCTCTGAGAAATGATGAGTGTAGTGTCCATAATTACTGCAGATAGAGCATGCATGATTGGTATGAAATTCTTTGCCTTGGATTGTGGTGGCAGGTTCATTTTTACGAGAACTTGGAGCTGCGATTCCTACCGTAGAGCTAACGAGTGGTTTTAATTTGTCCAGCTCTGGGTAGATGTGGGTAGGATGTCCTACTACGTCACATATGGCACAACATGGTGATTCCCATTGCGTGGTGGGAGTCTCCACCTTATTTCCTCTTCTCTCATGTTTGTTAGTCGGAACCATAGGTTTTTCATTGGGGATTTCCTTTGCGAGGATGTTTGCAACAATATCCTGAACGACTGGGGCCAGTTCAGGATTGATGGGGATTAACCTTGTAGAGGTGATGTGCATGACTCCCATTGGAGTGGGTGGGACTAGGTACCAAACTGGTATTGAAAATGATAAGTTTGGTAGGACCACCATGGGCATGACTTGTTGTGACACAAAACTAGCTAGGGGGAATAGGAAAGGAGTTTGGGAGGCGCGTAGGCTCGACGGGCTGCTGTGGCCAAGGAATCGGTTTCATTATTGCTCGTCTCCATGTCCTTACTAGCCTTGATGCTTGATGTGGACATCATGCACACTTGGGCTTCTATGATGCCAAATGGTGGCTTAGGTATAAAATGGGGATCTCCTAAGAATGACCCTAGGATGGACGATGGTTGAACTAGTCGGGGCCATATTCTTGGTACCATGTAAGCACATCTGCAGATGTGTCTACATAGGGTAGAATGACATCGATATTTGTTAGGGTATGCTTTTCACTATGTGTTAATTGGTCGACAGTAATGATGTGGTCCTCATGGGGGAACATCATAGTTTGGAAGACGGAGGAGGCGACGGCTGACATGGCATACATATAACTCTGGCCAAGGAGTATATTGTAGTATAATTGAGCATCCAAGACTTCAATGTCTATAAGGACCATCTTTCTTGCTAAGTAGACTTGGATGTTTAGGTAGAGACCGATGGGGGCTGAAGGGCGACCATCATATGCTCTAAGCGTGATGTGTGATGGCTTTAGCTTAGGAGACCCTAACTTTTGCCAAAAATTCTTCGACATGATGCATGTGGATGCAACTTCATCAATGATACATCGGTCAATGATAATTCTTTAGAATGACACTGGTATTTGAAAGGAAACCATTGAAGGAAGCCCAGGGGTGGCTTTGTCTAAATCAAAAGCCATAAGGCGCAAATCGGGAGGGTCGATGGCGCCTAGGGTGGAAAGTAAGGCTTTCCGTTTCTTTGGGAATGACTGTAATACCTCCAAATATGACATAGCAGTGGGATATTGAGCTAGATCATCCACAATGATATAGTTATGGGCTACTTTGGAATAGTTTCCTGCCTGCCTAGTTGGTCCCTTAGCCATTTTTGGCAAAGGTTCAATAAGCATATTTCAAATGGTCAATGGTGTTGTTGGGGTACTTGTACTAGCCCCTGATGGGTTGATGTCTGGTGGGGCATCGTAATTGAGATTCCATGTCTGAAAAAATATTTCTTCACGAGACATGTATATTTTGCGGTTAATTTTTCCGGAATCCTCGGGAGTTTGTTGTTGTGTGCTACCTATCCATTGATGGGGGAAAGGCTCCTGCATGACTGTAATCTTTTAGGAGGACCCCCCCTTTCCACAGTTACTCTATAGCTTCTTCAACTCATGGAGATCAGGATAGTGGTGAGTGTAATGGTTGTACTCACCACACATCGAACAAGAGTGGTTTGTCTAAAGAATTGGCCTTTTGTTCCGCCTCTATGAGTTTCTTGGCTCCTCATTTTGATTTCGGTTGGATTTTCCTCTAACCTGACATTGCAAAGGGCATCGGTGATTGTTTCCCCCTTGTCCAGGATTTCCATTAGGCTTGTTTTTTCCTTTTTTCTTAACCGTGTTAGGAGGATAATTTTGATTCTACTGGTTGTATGGTTGGTTCAGTTGGTTTTGTGAGGGTTGCACAAATTTCACTTGTGCATTATTTTGCATGGGTGGTTCTTGTGCTGGGGACTGGGAAAATTTTGGTCCCTGCTTTGGAAATGGCTATTAGGGGGTAGCTCTTCCATCAGCATGTCTATTTGCGTACTAGGTCCCCTGACCTGTACGATAGGGTCCTTCGTGCTGATGGTGGTACGATGACGCCCTAATGGTCGATTTTTGTGGAGGCATGTGATGACTTTGGTAGCTGGGTTGTGGTATTTTCTGGGTAGAATCATACATGTAACTGAGGTATTGAATGCTACTTCATAGGTGATTTTGGGTCAATGACCCAATTAAACTGTCTGCAGAGTTCAACGCGCCTGGAAATTATTTGTAAGTTTGCAGGCATGGGGCATTCAGAAGGTGTTGTGGTGGATTTCTCGCATGGGTGTACAAAATCACACCAGCTTAAAGAGTGTGGTATACTCTTTAAACTATCGGTAATAGGCATAAAGTGGGGGAGATCAAAAGCATAAAACTTAATGGAAATAGTATGCTAAAGTATGCTCTAGTTAAAATAAAACTAAAACACAAATATATAGAAGCTATATAGAGAGTCAAAATGATAATGATGCAAATAATGGCTCGATGGCCTCTTCTTATTAAACGTTTGAAATGGAGAAGAAATTTTACCCACTTGCCAAAGGACCCCTAGGCAATGGCTCTAGGTCCCGATGAAAGGATGTTTCCTTCCAAGCTCTGTTTTTGATGTAGTCTCCCTTTCTCTCTCTGCTATGGTGGAATAAGGTGTTGGGTGGCCAACTATCGAGCCCTCTTTAGCTCCAGCTCCGGGTCACACACAATGCTGGTGTTGCTTGGGAAATTTTTGCTAGCATAACAATGTGATCACCATTTCTTCATCTCATGGTGGCTTTATATAGGTGAGTTTCAAAACCTCCTTCCCTCCCTTGGTACATGATGGATGGTGACCCAAGGGAGAGGTGTGATTCCATTGTGTGCTCAAATATTCTTTTGTGTGCTCACATAGTGTCTAAGGAGGCGCTGGTGGTTGTCTTTAGGCAGATTTCACATAAGGAGTAACTATCCTTTGCTTGGTGTGGTCCCAAAAAGCAATTTTTTTCCATTTCCAGGAACGCACGCTTATGAAGAAAAAAGGCATGCAGAAGGCGCTCTTCTTGAAGGATAACGCGTGAAATTTAGCATTTATGACTAGTTCAAATCTGATTTTCTCAAAACCTTAGAGATTTTAAATACTTCTTGATTCCATAATGTGTTCATGTCCTGTAAATCCTTAGGCTAGACATTAATTGATGTTGTCTTCTGCTATACAATTTTCTAGTGATAACAGTTGCCCTCTAATGTGTGAGGTCTAGGAAGAACTGTATAGCTGAAATACATTATAGTTTCTTTTCTGTATCGTACATAGAGAGAGAGAGAGAGAGAGGTCTATGTGAATTTTGGAATTAACAACACCTTGCACCATTTCCAACATAACCATGGCCTAAGGGACCTTGTGCAAGTAGAAAACATATACAACATATTTACAAAATTTCAACAAGGCAGGCATCTCGCATGCTCATGATGCTATGGCTAGTTAAAAAAAATTGATAGATACATGTGCTATCTATGCCACTACTGTGGTAGTGATGCTAGTGGATGTTGACGACGACTGTTGATGCCCTTAGGGGCATTTTTTCTTTGACGATAGGTGGAATGTGGTACCCATATGCGTAATATTGGTATGGAATATCACTGTGCCATGTACGCATATGTGTTGGCTAGGACCTTCCTGTGTAAGCATTGTTGTCAGAGATGCTTATGGAGGCATGAGTCTTCGATGGATCTGATCAAAGTGCAATGGTTGTAAGGTATGATACCATTGTGACATGAAAGCTTTTGCTGTGGTCGAATTTCAGGAGGATCAATGACATCTGTGGACAATGATGTCTCCCACAATGCCACCTGAGGATACCCCTTTGCATGGGGAGGAGTCATCCAAGGTACCGCTTCCTTTTTGGAAAAGAGGTGTCGGGATTGACAAAAAGGAAGCCTTAACCGAACCATGGGTTGCTGACCTGAGGGTTCGAGGACCAAGATGTGATGGGTTTAACATAGGCATGTTGGTGAGAGGTGACTTAAAACGGATGATGGGGATTTAGTGGCCCGAGATTGAAGTATATTTTAGCATCTTGGTGGCAGTCATAGTTATTTCTGAAGGGGAAAGTCCCTAGAGTCGGTAGGACTTCCAGGGCGGGCGTGAACCAGCTATGAATGTCGTGATGGTGCATGCGTGGTGGGGGTGAAATAATTCTACCAAGGGAAATGGTGTACTGCTGCCATGGGAGAAAGGGTGAAATATGAGGGCGAAGTGGCTAAGGCCATCGTTTCCGGTCTTTGTACACTTACCAAAATAATAAAATAATGGGGTTTGGTTTGTACAATACACAGAGACGGGTACCCAAAAACATGAAAAGGGGTCACTCACTAGAGGTGTGAGGACGATGTTTTTCCGAGATTAGGTGTCTCATTGGTTGGTCTCATGTGCGGGGTTGATGAAGTGGAAGATGTCGCAGATGGGATTATGCGAATGGAGGTATGGTGGGCCAAATGCCATGCATGGAGGTGCACTTTCAATCTTCTTGTACAACCTGGCCATCCGGGAAGGGGGTTTTGAGTTTGAATCGTAAACTTAACCTTATGCATGATAAATGGATGGGCATGAGGTGCTTCTCGAACTGAAATGGTATGGCCATGGTGTCACTTGTGTCGTGATATATGGTCTGCTTTGGATGACGATCACCATGGAGGGGAGGCTCTACCAACCAACACGGACGTTTATCATATGCAGGGTGAGGTGATGATAAATGTGGTCGGGTATGAGGACCTTATGGTTTATTTGTGATGGAGAAATGATGTTAGGATATGAAAAGTTTTCTGGGATGTGGTATCTCTTTCGTTCTTCATGGCATACTGATGATGGTGCAACTTACGGTTTGCGGAATGGACCTCCTGATCTCCTATTATTGACCTCCAAAGTACTGGGAAAGGGTGATAAATATGGGGTTATGGCCTTAATCCTATTCATTTTTACTTGCTGAGTTTTGGGAGATCAGAGGTGATTGAAGATCCTTTCTTACCATTGCGGTCAGTCTGTGTACTTGGGATTAGCGACATTATGCCGAGGTAGCTTCCATGACATCTTGCATTTCAATTTTTTCAGTTTGGGGGTGCTGGGGGCCGTACAAATTAGGTTTGTATGACCTCAAAGGGAATTTTTTCCCTAGATTCCATGGGCGATCTAGGCAAAGAGGTGTCCCCCCTTCTATGCATTTCTGACGGAAAGACGCATGAGGGCGTGTTGTTCCCTCATTTTTGTGCACAAAGGCATGCCTGTGTATGAAACATGCATGCAAGGGCATGCTTGTCTGAGAGATAGGCACGCAAAGGGAAGGGTGTTATAAAAACCTGGTTTTTTGTCCCTTTGATGTTTTTCTCTGTCCTGATGGGTGCCTGTTGCTTGGCAGGTTAGTGTGGAGAGAGAAAGATTGGCCTGCGATCTGGGCCTCTCTAGCTGCTGATTCTGGGGCATGCCGTCAGTTGGCTGCATGGGGCCTTCTAAATTTTTTGGAGAATGAGTTACTTCGGTCACAAGACCGACTGCTACGTTATATTATACATCGTTGGAAAAGGAGGAGAAATATGTTCGTATTGAGGGGGACAATCTTGATTATCTATCCGGAGATGGATATATACTTCATGACCGGGTTATTGCCTCAGGGTGAGACTGAGGTATCCACTCCCTACTGGGAGAGTGAACCTAGACAGGTTTTGAAGGAGGCATTGCGGTGGTGCACCTCTTACTGAGGGGTGTATCAATATTGCATTGATGATAGATGTGGCCGAGCGGTGTGCTCTGGCTGTTACTGTGTGACTAGCGAGGTCGTTTTATCCGTATCAGGCATCGAGCCCTCAGGTGGGAGATTTACGCCATTTGAGGAGCGAGCATTTTTTCGATTTCGTCCGCTTATATTTTATGGTATGGTGTTGCAATTGAAGATGGTCCAACGCAGATCCAAATCATTTGTGTACACTAGCATCTTGTGTAGCATTATGTACGAGAGGGTGGTGCTGCTGAGGCCCGTTGTGGCAGTGCCTATTGGGGGACCGCGGGAGCCACGCATGAGGAGGTGGGCTCCGATGATGCCGTGTGGCGGTGGTGGGATGGTGGGTCATTACTGGAACAACATGCCTAAGGCCTAGTTTGAGGCCAACCCATAGATTTTTTTGCCATATCCTTATGTGGGGATGGAATTTCGGGGTGATCCTGATATTGGTCTCTCTTTTGGTTATGTTTGGGGTCCTGCAAGTATGTGCTATATTTTTCGCATTTGTTCGAATTTTTATGTACTTATGTGTTTTTATATTGAAACTAAAATTATTTTGGTTACTCATTCATATGTTGGCAAGGTGGGATGCCCAGTGGCCCAACTGGTGGGTCATTATCCTCCGCCACGACCTCGAGGTGGTCAGGGGGGAGGTAGCATAGTGTAATATCCCCAAATAGGGATGCATCAATACATGAACACAAAATTGAGAAAGTAGTGATACATCAACTCATAAAATGTAAGAATAATAAAATAGCCATCATATTGATATTATAGCAGAAAATTGTATACAAGGTCTTGAGGAAATGATCTCTCAAGCTAGGCAACACAAGCCTTAAGAAAACATATACATGGAAATGAAGTACACTGCTACACAAATATTTCCCAAGGTTATGACAACACATTTTTATTAGAGATACTGCTGCTGAGAAGTGTCAATACAAAAATATGGAATTATACATCTCATACAATGTTGGGAGCAAAGATATAAACCCCCAAACACAATTCCAAGACAATCCTGGAAGTTTTTCTTGAAATATACAAAATGGAAAAAATGCTGAAGTTGTAGTCACAAGGTTGAGTAGCAGTTGCAAATCAAGAACTGGATGGAGATGTCTGAATATGATCCATAAGCTGAACAACATACCTCCTCCAATGGATCTTCCAAGTCAAAGGCCGATCCTAACACTGAAGATATCACCCTCCAAACAACCTGCAAACCCTCACTGAATATGCTCACTGGAAATAATGCAGTCAATGAGAGGGACTGTGTTGTAGATGATGGAAAATGGTTGGCCTGATTCCAAACATGATGGAAATCAGCTCAAATTATTCCTCACTGATCCTCCAAAGGAAATAAGGCTTCCTCCCCTGAGAAATAGCTCCATAAGTGGTGTTGTAGAACCTTCACTGCAACACCCTGCAACACAATGTTATACTTTAGCAGAAATAATGTTGTAGCTAAAGGAGGTGGCTTGGCCTTGAGCCTGGATGTGGAGAAATGAAGTGCAAGATCCCTCAAGAGGCCTCTCAAGAAATGAGATGGGATTCCCACTCGGGAACACCCAGTGCTAAGCAGCACAACAACCCTTCTAAACAACAAATGAATGTAAGGTCTAAACAGACCATACACATAAAATAAATAATACATAACATGAATAAAAATGGCTACCCTACCTTCCTTTTAAAAAAATGGAATCCCTCTCACCATGGGTCCCACTATTTAGGGTTTCCTCCACCAAGGAATCTTCCTCCCACTATCTCTGCGCTGTCTCTCAAGATGCTCTCCACCTCCTATCCCAGTGTTGTTGAATTGGTCAAACTTGAACTTGTCCATATGAAAATGCCCCTTTCACACATGAGGGTGTGAAATATAGCTCTTATGACTATCCATTTACACACTATTAGGGTTTTTATTCATATTTATGAAATGTATAGGTCTCCTTATCCATTTATTTATCTCCTAAGTGACATAAGCAAAAATCAATATTCCAATTAGCTGTATGCTAATTTAGGAATATTACAGTCCTCCCCTCCCAAATTTTGCTTGTCCTCAAGAAACTGCAATAATAGAACTGAGAAGTCTCCTCTCCTTCCACTGTAGCATCCTCATATGAGAAAATCCCCCAAGGATCAAGATGTTGTCTCATCAATATATCTCCAAGTTGTCCCTCCCAAGTATGAAAGCTAGCTTTTGGTGTGCATCCCAAATAGCTATCATCATGTAAAACATCCATGGAGGAAATAATGGGTTGTCTAAAGGCCTCCTTGAGGCATGAGGTCTGCTATACATTTGGATCTACCATCCCCCATATGAATCCCCCATCCCCAAGCTATCATCTATACAAAATTAGCCACCCTCCAAAATGGTAACTCATGCAAATCATCCTCCACCTTAAGCTCTGGTAATGTAGGTGAGCTGAAAATATGATCATGGTAGATATTATAGCCTACCCCATGATGTCCTTCTCTCCACTTATGATAAATGTAGAGTATCTGCTGCTCTTGGGCTGCAAAATTGTTTCTTGTGGCAAGAAGGAAACTAGATCTCCAAATACTTCCTTCCAACATTATGAATCATGCTGGCCCAAATCATCCCACATATGATGAATAGGAAATCACCATCATATGGTATCCAAGTGAGAGGGATACTGAAGGTTTCATGTAGAGCTGAAAGGTACCAACAGTTTCCCAAGTGGTCACAACAAAGTTTTCCTAACTTATGTTGCACAACATGACATCACAACTCATAAAAAAATTTCTCTCAATGAAGTGTGGGAGTCATAGCCCAGGTGCTCCAATCAATATCATGGCCCACCTCATAAATACACAAGTGTTTTTCTATGCTGGCCATACCATCTCCCATGCTCCCTTTAGAACATGTAGTGCAAAAAATGTGGGATTTCTCCTCCCCAAAGGACACATCCAACCAATGTGTCTCTCCCCCAATCATGTTCTTAATAGAAATAAGAACAACAGCAACATACGGAACTATAATGAGAACCATACTTGTTGCCATATGTAGCAAGGGATAAGGAAAATGGTCCCTCAGATGTAACCAATGCAGTTTGACCCTCAACTACAATAGAGAATGACAAAATTTGTGGTTTCTCAACCACCTGCTTGCTGCCCCACTCTCCTCATGTGTTTGGAGAAAATGAAATATTTATGGTGCATGGTAAGTATGTTCTCCATGGAAGATATCCTCCCCAAGTTTTCCTAGGGAGTGGCTATCAAGACTACTCATGGCCTCAAGTAGACCATAAAGACTAGAAGGAATAATGCTCCTCCTTTGAGAAAAGTGCTGCACATATATGGTTAAGGGATGCATATATACATTATACAAGTCAACATGCAAAAAAACAATACCCTTACCATATGTCTTGCTCATGCAAATGGAGTGGCTCATAGATGAGTCTCCTCTCATCCTCAAAGAGAAAAGAGGTGGTTGTGATAACTCTTCCAAAGAGTTATGTATCTCCTCCATCTCCATATGACCTATGCATCTCCTCATATGCTAATACATCTCCTCCTCAAATCCTTCCCAAAAATACCCCTCCATGATGGTGTGGTATGCTCTCATAGAATAAGTGTGGTTGAAAAGGAAATCATTATGAGCTGCTTGTAGCAACTTCTCCTTGAGCTTGGAAGCTCTAGATAAGAAGATCCTACCGTAATATTAGATGACCCCATCTCTGACTAAATATCCCTCCTCATGCAACTGGTCATCCAATATCATACAAGTAAAAAGGTCCTTGGAATACTCCACCAATAGCTGGGAGTTCCAATATGGATCTATCCTCCATAGTGATAGCGCTGATGATCTCTCATGAATAACATCTGTCATATGGTCATCCTCCTATTTGACATCTCTCATGCCAAAGATGCAGGTTGGAAGGTTTCTATCCTTCCCCTACTGCTCTTTCCACAACAAAAAATCTGAAAAGAGAGTGGGTAAAGATGATGTTGAGAGAATGCCTCTCTCCTCCTTTAGTCTACCCAAGACTATTAGCACTATAAAATGAACTCCCAAGGTCTCCACTCCTCTGAAATCAATGAATGGTGCCTCAAAATGTGAAGCATATCTCATCATATGCTGATCTGGTGGTCTCCTTGGTGAAATGTCTCCATGCAATGAGACATCAACATCAAGAGTAGACTGCATATATGAATGGACAGACTTGTCCTGGTCCTTAATGTGCAATCTAGTCTCCCTCTTCTGTGTATCAACCCTCTGAAATGGATAGGGGTGTGTGCTCCTTATCAAATGATGTTGATCATCCTCCCTGCCTCCTACTTTTGTTTGCATGGTCTCACACTCTACGAGCAATCGTGCATGATAATCATGGGTTGTGCCTTGATCTCCACATATGAGGTCCTGGGGAATTCTTCGCAATGATACAAGAACCCCTCTATTTTGAGCACGTGCTCCATCTACCTCTACATGAGGTGCTAAATCTACTCTATACATGACAACGCTATTTCCCTCAGCCTCATCAATATGTATGGGCAACCTTCCAATGATTTGATCCTCTTTGGAAAAATCGATCTCTGTACCCTCTTGTTCAGGAATATGAGATAGAGGTCTTGCCTCTAGAAAGGTATGGTGCAATATTTCAACCTCTTCCATGGTTTTATGAATTGGATTTGAGTTTATATTTTTCTCCATCACATGCAAGGGTTTGGTTTGTTTATATTTGTTTATCTTCCCCACATGTGTTACAGAAAGTTTTCCATCAAACCTTTCCACCAATGTCTTAACAAACCTTGCATAAGAAGAAGTATTTTAATTTTTCAAGGAAAAATACTCAAATATCCACCAAGCATAGGCCTTACCTCTAAGGTGCAGCGCTGCAACTCTGATGGCTTGATCTTCATAAATTTGGTGATGCTGCAAAAAGGTGTCTAGTTCTTCCACCCAAGCTTCGGCTGAACATGTAGGTGAACCATCAAAAGTAGATAGAAGAAATCTACCCATATCATGGTGCTTGCTTCTCTTCACCTTGATCTTGAAAAACTCTGGAAAATTAATATGATCTCTAAACTTCTGAGTTTGAGATTCATACTCTTGCAGAAAATCACTAAGAGTTTCCCTCCTAGTCATTCCTTCTTCTTCCATCTCTCTTATGGAAAATCTAGGCATGTGACTACGATGTGCATCATAGTGTGTGGCTTCATTCTCACACTCATCATATGAAATTCTAGAGCTTGATTCATATTCAAACCCTCTTGGAGACTCTATACACATCTCCCTTCTTATTCTCTTGAGATCTTCATGGATGCTCTGCAAAGTTTGAGACAGAAACTTTGGAAGTTTCTCCTCCTTTCTTCCTCCAAAGAATGGAGTCTTCTTTCTATTCATATTTTCTTCTTCTTGTCTTTTAGATAGCATATTGGCTGAGATCCACAGGCTGAGCCAAGATTATGCTCTGATACCACTGTAATATCCCCAAATAAGGATGCAGTAATACATGAACACAAAATTGAAAGAGTAGTGATACATCAACTCATAAAACGTAAGAAGAACCAAATAGCCATCATATTGTTATAGCAGCAAATTGTATACAAGGTATTGAGGAAATGATCTCAAAAGCTAGGAAACACAAGCCTCAAGAAAACATATACATGGAAATGAAGTACACTGCTACACAAATATTGCCCAAGGCTATGACAGTACAGTTTTATTAGAGATACTACTGCTGAGAAGTGTCAATACAAAAATATGGAGATATACAGCTCATACAATGTTCGGAGAAAAGATATAAACCCCCAAACACAATTCTAAGACAATCCTAGAAGGATTTCCTAAAATATACAAAATGGCAAAAATGCTGGAGTTGCAGTCACAAGACTGAGTAGCAGCTGCAACTCAAGAACTGGATGGAGATGGCTGAAGATGACGCATAAGCTCAGAAATATACCTCCTCTAATGGATCTTCCAAGTGAAAGGCTGATCCTAACAATGAAGATCTCACCCTCCAAAAATGTAATATTCCCAATTAACCCGAGCTAATGGGAATAAATATTTTTTTTTTCATTTTATTGTTGCATGAATAAAAATTTAAAGGAGGATAAATAAAACTCCTAAACAACAAAATAAATCAATGCCCCATGTGAACAGGGCTAAATCTCGGCTGCCTTAATAAAATACCCCTATGTGTGAAAGGGATGAAGACATTTGACTGGGTCAACTAGACCAAATCAATAATGTTGTCTAGATGCAATGACCTACTAGATGCACCACACAGTTTTAGTTGGAGGCCACATGTGTGAATGCAGCTAAATCATTGAGATGGTTTAGGGTTTGGAAAGGATTCCATATTATATAAGGAAGAGGAGAAAATCATGAAGAGGTTGTTGAATACCATATGATTTCTAAATAATTTGTCTGTTTAGAAATTTCTCATTCTCTGCTGCTTAGTTGAGGATAGTGCTGCTTAGCACTTGGGTGCTCCCGATCGGGAATCCCACCTCCTCCATTGAGTATCTCAAGGAGGAGTCTTGCATTTCTTGACCAATATTAGGCTTAAGGCCAAGATCTTCTTCCAACTACAACATAGATCTTGTTGAGGGTTTGGTTGTCTTTGTAAGCTGCAACAAGTGGAGGCTAGATCTATTCATATCTAAGCCATTCTAGTTCCTCCTTTTAGTGGGAAAGCCTTATATCCCCCCTGGCAGGAGAGTATTCGATGATAAGAGCTCATTTTCAGACCTTGGCTTGAGGCCACATCATGTTCTAGAACCAACAACACAATCCATCTTCCACATCTGCATTATTTGCAAGGAGAAAGTTGCAAGGTCTTTTGGCACTTCAAGGAGGAGATATCTCTAGTGTTGGGGTTCTGCCCTTCACTGTGGTGATCCGTGGATTACAAATATAATACATGTTCCATTTAGATATTATCTGAATACTAATGTACTTTCTTTTGAAATTCTAAATCATTCTACAGATCAGCTACATTAGATCTCAGACCTACTCCATGTACATCATTTTCTGCTGAAAACCCCAAGGGGCATTTGAAGAGGAGGCTTTATAGTGCACAGATTTGGTATAGATCTATATTTTTGTACAAAAATATGCTTTATATCTTAATTTTAATATAAAACTCTTTTTCAGTCAATAAAATAATTCTTTCAAGCTTGTACAGTCACATCATATGTTTGTAGCCTCTTATTTTGAGCATTTCTTCATGTAAAGTCTTCCTCTTTCTGTTCTACAATGAAAGGGCTTATGTATAACTCTGATTTTCTGATATAAATGATAAGTTTGAGCCTCCATGTTGGCCTCCTTCTTCTAATTTTCTGAATTGTGTTATTTTATGGGCAGTATAGTCATTTAGAATTGTAGCCCCTCCTTTGGCCTTTTTCAGCTATACTAGGTGTGGGAGACCTGTTTAACCCACCTAGGAAGATTTATTTCTGATATCCTCTTGGATTTAGGACTTAGATTATTATATATAATGGATCTAAGAGATGTTTTGCAAGCCTGTACCACACATTCCTGAAAAATGCATTTTTCGGGCATGTCTTGCTAGCAATCCCTATTTGGGAATATTACAAAACAACCTGCAAACCCTCATTGCAGATGCTCACTAGAAATAACGCATTCAATGAGAGGGAATGCAATGTAAATGATGGAAAATGGTTGGACTAATTCTAAATATGATGGAAATTAGCTCAAATACTTCCTCACTGATCCTCCAAAGGAAAGAAGGTTTCCTCCCCTGAGAAATAGCTCCGGAAGTGGTGTTGTAGAACCTCCACTGCAACACCCTACAACACAACGTTATAATTTAGTAGAAATAATGTTGTAGATGAAGGAGGTGGCTTGGCCTTGAGCCTGGATGTGGATAAATTAAGTTCAAGCTCCCTCAAGAGGCCTCTCAAGAAAGGAGATGGGATTCTCGCTCGGGAACACTCGGTGCTAAGCAGCATAGCAACCCTGCTAAACAACAAAGGAATGCAAAGTCTAAACATACCATACACATAAAATCAATTATACATAACATGAATAACAATGGATTCCTGCCCTCGTTTTAAACAAATGGAAGCCCTCTCACCATGGGTCCCACTCATTAAGGTTTCCTCCACCAAGGAATCTTCCTCCCACTATCTCTGCGTTGTCTCTCAGGATGCTCTCCACCTCCTATCCCAGCGCTATTGACTTGGTCAAAATTGACCTTGTCCATATGCAAATGCCCCTTTTCACACATGAGGGTTTTAAATCCAGCTCTTATGACTATCCTTTTCACACTATGAGGGATTTTATTCATATTTCTGAAATGTATGGGTCACCTTAACCATTTATTTATCTCATAAGTGACATAAGAAAAAATCAATATTCCAATTTTCTGTATGCTAATTACGAATATTACATGTAGGTGGACCGGGTGGTGGTGCCATTGAACCTAGCAGGGACAGTGCTAGCCCTTCTGGTGAGGGCAACAACTAAGGTTGTGGCCAAGCGAGCTTGTGCAGATGCAGCTGAGGTGTGCATTCCAATACTTATGGCTCAGGTGGCCGCTCTAGAGGAATTCCGAGGTTGAGTGGACCGCTTAACCCAGGGGATGCTTGCTTGAGGTTTCATAGATGACTTTGAGGAGGTTTGGCTAGAGACAGTGATGGCCCATGAGAGGGATTATCGACCCACTCTACGACAGGTAGCTATTGCAGTGGCAACAATAGCTCCGGTGGTGGCACCAGGAGCCGTGGTGGGCCCAGGAGCTCCTCTTGAGGGGGCACCCCCCTAGGGTAGTTTTATACACAGGGAAAGCACCCATCGTCAGGATGCTTCCATTATTTTTGACAACCTTTGTATCTTCGAGTTGGCTAATGGGCCAGCGATACTATTTTTTGTACTCAGATACACATATTTTTTGATATATATATATGAGAGATATTTTTGCGGCTCTACATGGTGTGTTATCTATTTCGGTTTATGTATTTTGTGTTATGCTGATGGATATCTATGTTTTTATTTTTTTATGTATGATGGTTTATTCGCGATGCATTCCAGTCTAGGATATTTTTAGCTATGAGATCAGCTGCTTGGTTTTGATTTCTTGATACATGTGAAAATGTGATGTAATCAAATTGTCTTCCTAATCTTTTCGCACAAAAATATTTTATAAACAGGTTTGCGTCTCTGGTTTCAAATGTTTGGTTTAACTGTGATACTACTAACTGGGAATCAAGGTATACATGCGTATGGCGGATGCCCTGATTGAGGGCCTCACACATAAGCTTGTTAACGACATCATATTCTACCTGATTGTTGGTTGATGATCTGATGCACATGCCTTTTGAACACAGTGGTGATCAGTCAGGGTGGTAGAGAAGCTAGGCGGGTGCAGCTAATTTTTGAGACCATCGCAATGCTGCATCAGCAAATCTGAAATAGGGTTCAAGTTGGTGATACATGGTGGCACTTTGAGTGCATATTTTACATAGGTCTTTTGGGTCAAAAATATTTTGGTGTTGGGACTTTTGTGTACTCTAACCCTAGGGGATAGTGGCTGTTGGGGCCCTTATGGGTATAACTTCTTGAGGTACAGGCCTTTGATGGGGTTAGTGAGGTAGGTCCCGTCCGGTTCTGTCAAGATGTATGCCCCCTGTCAGAGACAATGTTTGATGATATAGGGTCTTTTCCACAAGGTTTCGAACTTTCCTAGTCCTAAGGCCTCTTTTGTGACATCGTAGTGAAGAACTAAATCTCCTTCGGTAAATGAGCAAGGGGTGATGTGGCAGTCGAATGATGCTTTTACCATTTTCTTATGGTCCCCATTGTGTTGTAGTGATTGTCGCCGACTTTTGTCAACTAGCTCTAGTTGTACTAGGCGTTGTTCTAGAGGCTGGGTGTCATTAAGGAGTTCGATGGCAGCATGCAAGTTTGGGATCTCGCGTTCAATGGGAATCACAGCTTCAATCCCATATACTAAGTGGAAGGGAGTAAAACCAGTGGAAGTCTTAACCACTGTGCGGTATACCCACAGGGCGGAGAAGAGCATGTGGTGCTAGTTGGTTTTGTGGTTTTTCACCATGTGCTGTAACACAGTTTTGAGTACTTTGTTAATGGCTTCAACCTATTCGTTAGACTGGGTGTAATATGGTGAAGGGAATTCATGGGTGACTCCGAGATGATGAGATAGCTCCTTGAAGACTTTGTTTCAAAGTTCTTTCCATGGTCGGAAACTAACTCTTTGGGGACGCCAAATCGAGCAATCATGTAGTTGAACAGAAATCGAGTAGAGATTTCTGCTATGTTGTCGTATGTGGGCATGGCCTTGGCCCATTTGGTGAAATAATCGACAGCCATGATGATGTATTTATGGTTGCCTGATAAGGCTGGGTTATAAGTCATGAAGCCAATTCCCTACTTACAGAAGGGGTTGGCTACTATGACAGGATGCAGAGGGACGAGCGGTGCTCTTGCTTTGTGGGCGAAGCGCTGGCACCACTTGCATATTTTGACTGCCATGATAGAATTGTGAAATAGGGAAGGCCAAAAATATCCTGCTCGCAGGAATTTTTGGGCAGTAGAAATTCTCGATAGATGGCCGCCGCAAGCACCTGCATGGCAGTCATTCAGGGCTTGCTCTGCTTGCTTGTGAGTGAGACATATCTGCAAGATTGTATCGATGCCTCTTCTGTATAATACATCTCCCATGAGGAGGTATCGAGGGGATTGCTGGCATATGCATCGATGGTCATCTCTCCTGAGGTGAGGTCTGAACTTTTGGGTTCGCAGGAATAGGAGAGTATCCCCATACCAAGGGTTGTTGGTTGCTACAAAGAAAAGGTGTTCACCCGGTAGCGAATTGTTTACTGGTGATCCTTTAGAATCTCCTGGGAGGTTGGTAATGAACTCTGATAGGGAAAGTGCCTTTTTGCTTTTGGGAGAGCGAAACTGCAAGTCGTATTCTTGGAGAATGACTATCCAGTCGGTGTATTTTTGGTTCATTAGTCAGTGCATGGACCGGGTGGTGATGCACACCCTATTGTGAATTCAGCTGGCTTCCCATATGTGATGCGCTCCTCTTCCCCCCAAGGGACGAGGGGGGAGTGGTGTATGATGTGGTGTTGTGAGACTGACTAGGGTTCCCAACTAAGGTTTCTCCAAGAAAGGATGAACCAACAATTGTGACAATGTTCCATCTTTGACGCCTAAATGGCGAAAGACCTGTAACCCCTCCCGATAATGGGGGGAGGTCCAAAAGACGCCTAGACTGACGAGGTTCCATTGGAACCATTTGGGTGTCGACCAAGTCAAGTTTTGGAAAAATTTTGAGGGGATCAACTCTATGATCACAACAAATTTATGCCCACATACATAAAACAAAGTGAAAATGAAATGAATTTTCCCTTTAACTTAATCTATGTGATCAATCAAGAAAAAAATGGTTTTGTTCATTTACGTGTGATACTCAAAATCCTAGAAGACCTATTACGTCTTCGTACACTCAAAAATTAACTAGGCCTTGAGAATATTTCTTGTGAATGCGGGTAAAATGTCCCGTAACAGCTGGTGACACCCCCAGTCAGCCGAAGAGAATCCACCGAGGTAAGGGTAGAGGGTCTGGTGCTTGCCTGCACTGTCACCTATAGGGTAAAGGATGCCATAGTTTTTGGCCACTATGAACCACCGTCCCACGTGAGTTTTTGAGTCTTGGGCTTCTTGGTAGTCAGCTAACAGTATCGAGTATCAGCCGGGTCAGGTAGCCCCAACTGATACTGCACGCACTGTGCCTAAGCCTACCCCCTCTGAATCGGGTCTATGCTGCACTCGGGTTTTATTTTCCGTGTGTTGATAGGTGGATTTTAAAGCTCCCTAAATACACAACTTCTATGTTTCAATATGAAGTGTGATCAAGGCGGATGATTCGATGCCTACCCCCTTGATCCTAACTTAATCTATAAACTCTTTTGTGGCCCTTGTGGGGAGAATATAGTGAGTTGGTTTAAGTTATTTTTAGGTGGATTTATTTGCTTAGTGGGTGAACGTTTGTGAGTGTATGGTGAACAATCTCATAATTTTAACATATGGATATTGGTGATCCTTTACAAAATTCCCATAGTTAAACTATGTGACGTTGTTCTTTGCTCAAATGGAAAACATTTGTGGATGAGGGGCCGCTTCCAAATCTTCCTAGTTAATCTATGTGAGTAACTAAAGGGAGATGGTGAATCAAAAATGTAGAGCATTCATATTCTTTTCTAGGGTCACCAAATGGTGCAAAGACAGTAGAGATTACTTGCTCTAATTGGCGATTCAATCCTAGTCCTACAATTTCCTAGATGTAAAAAATGAATTTAAACTAAACAATTTCTACACTAGCTTATGCATGTGTCGCCTTGAGCCACTTACTTGGACTAGTTAAACTAAGTGTGCATACCAAAATTTGCAAAAACATAAATTGTTCAGAAAGAAATGTTTAATTCACCCCCTACTTAAACTATGTGAACACTTTTTTGCAAAAACCAACTTAAATGAAAACTAACTAAATGACTACAGAAAGTAGCAACAAGTGAGTTCTCAGAATTGGTGGGATATCCACGTAGGTGCCAGCAGATACATTAGGGGCTTCCAAGAAAAAATGTATAATATAGGGAGAAAAAATCTCAGTCTGCAATTTGCGTGCAAAAAACCCTTGACAGATGCGCTTTCCTGTGCACAGGTCAGTCCCGAACGCATGCAATGTGCCGCTGTGAGGAAAAAATTCATGCAAAAATAATGCAAGTAAAAATATTAGGAGCTTCCTTTTTTAGTCTGTCACTTCAGTGAGTCTAGGGACTGCAAGATGGGTCATAGGATTGTCAGATCCACTGCAGCATAGATAAAGGATCTCCTGCAAAATATGGCACAACCACATAAACTTGGAACACGTTAGTGGAGTCGCCAATCCTGTTGTGGTCGATTTGTTGCACGGGTGTACGAAATTGCACCAGCTTAAAGAGTGTGGTCTACTCTTTAAACTATCGGTAATAGGTAGAAAGTGGGGGAGCTCAAAAGCATAAAACTTAATGGAAATAGTATGCTAAAGTATGCTCTGGTTAAATTAAAACTAAAACACAAATATACAGAAGCGATATAGAGATTCAAAATGATAATAATGCAAACGATGGCTTGATTGCCTCTTCTTATTAAACGTTTTAAATGAAGAAGAAACTTTACCCACTTGCCAAAGGGCCCCTAGGCAATGGCTCTAGGTCTTGATGCAAGGATGTTGCCTTGCAAGCTCTGCCTCTGATGCAATCTCCTCTCTTCCTCTGCTGTGGTGGACTAAGATGTTGGGTGGCCAACTATCAAGTCCTCTTTAGCTCCAGCTCCGAGTCACACACAATGCTAGTGTTGCTTAGGAAAATTTGGCCAGAATAAAAATGTGATCACCATTTCTTCATCTCTTGGTGGCTTTATATAGGTGAGTTTAAAAACCTCCTTCCCTCCATTGGTACATGATGGATGGTGACCCAAGGGAGAGGTGTGATTCCATTTTGTGCTCAAATACTCTATTGTGTGCTCACATAGTGTCTAAGGAGGCATTGGTGGTTGTCCTTAGGTGGCTTTCACATAAGGAGTAACTCTCCTTTACTTGGTTTGGTCCCAGAAAGTGAATTTTTTCCATTTCTAGGAATGCGCACTTATTGGGAAAAAAGGTGCACATAAGGTGCTCTTCTCGAAGGATAAAGCGCATAATTCAGCATTTATGACTAGTTCAAATATGATTTTATCAAAACCTTAGACATTTTAAATACTTCTTGATTCCATAATGTGTTCCTATCCTATAAATCCGTAAGCTCGACATTAATTGATGACGTCTTCTGCTGTACGATTTTCCAGTGTTAATAGTAGGATATTGTAAATATACCATTACTTCGTATAGATCAACTTGAGCTGTTGGGCCTTACTGATGGCATCCTCTTTGGATATGGGATTTTGCTTCTCCACATCCTTCGAAATCTCTACAGTGAGAGTTTTCGAGAATAAGTTCTAACAGAACTTGATCATCGAGTTTGGCTTTGCACAAAATACAACACCTCCACCAATCGTGGAGATGATCCGAGATATGGACAACGTGTGTTTGCCTAAAGTTGGTCAGTAAATCCATTCTGGAATCATGGTGGATGGGCAACTGAAAATAGGCTAGGAACACAATAGCAATGGAGCTAAAGGTTCCATGTGTAGTAGAGGGCTGCTCCACATACCATTTCGTTGGTACTATGGTTAGAGTGTGTTGAAACAGTTTTAGTCGAATAGTATCATCAACGATGTTGTTTGATGAACAACATAGGTGGAAAGTCATCACATGATTTCCGAGGTCTTCTGCTTTCTTCCCTTGAAAGTTTTTAATGTACGAAGGGAGATTCTTGGGAATGGGAGGCCATATGGGGTTGTGTGCAATGGGGTCATTTTTCAACTTGGTTAAATTTGGTAGATTTAACGAAGCTAGAAAATGTGACTAAAAGGTTGTAGCCATTGCGACTTGTGAAAAAAAAATGTTCTGGTTAGGAATGGGGTTTGTCTGTGACGTACCCTGTTGTGAGTTCACATCACTTCCCGAATGGGTAGCACCCTCTACCCACTAATGGTTGTGGGAGGAATTTTGTGTGGTGACCCTGTGGGGGTGTTCACTGGTGTGGCATTGGGAGACTAACTAGGGTTCCCAACTAAATATGGCTCGATAAAGGATGAACAATCAAGGGTGGCAGTGTTCCGTCTTTGACGCCTAAATAGTGAAAGACTTGGAACCCCTCCCGGTAATTAGGGGAGGTCCAAAATACGTCTATATCGACAAGGTCTTGTTGGGTCCATTCCGGCGTAGACTAGGTATGGTTTTGGAAATATCTGAGAGGATAGAGACTATAATAAAAGCAAAAATTCAATCGCATGCATAAAAAAAAGTGAAAAAAAAATAAATTTTCCCTTTCGATTAATCCTATGTGATTAGTCAACCAAAAAATATGGTTTTTTCTTTTTTGTGTATGATACTCAAATCCTAGAAGATTTAATCATCCTCACATGCTCAAATGTAACTAGGCCTTGAGAAGATATCTTGCGAATGCTTGTGCAATGTCCCTGAAAGAACTAGTGACGCCCCCAATCAACCGAAGAAAATCCACCAAGGTAAGGGTAGAGGATCTAGTGTTGCCTGCACCATCACCTATAGGGAAAGGATGCCCTAATTTTTGCCACTAAGCACTGCCATCCCGCGTGAGCATTCGAGTCTTGGGCTTCTTGGTAGTTCAACTACCAGTACCAGGTATCAGCCGGGTCAGGTAGCCCCAACTGATACTCCACACACTAGGCCTAAGCCTAACCCCCTCTAGATTGGGTCTCTGTCATGCTTAGTTTTTATTTTCCGTGACCTAATAGGTGGATTTGAAAGTTCCCTAAACATTCAACATCTATGTATCAAGATGAATACTAACCAAGGAAGCTTATTGGATGCGTACCCCTTGGTCCTAACTTAGACTATAAATTATTTTGTGGCCCCTGTGGGGAGAATTTAGAGAGTTTTGTTAAGTTAGTTTTAGGTGTCTTTACCTTTCTTAGGGTGTGGATGTGTGTGAAGGAAAGGTGAAAAAGAACATAGTTTGAACGTGTGGATATGCAATGATCCTGTTCAAAATCCCCTATTTAAACTATGTTTCGTTGTTCCTTGCTTAAAAGAAAAACATGTACAGATATGGGCTACTTTCAATTTTTCTTAGTTAATCTATATGATCAACTATAGGGAGATGGTGATTTTTCAATAGAGAGTGTTCATATGTTTTCCTAGGATCACCCGAGGGTGCAAAAGCAGCAAAGATTACTTGCTCTTCTACCGACAATTTGATCCTGGTCCCGAAATCCTAGTGCAAAAATTGAACTAAACTAATGAATTTTACACTAGAAAAATGAAAGAGAAATAGATAAGCATGTGTGGACTTGGGTCACCTACTCATGCTAATTAATTAGGTGGTTTGGTACCTAAATTCACAAAACATAAATTATTTGGAAATGCAAGTTAAATTTCCTCCTACTTAAACTATGTGTTAACTTTGCGAAAATCAACTTGAAATCAAACCAACACCTAAACTACTAAAAGCAACAAAAAGTGAGTTTTAACAAGTTGCAGGGCACTTCAACCAGTGATGGTAGATGTATTATGGGATTCTAGTCACTTTTATAAACAAGGACTGATGTAAAGAGTGGAAAAAATCCCACTTCTGATTTCCGCATGCAAAAATATGAAACAGGCGTGAAGGCAGCGCAGGTCACCTATGAACACGCACACTGGGGCACGTATGTATGTAAGAAACCCACACAATTTTCTTGCACAATAATTTTTGGGAGCTCTTCATCTTCAACCTATCACTAGGGATGAACAAGGTAGTGAAGGAGAGAAGGGGGCTGTTCCAGCCCAACTACACAACAAAGACAAAGGTCTCTACAAAAAGGCACACCCACATAAACTTGGAAATAAAAGTTAGTCGAGTCGCCAATCCTGTGTTGGTGTGTTTTGTCCACGAATGTACCAAATCAAAATTGCTTAAGAGGGGATGTTTTTCCCTCTTAATTTATTGGTCACAGGAAAAAAATAGATGGAGTCTAGCAAGTTAATGGGACATGGTAAAACATAAACATACTAGATAGAGAAATAACATGCATATTCAAACATAAAACCTAAACTAAAACTAAAAAAAATGAAACAAAATCTCTAAATAGAGTCAAAAAACTCCAATAATCCAAACATAGATGCTTATGTCCCCTCTTATTGTGTTCTGGTACGAAATGAGGATGAAAATTTAATCCACATTCCAAGGGGCCCTTGGAACTATGGAGCTCCAACTCCCGATGTAAGGAAGTCTTTACTTCAGAGCTACCTTGGTGCAAAGTATCCCTCTCTCTACTTTGGTGGAATGGATTTTTTGGATGGCCAACAACTGAGTCCCCTATATCTCTACTCTGGATCACATAGTGCTGGTATTTCTTGGGGAAATCATGGCGAGCATAACAATGTCGTCTCATAATGTTCATCTCTTGGTGGCCTTTTATAGGAGAATTCAAATCCTCCTTCCCTCTCTTAGTACATTGTGGGTGGTGACCCAAGAAAGGAGGTTTATTCCATTGTGTGCTTCTTTGAGGTCCTAAGGAGGCTTGGGAAACTGTCCTTAGGTGGCCTCAAGTGTGGGATCAATGTCATGGAGTGTGCCTTGTGGTCCTGGAAAATGACTCCCGCACTCGTAGGACCGCACAACTTTTTGAGGAAAAGCCGCGCAAAGGTGAATTTAACTGGTTCCTTCTGTGCCCAATTCGATTTTTACTTTTAGACCTTAGAGATTTTTAAATAATTCAGATTCTCTAATGTCTCTCAGCCCTATAAATCATTCTTCTTGACATTAAATAATGTCATCTTTTCTTGTCCGATTTTCAAGTGATAACATATATGATGTGCATCATCTATGGATGTTGTCATGAATTGTTAAGATATTGATTAGTTGATGAATGTATTTACTGATATGTGTTAATACGACTATGTGGAGAGGTAATAGGGCTTTCTCATTGATTCTCTCATGAATATCAGAATTTAATGATCATATATGCATTCATGACCTGTAGCTTACATGTTTTCCATGTGTTCGAGGAAATGCCTAGTATGTTATGGTCAATATAGTTCGATTTTTTGAGTTGATATTGTATTTTTTTATTTTTTTCCATGTTAAATATGATTCTCGAAAGTCTTAGGAAATTTTATGGAGTGGTATAGAGACAGGCCTAAAATGGTGACACTAACCCCCGGACCGCATGCTCAAAACTAGAGAAATTAGGCTGCCACTACATGGATGAAGTGTTTTTCATGTGGTTGGAATCCTCCAACTGTGTTGAGGCCTTATTGTTGGTGATGTTGTGGGATCAGGGCATGGAAGAGGGGGTCTAGCTCATACCCTGGCCACCTAGGGAAGTTGTTCTGCGTTTGAGTGACCTATAGCCTTTGTGGGATGTAATGAATTATCGATTTATCATCATTATTCAACCCCACTTCCTTAATTGGATATAGGAGGTTTGGTTTTTTCATAGTAACTCTCGTCTCATGTTTAAACTGGTAGGCTAGTGAAACTAGGTAAATGTCAGAAGGATGGGTTACGGAGAGAAATCTTCTTGATTTATTTCCATGAAGGAGTAAATTTTAAGCTTTCCCTATGGAGCTATTTCCCTGATTTTATTTTTAATTTCTATAGATTTGGGTAGTTTGTGGGAAATGGTGATATTATAATCCTCTTCCTTTAGCCATATAATTTATGATTTTAATCGTTAATATTATTATTCTTGATTACAAATATTTTGAATTTGTTTTGTTAACTTCTCAATGTACCATCTACCCACCAGACTAATGTCCATTAGACCTTGGTATTTTTCTAGCTACCTAAAAAATTATAATTTTTGACAACTAGGAGGTTTATAGATAGTTTTTGCCCAAGATCTGAGAGCTCACTTAACTGATTTTAATTTTGACCCCCACACAAAGGATGGGGATCCTTTAATAAGGGAAAGCCAAGATTTATTTATAATGTACACAACCTCGTCTTCATGTATCCAACCATGATTATAGTGGAAAGGAATTATACCAAGGCTTTCTTGTGGATAAATTCTCAAGATAGTAGGTCGATGATCATATTCTTCTTGAGCTATGATATGGGAAATGCGTTGGAAACACTGAGAGGTAGGGTGATTATTGTTTCTCTTACAATTATTTAATTTCCTTTCAGAGCATTAATTAAAACATAAAAATAGTAGTAAATGAAAATCAATAGAAAGTAGACAACAAAATTTGTTGGTAGAAACCCTTCTAGGATAAAAACCATTGAAAGATTTTCTAATGAATTTGTGATGACATAAATATTTTAGCTCCAAATGAAAAGGAAACCCAAACTCCCTTGTACTCTAGAGAAATTTTTCTAGTTTTATCAAGAAGCTCCAACTCTTGAAAGGATGCTCATACACAATTTTTACCAACACCCACTAGAAGGACGCTCCAATACCTTGCAAGCTCCTACTTTCCCTTGCACCACCCTATCACGCTAAAGTGTTTTCAAGTTCCAACATGAAGGTGACTTCAACCACTCTCCTAGAATCATTCAACCACCCAAAAGATGATAATATGTTAGACTTAACTACTGTGGGATCTTGTACTAGGGACAATAATCCAATTACATCAACAAAAATAAAACAATAACATTGCAAAACCCTTACTATAAAACTTTGAAAATTTTCAACTCATGACAAGTGATTCTTCCTTCAAAAATACTATAGTAATAAATGCTATGAGAATAATGATGAAACAATTATGACCTTAATATTCATTATGATACCCTGCAAATTCTAGACAGGGTAGTGTTTGGAGGATCTCCTTACACTTACATACTAATTAGTGAACCAAACCTTTAAAACCCTGAATGATGAATAACATCACAAATAATGAAATCCCTTATTTTATAATATGCGATTATTTCTTTCAAATGGTCATGAAGTAATGATGACAACAAATTCCCTGTAGTAATTCCCTTCATAATGAAAATGCTAGAAGAGATGTGATTGTATTAATGCGAATCTTATACAATTTCATAGGAGGATTTATTTCAAATGATGAAACCATTGTTGCAGAATGACATTAAATCCTTTAATATTGGACTTTATAACCTTTCCTACCAAACCATAAACATTGTAAGAAATGTGACTATTGTAGCCATGATAATGATGTATTTTGACTGCAATATATGAGAAGCCTTAACTGTGAGACCCCTTCCTGTAAGTGCTAAAATTATAATGATGGGATTGTGTCATAAAATTGGGTGATGTCCCATAATTCAACACAACTCTAACTGCCTTATTTAGAGTAATAAATTGATTGTAACAAGAATGTTTGTGAAGGGGCTGTTCCCAACTACTTGTAACGATTGTGCATAAATACCATTTGTAACTTTTCAAATTGAATCCAACATATTCCCACGGAGAATGAGCAATGCTAAATTAATGGTCATTGTGGCTCCTATAGGTCGGCTTAATTTAATTTCACAAATATATGTATAGGATATCTGTCGGGATTTTTAAAACAGTCTTCATATTTCCTTTTCGTTGTATATATCACTTATTACTATTACACATAGGTATATGTAAGATAAATCTCAAGTATTCATATGCAAGCATTGTCTATGTATATATTCCCCTCATGTCTTTTATAATTTAGGCATAAGGAAGTTCAAATATCTTTCACTGCGTCCATATGTTATTCATCACATACCACTGTAGAATGATCGAAGAATTATAAAAAACAAATATTTTCTCTTTGTGAAATATGTCTCAATATACTCATTTTCATGTAAAATTCCCAAGCTTTGAACATGATTCACACTCTTTATAATTTTCTCTAGACACATGAATACTATGCCATTACTTGATTCATCACATTAGATCACCACTTTATATACATTAATTCGAGAGAGTTGAAGACGACATAAGATTTTGGGTAGCAATTAGTTTAAATGGATCAACACCTATGATGAATCAAACTTAATCCCATAGCCATACACAATAAACCAAGAAGGGACCTCGGAATCAAACTTAATCCCATAGCCATACACAATAAACCAAGAAGGGACCTCGGTGCCACAAAAATAATTTTATCTCCAATGTTCTTTGTAGTTTGTATATCGATCACACAAGGAAGTTTCACCTTTGTCTAATTGTTGTTAGTGTTATGATCTAAATCCATGAGCCTCAATTTTGGTTGCCACGTCGGTTTGATGAAATAAATTAGGCACAAAATAGAAAATGATCCTACACTAATGTTATGCCTAAAAACATTATCAAGGAAACCGTACCAAGAGATGTATTCAATACAAAGCGAAACTCATGACCATCTTCCAATTTTATTACAAAATTTTGAGCCTCTTTTAAGATAAATCGATCCTCCTCATGGCAAAAAAAACATTTCAGGGAACTTTCACGATTTTATTTTCATTAGGTACACATGCTTAGTGAGGGAAATATTCTACTTATATAGTTTTGAGAAGCCATAGACTAAGGACATCAGCCATAGACTAAGGACATCTGACTTCCATTAGGGTGGAAAACATTATTATCAATATTTGAAATCTTGAAAATGTTTTGGAGCCAAGCCCCCTAACACCTTTGATCAACATTAACATTTGGTTTTTAATTCAATATTTGATGCCTTAAATAAGACAAAATATGCAATATAACATTAATAAGAAGACCGTTTTGAATTTTTTGGATTTTGACGAAGTGCATGGGTAATTAAATTTGAAAAATCATACCTGCATAACAATGAGGACTCATGATACATTCTATATATCGTTAGAATATGTATGGCAAGGACCATATGATGATCATGGTCATGAGTCCAAAAGAGTGAATCTTCGACGTCATTTTTTGTCTTGAAGACAAATTTCCATTGGCTACTTTTTAGGCTGACATCAATCATAACTATAGTTCATCAATTTCCCCCTTTTGCATTGATGGCATCACACAAAATTTCCTGGCTATCACTTCTCCTAATCAATCCATGCCTCTAATATTCCTAACTTAATTTATCTCCCAATTTGACATCAATGGAAAATGGTGACTCCCCTTGAGAAATTATAATATTCCTATGTTTCCTCTATATTCCAAACTAAAAGTGATGAATGTGGGCTTGGTAAAATCTTGGGTTTCTTCCAAAGGTACTCAAACGACTCAGAAGGTAGAGGTTTGCTGAAGTTGTTAGAAATTTCTCCTTCATCCCAATGTATTCTACCTTTATTTTCTTTTTTGCAACCTGCTCACGGAAAAAATGGAATTTTATAGGAATGTGTGTTGCTTTTAATGCATGATTGGATTCTTGGAAATACTTATGGCACAAGTGTTATCATAAAATATTACAATGGGGTCATCAACATTAACCTATGGATCCTACAACATTTGTTTCATCCAAAGGTCCTGAGCGCAACATGATGTTTCTTCTATATATTCTACTTCTACCATAGATAAGGAAATTGAAGATTGATTTTTACTCAACCATGATACAAGACATCCATCCAAGTAAAAAGTTGCTCTCATGGTGCTCTTGCAATAATCAATAAAACCTTCCAAATATACATCAGTATAAGTTGTAATAATCATTTTATTCCCCTTAGGATACCACATACCAAAATGAGTTGTCCCTTTGAGATATCTAAATATTCTTTTTATAGCAAGGAAATGAGACTCTTTTGGTGTTTCTTGGAAACTTGGAACCTGTCCAACTTCCTGCATCACATCAAATTTCTTATTCAACCTATCATCATCACTACCAAAGATGATATTGTCGAGATATACCTCTATGAGTGTTAGGTTGTCCTATTGAAACTTGAAATATAGGATTTTGATATCAATTCCTTTTCTAAAACCAAAGGCCTTTTCATCATTAAGAAATAATGTAAAACCCTAAACATTAAAATAACTAATCCTAGGAGATGAAGCAACAGAATCTTGTGGGCCCCACTGAGTTAGCTGGAACGTCAAATTCCTGGGGTCTTAACATTGGAATGCGATATATGTTTGGAACACATGATACCTCATTATAAATATATATCTGAGAAAAAATAATTTAAATTAGAAATGACATGTATATTGGTTTCTTGTTTTCCCATTCCTTAAGAAAATGTTATTTGGGGTCTCAAAGTGGCTCCAAAACTTCAGGACCCCAAAAAATTCCAGAAACATAAAACTACGAAAATAGGAAATTGTGCTATAAATTAGGAAACTGGAAGGAAATAGTGTTGGGGTCCAATTGGAATAGGCAGGTGGCCACTAATATCCAACTCCATCAAATTTAGTCCAAGTGTTGAACCTGAATGATCGGATACCACTCTATAAATACCCCACCTTACCCTTATTTAAGTGCTCATTTGCTAACCCAACTTCCCTAGCACAATTAGAGAAATGGGGTATTTTTTTTTTTTGACTAAAGTTCGATTTTTTCTGAAACCCCAAAAAATATGTCACCATTGCAATGATTTGGATGACACATTTCTCTTGATATAAATTTTTTCTCAAATTGGGCCGTTGGAACCCAAATTGTCCTCCCTCAAAGATTTATTACTTCTACTCTGTCATTTTTTCTTTTCTACCATGTGTTATCAACATGGACCCCACATGATTCCATTGTGGCACATGATCACTCTACAAGGCCATGTCCCGTAGCCATAAGTGAACTTCGGTGCCATACCCACTATATATATATATATATATATATATATATATATATATATATATATATATATATATATATATATATATATATATAAAATGAAATTTATTTATATGGCCTCCACCATCTGACATCCATGTGGTCTCCCCTATTTATTCAATTGATACTCCAACATGATTCCTTAAATTTGATGGTCTGCGAGACCTGCACCCTCCTGCACATAAAACACAGGGGGAGAACCCCCCATCCCTTGCCAAGTTATTCACTGTTGATCTCGTGGAGGACATTCAAGAACCATGATTGTGCTAGCACCACCACTCCTCCCTTCTGACATCATGGATAGGGATCCCCATGGAAATATGGGCCATTGATTTCTTCAGTGCATATTTGTCTTCAAACTAGACACATCTATGCCCATGGTGATACACATGGCCATAATCCTCTCGGAGATAATAGCTTGGGAAAAGCACCTCGGTAGAAACTCCTGTACACCAAGTCATGAAACTATCGAGATGTGAAGTTTTGCAGTCCACATCACCTTGGACATAAACTATCTCAAAATAAAATCTTCCCCAGATGAAACTACACATGACAAGGGGTATTTCTTAGTGATAATCCACTTTTAATGAAAACAAAATCTAAGGAAAAAATCCTCCTTAGCAAAACCAATCTAGGAAAGAACTCATTCACAATGAGAACACCATTCTCGATGATAACCCATATGAGAGATAAATATGAGATACCATGCAATAAAACAATGAGAGAGATATTTACAACAAGTAAGAGGGATAAAACTGAGTTTGTCACCCGTTTTCTGCTCCGAGGCAGAAATATCAAGGGAAACTATCTTGGCATGTTGGTTTGTGGCCATATATATATAAAATTTGAGTTCTGAGATAGAGTAAAATTTTCATATACAAGGTCATGATGAGATTTACCAAAATGGAGCTTTTTAGGAAGAAGGAACTATGATTTAAGAATCAACTTCTGTGTTAGCTAAATCTCTGTTAAGGTGGATTCAGCCACCTATAATGTAAATGGGAATCATCCTTGTTCCCACAGTTGTGTTTATAGTTCGTTGAGGCCATAGTGGTTATGAATGAAGCTTGGTTCATGAATGCCACACATGGAGTTCACTTGGGGAGCAATACCATACCATGTGTGTTTATATTGGGCGATATATATTGACGAAAAAGTGACATAATATATTAAGCATATAATAAGGGGAAAAGGGATTTTATATTGGTAGGTATAAAAAATGGAGCTCAAAGTTAATGAAGAAATATAAAGAGGTATTAAGAATGTAAATGAAAAAGCGAATACCTAGAATATCTAGGGAAAGTAGGGTTTTTTAAAATTGGGAAGGTATATTGGGTTCGTATTGGTAGGGGGTTAAATAATATAATTTTTGGGTGTATTTTCCAATATGTACTCAAATTAAAGGTATTTCTTAGTATGCCACAAATGCACATTCTATGTAAGAGGTTAATTGAGAGAAGCTGTGTGGAATTCCATATGTGTGTCTAATTTCTTGAACCCAATGTTTTTCAGAGGGATTTTACCCTTTCCCCTAATATATATGGTATAGCTAGATTTTGTGGTGATTCCATCACACAATATTGAACTTGGTCGTTTTATAAGGAAATTATCCCAATTTAAATTATTACCACCATGAGTTGAAGGAAGCGCCTTTCTTCCATATATTGGCACATTCGAGTTTAGAAGGTGTAATATTATCATAGTTTTCTCTCACACAAACATAAAAATTACTAAACAAGTTCACACAACACTCACATAGATGTATTCCTATATGTCATTCTTGCATGGAAACATAATTAAAAAACCATAGTAACCATCACAATTCATCAAGAATTAAATACCTCCATGCTCATGAGAATCAACTATTCTCCATGAAATATCACTAAGTTAAAAATTTGTACTGTACTTCTTGTATGAAAAAAATCATTGTAAAACCAAAGTAATAAGGAACCAATTAATATAGGTTATTTCCTTTCAATTGAAAGCAAACCATGAACTATTCATGTAATGAATACAACATTAACTCAATAATGCAACATGAACTCAATAAAAAGCAATACATTTAAAAGCACTTGTCTTGATTTAACACTTAAGATAGGAAATTAAGTAAGGGACAATAACTCTCCAGCCAACCATAGACAACTGCAACTAGTCCTTACTTGCAACTACCACCGTTGATCCAAATTCCAAAGACTGAGGTTGTTTTCTAAAGGGATGAAACCCCAACTACTAATTGAAATAGTGACTCTTGAGTTTTCTCCCCACCTCCACCCACCAAAAAAATAGAAGTCAAAAAATTCCACAGGTAGTCGATAGGCCTACTTCACCTATCCTCCACCCTTCAGGAATTCAACAACTAATACACTCCAGGAATCTAGAGGCTTCACCTCCACCCAGAAACATGCAACACAGTGGTTCAACCCATCAAAGGGATTCTATAACCTATTATCAAAGCTAGCAAAACAAGAAAAGGAGAATCCAAAACTTCATGGCTAGGATTCCAAAGAAAAAATATATACCTCAAGCTGTCTAGGGACTCTATAGAATACCATCTCCACCCTCTATCCCCCTAAGGAGTCCTAAGATTTACCATCACCTAGAGGAAATTCCTTTTGTAATCCTATTTATGAAACGAAATATGTATGGGTGTCTCAAAGCATTCTACAAGTCTAGAATATCTCCATGTTGTTACAAACATTTACAAGGATATCTCTCAAATGGGAAGTGTGTATATTGTTACTAATGCCCCCATTCCTCGTTATCCCTTATAATTATTGTTATTTTCTCTGTGTATTATGTCAGCTTGTTTCTCATTCTTTCTCATTTTTCCTCCTCAAGACAACCTCTCCGGTAGCCATTGACCTCCTCATTCTTTCCCATTTTCCTATGTAGCCTTCCTCTCATTAATTTTGTTATTTTTATTCTGTGTTGATTCTTATAGACGCCATTTTCTTCATCCCTTTACTTAAAGCACACTCTTCCATTAAAACAAACCAACCCACCTTTAATGGTTGTCCAAACATATTTTTCTTGTCACCAGTAAACTGAAAAAACTAACTAGTAATCCCCCTTAGTCCCTGGAATTTGTGTCCATTACTCAACCCATTTTTAATTTGGAAAATTCCTCAAAATGTTTACATGAAATTCATAAGAAAAACATAACGAGGGTTTTCACAATGACGCTCATTGGTTTGATGTATGTCGTCAAAATTTTTACATTATCGTTGAAACTGCGACGTGTCATCATCAGATTTTCCCCTATGGTTCTTGTACATATCTTTCAAAATTTTGACTCCACATCATTGACATGTCTCGTTGAGTTTTTGCACCCTCTTACGGGTTGTTATTCGAAAACACTGATCATTTATATAATGAATATCTAACGTTCTATTATCGAGTTTCATGTCAAATACCTGGCATCGATTCCATGACATTGCATTGTAGATAATGATGGATATCCACGTCAATTTTTTCACATCACATTATGTATACAAGATATATGGCATCATAAATATGATTGATTATTCGTCCCCTATGTATTAGTTATCCAACTATGGTGGTGTCACAAATATGACCAATGATTCGTCCCCTCTCCATGGGTTAGCAAACAAGGGACATTTGGAAAACAAGGTCCATCGAAATGACAACACATCTCGGTCTAATAACCAAATAAATTTTGTCAAATTTTAGTGCACTAGGCAATAGTAAATTTTAGTTCACATATATTTTAGTTTTTCACATTCCTTTGTTTAGTACAGACTTTAGTTTCGTGTATAGTTTAGGTAGACTAATAATTGTAGTCTTTATAGGTCTAAAATTGGTGGAAGCATGTGTCGAGGGCTTAATAAAAACTATGGAAAAAAGGTAGAGAAGTAGATTATATCTTCACCTTTTAATTTCCATCAGGTTAAAAGTATATATAAAAAAAAAAAACAATAATGGTATGATATTAAATGTATATGCATGTTTATTCAAATGCAAAATGGCTCTAACTTATAAATATCACGTAATATTATTAATTTTTTTCCATTATTGCATAATTTTACCATTTTGAAAGACTATAAATAATTATCTACGAATTGTTAACTTTTTCAAGATGAATTTATATTTTATTACTCATACCCAAGTTTATTAACTTTGGGATATATATTTCTCTTACATTCATCGAATTAGCTTTGTTTCTCTCTAGGTAATACAAAAAATAATTTTACTACTAGAGAAATCATTCACATAAATATAAATATATAGGCATATTTCCCAAGATGATTATAAAATTAATGTTTTCTTTTCGGGCTACCTTGTAGAGAGTGTTGTAACTTACCTTTTTATCTCCTTTTGTAACATACCTCCATTCATACCAAAAAAAATAATAATATTGCAACCTTACTATAATTACACTTCTATCTACTCGCTCTATTTTTGCATACCACTTGTATGTACTTATTACTCAGGATGGTATTATCATGTTTTCATGATTTATGCCCATTTATGTCACCATTCGTATCTATAATGGTTCTTGTAATGTTTTGGTTCCATTTTGAATACTCAAGGTTATTGCAGGGCTTCATAAATCCTCTGTCTAGAATGGTTGTCTTATGCCATTTTATTTAATTAATGGTGTTATATGTGTCATATTTCTAATATATATTGATATAATTTGTTCAAAATTGTGTTCAAATTAGTTTCCTCGTACCTCATTTCTAGTTATAGAAGTCATATCACATCTAGACACATGTATTGGACTCATACACATATCGAATGGTGCTCTAATACAGTTTTGTTAGTTATTATAAGAAAAAGGAACATATATATTAATCGGGTCCACACCTCAGTATTTTGATTTTAGGAATGTGTCTTAACAGTTCTAGCTGTGATCCTTTTTATAACCCTTGAATATAGTCTTGGCATACAATTTATTTCACCTATTCATTATAACCGTAGGCTTATGCCTATAGGCAATATTTTTTGTTACAATGTTAACCAATGTGAGATATACATTTTAAGTTGTCCTACTGTAATTTATTCATGCTTGGAATTATGTTGATGTTCCATGTTTACCCTTGTTTTCACATTCCTCATCAGAGGGTACGCCGGATGGATGAACACGATTTAGGGTTTTGATCTAACGGTAGCCATTGCATTATGGTTTTATCCAAAACCCTTCCCATTCCTCCCCATCACTCATTTTTCTCTATGACCTTGGCCATTTCCTATTTTACATTATTTTAATATGCCTTCAATACTCAGTCAATATCTGTCAAATTATTTATTAAGGAATCTATGTAGAGATGTGAGTCTCACTTACAACACAAAGGTAAATATTCATCCTTATGTAGTTATAGAAGCATTTACAGTGATAATTTTGAATTAGAATTTTATATGTGGCCTTGCTTGAGGCTTATTATCTTTTTCTTTTTACTAAATCTCATGACTTTGTCAAAGGTGAGAACAAAATGTTCGTGCATTTGGCATTCTCTTCACTTTTGGCTCCATGAGTTTTTGGCTTGGTAAAAATTTTAATTTATAGCTAAGACTTAGCACATTATGGAGTCTCTAGTATTATTTCATGGTGGTTTATTTTTCCTCCTTAAAACATTAACTTATTTTCATGCAGGGTTGAAGGGCATAATTGGGGTTCTGTCTCTACATTTGGCACTAAGTACAATGACCAAGTAATATACTCCCTTTTATTTTTCTATGGAATGTCATCATGTATCATAGTGGTAAATTATGGTTTTTGTTTTCAAATCTTTTTCCATGAGAATCTAGTTGATTCCATACCTCTTCCATGGCCTTATGTTTTTATATACTTTGAAATATGATATAATTGTTGTAATATGACTATTTACTATTGGATTTCGAGTTTCAAACCCTGAATTAAGATTTTGGTTTTTATCTGTTACTTCCTTTTATTGATTCTTTAAGTTTATATGTATATAATTTGATTAATGTAACTATATACCCTTCAAGTTGAACCCAACTATTATTATAGGTCTCTCTAGTAAAAATTTATCTGATTTCCATCAATTATTTATAGCTAAGGCATGCTTGTAATAAACCCAAAATTTTGCATGTAGTTTGCTGGCATGTGAACAACAAGCCAAGGCCAACCTTAAGAAAAAGGGCATAAGATGAGCTAAGTGATTAGTAAGTCCTCCAAGAGAAGGTATGTGTAGCCTGAGTGGCAGTTTCTCTAGGTGTCAAACTCACAACGACTACACAATCCATAAAGTAGTCGTGTAGCTCACAGTGGTTGCACAATCCATCAAGTAGTCGTGCAGCCCACAACAGTCACGCAACCTACAGTGATCGCATAGGCCGCTCGCTCAAATAACTCTAGAACAGGAGTAAAGCATCAGAAGTGACCCGCCAGAGGGATTGATGCCAGTTACCTTGCGGGCCAATCGGGGGAGCTTTGGGGGTAAATAACAGGGATTCATCTCTGGGTTTCTGACCCCATGAAAGGATGTGGGGATCACTCGTCCAATAGTAGAACACAGAATGATGCAAAGGTATTTTAGGTAAGCTAAGTTACTTGGTATGAAGCCGGTATCTTGTGTCAAATACGTGGCCCTCACCCACTCGGCTACCATTATCCAATCCTCTTGTGCCAGGTGTATTCCCATTGATTTCCTCCTAACGTTAGCCCTCCAATTGTCACAATTATTTTTTACCCTAAAAATCGACCATATACCCATCCAATTTTCATGACCGACCATTATTTTTCACCATTCACAGTTAGTTTTTACCAAGCTGAGCGCCCAAGGAAAAATCCGTAGTGGTGCAGTTCCCCCCTTCATGTCACTCTCATCATCACCTCAAGTATTTGGTCAAGCCCCTCTCTGTTTCCCTTTATTGTTTATCAAATTAATTATAGAGAAAATAAAGAAAACCACTCCCAAAACCCAGGAGGCCTGAGAAGCCATAGTCATCGTTGGTCCTGAGCTACTAATGGACTCTCAAGCCCAGTTTTGTTATACCAATTACCCTTTCAATCTGGCTAATATGAGGTCTAAGCTTCTCGGTTATAAATAGAGGGATGATGAATTGTTTAGGGTCATAGTTTCAGGGCTTTACTATCAAATACCCCCCAACCTTCTACCCTTTCCCTGAGTTCATAGCTTGGCTTGCCAATGCTTACATTGAGAAAAAGGATATTTCTCTCTCTGCATAGGGGAATAAAATCTTCGAAATCACTCCTCATTTGATAAGAAAATCCCTATGTTATCCCTCTTCTCCTTAGTTCATTGAATTCACTGAGGTCACCCTCTCATGACATTTATCAAATATTATTATTGAAAAGCAAAGGGGTTTCCTTGAGCTAATTACAGTTTCACGTATGTCCACTATCCCACCCATAGAAACTATCCCTATGTCTCTCTTCCGTGAAACCATCTGACTCATCATGGCAGTAATTTCATGGATGTTGGGTTTAGAAGATTCAGGTAGGGTAACAAAAGCATGTCTAAGGTTTTTATATGTTATTATGCAACCAGAGATTCTACTGGACATTCCCACCTTCCTAGCCCCTACTATTTAAGCTCAATTCCAAGACCTATCAACTTCAAATTTCTTTAGGTACTACTCTTTGGTGTTCTATTCCTGTTCATGCACACAGACAAGTTTGAGGGCATAGGCCTAGACAAGTTCTCCATGTAATATGACAAGCCAAAGTCCGCTTTCAAATGGACCCTCTCTGTCTGTCAACACCCTAAAGGAAGGGGGTATATGAAACTCATCACAAATTTCATATCCAGGGCCTATGAAATTATATAGGGCAACCCTCCACCCAGGAGTTTCCCTGAACAAATGGATTTTCTCCAGTTGAGCAAGACAGATTTTGTTGGGGATTGGTATTTGTTTGAAAATCACACTAAGATCAGGGTTTATGGTTCTTAAGTGCCTCCTTTTCGTCTGCCAGCTTTCATGTCCATGAGAATATTTTCCCTTGAGTTCATTTGACAACTCTTGAGTGCAGAACAAAATCATTTTATGCCAATGAAAAGGGTTATATTCTGAAGCTCACGACCGTGGTAGGGCATTTTAATATCAACTAAAGAAATGCACTCCCTCTCGCTGAGGGATTGTTGCAGAAGATGCATTTCATGAAAGGGGATGTATGGCACTATGATCCTAAGGGATATATCACACACAAAAGGAAGAAGATTAAATATTCACATATGAACATGAACCTAGACCTCTAATAGAATGGAAAGCTAACTATGATCTTAGCCTTTGGATACATAGATGGAGACCGAATCCCCAGCTGCTGAAGGGGGAGGAGATAATGTGCAGGATGAGGTGGAGGTCCAGAATCAGGAGAGTTACCAAATGGAATAAGATTTTCTGGGTGAAGAAGGGGAAGTTCACCTCCACAAAAAGTGAAGAACAGAGGGGCCCAAAGCACAAGACACTCAACAGCCCGAAGAGGAAGCCCTAGAGTACATTGGGAAAGGAAAAGACAAGGTAGGGTTCTAATGGTATTTTGACACTACATCCTCATAAGTACCTTCGAGATACTCATATGTTGTCACCTTGGGGCAAGGCCCCTCAGAGAAGTATATAGGATCAGGAGTGGATTGGATAAAGGGAGAAAATATGAAGGAAAATATCCTGTCAGTAAGGAAAAAGCTAAAGAATGATCCACTTATAGTCACCGTACAACATTCGACTTCTCATCCCTTGCCTCCAGTTTCCATGTATAAGGCCTTGGAAATGATACAGGAGCTTTCTTCCATCCCATTGGCTAACAATCTAAACCTACAAAAGGCTATTGGAGATATGTTTCATACCAAGGTTTTTAAATAAACCCTCGCATTGGAAAAGGATGAGAGAAAGTTAAGCAAGATGTCAAACACCTTGAATAGAGAACGACTAAATGAAAAAAATATTTCTAGTTAGTTGGCATATTACAAGAAGAAGATAAGGGGTGAGGGCACTGGTCCTAACACGGGAATGTTGATACTGTTGTAGAAGACAAAATTATAGGTGTAAGATATGCGACACAAGTTAAATATTCCCCACTCAGAGCACATCCAGACGACGGAGTTGGCTCAAGTTGAGAAGTAGAAGGAGGCTCTGACAGAAATGCTTCTACAAAAGGACAAGGAGATAAAAATGCTAAAGTGAAGAATGATTGAGCTCCAACACGTGTAAGATAGTCATGTATCCATATTTCAAGTTCTAGATGATCTCTAGAATTCCTCAAAACACATAGCCAAGGGCTTGACAGTGTTGAAGGCCTCTGAGGATGAGACACGAACTGTGTAGGGGTTGTTAGATGAAGAAAAATTTTCCCTCATAGAAAAGAAAAATAATATCTTGTCTTACCAAAAAATAAATGGATTCCAATCACAGAGAGTCTCATGAGCTAAACAGATCAGTCAAATATTTAAAAGAGCATCTCAAAGGTAATATGTTGCTGGTGTAAGCTAGACAAATAGTCTGAAGTGAGATAGTGAAAGAGGTAAAAGGTCACTGGGAGCTCATCACCTTGGCAATTGATAAGAAGAATTCCATCTATGATTTCAAAGTGAAGCTTGATGTAGTTCGTCGAGAGGGAAATGACAGCATCATGATCATGCATGGATACATTCAATTCATCAACGCACTTCCCACTAAAGAGTTGGGCATGCGCGGAGTGGTCGACCGTTACAAGACAGTAATGGAAATTATGAATATGGTACATAAGGAGGAGGCACTGGTAAAAGCAGCTGGATCATTACAGATAGTGTAAAACGGAGTGGAAGCTTTTTATTATGAAAGGAATAGGGTGTTGGAAGTAGGGTTTCTATCTTGCTAGGACACCCTGGGGGTACTTCTCCCTTCTATCACATTTGAGCAAAGGATAACCGAGATTAAAGTCAGGGCCGACTCAACTTTTGAAAATACCTCCCATCTTAAGGCTAAAACCTTGGTGGACTCACTACGCAAATAATTTATACTACTCGCCAATGTTAAGCAATTTTTCTCTACCCACCTCGATTACTTCGAGCTAACTCAGCAGCATGCATTGTTCAAGCTCTTTAACTCCGTGGCCTTACCTGCAGATGTTGAATGGCAGAGATGTTATGAACATGGACACCCTCTAGCCGCATCCACATCACATCCAATGGTGCTTGCATCATCTCACCACTCTGGTTCTTCCTCCACTACCACACAGACACGCACCTCAGGACCTTCTACCACCCCTCGACACAATTGTTGAAGGTTTTACAATTCGGCCCATGTGGCCACAATTAAATTGTTTTAATTTACTTTTATATTATGATTTTTTATTTGGTCAAATCATCATTCCACTTTTGTTACTACTATTTTCTATTAAGAATACCATTTCTCATAGCACGCTACAATTGGACCATATCATTTTGATTTTGATGTATGTACTGTGAATCAAGAAAGAATATCTACATAGGAAAATATCTGGCCATAAGCCTATAAAGGGAAAACTCAACAAGTATACAAGGGTTATGGATTTTTGTGGAAACTTTGGGTCCATAATACGTAGCTTTGTATGTAATATAATTTTTAGCTCTAAATGCAGATCAGTGAGTTGTTTATGAAAGTTAATATAAGAACAAATTTGTCTACAGATGGATTCCAATTGAGATAATGAGTAGTATGTATGTGTTTTTCTCTCGTTTGTTTAAGCTTCTTTCTACTTTTTTATTTATTCTTCAAAAGTATCATATGAAAAATGTTGGTGATAGATTACTTAATAAATGAATTTTTATACTTCCTCGTTGAGGAAAGAAGGACAGACTCTTATTGCAGAATAAGCCCATATTTCTTGGGGTTCCTCTTCCTAATTCCTATGAATTACCATCAACTTATACTTCCAGTTCTGTTGATTGGCCTTTTACTTGGCCTGATCGAGGCATCCAAGATTTTTACATCCTCTGATCCATTTCGAGTGATGCCTAGTGTGCATGAAGCTTAGTACCAGTGTTTTATACATCTATATTGAACCACTGTTCCATTTTCCCTAAATGAAGATACACTCAGAGTTAAGCTCCAGCTAAACATTTTAAATCCTCTAATTCTTAAGATGTCCTAAGCATTGGTCTTTAGTAACTCAAGGATATCTATAGGAGCAACAACATCTTTTTGGTGTCATTATCGGGGAACGAATTAGAAAAAATATTTTCCCTAGGATACAACATAAGTCTCACCCTTCAATCAGGTGAGCATGAAGGGTTGAGAGTTGCATATCCCTCACCTTGGAGACTCCACTACAATCAAGTTGAAATCAGCAGTAACCTTGGCTTTCACAAGGCCACATACTTGATCAGATACCTCTCAATTGAATACTCCCTTTGTGTCTGATCCTGAGAAAATCATATTCAAAAGAGTGTAGAAGGAAAAAAAACTTGTCCATGCTGAACTACCTTCTTTATCTCTTGAAACTTCACCCTTTGCATCTCAACAAGCTAATATCTAGGGTCAAATTTCCACGGCCCGAGTGCTCAAATGTCCTCTAGAAGTCTCATTTTTTAAAATCCTTTAGTAAAGGATGAAGCACATTTAGCTAATATTTCTTTCCTTGCTACTCATCCCACTCTCGAGGCCGAGGAAGTAAAATACGTTTCAACACACCAAATTAGCTTACAAATCAATCTCAATTCATTCACTCATCATATACTTGTTATATCACACCCCTTTCAACATTAGGCCCATAACCATAACTTTCCACCACCTCCTCAGATGGTTGTACCTGGTTTTCTCCTCAACAAGTATGCCCCATTGACCCTACCCCAGATTCTAAATGACATGCATTAAGGCTACCTTCAGCTTCCACCCCATTTGACAGGAAAAGATAGCACTCTTTCATAAAGGCATATTGAAAATTTGTGTCTTCGCAGAGAACATGAATGTGGAGCACCTCGATGTAGTATTCAGACTTGATGCACAATATTTGGATGGTGAGGCTCAAAATGGTTCAAATCATTAGAAAATAACACGGTACAGACCTGGGAGGAGATGGATAATCTATTCACGTTGAAATGGGGGGAAAATAGGGACGATGGTTATGTTCTCACTAAGTTCAATGCACTAAAAACAAGACAGAATGAGGATGCAACAAATTTTATCAAGAGGTTCAATAAAATATATAATAATTTCCCTGCAGAGATAAAACCCCCCAAGTGGTTGTTAAGGTAGTTTTTGTAGGATCCTTTGAACCAAACTTTGGGTTCACCTTAAGAGAAAGGAATTCTGTATCTCTAGATTAGATCCATATCGATGCATTGGAAGTAGAAGAAAAATTTTCCTATACTAGAAAATCCAGGGGGAAAGAAGATCAAGAAATGAGAAGGAAAAACAAAGACGAACCTACCACCTCAAATCAGGGAAGAGAATCGCAAGACTACATGATAGAGGAAATGAACAAAGTGATAAAAAATATTTCAAATAAATTTTTAAAGCTTGAGCTCTAGGCCAAGAATTCCTTACCTCGGTCAAATCAGACAATTCATAATCGAGGATTCAATCCTTACTATCAGAAGCCCTTGTTGCAATTACTACAATGCGACAGGAAGGACCAACACGATCATATCCAACCTCCTTTGTATCTAGAAGTTGAAGAGGAGGGGAAGCCCAAGGAAATCATAGACAATCAAGAAAAAAATTTCCTCACCTATTCTGATGATGAAGTAGGTGAAATCAACTTACAAGGAGGGGTAGAGGAGTAGGAGATTCCCCTCAAAGATAAATATATTGAAATTTATTGCAGACAGTTTGTAGATTTTATGCAGGCTCAACTCCACAAGGAATATGATCTCACGTCTTCTCTTAAGCGAACTTGGATACAAGAATAGAACAAAGAGTCAGTATCAAATTCCCAAGTTCCTCCTATTTCTTAAGCTAAAGGCAAGAAACCGCTAGAAAAATCAATCCCTCAAAAGGTCGCTACATCTACCTCCATAAGCTAGGAGCCTAGCCCTTCTAAGATTGACAAGTCTCCTTCTCCACCTCTAAATCAGTCTGAGCCCCCTATCGAGCATGAATATAAATTCTTATAGAAAAGGGGCCTTCTATTTTTAATTGCCAAAAAGAATTGGAAAAGGTCAAAATCCCAATTCCTCTAAGTGAATTATTGGAGAATCCGTTATGCAAAGCCCACGTATCTAAATTCATGCAACCCCTTGGCATCATTGCCTTGCTAGATAGTCTCAAACTCTAATAATAAATACCCATGGTCATTTTTGGACCCCATGTAGAAGAGAAGGATTCATCCACACCGCCATTTTATGTGACTCTGGTAGTACATGACCTATAATTACACAATTGCATATTAGATTAAGGGGAATTACATAACCTTTTATCTTTTTTTTTCATGGAGCAACTCAGGTTGTAGATTACGAGGTCATATAAGGATTTATACTCATTCTAATATAAAATAGTGAAGTGCATGGGAATGATAAAGGACTTTGTAATGAACTTAGCACAGATACCTGCCAGGAGTATTGGGATGGATGTTGTCATAGCATAAATTCCAGCTCAATTCCGTATGTTGTTGTCCAGGTCTTGGGGATCAGAAATTGGAGGATCAATCAAGCTTGACCTAACTTATCCCACATTCCCTGTGTTTGGTGGAGAATAGATGAGGTTGTATCGTGAGTCTAGGTTTGTGAAGATGATCACCAAAGTCAATGGCTCTACCAACTCCCTAGTATACGGTAAAGAAGGCAAGTTTTCGTATCTAATGTTGGAGGAGGAGGAGATGCTCCTCTGGCAAATGAAGGTTTGCCCCACAAAACAGATCGAATTTAGAAGGGGAGTAGTGGATGATATCTGGATATTGGAGTTTGATGGTGCCTTCTCAAGGGAGGGAAATGGGTCAGGCATCTTCATGATATATCCTGAAGGATGATTGATTCCCCTTTCTTTTAAATTGGAATTCGAAGCCACGAATAATGTGGTAGAATATGAAGTGCTACCATTAGGACTGCAGGCAGCGAGGAATATGAACATACAGATCCTCAAGGTGTTTGGAGACTTGGAATTTGTGGTAAGGCAGGTAAGAGGTAATTGTAAAACAAAACACCCCCAACTCAGAGCATACAGGAAAGAAGTGTGGGATATGCTTGAGAATTTATTCTCAACCTTCAATATTCAGTTTATTCCTCAAGAGAGAAAAAAGTGGCAGATTCACTAGCAGCGGCAGCTATTAATTTTCACCCACTTCAAAACACATTAATTAGATATGAAGTGGATGTGCGGTATTTCCCTTATATTCCAGATAATGTTAAACACTGGCAGGTGTTTTAAGATGAGGGACACATCAGGCATTTCATGGAGATGGTGCGATAATTCTCCAGTTCAGTCATTGATCTCGAAGAGGATGTTGATGCTGAAGAACCAAAGACAAGGTAGGAGGAGACTCTTGTCGGAAACCGAATTCTCCATTGAAGGGAAATGTTATTCCTAGAGGCCAGGTCCCATTGGAGAAAAATTTCGACAAGAATGACATCCCGGTAAACCTGAGTAAGCTAGTGTTTGATGAGCTAGTCAGGGATTTAAATATTGGAACAGAAGAGGACCCGAAGTTGGTGAATTTGTTCAAAGTGGTTTTCGAGGAATATCAAAGGCAATACCTACCTACTGTTGTTCAGTTCATACAAGGACGTCTTCGCCTGGTCATACAAAGACTTTGAAGAACTTTGATGTATATATCATCCAGCACAAGATCCCTCTTAAAGAGGATGCTAAGCCTCATAAATAGAAGCTAAGGAATATTTACCCACTCCCATTCCCAACCATTGAAAAATAGGTTAAGAATTTGTTGCATGCTAAAATCATAGTGCCTCTAAAATATTTGGAGTGGGTAGTGAATCTGGTACCCGTAAGGAAGAAGAATGGTAATATCAGGCTCTATGTAGATTTTTGAAATCTGAATCGAGATTCACTTAAATATAACTACCCCCTCACAAAAATGGATCACATCCTCCATAAGGTGGTGGGATCCTCTTGCATGCCTAGGATGGAAGGGATTTTAGGATATAATCAAGTGGTGGTGCTCCCAGAAGATTAGAAGAAGAGAAAGTTCACCATGCCCTGGGGAACCTTTACGTATGCCCGAATGCCTTTTGACCTCATAAATGTTGGCATTACCTTTCACCGCGTAATGGGTATTTATTTTGTAGGGGACCAAGACAAGCTCATGGTGATTTACTTGGAAGACATCACTGTCTTCTCCGAGGTTGATGCTAAACATATTGAACACCTGAGGCACACCTTTGAGAAATTTCACAGGTATGACTTATCCCTGAACCCTCAGAAATCTCTGTTTGCCCTAGTAGAAGGGAAATTATTGGGACATATAGTGACCAGAGAAGGGGTAAAGATTGACCCGAAATGGGTGGACGTTGTAAATGACATTTCTTTACCAAGAAATAAGAAATAAGTGCAGGTATTTTTAGGTAGAATAAACTTCTTAAGGAGGCTCATACCTAATTATGCTGAGATTGTGAGGAACATCACAGAAATGTTGAAGAAAAATAATGAAGTGAAATGGACTCCTCAATCGAGGGATTCTTTTGACAGGATCAAGCAGGCCTTCACTGAAGCCCTAGTCTTGGCTGGCCCAGATTATAAGAAGTCGTTCTTGTTTTTTTCTTTTGCATTGCCTCACACAATCTTCATAGTATTGTTGCAAAAGAATGATGAGGGACATGTACAACATATTGCACTTTTCAGTCAAGTCCTCAGGGATGCAAAATTAAAATACAACATACTAGAGAAATAGGCATACACTCAGGTTAAGGCTTTAAAGTAATTTCGTGTATATGTTTTGCAGTCCACCATAACGGCCTACGTACCCACCACCGCGGTAAAATACATTCTCGTCTAGGGTTGACAACGAAGAAAAAATAGGCAAGTGGATTGCAAATATCTAGGAATATAAAATTGTGATAGAACCTACTAAGCTTATCAAAGGCCAGGGGTTGGCTAGGGTTTTGTCAGAATCCAACTATTAAGCTTTGGGAATAAAATTATCAATGACATGAGGCAAGGTGACTGATGATACAGGTGCGCAACCAAGAATAGAATATTCCATACAAAAAAAACATGTCAAGTACCTTCTCTCCCCATGGTATAAAGATATAGTGGAATAAATTTTAACTCTGAGGTGCCCTCCTAATTTTGAAAATACAAAGTACCGTACATTATGGTTGAGGTCTCAAAGTTTTGTAGTAGCAAATGAGCATTTGTACTCGAGAGACCCATTGGGAATGTTACTGTTGTGTTTGACTGAGCAAGAGGTGGAAGAAGTGATGAGGGAGTTTCATGATGGAATATGTTGCAGACACTACAACTGGCGTGTGATAGCCCATAATATCCTCAAAGGGTTCTACTCGCCTCAGTTATTCGGAGATATTCGAGCATGCCTCAAAGCTTGTGGGAAGTGCCATAATTTTTCCAAGAGACATAAATTTGCACCCCTTCCATTGATCCCGGTACATGTTGAAGAGCCATTCAAACAGTGGGGAATTAACTTCATAGGCAAAGTCCATCCAACCTCAAATAACCAATGCCGATGGATCCTCACCGCCACAAATTACTTCACCAAATGGGCCGAGGCGATGCCTGCATGAAACACTATTGCTAAAATAGTAATCAAATTTTTGCAAGAGAATATAGAAGAAAGGTTTGGATGCCCGAAAATGATAATCATGAATAATGTGAAAGGCTTCAAGGCTGCCAAGTTCATCAAATTCTTCCAAAAATATAACATCTTTCTTGGAAACTGCACAACGTACTACCCTCGGGGTAATGGATTGGCCGAATCGTCAAATAAAAAATTGGTGAGGATCCTGAAGAAGACAATCAATGAAATCCAAAATAATTTGGGTTCTCAACAGAATTGCACACTTTGGCCCAACGGGATCACAACCAAGAGATCCACTAGGAAATCTCCCTACAAATTGGTGTATAACAGGGCAGCTCTCTTTCCATCTTAACTCGTGCTACCGGTAGCCCGGTTCTTGAAAAATAGTGAAGAAGCACCCTATTTCCTCATGAGAAGGATAAATCAATTGGTTGAACTAAGTGAGGATAGAGAGAAATTCAACCTTAGGTTAGCTAGCTACTAGGAAAAGATGAATGGTTTGTTCCATTGAAAGGCGAAAGGTCGAGAATTTCAAGCAGGGGATCTAGTATCGAGATGGGATGTCAAAAGGTCAGACAAGGGAAAGCACAGGAAGTTTGATCTACTCTAGTTTGGGTCATTCAAGGTGGCAGACGCCAAGGGAAATAACACTTTCATGTTGGAGAATCTAGAAGGGGATATAGTTGAGATTTCCAACACTAACATGGACATCAACTTTCCATTGTACATCTCCACCCATTGTATATACAACACTTTTTTTGTCTACATGGTTTCCTCTTTTTAATTTTAACTGCAAAATTGTTCATGCACTTTTCAATGATGAATCCATTTTCCCAGGAAGACACAGGTGCCCGGTATGTAGGTTCTTAACACACTGCAAATAGCACGTTGTCCCCAAGTGGAGCCAATGTTGGCATGCGAACATGAAAGCCAAGACCGACCTGAAGAAAAAAAGCATAAGATGAGCTAAGTGATTAGTAAGGCCTCCAAGAGAAGGTCTATGCAGCCTGAGTGGCAGTTTCTCTAAGCGCGTAGCTCATAGTAGCCGCACAATCCATAAAGGAGTCGCGTAGCTCACAGCGGCCGCACAATCCATCAAGTAGTCGTGTAGCTCATAGAGGTTGCATAAACAACACTGATCATGCAAAGCACCCGCTCCGACAGATCTAAAACAAGAAGAAAGTGGTGGAAGTGACCCACCAAAGGGAGTACCGTCAGTCACCTCGTGGGCCAATTAGGGGAGCTCCAGTGGGGGAGAACAAGGATTCATCTCTAAGTTTCTGACCCCACCGAAGGCTATGGGGACCACTCCTCCAATGGTAGAACACAAAACAATGCCAAGGTAAGTAAGGTAAGGTAAGTTTGCTAGTACGAAGCTGGTACCTTATGTCTGACATGTGGCCTTCACCCACCAGGCCACCATTGGCCAATCCTCTTGTGCCACGTTTATTCCTGTTGATGTCCTCTTGACATCAGCCCTCTAGTTTTCACCCTCAGTTTGTACCCTAAAAAGGGACCATTTACCCAGTCAGTTTTCACATCCAACTATTGCTTTCCACCATTCACAGTCTGTTTTTACCAAGCTAAGCGCCCAAGTAAAAATCTGCAGTGGTGCAGTTCCCTACCTTCACGTCGCTCTCATCATCGCCTCGAGTATATGGTAAATCCCCTCTGTTTTTTTCTTTATTTTTTATCAAATTTTAGATGGAGAATATAAAGAAATCGCTCCCGAAACCTCGCAAGCTCGAGAGCTAGAGCTGGCCTCAGTCCTTAGCCACTCATGCACTCTTAAGACCAGTTCTTTAATACCATTTACCCTTTGAATGTAGCTAATATGAGCTCTGCGCTTTTTGGTTATAAATGGTAGGGTGAGAACTTGCTTCGGGTCAGAGATTTAGGGCTTTACTATTAGATACCCCCATCCTTATAACCTTTCCCTGAGTTCATAGCTTGGCTTTTCGAAACTTACATTGAGCGAAAGGATATTTTTCTCTCTGAACAGAGCACTAAAATCTTCGAACTCACTCCTCAGCTGATAAGAAAAGCCCTGTGATATCCCTCTTCTCCTGAGTGCGTGGAATTCACCGAGGTCACCCTCTCATGCCATTTCTCAAATCTTCTTATTCGAAACCAAAGGGGTTTCCTTGAGCTAATTACCATGTCACGTATGTCCACTATCCCACCCATAGAAACTATCCCTCTATCGCTATGTCATGAAAACATTCAGCCCATCCTAGTGGTAATTTCAGGGAAGTTGGGTTTAGATAATGCAGGTGGGGTAACAAAAGAATGTATAGGGTTTTTATACCTTATGATGCAACTCGAGATTCTGTTAGGAATTACCACCTTCTTGGCATCTGTTATTCAAGCTCAATTCCAAGACCTATCAAATTCAAGTTTTTTTACGTACTACTCTTTGGTGTTCTATTTATTCTTGTTCACGCACACCGAAAATTTCGAGGGCTTAGGCCTAGAAAATTTCTCCATCCAAGATGATGAGCCAAAGTCCATTTTCGAATGGACCCTCTCTACCCGTCAACACCCTAAAGGAAAGGGGTATATGAAATTTGTTATAGATTTCATGTCCAGGACCTACGAAATTATACATGGCAACCCTCCACCAAGGATCTTCCCTAAACAAAAGGAGTTGCTCTAGTTTAGCAAGACATTTTGTGTTGGGGATTGGTATTTGTTTGAATATCACACTGATCTCATGATTTATGGTTCTGAAGTGCCTCTTTTTCATCTGCGAGTCTTCATGTCCCTAAGAATCCTCACCCTCGAGTTCAATCAACATGTTCTAAGTGCATACCAAAATCATTTTGTGCCTGTGAAGAAGGGTTATATTCTGAGCCTTTCGACTATGGTAGCACCTTTTACTATTAGCTCAAGAGATGCACTCCCTATGTCTAAGGGATTGTTTCAGAAGATTAATTTCCTACAAGGGGATGTATGGCACTATGATCCTAAGGGATATATCGCACAAAGAAGTAATAATATTAAATATTCAACATAATAACATGAACCTGGACATATAATAGAATGGAGATCTAACTATGATTTGTGGCCTTTAGATACAGATATGGAGGCTGAATCTCGAGCTATTGAAGCGAGAGAAGATAGTGCGCACAATGAGGTGGAGGTCCAAAATCAAGAGAGTTACCAAATGGAACAAGGTTTTCTGGGTGAAGAAGGGGAAGTTCACCTCCACAAAAAGTGAATAAAAGAGGGGGCCGAAGCACAAGACACTAAGCAGCCCGAAGAGGAAGCCCCGGAGTACATTGGGGAAGGAAAATATAAGCCAGGGTTCCAATTGTCTTTTGACTCTACGTCCTTAGAAGTACCTTCAGGATACTCATAGGTGGTCACCCTGAGGTAAGACCCCATAGAGAAGGATACAGGATGAGGAGTGTATTGGAAAAATGGAGAACAAATGAATGTAAAGAACCAGTTAGCTAGGGAAAAACTGAAGGCCGAGCTAACTCAGTTCATGGAAAAACACAATATTAGGCTCTTCAAAACTCTTGATGTGGAAAATTATGAGTTGATTGTTGTAGTACAACATTTGGCTTCTCATCCTTTACCTCTAGCTTCCAAGTATAGGGCCTTGGAAATGATACTCGAGCTTGCTTTCATCCCATTGGCTGATAAGATAAAACTACACAAGGCTATTGGAGAGATGCTGCATACTGAGGTTTTCAAACATGCCCTCGTGTTGGAAAAGGCATAGGGAAAGTTAACCAAGATGTCAAACACCCTAAAGAGAGGAAGTGAAACTGAAAAAGATATTTCTAGTCAGTTCGCGGATCATAAGAAGATGATAAGGGGTAAGGTCATTGATCCTAATGTGGAAATGTTGACACTATTGTAGAAGAAAAAATTAGAGGTGCAGGAGATACATCACAATTTCAATATTCCCTTCTCAGAGAATATCCAGATATTAGAGTTAGCCCAAGTTGAGAAAGAGAAGGATACTCTCACATAAATGCTTCTCTAAAAGGACAAGGAGATAATAGAGCTAAAGCGAAGCATAACTGAGCTCCAACATGCGCAAGACAATCATGTATGCTATTTCAAGTGCCCAACGATCCCTAAAATGCCTCGCAATAGCTAACCAAGGCCCTGACAGAGTTGAAGACCTTAGAGGTTGAGATAGGAACTATGCACAAGTTGTTATATGAAGCAAAAGCTACTGTCGCAGAAAAGGAAACGGCAATCCCATCTTTACAAAAATAAATGGATGCTAATCACAGAGAGTGTCATGAGCTGGAAAAATCAATCAAATATTTAAAATCACATCTCAAAGGTAATATTTCATTGGTGGAAGCTAGAAAAATAGTCTGGAGTGGGAAGCATCAAAGTGTAGCTTGATGCGGGTCACCGAGAGGGAAATGACAACATGGTGGTCATGCATGGATACATTAGATTCATCAACAAACTCCCCACTAAAGAGTTAGGCATGCGCAGAGTAGTCGACCGTTACAGGATGGTAATGGAAATTATGAAGATGGTACACAAGAAGGAGGCACAAGTAAAAGTGGTTGGATGTTTATGGATTGTGACCAAAGGAGTGGAGGCATATTATCGTGAGTGGAATAAGATGGTGGAAGCAGGGTTTCTAGCTTGCTGGGACCCCCTGGGCATACTTCTCCCTTGGGTCACATATTAGCAACGAATGAGAGAGATTAAAGTCAAGGCCGACTCAACTTTGGAAAAGACCTCCTGTCTTAACGTTGAAACCTTGGTGGCCTCACTGCGCAAATAATTCCTACTACTCGCCTAGGTCAAGAATTGTTTCTCTGCGTAGCTCAGTTACTATGAGCTAACTCAGTTGCACGGACTGTTCAAGCTATTTAACTCTGCACCCTTACTGTAGAGGTCGAATGGCATAGATGTTATTAACATGTGCACCCTCTAGCTGCATCCACTCCACAGCCGATGGTGCCTTCATCTTCTCCCCACTCTGGGTCTTCCTCCACTCCCAAATGGAAACACACCTCAATACCCTCTGCCACCCCTCAGCTCAACCATTGAAGATTTCATGATTCGGCCCATTTGGCCATAGTCACCTTATTTTAGATTAATTTTATGTTGTGATGTTTTAGTTGGTGTAATCATCATTCCACTCTTGCTATTGTTATTTTCTGTTAATAATACCATTGATCATAGTGCGTTACAACCAGACCATATAATTTTGATTATGATGTATGTACTGCAAATCAAGAAAGAGTATTTTCCTAGGAAAATATCTTGCCATAAGCCTATATAGGAAAAACTCAACATGTATATAAGAGTTCTGGATTTTTATGGAAATTTTGGGTCCATACTGCATGGATTTGTATGTAATACTATTTTGAGCTCTAAATGCAGATCAATGACAGATGTTTATGAAAGTTAATATAAGAATGAATTTTTCTATGGAAGGATTCCAATTGAGATAATGAGCAGTATGTATGTGTTTTTCTCTTGTTTGTTTAAGATTCTTTCCACTTTGTGATTTGTTCTTCAAAAGTATCATATGTGAAATGTTAGTGATAGATGATTTAATAAATGAGTTTGTATACATCCTCGTTGAGGAAAGACAACACTCAAGCGTCAATTATCTTACACCCTTAATATCACTCACCGTGAGGCTATCTCTCCATTAACCTCATATTTGCCATTTTTCCCCAAATCCTAAGAAGGCCAGACTCTTATTGCAAAATAAGCCCATATTTCGAGGGGTTCCTCTTCCTAATTCCTCTAAATTACGATCACCTTATATTTCCACATCTTCTCATTAGCCTTTTACTTGGCCCAATTGAGGCATCCTTGATTCTTACATCCTCGGGTCCATTTTGAGCGATGCTTAGTGTGCATTAAGCTTAGTAACAATGTTTTCTACAGCTATCTTGAACCACAGTTCCATTTTTCCTAAAAGAAGATACACTCAGTGTTAAGCTCCAGATGAAGAGTTTAAATCATCTAATTCCTAATATGTCCTAGGCACTAGTATTTTGCAACTTAAGGATATCTCTATGAGTGACAACATATTCATTTATATATTTTTTGGTTAATATGAATTTGTAGTACCTACAAAACGCATCTATTTCTTTGCAGTTGGCATAAGGAACAAGGGTAGTCAGGTGCAATTTCTCTATAGGTAACTAGAGTTTAATAAAAATCTATTCCCATTCATTCATAATTTATTATTCCCTTTTAAAATAAAGATAAGATAATTTTTGATATTTTTTCATCTAGGTAGCCGCTGTAGAATTTGAGGGATAATGTTGAACCCAAATATTTTATAAGTTTTGGGTTCTCAACACTTTGACTCTAGCATTGTGCCCTACAGGTTGATACTCTTTGATACCTCCTCGTCTCTTGGGTGTCTAAGTTGAGTGCATGCCCATGGAAAAAAAAGAGTTCTCATAGTTTTATTTTAATGGTCATGAGTGCATACTTGTTGTTGGTTCTTGTTTAGAGTGAGCACGTTACAGTTTGGCTCACTATTGTCTCAGAAGTTTATAAAATACCTTTTAGGCATAGACCATCTCTAGAAGTTCATTTTGAATTCATTGAAGTTAAAATTAATAATAACACTTTGAGTTAATGTTATGTTATAATATGTGAGACTGAAGGATTCCAGTATTTCTATGTGTGACCTTTATACTTGATACTTTGCTTGCTTATATTTTCAATAAAATGTCCGTGTAGTCGCATTTATGATTCTCTGAATTTTTTCATGGAATTGTTATGGATATTTTGTATATAGTAATATTTTTTCGAGCTTGACTTAGATGATAATACAAGTCCTTAGATGATAATATTTTTTACTATCATTATTATGTTTATAACACTAATTAGGTTTGATAATTTGAATTTACTTATAATCTCCTTTGATTGTTCTGGTGTTTTTGTTTTTCATATTAAGCTAGCAGCTTAGATATTTTGATTCAATAGGACTGCACATATATTTTGATGGTGCATTATTACTGCTTTTGTGTGAAAGACTAAAATCCACTAATGAATGGTAAACACTACTTTACAGTTCCACTTATGGTGTTAAATACTTGGAGTAGTAGCCTTTGGATAACTATTTTTCACTCACTCATCATAATTCCCAATAATTTCGAATATCATGTATAATTAATTTCTTCTTATTAAAGCCCAGTTTTCTATGCTCCATAATTATGGAAAGTGAAGCCTAGTTATTTTTATTGCTTATACATAGAAACCCTACTTGGTTCCTTAATAAATTCTAGCTAGAATTACAAATAGAAAGAAACCATATATTAAAATTACTAGTATTCATAATAACTTCCAAAGTTATTTCGTAACTAGTCCTAATTTGTATATTTTGAATTTATCCTTATAAGCTTTATAGATAATGCACTTAGTTTAGGTAATACACTTAGTTTAAATAAAGAATAATTCTCATTAATTAAATCCTACTTCCTTTCAACATCTATCCATCGACATTTCCATGTAATCAAAGGTCAACGATGTTTTCAAAACCTATATAATGGTATCCCACGATAGTTAATTAAAACATAATAGAGTCCTCACTACTGTCAAATATAATTAACTTGCATCATTCCATGTCTTTCCAAACCAATAATAACTTATTTTATGCCTCTCTTATGTCTTACAATTTCAAGTAACTAATATCTTCCTCATGCATGCATATAAGTTTTATATATAGAAAGAAACAATATAACACATCATAAAGTCCTGCATGTAAACATTACTCTATAAACAACATTATTCCTTCATGCATGAAATCAATTGTATAATAGAATAACCCACTAGCATAGATATGCATAGTAATTTTGCATGAAGAATTTAATAGTAGTGTTTCTATCCTAGTCTACTGATTTGTAGAAATAAATTACTCAGTAGTAAAGAATAAAATAAACAAATAAAATTTCATCTAATCATATTTCAATGCTTGGGGAATATTCAGGAACATAGCACATTCCACCAACCATGAACTATCTCCAATATTTACTCTCGAGCTAAGACCTTCTTTACATCTAGAATCAACAACCCCTTTGGTCCCTATGTGGTTTTATGTTATAAATTTCTTCCTATAATATTTTTAATAGTCTCCTTCTTTAAAGACTTCAAGCCTTTTACCCATGCTTTTTTTTTTGTTTTCTTGAAAAATATTATTTTGTTTTTATTTAAATCATGGCTTTCTCTCTCATTGTGCTTTATTCCAACCCATATAGTATTTTTCTCCAAATAATCTATTAACATAATATTTCTCTCCCATAGGATAATATTTTGATTTATTTTCTCTGAGTGATTTTTACGGAAATTTTATGGAAGGACCATGTTGTGGAATTAACCATTAACAACTTTTCATATGCCAGAAATAAGTCTTCAAAAAATATAGTGCTATTTCTTGAATATTGAAAACAACTCATTTATTAAATAAAATATTTACATAATTTCACAAGTCCAATCATGGCTTGCATATCCATTCCATCCAATAATAGTTGAATGTGTAAAAATTGTCAATGTTTTAGAAAGAAAAACCTAAGGGTGTTACATATTCTCCCCCTTAAAAACAAACATCATCCTCAGCATTTTCCTATGATTTCCATCCCTCTTGGTATGAAGCTGGAAATGCTTCACGCAATTTATCCTCCATCTCACATGTGGTGTTGGAAATATGATGAAATATGTTGTCATTGATGGAAACCTACATGATGAGTTGTCTTTGATAATCATAAGATGTGAAAATGATGTATCTACAGGTCAGCTCAGATGTGGAAGAGAAAGACAATCTAGTTAGGATCAAAGAAATGATAAATATAAAATGTTACAGTGTATACGCAATGTTTATGAAGCAAATTCACGTATACATGCAGGTACGAATAAGCCAAGTCATGTATTCCTTTTGCGCTCTAAAAATATGATACCGGGGGTATTACCATGGTATTAGTCCACAGTATTGAGCATTGTGTCGTCTATTTTATTCCCTCCAAGAATACTATCCGCACTTGTGTGGTTTTGGCTCATGGTATTGCTAAAGGCTAAAAATATATAAGGAGAAGAATATCATAGTGCATGACGTGTGCATGTGTTTTGGTATTGAAAGAATAATTCAATCTGAACTATATCTGCATGGAATGGGCCATGGTTTATTGATATATTTGAAGTAATAATGCACCTATGAATACAATGATAGATCAGGATTTGTAGACCTGAAATGATTATGTATTTTCTAGATCTATTTATGAAATGTTTAGATATGTAATCTGGTGAATGTTTGCTAAAGTGAAGGATAAGATTTGAGCTAATTATTTATTCTGAAGATTTGCGCAGTCCTAAAATAGTTGCAGATATATACATAGGTTCATCTCTATAACAACGCGTATATACATAGGTTCGTTTCAGAAAAAGCAGGTATGGAATCCAGGGTTTTGCTGAAGTGTTCAGAACGAAATTTCTAATCTATTTTGTTGTATTAATATTCTCTGTCAATGATGTCTTCATGAAGATCTGGGTTGTTTGAATACTGATTATGTTTCTAGTTGATTATGATTAAAGATCATTTCTTGGTTGGTTGATTGATGATTAAGTTAATGATTTTATAAAGGTATGAGTTTCAGTTTGATGTATGCTCTTTGAGCTTAAATGTGTGGAGTGGGTCTAGTCTGAAAATCTAATGAAAGGAGGCCTACAAGTTGTGTTGTGTAGAAGTTGTTTGGATCCAGTGTGAAAATTGATGAAACGTGGCATGTGGTGATGCTGAGGGTTAGAGCCTTCAGTGATGGAGTTGTAGCTCCCTTCTAGTGGTTGCTACTAAATGATATCTGGAGTTAGTAGCTCCCTTCCAAGAGTGGCTGGTAAACAAGAAGCAGGGGGTCATAGCTCCCTTCTAGTGGTAGCTAGTAAATGAGACTAGAGGGTCAAAGCTCCCTTCCAGTAGAAGCTGGATAACGAGAGAAGGTTATAACCTTCTGCAGGTTGGTGCCTACGTGCTATTATGATTCTGCGCCGGTACAAGATTTTAAGAAGTTTTATTTATAATAAATATTGAAGACAAAGACTACAACAATAGTGGTTTTCTTCTTACTTGGGTTTCCACCTTAAATCTTGGTGTTCATGTGTGTTTCTTATGTGTGAGGATTTATTATGTTCTTACTTCACATGATAACTTCTTATTAAACCTATTAAGAGTTAGTGATGCACTAATATAAGTAAAGAATTATCTTCATAATAAGATCTTTGGACATACACAATTTTTCTTAAAGATAGCCACGTGTATATGCTAGTTGGGTTCCTTAAAGTCACATATATAAATCAGTAATGAAAATTAAAATTTTATAGTGAGTTATAAATACTGATTCACCCCCCCCCCCCTCTTAGTATTTTTCCCAACAATTGGTATGAGAGCGAGTCCCTCATAAGAATCTTAATTGCTTGAAGGAGATTCGTCACAATGGGAAGTCATGAAGGAGTATTTTCTATGAAGCCACCACTAGTCAATGGAAGTAATCTATTATTCTGGAAGATACGAACAAGAGATTTTTTGCAAAGTCTTTGATTAGATGTATGGGGAATCATGGAAGGAGGTTATCAGTATCCAACAAGTGTTCCTACAGATGCAACAGAAAGGAAGAGATATGAAATCAATGCAAAATATGTCAATGATTTATTAGGAAGTTTGTCAGAAACAAAAATTTTTCAAATTTATGTAGTTGAATTTAGCAAAGGAAATATGGGACAAGATCATTCAGAGCTATGGAGGTGATGCAAAGGTAAAAAGTGCCAAACATAAAAATTTTAGAATGTAATATGAAAATTTTAGAATGCATGATGATGAAAGTATTGCAATTTTGTTCCTAAGATTAGATGAGATTGTGAATTCTCTGAGGAATATGGGTGAAGATATAAAAGACTCAAATTTAGTAGAAAAGATATTGAGATCTCTAACTCCAAAGTTGGAGTCAAAGGTGTCGGCTATTGAATAAAAGAAAAATCTACAAAATCTCACTCTTATTCAACTACATGGTATTCTAACTGCTTTCGAAATGAGAATATGAGGTCCCTCACAAGTCAAAGAAGTTTCTTTTAAGGCATATTCAAAAGGAAAAGAAAAGGAAGTTCTCAAGGAATCAAGTTATATATTAGAAGAAGAAGAAGAAGGAAATTTTGTAAGAAGACTTCAACCAGGTACTGTAAGATTCAAAGGTAAGCTTCCCTTCAAGTGTTTTTCTTGTGGTAGAGTTGACCATTTTGCTACTAAATGTCCTTATAAATAAAATCATGATAAATGGAAACAATTTGAAAAAGGAAGGAGTTATTACAAAAATGAAGATAATGATGGATTGTCAAATGAAGAAGAAGATTTTGATCAAGATCTGCAAGAACTCACGGCATGTACCATGGATGATGATAATTCATTAAAAGAAAGGGATCCGGTTATTGAAGAATTGCATAGAACAAGAAAGCAAAGATGTTGTCATGGATCTTGTTTCTATTGTTACTTATTTGAGCATAAGGCCACTGATTTCAAGTTAAGTATGATGAATTGACATGAGAATTTCTAGCACATAATAATGAATTACAAGAAAACCTGGAAAAAGAAGGAGCATAGATCAAAAACATAGGGAATATTGACCGTACTACAGTCATCTGTTTCTAAAATTTTCTTCGCATAATGACTACAGGAGTGATGTGAGATACATTATAGGAATTATTAATGTATCATCACAAGGGGGGAAATATATGGTGATTCCCATGGTTTTTTTGGAAATTATGGTTGTGTTAATTTCTAACAGTGCATCTAATGTGACAACAAAAGACAGGTATAGAATGTATATATCCAGGAGGAGATGGAGTTGTGAAATTTTTAGTATTTCACTTTCTATACACGGGAATGAACTAAAGCCGTGTATACACGCGATTTCCAATGGCGAGATTTGCGTACGTTTTTCTCTGATAAGAAAAAACAGTGAGACAGACTCAAGAAAAATCTATGATATGTTGCTGACAGTAATAATTTTCTTGATCTGATGTTGATGGTTATATCTACTGATATGATATTATGTCTTAATTATTTGATTTATGAATATTATTTGATGAATGAGTTGTTGTGGTGATTAGGAGCACAATTTCAGGGGGAGAATTAGCCTTGCTGAGAGTAATGCATTGTTGGCATTATGTTGGTTGTTGAATCATGATCTCTCTCTTGAGATATTTTGGTCTTGGTTATAAAAATTTATATCTGTAATTTGATGAAAATGTCATATTTAGGCCAATGATGTAAAATTGTTATATTCAATCATGTAAGGAATTGTTCAAATTTGTAAACCCACTTGGTTGGGTAGTTGATTCGAAATTTTTAAACCCACTTCGTTGGGAAGTTGAGTCAAATATGTAATTCTACTTGGTTGGATCATTCATGTAAGTATGAGTCCTTGGTGATAGGAAAGTTCATACTCGATTGAGCTACAAAGTCATGTACTTCATTGAAAAATATGTCTGAAGTTTCAATATGAACTCAGGGGGAGCATGGTAGTTTTATTGCACATCAGATATATAGAGCTCTTCTTTCTACAAGGGAAGAGAAACCCTGTTTTGGTATTGATCAACCCTTTTCCCTTGATGTCAAAGGGGGAGAGTATCTTGGTGTTTGAATAATGGTTATGATTAATGTATCTATCTATTGTGGTGATCAAACATGATCATGGTTTCCATCAATTCCAAAGGGGGGGATTATTGGCAATATGACGCAATATGTTGTCCTTGATGGCAACCTACTTGATGAGTTTTCCTTGATAAGTAGAAGATGTGAAAATGATGTATCTATATGTTAGTTCAGATGTGGCAGAGAAAGACAATCTAGTTAGGATTAGAGAAACGATAAATATAATATGTCACAGTGCATACACGGTGTTTATGAAGCAAAGTCACATATATATGTAGGTACAAAGAAGACAAGTCACGTATACACGCGGGTACAAAGAAGACAAGTCGAGTATGCCTTTTGCGCTCTTAAAGTATGATACCAAGGAGAATTACCATGGTATTAGTCCATAGTATTGAGTGTTGTGTCATCTATTTGATTCTGTCCAAGAATACTATCGGCACTTGTGTTGTTTTGGCTCATGGTATTGGTAAAGGCTAAAACTATATAAGGAGAAGAAGATCATAGTGCATGAGGTGTGCATGTGTTTGGGTATTGAATGAATACTTCACTATGAAGTACATCTACATGGAATGGGTCACAATTTATTGATAGATCTGAATTAATAATGAACCTATGAATACAATGATAGATCAAGATCTCTAGACCTGAAATGGCTATGTATTTGATAGATCTGTTTATGAAATGTTTAGATCTGTGATCTGGCGAATGTTTGCTGATGTGAAGTGTAAGATTTGAGTTGATTATTTATTCTGAAGAGTTATACAGTCATGAAATAGTTGTAGATCTATACACAGGTTCTTCTCTGTAAAAGCGCGTATATACGGAGGTTTGTTTTAGCAATAGCATGTATGGAATCTAGGGTTTTATTGAAGTGTGTAGAAGGAAATTTCTAATATTTTTTGTTGTATTACTATTGTCTGTCAATGATGTCTTCATACATATCTAGGTTGTTTGAATAATGATTATGTTGCTATTTGATTATGATTAAAGTTCCGTCGTTGGTTGGTTGGTTGATGATTAAGTGAACGATTTGATAAGGGTATGAGATTCAGTTTGATGTATGTTCTTTGAGCTTAAATGTATGGAGTGGGTCCAGTCTAAAAATATGATGAAAAGAGGCCTACAAGTTGTGTTGTGTTGAAGTTGTTTGGATCCAGTGTGAAAATTGATGAAATGTAGTCTGCGGTGGTGTTGAGGGTTGGAGCCTTCAGTGAGGGGGTTGTAGCTCCCTTGCAGTGGTTTTTGGTAAATGATATCAGGGCGTAGTATCTCCCTTCCTGGAGTGGCTAGTAAACGAGAAGCAGGGGGTCATAACTCCCTTCCAGTGGTAGCTAGTAAATGAGATCAGGGGGTAGGAGCTCCCTTCCTAGTAGAAGCTGGAGATCAAGAGAAGGTTGAAGAATTTTGCAGGTGGGTGCCTGCATGTTGGTATGAGTCTGCACCAGTACAAGATTGTAAGAAGTTTTCTGTATAATAAATATTAAAGACAGAGATGACAATAACAGTGGTTTTCTCCCGACTTGGGTTTCCACCTTAAATCCTGGTGTTCATGTGTGATGATTTATTCTGTTCTTACTGCACATGCTTACTGCTTACTAAACATATCAAGAATGAATTATTCACTAATCTAAGTAAAGAATTATCTTCATAATAATATATCTGGACATACGCAAGTTTGCTTAAGGATAGCTGCCTTTATATGCTAGTTGGGTTCATTAAATTTGCGTATAGAAACTAGTAAAGAAAAGTAAAATTTTAAAGTTAGTTATAATACTGATTCACCCCCCCCCCCCCCAATATTTTTCCCAACACGTGGTCACCTCTAGGGTAAAGTTCTTCCATTGCACTTTAACCTAGGAGATGACGTGATTCTAAAGAATGGGCTCTCTTAGATCAAATATTTGTAGTGGTTGTACCTGGAAATATCGTTCTGGTTCCACCTATACCACATTTCAATCAATCACATGATAAATTTAATGAATATATATCTTCCGTATGGAGACATGAAAAAAATTGTGCACTTTTATATGATTGGGAAATGCTAGCTGATAAGCGTGACTAGACAAACACTAGTTAAAATATCCAAAGGATCGAAGAACATTGGTGCTTGTTTAGAACAAGTTCCTAATATCAAGGTGATCTCCCTTTGTTTTATTTTAACATACACATATTCTCTTACATTAAATTCTTTGTGTATTCTCTTCTAAAATGGATTTTTTGTTTTGTTTTGTGCAGTTTTTAAAAACTGTCTAATATTTTTCACCACTTGCTCCATTTCATATAGATCATCACGTTCGAATATGAGCCTATATTTTGGCTAAATCTAACTTTAAGGAGTATGGAGTTAACTTCCATACATTTCTTCAAATGGGATCATTTTTATAGATGCTTGATAATTGTTACTATAATCAAAATTTTCAAAGTGTAAGATATCTTCCCTCTTAGTAGGTCTATCCATAACATACATCCTTAGCATATATTATAAAATTTGGTTTTTCCTTTCTGTTTTTCAATTTGTTTGGAGGTGGTAGGTAGTACTAAAGTTGATTTGTGTATCCATTCCTCCAAATAGTGTCTCTATAATTTTGAAGTAAAGTCAACATATCTATCAGAAATTACCATATTCGATAGACCATGTAACCAAAATATTTCCCACATGAATATGTTTGCAATATATGTTATTCCAAAGGTAGATTCAGCATATATGAAATGTATTTCTTTACTCAAATTCTCTACAACAAACATAATCGAGTCATGTTTCCTTGTAGTTCTCACGAGGCCAATGATAAATTCTAAGGAAATAACTTCCCACTTCCATTCTGAAATGGGTAATCGATTTATTAGTCCAACTTGGAATTTGTGTTATACCTTAATCCACTGGCTCTCTAAAAATTTAGCCAAATACTATACCACTTATTTCTTCATACCAGGCTAATAAAATTCTTTCATCAACATTTAGCCAAATATTCTACCAATTATTTCTTCATCCTAGGCCAATAAAATTATTTTCTCAATGTTGAAATCATTTTCTAATATCCTAAATGTCTTGCAAAAGGATTATGGTGATGCTCATCCAATATAAGTTCCTTTAGTGCAGTTTCATTAGGAACATAAATAGTGTTCCTATATGTTAACGATTTTTCTAAATTTTCTACATCACTAGGTAGTAATGTTTGTTGTAATTTTTTCTGTAATTTCAGTCACATTTCATCTTTCTGTGCTGAAATTATGATTTTTTCTACAAAATATATTTTCACATTGCTAATAGAAAATTCCATTAGTTTATTTACATTTCTACTTAAAGCATATAGTAATTTGTTTTATTTTCCTTAAATATGCCTTATCTCAAACTCAAACTCCCTCAAAAATTCCATCAACCTAATTTGTCTAGCATTTAAATCAGACGAAATGAAAAAGTATTTTAGATTAATGTGGTTAGTGACCTGTGTAAAATTTCTTCCCAATAAATAGTACCTCAACATTTTTAAATAATTTATAACAATAGCTAATTCTAAGTCATAAAATATAATTTATTTCATGTGTTTTTAATTTCCTTGATTCATATGATACCACATAATTATCTTGCATAAAAATACCACCCAACCCTTCAAAAAATCCATCAATACATACCCAAAACTATTTTTCATGATCTGTAATATTTAGGATAGGTGATACTTGTTATCTCAGTTCAACTTTAGAGTATTAAGTTCAAAATTGTAATTATTTTTTATTTTATTAAAAAAAATTAAGGTGGTAATAGTTTGACTGTGAATGCTAATTTCAAAGCGTTGATCATTGAAAGTTGGATTATCATCCCTAATTTTAAAATTGTGAAATAAAGGCACTTATAGTTCGATTTTCAACGCCAATTTTAAAATTATGGAATAAAGGCACTGACATCTAGATTATCAGTTCCAATTTTAAAATTCAAAATTTAAATGTTAAAATCAAAGCACTGATAGATCACATGTTAGAAAAGGAGCGGGTCCCCAATCAAGCAAGCGTTGGCTAAAAAAATGGTGACATGTTGTTTCATGATTTCACATTGGAATATTTCCACCGCGAGAGGGTAATCGCCATGGTAAATTGATTATGTAATTCAACATTTTTATGTATTGTTGATTTACTTCCACTTTTAATCTTGAGTGTTTCTAGATGGTTGAAGTAATTATATTATGGAGAGTTAAGATTCATGTAGGGTTGATCCACTATATTGTATTATCTGTGAAGGTAAAAAGTTATTTATCGTGAATTTTCATGATCAAATCCCACTCTCATTTCCATTTCTTGTTTTTCCATATGGTGGAAGATATGGTAAAAAGAAACAAATTACACAGGTGGGCATATAATGGATATGACCTTCTCTAAGCATATCCAAATGTTTGAGAGCATTTTCAGGAGGTTGGATGGGAAGAATTCCTTTTTAAGTGCAAGGGTTACCATGATGGCACTACTCGAGATTTTGTTGAATAATTTGATGGTCAATGGGTCACTATTGGAGGTATTCCCTTCCCTATCACATAGGAAGTGGTTTTCTGCACGCTACATGCCTCCTTGTAAATGGATAACATTGTTTTAAAAGGCATTTTTTTCCTGGAATGAACATTCCTTTCTTCTTGAAGGATAAATATAAGGACATGCAATGGTCCTTGGAGGTATAGAGGTCTTGGTTGAAGGATGAATAGCACTTGCTCCTGAGGATTACACAATCTTATTTCACATGTGAGGGGCACTTCAACAAACACAATCTCTATCATTTCCTTTTTCACATTGCTGGACATGTGCAGATGAATGATCCTTTAGTTTTACTAATTAGTCTCAAACAGATGTTTGCAAGAGTTAGGGAAAATCTTGATACACCATCCTAATTCATTTAGCACAAGGGCTCAGTCAATTTCATAATTGAAAACCATTTAAGAAAGAAAAACTGAACATGGGAGCATATTCTCTTTTCAGGGTTTTTGTAGAGTTTGTTTCACCCAAACCTAAGGCCACTAACAAAGGGAAAATAAGCAAGAAAATTGTTGAACTGCCCTAGACCTTAGAGTAGGCGACTTCATCAATTTAAACTAGAAGCCATAGAATAAATATGGTGACAAAACCTCTTCCTCCACTAGTTCCAGAAATGCAAATGGTTTTTATGAGAAGAAGTGGAAGACATCACGAAAATAACTTTTCTCCTCCCCATATTCCATCTCTTGAACAATTTAAAGCCACTAAACCAATAGAGGAAGCATAGGCTATAGATGTTGAACCTGAGATATGGAAAACAAAAGATGATATGGAACCTACTTTAACTGAGATCAATGGAGGGAATAGGTCACATACTAGAGCACTGAAAAAACTTAAGCTAAGTTTCAAGCTTAAAGAAAACGCTAGCATAGAAAAACAAGTCATTGAGGTAAATGAAAGTTCTAAAAAAATCTGATCATACAAAAATAAAAGTATGCAAGTTTTAAGAAGCCTAAGGGTCAAAGTAAGAAACATGTTGTAGAGACCAAGAAAACGTAGGAAAAGGAAACAAAATTAAATTGACATTTTGTTAAAGGCGGTTAGCAGACAAAACCAAGCATCTACAGAGAAAAGTTTTGTTTTTCTAATATTTTTTGGGGGAATTTTGATGCAGCATTAACACTCAAATCGTCAACATTTTTTCTGCTTTGTTTTTTATGAGCATTGATAGTTAGATTTTTAGCATGACATTTCCTCTCTTTTGAGATTGAATTGAAATTTAATTCGTTAGTGATTCCTATTTTTATCTTAATTTAAAGGTGTTGTAGTTAATCCGTCTAAGCTTGGGAAAATTTGTCTCTTGGAGGAAATAAGGAACATTGTGGAGTGAATCTAGCCCAGAAGAAAGGATCTACAAACCAAATTCCCCTTTTCTGTGGATCAAGACCAGATGTTAAGGATGTAAGCACGATTTTCATAAAATTTGGGTAGAATATGAGTAGTCGATTTTGACCTTATATTCATCCATGTCTCCAGCAACGACATGATGTTCAAATACATACTATTATTATTTTTGTTTTATGATTGAGAAATGTAATGTATGTATTTTTAATTAGAGATATACTTATCTATTTTGGACCTTGTAATTAATTTTTTTCTAAACACTTGGTTATTGTTTTGTAAGTACTCTATCAACATAATAACGATAAAAACCAAGGGTTTGGAATTATTTGAAGAAGAAATATTGTGTTTTAGTTCTGAATAATATATTTCTATATGCATTGTTACATGTACAATTTAGAAATATTCATGTCTGTATATATTCATGTATGTTTTTCCTTCTGGTGTTTAGTTTCTCTTTTTGATGCATTTATTGATCATTAAGTCTTCAATATTTTGGATAGAACTTTAAGAACTAAAATTCTTTATGAATGCTTTGATTCAAGTTATTCAAATACTTTCCATGTTTTATACTTAGATATTTATAAAATAATTCTTATTGCTTTGTTGAGATATCTATTTTCTATATTATGTCTCCACATACTGATGGTAATTTTTCTAATAATTTATATACTATCTCACCTTTGTTAAGGGTTGTTTATGTATCCTATGGTTAGCATGCCCAATGGTACTTGTTCTCTTATTTCCAAAGCATTTTAAAACTACAATTTAAATTCGACCAATGAGCTTACCAACCAACTGATAATGTGACACTTGGAGTTGAGTTAAGGAGAAATTACTCTCCAGATTGAAGGGCCAACTTTCAATCCAAAAGTGGTTAGAGGTTACTCAATTATTTCCCTCCATAGTGGGGGTTATTTCAGAGTGATAACACTACTATTAGAAGATGTTTTTATTTGTAAAAATGTTATTTAAACTTATTTTTCCATTCAACATTTACTCCATTATTTTGTAAAGAATTAATGGGATAGGATAACTTGGTAAAACCTTGAACAAACCTTCTTTAATATCTGGCGATTCCCATGAAGGATCTAATATCTAAAATATCCTTAGGTATTAGCCAATTTAAAATGGATTTAACCTTTTTAGGGTCAATAAATAATCCTTTTTTAGGTATGTAGTCATATTTTATCCTAAACTGGTTATACCCTATTCTAAAATCAATTTTTGAGAATATTGTTTTTCCTTGAACTTGGTCAAACATATCATCAATGTGGGGTAACATATACTTATTTTTAGTATTCAATTTTTTCAATTATCATTACTTTATGCACATCCTAAATGTTCCATCCTTATTTTTTACAAATAGTAATATGGCTCCCAAACATGAAACACTTGGTCAAATATAACCTTTGCCTAACAACTCTTGTAATTGCATTTTTTAGTTCTAATAATTAGGGGATGCTCATTCTATAAGGTGCCTTTGACACTAGGGTGGATCCTGGTACCAAATAAATTGAAAATTATATATGCCTTAATAGGGGTAGTCAGGATATTTCTTCTTGGAATACATCTTTAAATTCTATAATTACAGTTAACTCATCTATTTTTTAATTTTAATTTTCTAAAACGTTTTCCTCAATTTGAACGACAAATATTTTGCGACCTTTTTCAAGAACTTAATTTCAGTTGTAAGGATGAAATTTTCCTGACATAAATCGGCTAGGTATACATTTTATCAGTTGTTCAATTCCTTCATCATTGACACAAGTCATAGTTTTCTCTAAGCAAATTATTACAACTCTGGTTTTTTCCAACCAATCCATGCATATCAATAGGTCATATGAACCTAGAGAAAGTATGTTTAAACTTAACTCAATTTTCATCCATTTAATGTCACAAGACATTGTTTAACATAGTTGGTTACTTTCCTTTTTGTAGTTGTTGCTAGTTGTACTAACCATGCATTTTTAAATTTATTAGATTTTAAGTTACGTTTTTCAACCAATTTTGGACTAATATAGCTATGAATAGCTCCTAAGCATAATAGTATAAATATATCTAAATTTAGTAGTTCAACTTAATTTTTAACCATAGTGGATTGGTGCTCTGCTTTTCTATCCTCCAAAGCAACATTTATCCTAAGGATGTTTCTTGCAATATCATTCAATGTAGTTTCTTCATGGACAACTTGTAAATTTTCCATAGATTTGATGTTGTGTGGAAAATTTCTAAACATATGAGGTTTTGCAAATCCCCAACATTGTAAAGGTTCTCGATATTTTCCACTAATTATTCCCTTGTTTTTTAGCTCGATTTGTTTTGAACTAGCTTTTGATTGTGTATTCTAGGGCTAATTATTCCATCTGAACTTCTTTCACTGGTGATCTCTCCAAAAATTCTTCATAAAAGATTATTTTTTCTTCTTTATCCCTCCTACAGATTTATTTATCCTTGTTTTTCCAGTACTTTGAACCTTCACTCTTATTTTTTAAAAATTGATAACACAATATTTCCTTTCTTACTGTTTCAGCCATAGTCTTAGGATTGTCAAACTCAATCCTTTCTTGATATGAAAATGGAAAAAAAATTCAAAAATCATTATAATTTTTATTTCTCTTCCTTGATATAGGGAAAATATCATAACATATTGGTAAAATTAGAAACAAACTCATACATGCTTAGATGTCCTAGTATTAAATAATGGAACCCTTTAACATGATCATCATAGTACTTCTCATTCAAGTACTTGTATTTTAATTGTTTGTGAAACTCTTGTATTGAAACTGTTTTATCCTCAAGAGCATGGTTTTTGCTTCTTACCACTGTAAAAAAACTTTCCATTTCATATATTAAATTGCTAATATAGCTTTTAAATTACTCTCATATTCACAAACTTGAAAATACTTAGTAATATATAACATCCATGCTTCTACATCTTCCTCCTTTTCACCATCAAAGGTAAGGGGCATTATATTTTTAAATTCTCCCTATAGTTCCACTTTATTTTTCTTTCTAAATATATGTGATTTTGCATATGTTTTTTTAGATTCATTTCAATTTTTAAATTTTCAGTTTGAAAGTCAAAAAAATTTCTGTTTATGGGATCTTCCTTATCCACATCTTACTTTGTATCATGTTTTTTATGACTTGAATTTTCAGTCAAATCCTTTATTAGATTCATGTTCTTCACCTTCCTTCAACAAACCTTCATGAACAACTCTAATGTTGGGCAATTATTGTCATAGATATCTTACTATATCCAAGAAATGAGCCGTTGGAAGTGTATCTTCCCCTCCTAACTCCACATATACCTCTCCTCCTTCAATATGAGGTTGATGTAAAGCTTCTGTCATTTTGTATTTCTTTTCTACTTACACTTGAACCTCATTTTCAACAAAAGACACACATTAGATTTGATACATGAAATATCATCATCATTTTATTTTCTCACTATGGTTTCCCCTTAGGCCTAGCTTTGAACCTACATCTTTGATAATATATGCATCATACCTCAATTCATACAAATTGTTTCCTTGCAAACTTACCATAATTACACTTGTAACTACTCACTGTATTTTTTCATATCACTTGTATGTACTTATTGATCAATATGTTATTATCATGATTTTATTATTTATGCTCATTTATGTCACAATTTTGATCTATAATGCTTATTGTAATGTATTGGTTTCATTTACAATATTCATGTTTATTGCAAGGGTTCATAAACCCTCCCTCCAAAGGGTTGTTTTATTCCATTTTATTAAATTAATGGTGTTAAATGTGTTATCAATTGATAAAATTTGTTCACAATGGTGTTCAAGTTACTTTCCTCATACCCCATTCTTATTATAGGAGTCATACCACATGAGGAATCATGTATGAGACTTATACATATATCGAATGGTGCTCTATTATGGGCTTGTAGTTATTAGAAGTAAAAGGAATGTATTTTTTAGTTCTAGACCTTACTATTTTCATTTCAAAATGCAAATTAACAATTCTATCTATGATCCTTTATACAACCCTGGACTATAGTCTTGGCATAAAATTTATTTCACCTATTAATTATAACCATAGGATTATAAATATATTCAATATTTGTGTTACTACATTAGTCGATGTGGGATATATGATTTAACTCGTCCCACTATAACTTCACTATATTTTAAGTCAATGTGCCAAATTAACCCTTCACATGGTTTTCACATGGATCATTAGATAGTATGTTGAATGGATAGTAACAATTTTCTATTTCAATCTAATGGTAGCCATTACATTAGGGTTTTCTCCAAAATCCTTCCCATTCTTGCTTATCACTCTTTTTTCTCTATGAGCTCAACCATGCACCACTCTACATGATTTAAATATGCCTTTGATCCTTAGTGAATGATAGTTGGTTCTTACTCATTCAATATCTATGAACTTATTTATCAAGGCCTATATGTGGAGATTTGCCTCTCCATCAGAACACAAAGGTAGTGCTTCCTCTTTATTTAGTCATAGAGTCATCTATAAGGATAATGCTAGATTTAAATGTGACCTTGCTTGAGGCTTATTCTCTTTTTTTTCAAATAAATTTTGTGAATTTTTCATAAGTGAGGAAAAAATGTGCGTGCATTTGGCATTCTCTTCATGTTTGGTTCCATGATTCGCTCGATTGGTCAACATTTTAATTTAAAAGACTTAGCAAATTCTAGAGTCACTAATATTCTTTCATGGTGGTTTATTTTCCCTCCTTAAAACCCAAAATTATTTATCCTAATTTATGCAGGAACGTAATAGAATAAACATATAACCATAACTACAAAGATGCAGTGGAAAAAACACTTCATTTCATTAATATCAAAGAACTGAAATTTGTTTATAGACAAAATGGGAATAAACTAGTTAGAGCGCTGATAGCTTATCTCTGAGAAGAGATGTGCTGGCTACCGGTCACTGAATTGTGTTTCAATGAGGCTCAAGGGCATATTTATTATTGAGAAACAATGGAAAACCTTAAATATTCAAAAAACTAACCCTAGGAGATGAAGCACCAAAACTATGAGCCCTGTTGGGTAAATTGGTACATCAACTTCCTGATGACGTAACTTTGGAATACGTTCTCTCTTTGACGTGCACAATACCTCATTAAAAATATCTATTCGAGGAATAAAACTTTTGATGTGAGAAAGATCAAACAGAATTGCATGTTAATTTTGGTTTTCCCAAAAAAAGGTCGTTTAGGGCCTCAAAACAGCTCTGGAAGTTCAAGGCCCGAAAAATTGCTAAAAATAGTAAATTGTGCTACAATTAAGGAAATTGAAAAAATGAAAGAAAAAATAGTGGATCCCCACATGGAATAGGTGGGTGGACACCAATATACACCTAGATCATTCCTCCCCCCTTAGGAAGCAATGGTACCCATTGCATTGAGTTCCTCCATGAGATGAGGAAGCTTCTACTGAACTTGGTCCTTGGTGAACCACTTGCTTTGGTGCAAGAGCTGACTAGCTTTGACAACCTGATATAGTAAGATCTTATATAGGTGAGTGTTCTTGATTTTCATGTCCATGATACAATCCGTGGTGGCATGTTCCATGTAGTCTGGGTTTAACTCTATTGGTGTGAGTTGTTCTGCAATGTTGGAGGTGTCTAGTATATGTGGGAAGTGGGGTTTAAGGTGGTCCACATTGAATATCGGGTGAAGACCAAGGAATGGGGGAATACTGAGCTCGAAGTCATTAGCTCCTACAACCTTGGTAATGGTGTGTGGACCATACTAGAGTGGGTGAATCTTGCGGTGGGGTCTAGTGAGGTGCTCGTTCTGCAAATGTAGCCACACTTTGTCGCCCACCTAGATTTTCTGTGGCACCCAATGTTGAACATGTCATTTGTTGTACTTAGCATTGGATATATCCAATATTTCATGAACTTACTGGAGGATGTTATGAATTCACTCAATGAAGTTGTTAGCTTTGTTAGCCTCAGACGCGACATGAGCCGAATTAGCCCGAGTAGCCGTAAATGGCATTTCTATTTCAATGGGACATAGTGGTTGGAATCCCAAGCCCACCTAAAAGGGTTTGTGTCCGGTTGAGTTGTGGAGAGACCAGTTATAACTGTGTTATACATATGGAAGGATCTCATCCCATGTGCATGGATGCTTTGAATTGTACATGTGCAGAATGTGTACCATGATCCTGTTGACAACCTTTGTCTTGCCATTAGTTTGGGGATGGAAAGTTATGGACTTGGTGAGCTTGGTGTCCAATATTGACCAAAGGCTAGACCAAAATATGCTGAGGAACCTGTTGTCCCGATCTGAGATGATAGACTATACGATCCCAAAGTACACCCACACTCGTTCAAATAATATTTTAGCAGTGGCTTCTATTGTGATATTATTCTTGCAGGCCGCCATAATGGCCATCTTCGAGAATGTTTTGACGACCATGAAAACACAGTTGTTTACACACTTAGTAAAGAAAAGTCTAGACATATAATCCATGGATACAGATTCCCAAGGTCGACTAGGGGTAGGTAGTGGAGTATAGAGGCCTTGTTTATTCATGGTCGGTTTGGCAATGGCACAAGTAGTGCAAAATATGATGTACTTCCTCACATCCTATCAAAGGTTCAACCAATAGAAATAATTCTACAGTACTTCCATTTTTTTCTCGAACCTGAAATTCCCAGCGACTCGACTATAGTGTGCTTCCCAGATCATCTTGGCATGCTCGCTTGAAGGAACACAAAGATGTCCAGGGTGACATAACAGTGCATCCTAGAGGTGAAAATTTGGAACTTGTGTACCCTCCAAGAGTGTAATGTATGTGTGGCTAAACTCTATATTTCTCTTGTAGAGAAGAATCCAATCAGAAGTCTCATGCCCACAAGATTTGAGAACAGTGGTTAGCACCATGATCAGTAGTCAGTTGAGGTAGTCTGCAACATTATTGGTGTTTCCCTTCTTATACTTGATGTTAAAATTAAACTGTTGCAGATATGTGGACCACTTATGGTGGCAATCATTTTGCAACTTTCCTTGTGTCTATATCAACTGGAGGGGTCAGTGGTCTATGCGGATGACTATTTCCTTCCCAAAAATGTAATGCTTCCATTTTCGGCAAGCTTGAACAATGGAATGCATTTATTTGTCATAAATGGGACACTTGTGGACTGTGTCAGATAGTGTCTCACTGTGACATGCCACTACATGCCCCTTTTGAGTTATAAATACTACAGTAGCATAGTCAGAGGCATATGTCTTGATCTCAAATGATTGTTTCAAGTCTACTAATGTGAGAACTGGGGTAGAGCAGGGGCAATGTTTCAATTCTATGAACACCTTTTGTTAAGATTCCGACCAAAAGAATTTTTCTTTTGCTCCTGCCTTGGTGACTTGACTCAAGGGCCAATTGGTATGAGATAATCCCAACATGAACCTGCGGTAGAAACTAGCAAGACCTAGAAAGCTGTGAAGATCTGTTAAAGTTTTTGGGGTAGGCAAATCCCGAATGAATTGGATCTTGGTTGGATCCACATGCACCCTCATTCATCAATAATGTATCCCAAATACTGAACCTTGGTCATGCCAAAAAGTGCACTTCCCCAAATTGGCACACAACCTATGTTTCCACAGTGTTTAGAGGACTTGTCGAATGTGGTGGAGGTGCTATTCCCAACTTTGGCTGAAGATTAAGATGTCATCCAAGTACACTACTACAAATTAGTTGGTGAATAGCCGCAATATGTCATACATCAGCCTCACGAAGGTTGCGGGAGCATTCGTAAACCTGAAAGGCATGACCATCCATTTGAAAAGTCACTCCTTTGCTTTGAAGGAAGTCTTCCACACATCGGAGGGTTTGATTGGCACTTGGCGATACTCAGACTTCAAGTCGATCTTGCTGAAATATTTCGCCCCTTTTAGTTGGTCCAGAAGGTCATAAATCCATGGGATCAGGTACCTATTATGTACAGTGATCTTGTTCAGCACCAGATAGTCAATGCAGAGTCTCCAAGTCCCATCATTATTATGCACCAACATGATCGGGCTCCTACAGGGTGATGAAATCGTTCGGATGTGACATTTTTGCATGAGCTCCTAAATATGCCCCTTGATTTCATCATTCTCCAGAACAAAGCACCGATATATCGGTCCATTGGGTCGTAGCGCACCTGGGGTCAATCGATGGGGTGTTTGACCTAACAATGCAGAGGCACCCCTTTGGGTGAGGTGAAGATGTCCCCATACTCCTCCACGACCTTGTCCCTTTATTGTTGTCGTGCGGAGGAGCCCTATCTAAAGGTCATGGCCACAATCTTCTTCTTTCCCTGAGGGCGGATTACCAGGAAAATGAATTTCCCGGTTTTGGAAATGAGCTTACTACATTATTTTGCAGTAAAAAAAGAGATAGCAACAAGTGATGGTACCTTTGGTATCATGTACATCTTATTTTTGAAAGTAACAATAATAGTGCGAGGTTGGGACTCATACACATCATGTCGCTTCTGCAAGTATGGTTGGCCTAATAATACATTAAAAAAATCAAGAGGAGAAATGTCACATAATACCTCATCCATGAAGGGATTGATATTGTAGGGAAGGTGATACTACTCGCTGACGCGAAGATCCCATCCTTGGCGAAGCCACCCAATGGTGTACGACTGTGGGTGTGCTATTCTTGGCAAGTCCAACTGCTTCATGACCTCTGATGAAATGAGGTTATTTTGGCTCCCACTGTCAATGATGAAATGTAGTAGGGAACCCTTTACTGACATCGGGGAGTGGAAGAGATGCTCCTCCTCCTATGGATCTTTTGGTTCTTCCTTTTGGATCTTCATGGTGGAAATGGTGGTGTTGGGCTCCGCATCAATAATCAAATTCCCTTTTTAATTCCACTTTTCGGGCTCTAATTCAGAGTTGGAGCATGCATCTTATTGAGAAGCCCTCATCTCGGCCACCAGTGACTGCTTGGCCCGACACTCACTTGTGTTGTGAGTGGACTTCTTATGAAACTCACGCCACTTTCGTGTGTCCATATTCATCTTCACAGTGATTTTATTTTCTTGCGGCTCTGGCAGGTTATCCTGGGACATCATGCCTTGGCTTTTTCTTTTGTTTTATGGTTTTGGGGCACCTTTCCCTTGATTTCAATTCATCGATCCAAAGTCTCACTTATTCTGTTTGAATTTCTGCTCAATCTTGGCAGCATACGTACCAAGCAAGGAGATGTCAAGGAACTCCATTTCCTCCTGAATGTATCTGTGCAGACAACTACGGTATTTCAACACCAAATGTTTCTCTGAATATTTGATACCAAAATTTGTGTGCAGGGCATGGAATAAATTTGTCAGCTCATGCACCTATTGATCCCTTTTTTGTTGCAGTGTAGGCCATTGTATGTACTTATCCTCATAGCTCCCCATGGGATAATATTATTCCTTAATGGAATCTAGGAAAGAATTCCAAGTGGGTACAATACAGAATAGAAAGTTGTCCCCCTCATCCTTTTTCTCACGAGTCACAGTAGGTTTCCCACTAGTCCATGAAATGTAGGAGTATTGAATCTTGGAGTACAAAATCCTTTCTGACTATTGTGTGTGTATTTTCCAGAAATTCGCAAGACTGTTGTGCGACGGGATATCAAATTTTAGGAGGAGAAAGCCATGAACTGTTCGCTTGAGAGGGAGCCACACTTGCATGCAGATGAGGAGCTATTAGTTCCTAAGGATGAGTCTCGGGATGTGGATCAGCCAAAATATGAGGTTCATGGAGTGGAAGAGACCACTCAGGCAGCGCCAAACATCAGAGGGCGGAAACGCACTCGAAGGCGGCAGCTTGGCTCCAATATACAAAAAAAGAAAGGACTGGCAGGAGCACCTACATCCCGTGGAACATAGGCAGTCCCGGTCGGTACACTAGATACATGGCTCTTGTGAGCAAGTGTATCGTGATAGAGCCATCTCTTTCGAGGAAGGCGCGGACCCCACATGTGGGTAGATGCCATGGTGGAGAGTATGATTCGGTGTCCAAAAACGTGCATGGGATATTGTCACAGAGACCGGAGAAATCGGTGGTGGGTTCGAGATGGATCTACAAAGTGAAGCGAGCGAAGGTGACGAGTGTGGAGAAGTACAAGGCAAGATTTATTTGCCAGGAGCACTACGGATAGAGGGGATGGAGTTATGAGGAGACCTTTGCTGTTGCAAGGTATTCTTCCATACGGATGATTCTTGCTCTCTGTTGAGATGGGGTGGCACATTCATCATATGGATGTGAAGACTGCGTTCCTCAATGGAGTCATTGAGGAGGAGGTGTACATAGAGCAGCTCGAAGGTTTCAAGATTTTTAGCAGCGAGTCACATGTGTGCAGGCTCAAGAGAGCGCTGTATGGGTTGAAACAAGCACCTCGTGCTTGGTACACACGGATAGAAAATTATTTCACCAGACTTGGATTAGCCAAGAGTGAGGCGAATCCTAACCTATACCAGATTGTGGTGGAGGGTAAGTTGCTAATCATTGTACTTTATGTAGATGATTTGATTTTGATAGGTGATGAACTTTTGATACACTCATGCAAGGCTGATCTTGCAAAGGAGTTTGAGATGAAGGACTTTGGCCTCCTTCATTATTTCTTGGGATTGGAAATTTGGCAACGCAGTGGTGGAGTATTTGTTTCTCAGGGTAAGTATGCCAGGAGATACTAGAGAATTTCAACGTGCATGGCTGCAAGCTTGTTGATACTCCTATTCCTGGTGGTTGGAGGAAGGAGGATACTACTTCGGTAGAGGTAGTGGATGCCACTGTTTATCGACAATTGGTGGGGTCGCTTATGTATCTGGTCAATACACGACCCAACATATGCTATGTTGTTAACCAGCTTTCACAAGCTATGGTTAAGCCTACCAAGCTCTTTTGGAAGGTGGGGAAGCATGTATTGAGATATCTCAGAGGCACATCAGGATATGGATTGTGGTACAGACAGTCGAATGAGGTGAAGCTATGTGGCTTCATGGATGCAGATTGGGTAGGGAGCCCAACAGACAGAAAGAGCACATCTGGAGGGATTTTCAGTATCGGGTCGACAACAGTTTCTTGGTACAGCAGGAAGGAGAGATCCGTGGCACTCAGTTCAATAGAGGCCGAGTATATGGCAGTGATTTTGGCTGCATGCAAGGCTATATGGATGAGGAAGATCCTGGTCGTGTTGTTCGGTTCACACTTAGAGCCTACTGTGATTTATTGTGATAATTAGAGTTGCATCAAACTCTCGGTTAATCCATTATTTCATGATAGATATAAACACATTGACATCTGGTATCATCATATCAGGGATTGTGTGCAGCGGAAGGTCATGTTACTTTCATACATTCCTACGAAGGATCAAGATGCTGATATCTTAACGAAGGCGCTCACCAGGAGCAAATTCGAATACCATAGGGGCATGATAGGGGTTGCAGATAATCCATATCTTGTTGAGAGGGAGTTTTGAGATTGCAACAAGATGATGATCTTAGTGGAAAGGAGTCGCCTTCACTAAGTGGGCCCGCAGGCTATTTGTGGCGCAAAGTCTATTTTTAGACTATGTCTATTTTTAGACATATGGATCATGTTCTATGAGTTGTAGGATGCTATTTGTGGATGGTTGGTCAAGTTGGAAAAAATATATGGACTTATATTTTTAGACATATTGGGCGGAATCTATTTTTAGATTGCCAGTCTAAAAATAGATATGTCGAATATTATTATCTCTTAATAATATTTGGACTCTAAACATTATCTTATTTTCTTGGAGCACTTCAGTTAAGTGCACAGATGTGGCACAGGAGCTGACTGAAGGAATTACGCTATTCCTAAGGTTTATGTGGAGCTATTTCATGGATACTTCAGTTAGAACTCATGTGACAAAGTTTGGTGGAGTTGATTGAGGAAGCTAGTGGAGTTGTATTCGGTTTAACTAATCTAAACATAGTTGAGCTATTTGTATTCAGTTTAACTAATTGATACAATTAGTGAGAGTGGTGTGAATTAATTATTAATTAATTCACTAATTATAAACTCATAAATCAACTAAATAATGCATCAGTTAACTTCAATGCATGGACAGTTTCAGTGGAGACCAGTGCAAGAATAGGTGAAAGAGCAGGTTAACTATCAGTTGTGACTATATTGTTTCTATTTGCAACACACAGATAGGTGGAGTAGCCCATGAGGATTGCGCAGTTCAAGCCAGGTGGTTTATCTATTTAATGAAGCCATCCCATAGCATTAATTTTTCAATAGAGGCTGGCTATCAAGTGGCAAAATATTGGAGCATGTCTTTTGCTAGATCTAGCTTGATAGTGTGTAGCAATTGAGGGTGTGCATGAGAGCTTTTGAGGAGCCTTTGTACTATGATTGTTACATGATCTCCATGACATATAATATACAAATATTTGGGTTTTTCAGCTTTAATATTTCCCATTAAATACTGTGTTCATATGTGTGATTGTTTGTGGTTTTAATGTATGCATGCAATTGATTTTATTTCCGCATGTGATGATCAATGGTAGAAGAGATTCTGTATTATGCATGAAGCTAAAATAGTGTGTGATCAGGAGAATCTCAATGAATAATATCTCAGCTATTCAAATTTCTACATGGTATCAGAGGGATATTGATCATTGGAGCAATTGCAAAACATTGAAGCAGTTGAGTTTTGTGCCGGTGGAATTCGAATATGCAGCAGTGTTTTCTTGGTGTCAAATTTGAGATGTCTTTCAACGGATTGCAATTGGAGTATGCCCTTGAGGGCAGATCGAATTATATTTCATGGAAGGACAGGATGGAAGCGGTGCTAGATGACAATGGGTTGAAGGAGTTCATAGATGCTGAAGTCCCAAAGCCTACTTCTACTGATGCTGCCGTACTTGACGCATGGCAAAAGAAGACAACAAAGTGTCGAAGGATTCTGTTGGAGGGTGTGAAGGATCACATAGTGTCCAAAATTCATGGTAAGGCTTCTCCATTCTTGATGTGGAAAGATTTGACAGATTTATTCCAAAGCAAGAGCGACCAGAGGAAGTTGGCACTCAAGGATAGACTTAGAAACATAAATATGGAGAAAGGCGACAGTATGCCCAAGTACCTCACGAAGTTCATCCAATGCAGGGATGAGCTGGGAAGTGTGGGGGTGACTGTTGATGATGAGGACTTGGTGAGCTTGGCTCTCCTAGGGCTTCCAAAGAGTTGGCACTCCTATCAGGACTCTGTCAATGGTTGGGAGAAATTGCCAGGATGGGAGTGACTTTGGTCGGATCTTGTGCAAGAGGAGATAAGGCGGAGTACCAGGGACGGATCTTCATCAAAGAACTCTGATGAAGAGAATTGCACTTTGGCTGCTAAATAAAAGAAGGGGAAGAGAAAGAAATCTTCTCAATCCGGTGTGAAAGGCAAGAAGCAGTACATGTCTAAGGTGAAGTGCTTTCACTGTCACCAACACGGACATTATGCCACTAATTGTCCACAGAAGAAGAAAAATAAGCAGGCTGCTAGAACTGCTGCTGGAGAGGCCTTAGCCTCGCAGTTTGAGCTGGATTTTTCGTTGATCGCATGCTTGGTTTCAAGTGTGATGGGTTTAGTGTGGTTTCTGGATAGTGGTGCGTCTTTTCACATGACAGGAGATCGATATTTGTTTACTGATCTAGATGAGAAAGATCTTGGAGTGCACATCGAGATGGGCGATGATGGTAGATACAGTGCAACCGATATCGGTACCATTTCCTTTAAGAGGGAGTCTGGTAAACCCTTCAGATTGAAAGAAGTGATGCATGTTCCAAGATTGAAGAAGAATCTTATCTCTGTAGCGATGTTAGAAGACAAGGGATATGATGTTGTCTTTAGCGAGGGAAAGGCTTTCCTGCGCAATAAGGCAACTGGTGAGACCCGGAGGATAGGGGTTCGAGCTAAGAACCTTTACGAATTGTAGGTAGATGGCTATGCAAAAATGGCAGGCAAGGCAGAAGGAGTGGTGAGCTGGGATGATGGCGAGTTGTGGCACTGGAGATTGGGCCACCTTCACCATGGAGCTTTGAAGATACTGCAACAGATTTCTACTGGGCTTCCTAAAGGCACTCTTGCATAGTCAGATCAGTGCAAGGGATGTACCTTGGGAAAATTTGTGAAAGCCACCTTTCACGAGAAGGATAGTCGCGCCACGACGATCCTTGAGAGAATTCACACAGACGTGTGTGGACCTTTCTCAGTAGCTTCGACAGCAAAGCACAAGTATTATGTGAGCTTTGTTGATTATTTTTCTCGTAAGTGTTGGATCTTCTTCATGCAGAAGAAGAGCGAGACATACTCAAAGTTCTATGAGTTCAAGGCATTGTTTGAGAAAGAATCAGGGAAGCAGGTGAAGGCTCTTAGGAGCGACAATGGTGGTGAATTCATCTCTGGCGAATTCAAGGACTTTTGCAGCGCAGAAGGAATTCGAAGAGAGCTCATAGCACCTCATAACCCACAGCAGAACGAGGTTGCTGAGCGAAAGAATAGAACGATCATGGGTGTTGCACGGGCAATGTTGCATGATCAGGGCCTACCCATTCACTTGTGGGCGGAGGCATGCAATACTGCAGTATATGTGCAAAACCGTTGTCCTCACAAGATACTTGGCATGAGTACACCCGAGGAGGCGTTTTCTGGTAAGAGGCCTGATATTTGCCATTTGAGGATTTTTGGTTCACCTGTTTACATTGATGTGATGAAGGATGCCAGGAAGAAGTTGGAGCCGACCGCAGAGGTTGGGATATTTGTGGGGTACACTGATACGCCCCACAACTATCGTGTGTATTTGCCAGACAGTCGCAAGACTGTTGTGCGACGGGATATCAAATTTTAGGAGGAGAAAGCCATGAAGTGTTCGCTTGAGAGGGAGCCACACTTGCATGCAGATGAGGAGCTATTAGTTCCTAAGGATGAGCCTCAGGATGTGGATCAGCCACAAGAGGAGGTTCATGGAGTGGAAGAGACCACTCATGCAGCGCCAACCATGAGAGGGCGGAAGCGCACTACAGAAGCTGAGCGACTGGCTCAAGATGCAGAGAAGGTTGTAGGAGCACCTACATCACAGCACAGACAGAGACAGTCACCTGACCGGTATACTGGATACATGGCTCTTATGAGCAAGTGTATCGTGACGGAGCCATCCTCTTTCGAGGAAGCTGTGGAGGACCCCGCATGGGTAGATGCCATGGTGGAAGAGTATGATTCGATTGTCAGAAACAGTGCATGGGAGATTGTCCCGAGACCGGAGGGGAAATCAGTGGTGGGTTCGAGATGGATCTACAAAGTGAAGCAGGCAACTGATGGGAGTGTGGAGAAGTACAAGGCAAGATTTGTTGCCCGAGGCTTTTCACAGATTGAGGGGATCGATTATGAGGAGACCTTTGCACCTGTCGCAAGGTATTCTTCCATATGGACGATTCTTTCTCTCTCAGCGTAGATGGGGTGGCACATTCATCAGATGGATGTGAAGACTGTGTTCCTCAACGGAGTCATTGAGGAGGAGGTGTACATAGAGCAGCCCGAAGGTTTCGAGATCTTCAGCAGCGAGTCGCATGTGTGCAGGCTCAAGAGAGTGTTGTATGGGTTGAAACAAGCACCTCGTGCTTGGTACACACAGATAGACAGTTATTTCACTGGACTTGGATTCTCCAAGAGTGAGGCGGATCCTAACCTATACCAGATTGTGGTGGAGGGTAAGTTGTTGATCATTGTACTTTATGCAGATGATTTGATTTTGACAGGTGATGAACTATTGATACACTCATGCAAGGCTGATATTGTGAAGGAGTTTGAGATGAAGGACTTTGGCCTCCTTCATTATTTCCTGGGATTGGAAATTTGGCAGCACAGTGGTGGACTATTTGTTTCTCAGGGTAAGTATGCCCGGGAGATACTGGAGAAGTTCAACATGCATGGCTGCAAGCCTGTTGATACTCCTCTTCCTGGTGGTTGGAGGAAGGAGGATACTACTTCGGTGGAGGTAGTGGATGCCACTGTTTATCGACAGTTGGTGGGGTCGCTTATGTATCTGGTCAATACACGACCCGACATATGCTATGTTGTTAACCAGCTTTCACAGGCTATGGTTAAGCCTACCAAGCTCTTTTGGAAGGCGAGGAAGCATGTATTGAGATATCTCAGAGGCACATTGGGATATGGATTGTGGTACGGACAGTCGGATGAGGTGAAGCTATGTGGCTTCACAGATGCAGATTGGGCAAGGAGCCCAATGGACAGAAAGAGCACATCTGGAGGGATTTTCAGTATCGGGTCGACAACAGTTTCTTGGTACAGTAGGAAGCAGAGATCCATGGCACTCAGTTCAGCAGAGGCCGAGTATATGGTAGCGAGTTTGGCTGCATGCGAGGCTATATGGATGAGGAAGATCCTGGTCGGGTTGTTCGGTTCACACTTAGAGCCTACTGTGATTTATTGTGATAATCAGATTTGCATCAAACTCTCGGTTAATCCAGTATTTCATGATAGATCTAAACACATTGACATTCGGTATCATCATATCAGAGATTGTGTGCAGCGGAAGATCATGTTACTTTCATACATTCCTACGGAGGATCAGGATGCTGATATCTTGACGAAGGCGCTCACCAGGAGAAAATTCGAATACCACAGGGGCAGGATAGGGGTTGCAAATAATCCATATCTTGTTGAGAGGGAGTGTTGAGATTGCAACAAGATGATGAGCTTAGTGGAAAGGAGTCACCTTCACTAAGTGGGCCCGCAAGCTATTTGTGGCGCAAAGTCTATTTTTAGACATATGGATCATGTTCTATGAGTTGCAAGATGCTATTTGTGGGTGGTTGGTCAATTCGGAAAAAATAGATGGACTTCTATTTTTAGACATATTGGCCGGAATCTATTTTTAGATTGCCAGTCTAAAAATAGATATGTCGAATATTATTAGTTCTTAATAATATTTGGACTCTAAACATTATCTTATTCTCTTGGAGCACTTCATTTAAGTGCACATATGTGGCACAGGAGCTGACTGAAGGAATTATGCTATTCCTAAGGGTTATGTGGAGCTATTTCATGGATACTTCAGTTAGAACTCATGTGATAGAGTTTGGTGGAGTTGATTGAGGAAGTTAGTGGAGTTGTATTCAGTTTAACTAATCTAAACATAGTTGAGCTATTTGTATTTAGTTTAACTAATTGATACAATTAGTGAGAGTGGTGTGAATTAATTATTAATTAATTCACTAATTATAAACTCATAAATCAACTAAATAATGCATTAGTTAACTTCAGTGCATGGACAGTTTCAGTGGAGACCAGTGCAAGAATAGGTGAAAGAGTAGGTTAACTATCAGTTGTGACTATACTGTTGCTATTTGCAACACAAATATAAGTGGAGTAGCCCATGAGGATTGTGCAGTTCAAGCCAGGTGGTTTATCTATTTAATGAAGCCATCTCATAGCATTAATTATGCAATATATTCTGGCTATCAAGTGGCAAAATATTGGAGCATGTGTTTTGTTATATCTAGCTTGATAGTGTGTAGCAATTGAGGGTGTGCATGAGAGCTTGTGAGGAGCTTTTGTACTATGATTTTTACATGATCTCCATGACATATAATATACAGATAGTTGGGGTTTTCAGCTTTAAGCTTTCCCATTAAATAATGTGTTCATATGTGTGATTGTTTACGGTTTTAATGTATGCATGCAATTGATTTTATTTCCGCATGTGATGATCAATGGTAGAAGAGTTTATGTATTATGCATGAAGCTAAAATAGTGTGTGATCAGGAGAATCTCGATGAATAATATCTCAGTTATTCAAATTTCTACATATAACCATAAATATATATATATGCAATGGAAAGAACACTTCATTTCATTAAAATCAAAGAACTAATTTTTTTTTAGAGACAAAATGGAAATAAACTAGCTAGGGTGCTGGTAGTTTATCTTTGAGAAGAGATGTCATGGCTACCGACCTCTGAAATATGTTAAAATGAGTCTCAAGGGCCTATTTATTATTTAGAAACAATTGAAAATGATAAACATCCAAAAACCCAACCATAGGATATAAAGCGCCAAAACTATGGGCCCCGTTTGGGTAAATTGGTACATCAACTTCCCGGGGACGTAACTTAGGCATACGATCTTTGTTTGACATGAAAAATACCTTGTTATAAATATCTATTTGAGGAATACAAATTTTGATGTGAGCAACATTGAAGGAACTTCCATCTTACTTCCGATATTCCCAAAAACGTTGTTTAGGGCCTTAAAATTGCTCTGGAAGTTGAATACCCGAAAAAAATGTTATAAATAGTAAATTGTGCTACAATTAAGTAAACTGAAAAACTGAAAGAAAAAATGGTGGGGCCCCAAGTGGAATAGGCGGATGGCTACCAATATCCACTTGGATCACTTCTATGCATGGAGGGTTATGCGAGAGAATTGGAGCTTTTTACCTACACTTAGTGCTAGGTCCAGTGACCAGGTAAGATACTCCCTTTATTTTTCTACAAAATTTGGTTGTGTGGCATAGTTGTGAATTGGTTATTTTGTTTTCGAACATTTTTTCTTGAGTGGCTAGCCAATTCCATATCTTTTTCATGTTCTTATGTTTTTCTAGACTTGCATATGATACAATTATTGTAATATGGTTATTTATTGTTGGATACTGAGTTTCAAACACTCAGTTAAGATTAGGGTTTTTACCTTCAAGTTCATTTATTCGATCCTTTAAGTATTTATCTATTTATCTATATAATTTTATTACTGTAAATATATACCCTTTAATATGACCCAAATTGTTGCTACTGGTCACTCTCATAAAATATCTTATATTTGTTACATATTTATAGCTAAGGAATGCTTGTAAATTTGTAATAAACCATAATTGGGCATGTAGGCCTTTATATCTTTCTAGGTTAATACATATTTGTAATATCTACTCAACCCATTGATTCCTTTGCAGTTGGTGTAAAGAACTTGGATAGTTGGGCGACCTTTCTCTACAACTAGAGTTTAATAAACCTCTCTTCTAATTAATTTGTAACTTATTAATCCCTTTAAACAAAATGCTAAGATAATTTATGTCATTTTTTAATCCAGGTAACAACTCTAGAATTTGAGGGACAATGTTGAAGTTTCATGGTTTATAAGTTTTGGGTTTTCAACACTTTGACTCCATCATTGTACCCAATAGGTTGGCACTCCCTCGAAACTCCTCTTATATTTGGTGGTTAAGTTGAGTGCATTTCTTAGACTGAACATGAGTTATTGGATTTTAATTTTAATTGTCTTTGGTTTTTTGTTTTTGTTTACAGTGAGTTTGTTAGGGTTTGACTCACTATTATCTTAAAAGTGTATAAAATACCTTTTTGATATAGACCATATATGGTAGTTTCTTCGATATTGATTATAATTAAAATTAATAAAAACACATTTAAGCTAGTGTTATGTTGTAATATCTGATACTGAAGGACTCCATATGTCCTATGTATGACCTCTATACTTGTTACTTTGGTTTCTTATATTTTCAATAAAATTATTATGTAGTCGCATAAAATGATTCTTAGGATTTTTTCATGGACTGGTTATGTATATATCGTATATAGTAACGTCTGGTCGAACTTGACTTAGATGATGATATTTTCGAATATCATTATTATGTATAGAGAAACAATTTGATTTGATACTTTGGTTTTACTTATAATCTCCTTTTATTGTTCTAGTATTTTTGTTTTTCATATTAAGATTGTAGCTCAAATATGTTGAATCAATAGGACTAAACATAGCTTTATATGGTGGTGTCTTAGTGATTTCATTTCAAATTCCAAAATTTACTCATGAATGATAAACAATACTTGTGAGTACCACTTATTGTGTTATATACTTGGAGTATTAGTCTTTCATAACTATTCTTCTCTCACTAGTCTTCCCTAATTCCCAGGAATATTAAATATCATGTATAATTAATTTATACAAATTAAAACTCTTACTCTGTATGTTTTGTAGATATGGAAAAGAAAATCTAGTCATGTGTACCACTTAAAAAAAGCTTAGTCATTTCCTTAATTAATTCCAGCTATATCTACAAACCAAAAAAAAATGATATATTAAAAATAACTAGTATTCATAATGATTTAGAAACTTATTTTGTAACCTACTCCATTTTTTATAATTCGACTTTGATATTTTATATTTATAGATAATTCACTTACTTTAGCTAATACACTTAGTTTAAATACAGAGATTCTCTGTCCTTAACTAATCCTACTTCATGTTCACATCTATCCATAAAAATTTCCATGTAATGAAAGTCCAATGACGTTTTCAAAACACGTATAAAAGTATCCCACCCTACTCAATTACAATATAAAAGAGCCCTCAATACTGTCAAATATAATCATCTAACAGAATCCCATGTCTTTCCAAACCAAACAAAACTTTATTGAAACCTATCTTATGGCTAATAGTTGTCTGTAACTAATTTCTTCCTCATGCATGCATATAGTTTTAATGAATATATATATACACACACCAGTATAGAGTCACACAGGGTGACATTATTCTATCAACAAAATTATTCCTTCATGCATGAAATCAATTGTTTGTTATCATAACCTGCTAGCATATATACCTACATTAATTCTGCATGTAGAATTCAACCATAGTGTTTGTATCATATTCTAATAATTTGTGGCAGTAAATAATTTAATAGTAAATCTTAAACTAAGGAAATATAATTTCATATAATTTTAAACTAGCCCTTGGAGAATATTTAGGAACATAGTACATTCCACCCAACCATGTATTATATCCAATAGTTCCCCCCGAGCTAAGACCTTCTTTACATCCATAATCAACAACCCCTTTGGTCACCATGTTTTTTATTTTATGGATTTCTTCCTAGTTTATTTTTAGCATCGTCTTTCTTTGAGGTCTACTAACCTTTTTCCTAGGCCTTTTTGTTTTCGTTTTTTTTTTTTTTTATATATAAATATTATTTTATTTTTCTTCAAATGATGTATTTCTCTCCTACTATTATTTATTTCACCCCACTTAGAATTTTTCACCAATTAAGTGACTAACATAATCTTTCTCTCCCATTATGTTAATATTTTTAATTATTTTATCCTAGAGATTTTTAGAGTACTTTTAGAGAAGTTCAACCATTTGAATTTAACCACCAACACTTTTCATAAGGTGAAAAGCCTTATAAAACTCTAGTGCTATCTGTTGAATATTTATTAAATAAAATATTTGCATCATTTCATAAGTCAAATCATGGCTTCCATAGCCATTCCATCCAATAATAGTTCAATGTCTAAAAATACTGAAAGTTTAAAAAATAAAAATATAGGGGTGTTACACCTTTCTTGGGCACTGACATTAGGTGCACATCGAGTTTACCTAAAGTGATTAGGTCTTCCTTATTTGATAAGCCTACTAGCTCTAAAATTATTGTAATCATGTGTGGAGGTCTCTTCACAAGGTGATGCCAAAAGGAAGATTTTACTAGTTGTTCTCAATAAAAAATATGACCACTAAACCTGTTTCAAGTGAAAATTTAATTAAAAAATAAGAACATTGATAACAAAAAACATTCTTTAATAAAGTGGTCAGTTCAAAGAAAATGTTAATTAAAAGAAAAAAATTTCTAAAAAATTGAAAATAGTAAGTTGCATTAAAGTTTAAGTCTAAGAGTGAAGGTCAAAATTTAATTAAGAATATTGCATTCTAGCTATGTAACAACATTCATGGTCAAATCTAACTATTTATTTGTAGTAGTATGGTGAGTACATCTTGTTTTTATGATTTATGTGCTTTGGTTCTTTTTTTTAAATGTGTTTCAAGTTGAATCATAGCATGGAATTCATGTTCTTTATATTTTCCTTTGATTACATGGATGTGTTAGTTTTTTTTTTCAATTTTATTATTTATAATTCGCAGCCAAATGTAGCTACTTTTTGGTCTAAATTTGTCTTCCATGCATCAAAATAGCTTTATTTCTCTCCACATAATGCAAAAAAATAACTCTACAACTAGAGAAATCATTATACTCAAGTATAAATATCTCGATTACTTTCCCAACATGATTATAAATTAAATATTTATCTTTGGTCCCACCTTGTGGGGAGTAGTGTAACTTACCCTTATATCTATGTACTCTCACACATTCCTTTTCTCTACATAGATTTGAGCTGGAGTCATATGTTATCATGGTTTGAAAATATTTCTCAGTCTAAAACTAGTGGAAGGCATGTGCGGATGTATGGAATATGCAAAGATAAATGCTCATTGTAAAAAATTGTTAGCTAACTACTCTCAAATAGGTTTTTGATAGCTAAAATTCCTCTTTCATAAATATGGATGATCATGCATTAATGAGAGAAAAAACAAAGTGTGTCGTAATCAAAATATGAAAAAACAATTATAGTTATACGTGTATTTAAAAATAGTTGGCAAGATCATTTTTAAGCTAGCTACATTACATGTTTTCTCTAATTAATGACCATGAACTAGACCGCAGACTGAGTCAAGAGGTTAATCCAACTGCTTTATTGATTTTCACTAGTGGAAACTACCGAAGTGACCCTTTAACCAAATCTTAATGAAATAATTTATCATTAAACTTTAGTAGGTTGAATACACTATGTGGATTCTTTGTTAGATAGTTTTTGAAAGCAAGCAATGGAGGATCCAATAACCGGTTATCCAGGTGTGTTTTTATTAACGATGACTTACAAAAAGAGAGAGAGTATATGAATCCATATCCAACCTTGTGTTTCATTTTATCTATCAAGATTACACCACTAAACAAAAATGAAAAAAATGAGAAATAAAATTACTTAGTGGGAAAGGTTTTTGTCCCAGACCTACATTCGATACTAACAAAGAAAGGGCACATGGGCCTCATACAAGATTTCACGTTGACTAAGCCTTGTATTATGTTGTCTAATCATAAGGTAATTTCAAGAAATAATTATGATAAGTTTAATTTGTTTTGATCTGTCAAACCAGGAGGTAACTCCGCAAATCAGAATATTTATTGAATGAAGAATGAGCATGTATTTATACATGGAGGTGAGGCTATTGGGATTCATCTCCCAATGACTCTTGGCCTTCCTTATTTCCTAATATTATTTATCATACAATATTGCATATCCACACCCAACCCATAGGATTAGGTGTCAACATTCCCCCCTTTAATTCGAAGGGATGTTGGTGAGCCCAAGCATCAATCTGAACTTTTCAAACTTTTCTCTTCCAAGTGCTTTGGTGAAGATATCAGAAGTTTGCTCATTTGTGGAACAATGATGTAGATGAATGGTTTTGGCCTGAACAAGATGTCGAATTAGATGGTATTTTGTATTGATGTGCTTTGTTCGATCATGGAACTTTGGGTTCTTGGCAAACTTTATTGCAGAAGTGTTGTCGATCATGAGTGGTGTGGAATAAATTTTTTTCATCTGCAAATCTTCTAGGATCTTCCGGAGCCACACAATTTCCTTTGCTGCTTCAGCTACTGCCACATATTCTGCCTCGGTCGTGGAATCTGCTAGAACTGATTGTTTGCGTGATCTCCATGAGACAGCTCCTGATCCAAGACTCATGGTGTAACCTGTAGTAGACACCCCTGTTTCTTTGTCGCCATCAGTACGGAATCGAGTGTCAGATCAGTGAAGTCGCCTACGTATTTATATTTCCATTCTTGGTCCCCTTCAATGCCTCCAACACTCTTTTGTAGCAGATAATGTCCTTCACAAGGTTTGCATGGTATGGAAGAAGATTCCAACGACAAATGAAATGAATGAATTAAAGTGGTAGTCAACCTATAAGACTACATATTTGTCTATACTTAGTTGCATCTGAATTCCTTCCCTTCAATAGATGTGAGCTTCAAGTTTTTTCCAGCAGAGTGGTTAAGGGATTGCATTCATCCCATGTAAACTTGTTCAAAAGATCTATCATGCTTATTAACAGAAAATAAATATATATTTAAGTGTTGAATTACTTCCAATACAGATAAATAATCAACATGACCCATTCTCAGCCATTTCAACCTTTCTTCAATTCTTTCTTCATGGATGCAATATAGCTCTCCTTTATTCCTATTATAAAAGATCATCTACATATACCACAAGATATACAACTATTTTTCCAACTTTCTTAACAAACAAAGTTGCATCATCAAGATCAAAATGTTTGAAGTCAAGTTTCAGAAGATGCTCGGCTAATTTCTCATACCAGGCTCGTGGTGCTTGCTTGAGGCCATACAAGGATTTTATAAGCTTGCAAAATTTGTGTTCTTGACCCTTTACCACAAATCCTTTTGGCTGGGACATATAAACTTTATCCTTTAGATCTCCATTCAAAAAGGCGGTTTTTACATCCATCTGATGGAATTTCCATCCATTCTGAGCTGCTAGGGCAAAGAGAGTCCGGATGGTGGTCCATTTTGCTGTGGGAGAAAAATTTCCTTCATAATTGATTCCTTCTTTTTGTGCAAAACCTTTTGCCACAAACCTGGCCTTGTGCTTGTCAAGCGAGCCATCTGCTTTATACTTGTTCTTGTAGACCCACTTACAGCCAATTGGTTTCGTTCCCAAAGGCGGATCAACCAGCTTCCAAGTGCCATTCTTTATCAAGGCATCATACTCCTTCTGCATCGCTTCTTTCCATTCATCATGAGAAGCGGCTTCTTTGAAGGAAGTTGGTTCATGATCTGCAGACAAACTCAATTCACAGTTATAAGCAATATCCATATCAACAGGGGAATCAGAATTATCTACATCACCTTCGATTTCTTGAGTGGAACTTCTTGTTCCTGTTTTTCCAACCTCATTAGGATGAACATCCTCCAGTGTCTTTGTCAGCCATTTGGGAGGACCTTTCTGAGATGGCCCAGGCTGGTCATTTGACTGAGTTGGGATTGATTCAAGATTCAATCTCCCAATTCTGTCAATCACATCATTCAATGTGTCATTCGTGGTTGTTTCTTCATGTGGGGGTGAGAGTGCTTCAGGGTATGATTCCACAGTTTGATTCAATATCGGAATCCCCCCTTCAAGATGTGGAATCACATTATCAAATTCTTGGAAAGACTTTGCATGTGTGAATCTATCCAGGCGATCAAGTTGCCGCTCAACAACCTTGTCACTTTTGGAAGATTCAAGAAATATGACATCTCTTGCTATTACAAACTTCTTATTTGTTTCATCATAGAGACGATATCCTTTGGAGGTATTGGAGTACCCCAAGAAGATACATTTTCTGCTTCTAGCACCAAGTTTGTTCCTTTGACCCTTGGGTATCAAGGCATAACAGGTGGACCCAAAGACCCTGAAATGCTTTATCGAAGGAATGTGGCCATGCCACATTTCAAAAGGAGTTTTGTTTCTAATTGAACTTGAAGGACACCTATTCTTTATGTAAACAACACATAGAACTGCATCAGCCCAAAACATCAATTTTACATTCTTGAAAATTAACATGGAGCGGACCATATTTAAAATAGTTATGTTCATTCTTTCAGCTACATCGTTCTGTTGTGGATTATATGGCACAGTTGTTTGATGTTTGATTCCATATTGACGAAGATAATTTTCAAATTCGTTTGAAGTGTATTCTTTTCCATTATCAGTACGTAGAGAGCCAATATGTGTTTGTGCATCATTTTCAATCCATGCATGAAAATTCTTGAAAGTTTGAAAAGCATCAGACTTATTCTTCAATAAGTAAATCCAACACATTCTGGTGTAGTCATCAATAAATGTCATCATGTATTTATTTCCATTTTCAGAAGCAATAGGCATAGGGCCACATAAATCTGAATGAACAAGCTCAAGTTTTCTATGTGCTCTGGAGTGTGAATCATGAAATGGTTGTTTGCTATGCTTTCCTAGAATACAAGCATCACATTCCTTAGGTTTTCTAGGAATTGTAGGCAGTCCATTAACACCATTTTTCTTCAACAAACGAAGGCTTTCATATTTTAAGTGTCCAAATCTAGCATGCCATAAAAGACTTGATGGGAATGTACCTTCATCATGATGTGAACTGAATGCAAAGTTTTGAGCATGAGTAGATGAACCTTTCAGCTTCAAGAGTCTTCCTTATTCTATTCCCTCCATGACAAGTGAGTGATCTGATGCTCTTACGACCTCTGCCCAGCACCATCAAACAAGTGAATGGAGTGTCCTTGGCGGCGGTTGGACCTTCGGGGACAACATTTCTCCCTCTTTCCAGTGGGGCCTCATGTAGAATATGATGCGGAAGACCGGGCAACTTAAGCACAGCCTACCAGCAGTGGCTTGGTTGGATTTATCTGAAATCTCTTGCTCCATCAACTTTGTCAGTGAATTCTTCAAAAAATCTTTTCTAAATGTCATGTGACATGTTTCTCCTGAATCTAGCAACCAATCATCTCTCCATGAAGTAAATGAAACATCAAATAGGTTTTCAGTTACTCCATTGTTACAATGTGCTAGAACATAGTGAGTGGATTCAGGTGCTTTACCTTTGTCTTTTCCATTAGTTTTACCTTTGTCTTGATTTCTTTGCTTCTCAATTTTCTCCCAAGGTGTTCTGCATTTGGATGCATCATGTCCATCTCTATTGCAACGTGTGCAATGAAGATTGGATTTGTCGGATTGTCTGCCCCCCCTTTCTGTGAAGTTTCTTCTTCCTCTTCCTCTTCTGCCACCTCTTCCTCTGGATGAATCTGGAGCATGACTCTTTTCTCTATGTGCCAAGTATGCAGCCTCTTCGGAAGACGAAGGGACTGTCATCTTCCCGAAAGCTTTCTCTCTTTCTGCAAACTTTTTCTCAAGTGTAACGAAGGTGATATGCTCAAGGTTCCCACTTGCTTGCAAAGACTCAAGATAATGTGAGTAAGTCAGATATAATGCCTTAACATATGCTATGAGAGGTATGTCCATTTTTACACTAGTGCTATCAATATCATGCATGATAGATCCAACTTCTGAAGCTAAGGCAAGGGGATCATCATTCTTCATTTCAAGATTGAAAAGCTTAATCATCAATTGAGCATTTTCTAATTCTGAATGTGAGTCATAGAGTTATTTTAGCTTGCTCAAGGCATCATAGGCATTTGAGAATGATGAAATATGGTGACTCACCTCTTCATTTACGGAAGCTGCAATCAAGGCATAGGCCTTGCAGTTCTTGTTTTCCCAAATGGCGAGCTCTTTGTCTGAAGTGGGTTTTGCTGGTGGATTTCCTTCTTGTCCTTCATAGATTCCTTTCCACAACTCATTAAAAATGAGTGTGTGTTTAATCTTCCGAGACCATTCAAAATAGTTCTCTTTGCCGGAGAGAACCACCCCAACAATAGATATGAGAGAATGCATTAGTTTTCTGGAAAAAATTCTTTTGAAGAGGAAACAATTTTGCTAGAAAATCTTCAATTCTGGAAATTTGCTCAATTAAAGGGGACAAAAACTCTTTGCTAAAAAACACTGAATTCTGCACCAAAAATATATATATATATATATTTTTTGTTTGGAGAGATTTTTTTTTTTTTATGGGAGGTGGTATTTTGAAATGGTTGGGGGGGCGGAAATAGTGGTATTATATAGTGGGAGGGGGCGGAAATAAAGGACAGAGCACTGTATCATAAACAATGTATTATGTATTGGAGCAAAACTAGACAACGTATTATTGCAGTGTGGCGTATTATGTATCATAGAAAGTGTATTATATATGGGAGGGCGGTATCATGTATCAATGGGAGGGAGGTATTATTAAACGCAGGTGGAATTGGAATATGAATGAAGGGGGGGCATATTAAAATGACAAGGAGGTATTATGGACAACTCTAGTATTATATGGGAGGGGCGGTAATTTGATAGTGGAGTGGTTTTATGGTGGGAGGGGTTGTATGAATTGTGGGTGGTATGACAGATATAACAGACAACGTATTATTATAAATGGTGTTGAAGCATTGTGGAGCGGTGTGTATTGGACAGCGCGGAGAGGGAGCTCGCGGGTAGAGGGGCGGGTAGGATGTATGCGTGTAGGGAGATGTGAGGGGGTAGGTTGCAGCGGGTTTGGGGTAGCAGAGCAGTGGCGGGGAGGGAGTTGGGTAGGCAGCAGTGGGACGGAGTCTACGGAAGTATGCAGTGTGGGAGGAGCATTAACAGCGCAGGGAGGCGACGGGGTGTGCACAGGCGCGTAGGGGAGTGTGTAGTCTGCATGAGGAGAGGCGCCGAGAGTGTGTGAGGGGGAGGGTAGCTTAGGGAGTCGTGGACAGAGTGTAGGTTGAATGCGTTGGGATAAAGGTGAGGGCGGAGCTAGTAGGGAGGAGGTAGGTTGAATACGTGGGATAGGGATAGCAGATAAGGGAAATGGATGAGGGCGAGCGCAGGTCGTGAGGGAGTGAAAGAAAAAAATTCTGGAGTATGTAGGAGCTTAATCACTCCAGAGATTTTAGAGCTGCAATTTGCAAAATGGCAAGAACTGCAACTTGCAGAATTGCAGAATTTTCAGAAGCTGCAAACAAATGATTCAGAACTGTGCAAAAATTGCAGAGATAGATAATAAAAAATGCACAATTTCAGTACAGCAAAAACTATGCATAAAAACTGACTGAGCGAGAATGAGGGAGTTACATCACAGGCAAAAATGCCAATAGTGGGACTGGCTTTGATACCATGTCAAACCAGGAGGTAACTCCGCAAATCAGAATATTTATTGAATGAAGAATGAGCATGTATTTATACATGGAGGTGAGGCTATTGGGATTCATCTCCCAATGACTCTTGGCCTTCCTTATTTCCTAATATTATTTATTATACAATATTACATATCCACACCCAACCCATAAGATTAGGTGTCAACATGATCATATATATATGTATTAAATTTGAAGGTGAGATAAATTTAAATTATATTATTTAAGTCATATTAAAACGATAAAAAATTTCTAAAAAGAGAAAAACAGACATTTAAATATACAAATTTTAAGGAACCATATATATATATACTTGTTTATCGGTAGAATTATAGTCGAAAATAAATTTCAAATAAACGAATTGCAGTAACTTAAAAGTAATATATGAAATTATTAATTTTTTTCATAATTGTAGTATTATTGTATGTCTAATGCTCGTTACACTCGGTCGTATTTTTGGAAGTGCTAAAACAAGGGACCTACATTTCAATATTGAATTTACTAGGTACCAAGCCTAGTAATTGATAACTGATAGCCACCCTCAATTTCTCAAATTTATCACTTTCATTTATCACTTTTACAAGTGTTTTAACTCTAATTTATTACGTCAAGGCCATATTCATTTCTCTACACGTAATGTGAAAAAAATTCTTTGACTATAGAAATCATTACCCCAAAATCATTACACCGAAGTCTAGATAAATATATGTACCACTTTTCCAATATGTTTGATCCAATATTTTATTTTGGGCTCACCTTGTGCATAAAAATGGAACTTACCCTTTTATCTCTACGGTTCTATATATACTTTAGTTTCATACACGTTTTTGTTACACATATATTTCAGTTCTACCGAGTCTTCATTCTATACAAAATTCAACTCCACACAAAGTTTAGCTACAATGACGAGTGTAATATTATATATTTGAAACTCATGCCTTCTTAGGTAATTTTGTTATACTTGGTAAGGATTTTTGAAATGGGATACTTAGGCCGTGAGCCCGAGGAACACACTATAAAAATATCGCAACGCAACATTAAATTTTGCAATTATTGTAAGACTTTCATGTCTCTCTCTTTTGGTTAAGTGTGTCCCATTCTCTTAATATTAAGATGTAAGTGCTTACATGTAGTCTTGGGGTGGGATGTGAAAATTTATATTAAATGACAAAGAAATCCCCATCTCATGGCCATCCTGCAAGAGAGCAGTTGTGCGGAGAAAATGCATGTGTGGAGCAAGGAAAGACAAATTTCTTTTGACTCATAATATATAAATTGTTTCATTGGAAAATGTGTATGAAAAAGGATTTTATTTAATGGGCTCACTCTAAGTTAGTTCGGAATATGTATTCAGTCAATTTTTTTTATATGTATGAAAATAATGCTTAAGTGTTAAGATTGAGAAAATGTAAGTTGTCATTCTAATGTAATATTATAAATGCATATTATGATTTATGTGATTGGTCCTTTTTATATAATGAATCATTAAATTGGAGTTCAAAATTGATGTTCTTTTCAACAATATGCAATACTATAGTGTTATTATTGGTTTATATGATGATATTAAATCATTTTTTTATTGTTTATAGTAATTATTTTTGCATTTTGCAAAGCAAGATAATATTTAGATTCTCACAATGTTGAAACATTAAGATATTTTCTTGTTTTGATTTGATTATTTGTTTATTTGCACAAGAACAAATTAGCTCAACATAAGGTGGAAATTTTCCAACTTTATTAGAGTCATCGCAAAACTTTACAATTTCCATTTGATAGAAGGTATGCACATTTTAGCAATGTGTAAATGGAATTAACAATTTTTGTTTCTCTCATAACTAGAAAGAGAAAAATAAATAAATAAAAATATTCCTCTTATTCTTTTTGTCTACTTTCATAAAAGTAGAGTCTATAGTTGGAGAAAATAAAAATACATCAAATGGATGCGGTTGAGGCACAAAAAAAACAAGAATATGTAGACAAGCATATGACAAAACTAAACAAATTTGGTGTGCAGAAATAAATTAATATTGCTATTATTTTAGAAAAAACACCATTTGAATCATATAAACAACTTCAGTTTTAATGTCAGAGAATTCTTAATTGATTATCTCTGAATGCTTTCACATACTTGATATACTCCTATAGAATTGAGACAAGGGAGAATACAACATTCCAAACTTTATTTGCAAAATAATTGCAATGAAGCATTATTGTGTTATAGGAATAAGTTAAATACATATACTTTGATGGAAATGCATAATGTCGATGATCCTGAGCTCCTCAAAAGAAAGAAAAAGGTTCATATTTTTTGAAAAATGTTTGCACAAATTTTGTTTGAAAAATTAGTTTGAGGTGATTTAAAGTGTATAGTGAAGCAGATATATCACTCTTTAACTCCAAAATTCCTGAAAGGAAAAAATTGGAATAAGAAACCAGAAAGCTCTTATATGACGCATGAAGAAGACGATGAAATGCAACATGATATATCAAAATGATGACACCAAGTGCGGCAAATTCCTCTCTCACAAAGAGTAACCAAAAAATAAATGGAAGACAAGATGGATGGTTTGAATAATAGTTTAAAATAAGACATAGAATGCTTGAAGGATGGAATAGAAGAAAAAATAAAAGGCAACGTGCAATATTTGAAGAATGTTATAAAAGCAAACATGGAAGGTTTGAAGGAAAGTTTGACAAAGTTGCAACAAGAAATTCTTCCTAATGGCGAAAAATTATTAGATGACACTCATGAAGAGAAAAAAAATTTATTAATGATGATTTAATAAACTCTAACATTGGATTGAAGACCCACCATATTCCAGATATTGATATGAGGAAGTTTTATTGTAAGCATCCAGTAACATGGATACTATTGACGGAACAATATTTTGATCTCCATAATGTGAAACACACACAAAAGGGATGCATTGAAACTTTATATTTATAACCCAATAATTTTGTATGGTATCGATGGGTTTATTCCCATAAACCACTTGTCACTTGGTAAATTTTTATGGAGGAAATGATAGCGCATTATGATAATACAAAGAGAAACACCATCTTTAGCCAATTGATAAATCTTGAACAAAAGGGTTCAATGGTGAAGCACATTGAAGACTTCAAAAATTGAATATAAGGGTAACTGATATTCCAAAGGGGCATATGATTGATGTCTTCATAGGTACTTTAAAGGATGACATCCAACGTGAGGTTCGCCTTTGGGAACCTAATTGATTGGAAAAGGCATTCAGGTTGGCAAGAAAAAATGAAAGCAAAATTATGGCAACAAACAAGCCTCCCACTCACAACTATAAACATGGAAGTGTTTCTGATCCTATCATTCCACAACCTAAATATTAACACCACAAAAATTGAAATAAAAAATAGCAAAAGATTTTATTAGAGTTGTGATAGAAAATACACTAAAGGTCATAAGTTTGTTGAGAAGAAATTATTTTATAGATTGTGAGGAGTTGGAAGAAAATGAACAAGAAACTTCAAAAGAAGAGGATATTCACCACGGACCAACCCTAGAGAGAGAATAAATGAATCTCACCATAACTTGTAAAACATTGGCTGCAATTAATGACTCATCACACTCTCAATTTAGAGGGATATATCAAGAAGAAAAAGGTAATAATGTTTATTGATTCAAGTAATACCCATAATTTTATTCATTGTAAGGTTTCCAAGCAATTGAATTGCATCCTATATCAAACACCAGAGTGTCAAATGATGGTTGCAAATGGAGGAACTATCAATTGATCTGGAAAGTTCCATAATATCAAGCTACCATGGGGGAGTATGTATTGAATGGTCCAATGATTTCCATTCAAATGGGTGGTGTTGATGTTGTACTATATGTCTAATGGCTACAATATTTGGGTAGGATAGATTTTAATTTCCAAGAAATTTTCTTGAAATTCATTTGGGAAGGAAAGGAATTTGGATTATGGGGTATCGCAGGGAAACAGGGAAAGGTAATCAACTCTAATGGTATGAAAAAGATTATAAATAAATAAAAATGTGTTTTAATTGAAAAATTATTCACACTAGAGGTTCAAACATGGAAATCATCTATTACTCCATATTTTCAGAAAGTATTGGTCAATCCTTCCAAGGTATTTGAGACTCCCAAAGGCCTCCCATCTATTTGTGATCATGATCATGCTATTAATTTGATTCTAGGAAGTGTTACTCCAAGCATTAGACCTTACAGATACCCCTATTCCCAAAAGAGCCAAATTGAACGTACGATCACATAAATCCTAGACGTCGGTATAATTCAACCTAGTCAAAGTTATTTCTGTGTTCTAGTAGCATTGGTGCACAATAAGGATGGATCATGGCGTATGTGTCTAGATTATAGCGAGCTCAAAAAGATCACTTTTAAAGATAAATTTCCCATTAGTCCCATTGATGAATATTGGATGAATTACATGGATAAATTTACTTCAACAAGTTGGATATCTATTCATGGTATCATCAAATAAGAATGAAGACTGAATGCATTCTAAAAACAACATTTAGAACTCATGAGGGTCATTATGAATTTTTGGTCATGCATTTTGGCCTTACCAATGCACCTTCTACATTTCAATGTTTGATGAATTCCATTTTCAAGCCCTTCCTTAGAAAATATGTTTTAGTATTTTTTGATGATATAATAATCTAACAAGTCATCGAAGGATCATGTTCAACATGTTGAGAGGGTGCTCAAACTATTGGAGGATAAAAAATTATATGCAAAAACCACCAAATGTTTCTTTGGAGTACAAGAGGTGGAATATTTGGTTCATATTGTGTCTAATGAGGGTGTTAAGGTAGACCCTAAGAAAATTAAATCTACTAAGGAATGGAAAATCCCCACAACCATAAATAATTTTCCACGATTTCTCGATTTGACAAGGTGTTATCACAAGTTTGTTAAGAATTATGGGAGAATAGCAACACCTCTAACAACATTATTGAAGGAAGATGCATTTTCTTATACTCTAGAAAAAACTAAGGCCTTTGAACATTTTAAAGAGGAAATGTGCCAAGCACCAGTCTTACCTATTCCAGAGATCACAAAACCATTTACTGTGGAATGTGATTCCTTGGGAAATCGAATTGGTGTTGTTATAATGAACGAAGGAAAACCCATTTCTTTTGAATGTCGTCCAATCAAAGGAGATTATATATAGAAACCTATTTATGAGAAGTAAATGTTGGCAATATTACATGCACTAAAGCAATGGTGACCTTAACTAATGGGAAGACACTTCAAGGTAAAGATGGATGATGGTAGTCTTAAATAGTTTTTGGAACAAATATTATCTTCACAAGAGTAACAAAAATGGGTCCCAAATATTTTGGGTTATGCCTTTGAAATCATCTACAAAAAAGAGAAGCAAATTGTTGTTACAAATGCACTCTCAAGAAAGGATGAGGATGTGGAAGAATTTATTTGTGTTATTTCTATTATCCAACCATATTGGATAACTGAAGCAAGGGATGAATGGAATAATGATGAATAAGTGTGGACACTCATTCAAACTTTTCAGCAAGATCCCAATACATCTTATACATTTGGCTAGTAAAATGCTTCATTAGGGTACAAATATCCCTTATATTTTTCTAAGAATTCCTAACTCAAACAAAATATTCTTTTAGAATTGCGCACCTATCCATTAGGAGGGCACTCAGGATTTTTAAAATCTTACCACAGGATTAAGAAGGAATTTTATTGGGATGTCCTTAAATATTATATTCAAAAAAATTTGGAAGAATGTTTGTTTTTCCAACAAAACAATGTTGACACAATTAAGTCTCGGGATTTGTTACAGCCTTTATCCATTCCAAGTCAACGTTGGGAGGATATTTCATTGGATTTTATCACAATTTTACCCAAGTCCAAAGGAAAGAGTGTCATAATGGTGGTAGTTTATATACTTACCAAGTATGTAGATTTTTTTACATTATCTCATCCATTTATGGAAAAAAATTCAAAATATACATGTAAACCGAAATATTATTGTAAGCAAGAGAGATCTTTTTTTCCCTGGAAATTTTTTGGTTGAATTATTTTCTTATGTGGGTACTCAATTAGCTCATAGCATATCGTATCATGCTCAATCTGATGGGAAAACAAAGATAGTGAACAAATTTTTGGAAGGATATCTTTGTTGCTTTATATATGTGTTACACAACATTTTGTCACCGTCCTTGCAATCCCTCGCCCCGCACATTGGAGGGTCTTTCCCATGACCAGTGAACAATGTCATACTCTGCATATACCTTATTTGCATCCTTCTGCATGAGGACATGATTTCTCCTCTTGAAAATTTCCTCAGAAAGCACTCAAAAACCTATGTTTTGGCATTGGCGCGGGTAGCTAGTTCACCCCTCGTGCCAATGGGAAAGATTTGCACTAGAGCCCGTGCCAGATGGCGCTCTGTCTCTTTTCTGTACCTGTGCCAGCCTTTTTGGGAATGTTTTTTAATAAATTAGAGGTGGAAGTTTCCTTTAACCACCTTAGGAATGACTCATTGCAAGTGGTTAAACTCGATAAACCAGAGATCTCTTCCTTTAGGAAATGGTTGATGGAACATTCTTTGAAGATAGGACTCCCCCCATGATTATAGGGATCCTAACCTCTCCTTATCCCTATATATAAACAAGCCTTCTCCCTTTACAGAAGCTAATTGAACATATAGCCAAGAAGCTGAACTTGGAGAAGAGATATTATAGTTGATTAATCGCTATAGCGAAGGTCGAACCAAGGAGGATCCCGTAGAGAGAGCCCCATCTGAATTCCCGATGAGCTTTGTGAGACATGCTCCGCTAGAACCCTGCTGGAGGAGATCGCAACATCGAAGCCTGGTTGTATTCTTCCTTCTTTAAATTAATATACTCGACTATGGTATTGATTCCATCTCTATGTTATGTTTATTTGATGCATTTGATTTAGTCTTCTTCGACTGATTGATAGTTAGGAATGTGAAATAGTATGTTGTGTATCATCTTCATTTCTTGTCTATGTGTAGGTATCTGGGCGTGAGAACGAGCAGATCGTGATCTGTCAAATCAGGAGCAAGAGACAGCCATTCTCCCGGATGACACAACAACGTAGGACCTACGGTAAGTGATCTACCAAGTCTTTGTGCATTCTTAACTAGGAATTAATGTTATAGTGTGTCTCGTTTGTGGCTAGACCCATTCTAGGGCTAGTGGGATCGCCACTGCCCGTAGAGGGGATTTACCTCACCAACAAATTGACGACTCCGCTGGGGATCAGTGTGAGTTATTTCATCCATTAGATATTCTTCTTGGTATTTCCTTGCTTAGCTTACCTTTTCTGATTGTTTTGCTGACTCTTAGACCCATGTTGAACCTGAGAGGATCAGATCTAAACTCTGTTTTTCCAAAATTTTCATCTTTTTAAGGTTGTCTTAATTGGTGCGGTTTCCAGCCTGACAATCACGCCCAACGGCATTGGTTGCCAGTTCATCACCTGTGCCATCTCGTGTCGGGCGCGGATTATAGCTAGAAAGTCACGCCATTCTCTGTAGGTGATAGGGTTTTCCCTGTTCTGGAGTTTTTGGTCCATCCCGGTGTCTTTAGGTGTTTTCTTGACCTGATTTGAATTCTTTGGGTTTGTTTGTGACTGTGATCAGCCTTCTTCCTTCGGTTGTTCATCCATTTCTTTCAGAATCACGACTTTAGGGCTTTCTAGTGCCTTAGTATGCTGAGCCTCCTGTAGAAGCTTTGGTCTTTTGTTTCACAGCCACCTTCATTATTTTATTGGTTGTATTCAGCTCCCCGGATCCGTTTTGAGTGATTGTATTTGATGGAATGAGTCTTGCCTCATTCATTCAGTTTTGGTTAGTCCAAGCATAGCTCGCATTGCTTGTATGGGTTCGTTTCAACATCTTTCTTCGATTTGAGAGATTGCAACATTGGTTTGAGTTTTTGTTTTGTTTGCTTTTGGGTTGATCGAATTATTTCATTTTGACTCTCGCTTTGAAATTCTCGAACTAGTCTGAAGGTTTATTTTAAATGTCATTTAGTGCACCCTTTCCTCTATTACATTGAAAAATAAAAATAAAAAATATTTTTGCTTGCATTAGGTACTGTAGTGGATGTTTCTGTGTATTTGCTATCACTTGAAAACTCTTAAATTTCTCATAGATAGCTCTTCATTGAACGAAATGGTATTTTATGGCATGTAGCTTGCATATAGGGATTCATGAGATTCAACATTTAGTAGGACCTTGGAATTGAAACATAAATAAAATATCAACTTAAAATTTATTCAATTAACCTAAGGCAACATTGAAACCTAACGAAATATTTAGTAGTCTAAGTTAGAGATGTGTTCTGGCGTCTTTAAACCTAGCAGTTGTCGCTCGCCATCTGGATTTTGATAGCACTAGTACGGACTTGTTCTCTCCATACCGTCGAGTATATAAAGGGAGACCCCTATAGGTTGAAATCCTTTTATCCATAGGAAACCGAGTCTGCCACCTTGTAACCATGATACATCAAACACAACATTCGGGGAGACTACCTGCACATACATCAAGTCCTTGGTTGATTCTTCTTTCATTTTATAACCAAGGTGTATATGGTAGTTTACGGGAACCTGGTACACCCTTTTACCTAGACTACCTGAGCAGTCATTTTTTATCTTTACTGACTCCATAAATTTGGAAATATCATCAAGCACTTGTCCTTTCACACTCATTTCAAACTGAAAGAGGCTAGAGTCATCTTTGACTGTTTCTTGACTCTTAAAACATTAAACAATAAATTTTTGGTTTAAATTTGGTAAAATAAACTACCTATGATTACACGCCCTTTAAAGTTTGATTACTTGGCCTGTCTTTGTTTGCCTTGGTTTTGAGCCAAGACTCTTCATTTTTTATCTTTTTCCCTTTTTTTGTGTGCTATAGTCATAGTGGAAAAACCATCTGTTTCATCTACTAATAGTCCTTACACGGACGATCCATTTGAAACTTTGTATACTTCTAGATCTATTGAGCTTGAGCAGCCTGTCATCTCGTCAGAGTACCCCTTTGGAGAGCCAGTTGAATTCCATTGGCCTCTTTCCAATGCTTGGTTTTGGTTTGGGGTCAAGGAGCATTTCCCCCCTCTCACATCGAGATCACCATTTTTGGTTGCTATCATAACTCCTAGCCCCGTACTCTTTTGCAAGATCTTATGATGGATTCATACATGGACTCTTCTAGTCCTAACGGCAGTGAGGGCATTCCATTTTTTGATGAAGAATACCACCTTTTCCTAGAAGACATTCATCCAAACCCCACTCAATATTCACCATCGGTATCACTTCCAACTGAACATAGGTCTTTGGGTCAGATTATAGCTTCTATTGCCTCCATGGAAACTTCACCCCCGTCAAGGGCGTCGGTCCTCCCATCATTAGGGATGTCGCTGACGGCACCTATCTTGTCGACACCTTTTGTTACATCTATCCCCACTAGGCATATTGTCTGTGTGGCTGCATCAGCACCACTCATCACTGCTCAGTCGTCAGGAGTTTCAGCTATGGTAGAGACTTTGATTTCCATGGCAATCCCTGATGGTCTTTCTTTTGAGGAGTATCGGCTGGCTGTTCAGCAGCAGAGCTCCCAGGCTAATCATTCCTCTCAGGATCTCAACCGTCCTTATTTTTCTCATTATGGAGCGGATGGTACCCCGATTTATTTGCTTCCATTTCAATATGATGAGCACGACAACCCTATCTATTTGCCTGCTCCTGAGGCTTATCAGTACATTAATGGTTTTATACCTACCTTGCTTGTGCAACCTTCTAACCAACAAGGACAACCCTTACAGGGAAAACCTTCAGTTCAATAAGGATATGCTTTTGGCCTACAAGGACAACCCTTCCAGGGACAACCTTCGGCCCAGAAAGGGTATGTGTATGAACCACAAGGAAAACCCTTACAGGGACAACCTTTGGTCCAACAGTGATTCTTGTACAACCCACAAGGGCAGCCTTACAACCCTCAAGGTCAAGCTTTACAAGCTCAGCCTCTGGTCCAGCCAGGGAAACCTCAAGGACCAACCGGGAAACCAATATATCAACCCGAACCTTCATACGGTCCTCAGGGGAAAATCCATCCATCTCAACCTTTGGTGCAACCACAACAGCCATATTTTCCGATTGGTCAAAACGTTGCATAGCCAGTGCCATCTTATGGTCCTGCAGCAGGTCAACCTGGTTATCAGGCACAACCTGGCCCACCTCAACCATCAGGCCAACCTACTCAGCAAGGAAAACCTGGTGGCCCTCATTAGTCAGGTCAACCTGTTCAACCAGCACAACTCGCAAAAATTATTAACCCTGCTTAGCCGCTGGTCTATTCTATGCCACAACCAAATCAACCTGTGTGCCCAACCTTTTCGGCTTAGCAGGGCCCCACTTATCAACAACTGGTTCGACCCCAAGGCGGTTATTTTCCTCAAGGTCAATATCAAATGGTTTACAACCCACCTCAAGGATCTGCTTATTACCCTCAACCACCAAGCTATAATTATACTCCGCAAAAAAATCCCTATGTTGCTCAATCGGGACCCTCGTATACTCAGAATTAGTATCCTGGTTATCAACCCCCGAATCATGGTTCTCAGCCGCCATATCAACTGAATTATCCAGATTATACCCCTTATGGTTAGAATCCTCTAGGACAAAACCAATGGGGGAACAGTTATACTCAACCAGGATGGAATATGGGTACGGGTCCTTATCGAGGACCTGTTATTCCTTTTAACCCTTAATTACATTTTCTCGCCAAGTTGGAGTTATCGAATGTGTCCAAATTAACAAATGATCCCATTCTTCATAATCCATATTGGCCCCTGGTTCCAACGAAGGTTCCTGGTGATTTTCCCAAGTTTGAGGGCAAGTTTGGAGAAGACCCCCAAGCACACGTCATGACATACCATTTGTGGTGTTCTTCCAATTCTTGGGTGGATGACTCTATTCGACTTCGTCTTTTCCAACACACTCTTACCGGTGCTATTGCTAAGTGGTATATCGAACTACCTCGTGGTATATTTCAAGATTTCAACACTCTTGCTATGGAATTCCTGACTCATTTCCAGTTGCCAGTTCATTATGAAGCCAAGACGCATCTCCTAACATCCTTGAAATAGTACCGGGCTACCCATATCTCGGACCACATTCATGAATGGACACGGCGTCGTTGCCTGATCAAGTTCGAAATTCCTAATCAGATTCTTACTCATTGTTTCACTACCTCATTTTTCAACCAGATTGCAAAAGACATCACCATGGCGGCATGTGTAACCGAGGAACAAGCCATTGCTCATGCCCAGTACCTTGATTTAATGTACTCCCAATCAGGCATTTTTTATGACATCTTAACTAAAGCTCCATGACCTAGGACCTCTAAAGCACCAGCTACCCCATTAGTCGAATTCTTTATTGGTTTCGTATCTTAGACTTCATGTAAGTCTTCTAATGGGAAGCAGAAATCGAATTCTTCCAATACTTCTACTCCTCAGTCTACCCCGGATTCTGGTAAAACCTCGGAGGTCAACGCCATTCAGGCCAATCCTGTGGACAAGACTTCCAAGGGGAAAAATAAGGGCAAAGGCAAGGCCAAATCCGATGCCCCGAAATTGTAATCGTCTAAACCTTGTGCTGATAATGGTTCATAGTGAAAGCCGAAGTATCCCTGTCTGATTTGTGATGAGGACCACTACAATAAGGATTGTCCTAGATGATCTGAGGTTATTCAACTGCTCAAAGGTGCTAAGGGAACTCTGGCAGTCCTTAAAGAACCTTTCCCATCTCAGCAGACCCAGATGGTCGATCAATTGTCACCATCTGTGTCATTTGGCTCTCAAGTATTCATGATGAACGGTTCTGCACCCGTTTCCATCTCTACTCGGTCAAAATATTATGCTGGATTGCAGCAGGCAACCGAGAAAGAGATCTCCGATGGTCCTCCTCCCTCACCTACCTCTGGTCCTCTTGAGATTGAAAGACCTAGTGTTGAACTCGTTGTACGGCCACCTTCTAAAGGTGTTCTCCGGAAATATTCCTATAATCGTAACGCCCATGCTGCTCAACATTACAGTATTGTTGACGATTTAGCACAGTCACCATCCACAATGTCTGTGTTGGAAGTCCTCCAGAGTTGTTTGTCTCAGCGGAAGGCGTTATTTTCTGCGATCGACAGTTTCGATCCTGCTGATTCTAGTCTTCTCACTTTCGACTTAGAGAATTTCATCCCCCAACTTCCGCACTAGATTACTCTTGTCATACAAATCGGTATTAACGCTCTCAATATCCATAGGGCCATTATTGATGAAGGTGCATCCACCTCTGTGATGTCATCTGCTTGGTAGAAGGCTATTGGCTCTCCAGATCTCACTTTGTCACCCAATTCCCTTGAGGCATTCGATGGAAGGGAATCAAAACCCTTGGGTGTTCTCGCTAGCTTGCTGATTATGTTGCAAGGAAAGATGGTCAACGTTGAAGTAGAAGTTGCTGATGCCAAACTCAATTACAAACTTCTACTCGGTCACATTTGGACTCACGCCATGCTGTGCATTCTGTCCAACCTCTTTCGACTTCTAAAGTTTCCTCACGAGGGAAAAATTGTTACTGTCGATTAGTTGTCGTTCTTTACCTTGTCTTCCGAGAACAACGTGCCATATGTGGATCAAATTTCTAATCCCCCTGACAGTATAGGCCCGGGTCTTTTCAAATATCCTACTCTCATGGGTATTTTTCCCCTTTTGCCACCAAATACTGTTCAAGTCAATATGGTCTCTCGGTTAGATGACCCATGGATCGTCCCTTTTCCTGAACAAGTTGATTCATTTGGGGATTTGATGCCGCTTAGTCCAATTGAAATCAAATATTGTGAGATTACAGCTGCATCTGGTTCTCCCCCTTATTAAGGTGCTCCTTTGAGCATGGCTCTTGACGTTTATTGTCAATCCCCTTGGCTCGACGATGCCGATTCGCAGGATCCTCTAAAAGAAATGTTTCCATCCGATGAAGCTATTATGGAAACTATGTCTCTTGAAGATCTACCATGGAGCGATGGGCATCATCGTTCCTCGTTTATGCCTTACCTTGAGGCCATGTTTGACTGTCTTGAGCATTTTGCATCACAAGTTCCTTCTCCACCACTTCAAATGCCTATCTTGACCCACGAAGTCTTCGCGGAAGGTAACTTGGGTAACATCACGCAAACGATGCCTATCGACATTTCCGTCAAACCAGGAATTGTCGAGAACATCCATGTGGGAGTCACTTGCTCTTCCGAGAAGGTCCAGGTGTACAGTAGCCTCTTTCGCGAATTCCATGATGTTTTTGCCTGGTCTTATGAAGAGATGACTGGTATTGATCCTAGTATTGTGGTGCATGAGATTCCCACCCACTGAGGTGCAAAGCCTATTCACCAGCTTCTTCGTCCTGTGCATCCCGAGAAAGCTGCCGCCATCAAAGCTAAAGTTGAAAAACTTCTCAAAGTAGGTTTCAATTATTTGATTCCTCTGACAGAGTGGGTTTCTAATATTGTTCCCGTGGATAAGAAGTAGGAAGAAATTCACGTTTGTGTTGATTACTGTGATATTAAGTGGTCCTCTCCCAAAGATAACTATCCCACCCCTTTCATCGATCAAATCATTGACAATTGTGCAGGGAGTGAGATTTTTTCCCTTATGGATGGTTTTTTGGGCTATAATCATATCAACATTTTCCTGTCGGATCAACACAAGACCTCTTTTATCTGTCCATGGGGAACATTCACATTTAAGAAACTCCCTTTTGGCTTGAAGAATGTTGGGGCTACGTTCCAGTGCGCAATGTCTTATGCCTTTCATGATATCCGACATATTTTCCAACCATACCCAGATGACCTTCCAGCTCATTCAGCTGCATGGAAAGACCACCAGGAACATCTCCGCTAGATGTTTCTTCATTGTAGACGCTACAACATTTGACTTGATCTGCATAAATGCATCTTCTATGTCGATTCTGGTAGACTCTTAGGCTTTATCGTATCTAAATATGGAATTTTCCTTAACCCACTGAATGTTGAGGCTATTGTTAATCTCCCCTCTCCATCCTTGTTGCACTAGCTCCAGAGTCTCCAAGGGAAAGCGATTTTTTTACATCGTTTTATCCAAAACTACGTTGAAGTAGAAAAAGGATTCACACGCCTTTTAAAGCAGGACATCCCTTTCTGTTGGGATGATATTGCTCAGTAGTCTTTTGATAGGCTTAAGACGTTTCTTGTCAATGCTCCCCTATTACATCCTCCGAATTACCATCGTGATTTCACCCTTTATCTTGCTACCGCCTTCAACACGATCCCTGTGGTTTTAGTCCAAGATGATGATGACAGTACTGAGCATGTCGTTTACTACTTCTATCGCAACCTTCTCGACCCTGAAACACGTTATGCACATGTCGAGAAGTTAGCATTTGGCTGCAGTCCAGGCCATCCAACGTTTTCGTCATTACATTCTTTTACGCACGATGACCGTGATTTTTGATTGTAACCCCATGAATTATATTTTGTCTCGACAGTTTCTAGGAGGCAAATACTCAAAGTTGATCGTTATCCTCCAAGAATTTTATTTTGAGTTCACTACCACCAAATCGAAGAAATCACTTGTTTTCGCTGATTTGATTTGTTCTCTCCCCACTGACTCTACTCCTTCTCAATCCGAGGATCATATTCCAGATGAAACTCTCTTCTTGATCATCACCCTCGATCCATGGTACGATGATATCATCGTGTACCTCCAAATGTCTACTTTCAGGTCTGAGTTGACGAAAGATGCCCAACGCCGCATTTGGCATCAGTCGCAACCCTATCTTATCATCGAAGATACCCTTTATCGTGTTGGAGTCGATTCCGTGCTCCGCCGATGTCTGACCCTAGAGGAGGCTGAGAAAGTTTTAAATGACTACCACAGTGGTGCCTTTGGTGGTCACATGTCTGATTATGCCACCGCACAAAATATCCTTCATGCTAGCTATTTCTAGTCGTCCATATTTAAAGATTTCATTGTTGCAGTATGCAAATGCCATGTGTGCTAGATATATCAACACAAGATGCGTGCGCCACCAGTTCCTTTACATCCTGTCATTACCGTGGGTCCTTTTTCCAAATGGGGCATCGATTTTATGACGTGTAACCCTCGTTCGGTTGGGGGGCATGCCTATATTATTGTTGCCATCGATTATTTCATGAAATGGGCCGAAGCAATGCCTACAATGGCTACATATGGTAAGACAATGACACAATTCATTTTCAATCATGTTATTACTCGGTTTGTTGTTCCTCAAGCCATCATCACTGAACATGGTTCTCATTTTTGGGAACATATGATGGTGGAGGTGACATCTAAGTTGGGCTTGTGTCACGATAGATCAACGCCTTATTACCCTCAAGCTAATGGCCAGGTTGAAGCCGTTAAAAAATTCCTTATTATAATTCTTCAACTAACAATTGGGATCCATAAATCAAACCGGTATCTCATGTTGTTTTCAACTCTTTTGTCTTACTAAACGTCAATTAAGAGTGTGACCATATTTACCTCATTTCAGTTGGTATAAGGTCTGGAAGCCACTCTTCTAATTGAATGTGAAATCTCTTCACTCAAAATAGTTGTGAAATTACTTCCTAATACTTCGCCTGAAGAAGAGTGTCTTCTCTACTTAGAGAGTGTTACAAAGTAATTTGTCACCGTCCCTGAAATCCCCATCTCGCCCTTTGGAGGGTCATTTCTGTGACCAATAATCAGTGTCATGCCTTGCTAATACCATCATTGCATCCCTTTCCATGAGGACAACATTCCTTCTGTTGATCATTTCCTGAGCAGACCCCTAAAAACACCTGTGTTTGCCTTGGCGCTGGTAGCCCGTTATGTACTCGTGCCAATGAGGAAAATTAACACTGAGCCCACGCCAATTGGTGCTCTGTCCTAGTCAAGCACCCGTGCCAATCTACTTTTGGATTTTTTTTTAAAAAAGAGGCGAAGTTTCGATTACAACAACTTCGTGGATGAGTCATCAGGAGTGGTTTCAACTGAATAACCACGACCTTCCTCCTTTGGCCTCTTGTTTCCACCTTATGGGGAACCTCCCAAGGGATAAGGCCTCCCTTCCATTATTGTAGGGATCCCAACCTCCTCCTCTCCTCTATAAATATAGCCTTCATCCATTGATGAAGGGGTTGAATGGTTGAATCTCCCAGAAATCTCCAAGTTCCCAAGAGCCATTAGAGCCTTATGCTGCAAGAGCCTTGATTCATTCCGTTAAGGCCAAATCCAAGCAAGGATATTATTGTCGCGACATCCAAAGAGATAGGTTTGTCCCATCCCCGACAGGCTTTTTCGAGACGTGTTCCGCTTGCGACCCTCCGAAGGAGAATTCAGTGTCAGGGCTATGGTTGTATTCTTCTTTGATTGATTAATGATAAGCGACGATTGGTTATGGTTCCACTCCTATTGTTGATTATGATGATGAGTTATGTCTTCTCTGACTGGCATATAGTTGCATATACTAGATTTTACGCTTGCGTTTGTTTCTTTTCTTGCGTGTGCAGGTGTCCGATCACGGAGATCGTGAGGATTGTGATCTGTCGGAGCTAAGGAACGGGAGCGCTATTTTCTCTACAAGCGACAGCGTTGGATTCCAGGTAAGCCTTCATCGCTAGTTGGTTTATTTGCAATTAGGAACATGCACTATAGCGTGTGACGATTGTTGCTAGACCCGGTCTGGGCTAGTAGGGATCACCTCTGTCCGCAGAGGGGATTTACCTCTTCAACAAATTGGCGACTCGTAATTGAAACGTAATTGAAGATAAACATTAAAATTTATTCAATTTACACTAAGGCAGCATTGAAACATTAACACAACATTTGGAGGTCTAGGCTAGAGACGTGTTCTGACGTCTTTAAACCTAGTAGCTGTCGTTCGCCTCTTGGCTTTAGATAGTGCTAGTATGGACTTGTGCTCCCCGTACCATCGCGTATATAAAGGGAGACCCCACTAGGTTTATATCCTTTATCCATAGGAAGCCGAGTCTGCCGCCCTATACCCGTGATACACCGGACACAACATTCGGGGAGATTTCCTGCACGTACGTCAAGTCCTTGGTTGATTTCTCTTTCATTTTGAAACCAAGGTGTATATTGCAGTTCATGGTTATTTGGTACTCCCTTTGCCTAGTATTCAAGAGTAGTCATTTTTATCTTTTCTGACTCCTTAAATTTGAAAAGATCACCAAGCGCTTGTCCTTTCACGCTTGCTTCAAAACTGAAAGAGATAGAGTCACCTTTCATCCATTTCTCGACTCTTAAAATAGGAAAAGGTGAAGTTTCTAAGTTTCAATGTGGTAAAATAAATCACCCGCGATCACATGCCCTGTTAGAATTTGCTTATTGGCCATTTGATTGTGTGCCTTGGTTTTTAGCCCGTGTGTGGTTTTGAGCTGTTGATGGCCACTTTTATGGAGTTCACCAACCAAGGAATCCCCTCCGATGGGAATCCTGGTGCTTTTCCTCCTTTTGGAAATGTTGGTGCTCCTTATATGGCAACGTTGTCCCTTCCTGGGTTAACTGTTGGGTTGCCCGTTTGGTTGTTTTCAACCTCTATGGTCCCAAATGTCTCGACTACTGTTCAATCAGTTCCTCTGCCCGAACAACATCATGTTGATTCTAAGGTGGACCTCTCCCCTTCTTCGCCTGTTTCTGTGTCTTCCTCTTCTACTTCGCCTGGTGAAATTCTGGATTCGAGTAACTAGGTGGCTAAAAAGAAGAAGAAGAAGACAAAGAAGAAGAAGTTAGAGGCTAGCTCTGTGGCTATTGTGCCTACGAAGCCTTCCATTGATAAACCTCCCAACCCTCCATGGAAAGTCAAGTTCCCTTGCATGTTGTGCATGGGAGACCATCTTCTTCGATACTACCCTGGCATTCCCAAGGTGCTCGAAGTATGGTCCAATGGTCATCCGTCGTTGCCTTTGGCTTCTGGGAGTCAGGTTGGGGGCACATTTTCAACTGGTGTTGGTCCTAAGAAATGGGGTAAGATCACCAATCCCTGTAGGTTGTGTGAAGGGCACCATGCCAGTCACCTTTCTCCATATATGGATGAAGCTAAGAGAGTTTTTTACAACTTAACCATCTCTATACCATGCCTCCCGGATGGTTATAAACAGATTTCTTTGAGTCCTTCACTAGCTGATCCTATGATTGGTCAAGAGTCATCCTTGGTCAATCCCGCTCCCCCAGAAATTCTGATTCAAGAATCCATTCCCGCCCAACCATTGGTCATGGGATCGGTTGAACTGGCCCTGTCTGCGGTGCACCAGGTCTTTTCCGTTGAGAGTGGACCTCACATCCCTCAGGTTCTTCTTGTTTCTTCAAATTCCTTGGACTTGGGGAAATATTCTCCCATCCTTATATCTCAAAAAGCTTCTCCTCTGCCTCTCGTGATGTAGGTCGCGGAGGATACCCCTCCCACCTTTGAGATGGAGGTCGTGGAGGATGCTCCTTATTTTTCCATAACACTAGGGGAATACCATCTCGGTTCGATGGTAGGCCCTCAAAGTAGTTTGGTCGCTTCCTTTGATTGGAGTCAATTTGCAGGATACTGCCTTCCGTCTTATGTGCCTTTTGAGATAATGGTACAGGCCTTTGGTTTGGTCGTACCCAGCATGATTATAGATGAAGGCGCATCTGTTAGTATTTTATCCTCAACTACTTGGCAAGCTTTCGGTTCACCGCCGCTTGCGCTTGTTACACAGAATCTATTGGCATTTAACAGAAGAACGAGTCAATCGTTAGGGATCCTTCTGAGGTTACCTGTTACTTTGGGAGGTAAAATCGTCCATATGGACGTGATGGTTGTTCCAGTCGCCTTGGACTTCAATCTGCTCTTGGGGCGTGATTACACCTATGCCATGGGAGCACTTTTCTCCTCCCTTTTTCGTGTGGTCTGTTTTCCGCATGAAGGACAGATCGTGACCATTGATTAGCTTTCGTTCTTTGGTCCTGATATGGCAGCTAGCTCGCCATCATCCCTTCCTGTTTTTTATCCACCCGTTGCATCTACCCCACCGGAGGTCAACTATGTGGCTACCTACCCCGTGCCTGTACTCAGTGATAGTGCCATTGTGCATTAGGTGCTGGGGCCATTGGGTCCTGACTTCCAGGATGTTTTCCTTCCATCGGGAGTGGAACTCTTGGAAGTGATGACTTCTTGTTCATTATGATGAGGTCGGTCGGAGCATGGTTCTTTTCCTGTGTCAATCTCCTGAAAAAATGAAACTGGAGCTGGTCAGAGCACAGTTCGTTTTCTTGTGTCAAGCTCCTTAAAAAATGAAACAAGCTGGTCGGAGCACAGTTTGTTTTCCTGTGTCAAGCTCCTTAAAAAATGAAACCGGGTCTGGTCAGAGCAAAGTTCCTTGTCTTGTGTCAAGCTCCATAAAAAATGAAACAAGGTTTTCGGAGCAGAGTTCCTTGTCTTGTGTCAAGCTCCTTAAACCATGAAACAAGGTGTCCTGAGGATAGTTCTTCTAATGTGTCAACCTCATTAAAACAATGAAACATGTTATTGTTCAATTCGAGTCTTTGATACGATCTCGTAAAATCCCAGTGGAGTCTTCCTCTTGATCTCATAACTTGAACCTACACTCCATCTGCCTTTCATATGGATTGAAGCTTGGGGGGCATGTACCTTGAATTGAGTCACCATGCTGGGGGCATGCTTACTTTTTCAAGCATAGTTTGTTTCCATTTCAAGCTTGTGTAAAAATGAAACCGGTTTCAAGCATAGTTTATCTTTGTTTCAAGCTTGTGAAAAAAAGAAACCAACTTCAAGTAGAGTTCCTGATTTCAAGCTTGTGTAAAAATGAAACCTTTCCCATTTTACCTCTTGTGATTGCCATCTTATCAGCCTATTTGTGCTAGATGAGCCTTGGTTTTTTCATTCCATTGTCCCTATCTTCTTGGCCGATCATATGCCTTCACTTGGTTGTTTTACCCGTTCCTGAGGAACCGCTGCGATGAATGGTCTTGTTAGCCAGCCTCTTGACCTTTATTTGTTCTGAGAAGTTCCACCATTACCGAAACCAGTAGCTACCCTTTATACCACTCGTTCCTCCAGGAGGAGTCACCTTTCAGCTCTTTTCTGACTCTCTAAAATTGAAAAGATTTTCGAGTCCCTTCTCGTTTCGATCTCGTTAAAGTGGACATGAAACGACATCTACCGAGTATACGTTTACCCCTTTTTCAGGCTAGGATAGATTATTTACAAAAAAGGAATACCCTAGCCTATTGCGACTACGAGGTTTTCTCAGACAAATTTTTCTACCTTTTCAGTCTGAGAAACTATTTACGAAAAGGGACCGTTGGAGTTTACTTTTCCGCTATCTTTTCAAACTCTCTAAACATGAAAAGATGTCGATTTCTCCCTTTGTCAGACTCGTTAAACGCTGATGACATTGGATTCAGTCGTAATGACGATATCCGAGTTCCTCCTTCCTAGGGCTCATTAAATGTACTAGGATGGACTTATATGACAAGCATCTGGTATCCTCTTCAAGCTTGTGTAAAAATAAAGAGGTACTCGCCAGAAATGGTGGGGAAAATGGAACCAACATCATTTTCATGTCGGCAGTATGTCGCTCTTGAACATGGCACTTGTCTGCAGTCGTGTCGGGTTGGGGACGTCTCATCTCATTTTTCACTTGCCTCCGTGGGTTTGGGTGATCCCTTTTGACCTCTCATCTGCTCTTTGCCTCATCATCATGACCTTTGATCTTTTGATGTCAAATACTGCCAAATCCACTGTCGTGCCGCCGATATGTTCAAGAGATGTTGACCTTAGCAGATTTCAAACTTCCTCTGATTCTCATCTGATCTTAATTCACAAAGACATTATGTTCCTCTGTCTCGTGTCGATGATGTGGGAAACACTATGTCCCACCTTCGATTAAGGTCACTTCCTGTCGACTTCAACTCATTATCCAGGAAGCTGATCTAGAGACTCCCTTCCAGTACCTTAGAGCCTGCATGCCTCAATGGCAAGATCTTCGCGTTCAACGTGAGGTTTTCATCATTGGCCTCCGATCGAGTGATTCTACAGGTGTTCGACACCAGCTCACTGATTCACATGCCATAGATTGTACCTATAGTACCTTGAGGGCCATTGTCATTGTTGGTGGTACCTCTCGCGTCTGTTAACAACTTTCATTATTGGCTAGTAATCAGACGATGTTCTTGCATGTTCGACTTCAGCTCACATATTCGCATGCTTGAACTTGTACTTTTTTCGGGTCGAGATGGAGCGAAAGACCCTGGATTTTTGTCTATGATCATCCAGACTGTGATTTTGTGGATTATCATGATTAGTTACATGGCTCACTGATTGGATGGTTGCGACCATGCCTGAGTCTATTTATCGATCCTTACTGGATGGCTGCATCCATACCTTGGATCTGGATTATTGTATACTCTGTTATGAATGGCTACGCCCATACCACATATATATCATGTATTTGAGATATCAGTTCTACTTCTCTACGCAAGTTTTTGGACGACGGTGTTTTCAGTTGGACACGTTCTCGTAAAGCATTTCACCCCTCTCTCTCTTTCAGGCCTCATGCTTTAGGGGGCATCTGTTACACAGTAATTTGTCACTGTCCCTGCAATCCCCATATCTCCCTTTGGAGGGTAGTTTCTGTGACCAATAATTAGTGTCATGCCTTGCTAATACCATCATTGCATCCCTTTCCATGAGGACAACATTCTTTATGTTGATCATTTCCTGAGCAGACCCCTAAAAACACCTGTTTTTTCCTTGGTGCTGGTAGCCCGTTATGTACTCGCGCCAATGAGGAAAATTAACACTGAGCCTGCACCAATTGGCGCTCTGTCCCAGTTAAGCACCCACGCCAATCTGCTTTTGGAATTTTTTTTAAAAAAGAGGCGAAGTTTCGATTACAACAACTTCGTGGATGAGTCATCAGGAGTGGTTTCGACTGAATAACCACAACCTTCCTCATTTGGCCTCTTGTTTCCACCTTATGGGGAACCTCCCAAGGGATAAGGCCTCCCTTCCACTATTGTAGGGATCCCAACCTCCTCCTCTCCTCTATAAATATAAACTTCATCCATTGATGAAGGGGCTGAATGGTTGAATCTCCCAGAAATCTCCAAGTTCCCAAGAGCATCAGAGCCTTATGCTGCAAGAGCCTTGATTCATTCCCTTAAGGCCAAATCCAAGCAAGGAGATTATTGTCGAGACATCCAAAGAGAGAGGTTTGTCCCATCCCCGACAAGCTTTTTCGAGACGTGTTCCGCTAGCGACCCTCCGAAGGAGAATTCAGCGTCAGGGCTATGGTTGTATTCTTCTTTGATTGATTAAAGATAAGTGACTATTGGTTATGGTTCCACTCCTGTTCTTGATTATGATGATGATTTATGTCTTCTCTGACTGACATATAGTTGCATATACTAGATTTTACGCTTGCGTTTTTTTCGTTTCTTGTGTGTGCAGGTGTCCGATCACGGAGATCGTGAGGATTGTGATCTGTCGAAGCTAAGGAACAGGAGCGCTATTTTATCTACAAGCGACAGCGTTGGATTCCGGGTAAGCCTTCATCGCTAGTTGGTTTATTTGAAATTAGGAACCTGCACTATAGCGTGTGACGATTGTTGCTAGACCCAGTATGGGATAGTAGGGATCGCCTCTGTCTGCAGAGGGGATTTACCTCTTCAATAGAGAGATTAGATGAAACTCGTTGCTTGGCCTCCTTGGTCATCAAACCACAGAATAAGTGAGTCAAAGCCCATTTTGACCAAACAATTTCCCCTCGTTGTTTCATCAAAGGAGATATCGTTCTCCTATATGACCAAGCTCATGACAAGCTAGGGTCAGGAAAATTCCAACGCATGTGGCATGGGCCCTACATTGTTAAACGTGTGTTACAAAATGGGGCTTATGAGCTTATTGATTATGAAGGTTATCCTTTATCACAGCCCAGAAATGGCTTGTACCTCAAAAAGTATTATGCTTGAGTCATTCATGCATGATATGTTTACATAGGTGATTTTTTCCTTTTTGTGCATGTTTTGGTTTGATGTGCTTTGTGAGATTTTTCTACTCATTGGGTCTTGTTTTTTGTGCAAATGTCTATTTCCCCTTATATCGGTTTCGCGGATGGTGCTTCTCACAGTACCAGGAACTTGTCTTCGGCAGCCTCGGTAATTTACGATCCTGTTGGTGAGTTGATTAACTTACAAGGTATTTGTCTAGGACCAACTACAATCAATGTCATTGAATATAGTGTTGTTTTGGAATTATTAACCGAGGCAGTTAACCTTGGCATATGCGTGTTGATTGTGAATTTGGATTCGTAGCTTGTTGTTCTTCAACTTAATGGTCATTATTCAGTTCGAAACCCATACATTTTGAGATTGTATTTGTGTATTAATTTACTTGAAATAAATTTTGATTTTATTACATATCAACATATACCAAGATGAATGAATACATTAACAGATGCAATACCTAACATTGTGTTAAATAGACATTTGCGCAATTTATTAAAACATCATCATATGTAAATAGACCCATGTATAATATATATATATATATATATATATATATATATATATATCATGTGTTTTCAACGTGTGCATCATATAAAACCCAAGAAATAATTTATGTCTATTTCAATTACATCGTGAGACAACATGTCTCTCAAAATGTGCAGAAATAAAGCCTAAGTGCCTAATCGACGTGGTGCACATGATAACACATCACCACCCGTACCAACCGCCTCAGAAAGCAGTGGATACGACTCGGCACTCCTACAGTGTGCCTCGGATAGGCCAGAGGAACATCATCAAAATGAGCATAGTCTGGAATCCCATGGGTGATCCCCTCAAGGTTCTGTACTATCTCCTCGTCACTACCCTCACCATGAGGATCGAAATCATGAGGAATTCACCTCGCTATTGGAAACATACCTATAGGATGCTCTGGGCCAACATCTTCATACATATAAGAATAACTGTCATAACATGTATATATACCCGAAAAAAATTATAAATTCATGAAAATAAAAATGAGTCTCACCTAGCTCTTTGTCCCAATCCTCTCCCTTTGGGAGCGGGAGGTCTGGGTCTCCAGTGAAATCTGTGTCGGCATAGGGCCAATCCTCTATGACAATCAGCTGTCATCGGAGCGAATCAAAAAAATCTAGCCTCCAAGACATCTGTTGGCCACCCCCTGCCCTATGCATCAGTGCGGCCCATCGAGCCATCCATGGCTCTGTGGGTGGCGGCATCGGGACAATAACCTCCTGATGCTAGAATATGGGTAATCGTTCCAAGAAGAATGATACCAAAATTGATCTGTACCTAGAATGCTTTAGTTTGGTCTTCTTGCACTTAGTCAGCTCTCGTTTGATGTTGACAGTGATGGCCTCGGCCCAGTTGAAGATGGTTAGGTTCATGCACTCTGAGGAAAGAAGTAGTTGTGTCTTCATGGCCTCATGTGGTGCCTGCGATCCAGCAACCCGCGTGATAGTGTGTAACACTACTCTTAGTGCTAGATCAGGGATGGTTTGGATGTCCACTTTGCCACTCCCTGTTCCTTTTCGTGCCCCTCATCACACCCTGTCAATTACCATTCCCATGCTTTCCTCAAAAGGACAGGTACTAGTTAAGATAGGGACTGCACCTCTACACAACAATCCAGTGATGAAATATACATCTTAGACTTCGAGTTCAAGCTCTTGATCTCGAAGCACAAGCTTCTCCTAATCTTCGTCCTAAATGCTTATCAAGTATTGAAGCAATTCAGGCTGAGCTCGGAGACATGGTGTCAGGAAGAACTTCTTGAGCCCACAATTCCCGAGGGCATTCATGCATTGTTCATTTTCCATTGCTTATTCACCCTCCTCACTGTTTTCTCTCTCTTTCCACTTGATAACCATATTTTTTTCTTTTGTACCTGCATGAATTGATCATAGTAACATTGTAAGACCGCTTGGGTATTAAAATTTACAATCAATTGGTTGCATTTTCTTAAATTTAAAGCAGATTTTGAGTTTTGCGGTTGGCGCAACTGTTTTTCTAATAGTAGTGCCACCTGGCGCGTCCCCTGTGTAAAAAAGGGTCGATTGGCGCGGGTCCGTGCTCAAAACCCACGCCAACCGCGATGTCCTAAATTTTACAAATCTTCCCCTAAGGGACCCAGAATGACAGCTAAATTCAATTAAATTTAAAACATATTTGTCGATTATTTTCATATTATTTTTTAGAAATACATTTTACACATGTATTTTTGTGCAGTGAAAGGTTTCCACATGGTTTTGATGAAGAATGAGTTGGATTTTATACTTTTTCAAACTCGCTAAAAACATGAAAAAGTCACTATTGGAGTCATCTTTCAGCTCTTTTCTGACTCTCTAAAACTGAAAAGATCACGGAGTCTCTTGTCGTATTGAAGTGCTGTGAAACGATATCTACCTAGTATATGTTTACCCTTTTTTCGGGCTGGGATGGATTATTTACGAAATGGAATACCTTAGCCGATTGTGACTAAGAGGATCTCTCGGACATAGTTTTCTACCTTTTCGGGTCTGAGAGACTATTTACGAAAAGGGCTTGCTGGAGTTTTCTTTTTGCTATATTTTCAAACTCTCTAAACATGAAACGATGTTGAGTTCTTCCTTTGTCAGAATTGTTAAAACTGATGACATCAAACTCCGTCGTGATGACGTTACCAGAGTTCCTCCTTCCTAGGGCTCGTAAAATGTACTAGGTTGGATTTTTCCGAAGGAAAAACTTACATCGCAAGCACATACTATCCCATTCAAGATTGTTTTCAAAAATAATTGGGTACTCACCAGAAATGGTGGGGGAAAATGGAACCAAGATTATAGTCGTGTTGGTAGTATGTCGCTCTTGAACATGGCACTTGTCTACATTTGTGTCGAGTTGGGGATATCTCACTTCATCATTTGTTTGCCTCCATGGGTTTGGGTAATCATTTTTGACCTCTCATCTACTCTTTTCCACGTCACCATGACCTCAGATCCCTTGATTTCAATACTTCCAAATCTAGTGTCGTGTCGCCAATATGTTCAAGAGAAGTTTTCCTCTAAAGTTCTAAACCTCCCTCTGATTCTCTTTTGGTCATGATTCACAAACATCATGTTCCTCTGTCTCATATTGATGATGTGGGAAACATTATGGCCTACCTTCGATCAAGTTCACTTCCTGTCGACTCCATATCATTATCCAGGAAGCTAATCTAGAGACTACCTCCAGGTACCTTGTAGCCTGCATGCCTCAATGGTAGGTTCTTCGCACTCGAAATAAGGTCCACATCATTAGCCTTCGATCGATTGACTCTGCAGGTGTTTGATGTCAGATCATTGTTCACATTCCGTGGATTTTACCCTTTTGTACCTTGAGAGCCATTTTCATTATTGGTGGTTTCTCTCATGTCTGTTAACAACTTTCATTATTGGCTGGTAATCAGAAGATTTTCTTGCATGTTCGACTTCAGCTCACATATTTTCATGCTCGAATTTGTACTGTGTTCAGGTCGAGATGGAGTGCAACACCCTGGGTTTTGTCTAATGAAATCCAGGCTGCGGGTTCTTTATGGATTACTATGACTTATTATGTGGCTCTTCTGATTGGATGGTTGCGACCATGCCTGAGTCTATTTCTGTAGGATGGCTATGTCCATACCTCGGATCTCATTGTTTATATGCTCTATTATGGATGGCTGCGCCCATCCCACATGTCATGTATCAGATGTATCATTTGTACTTGTACTTGCAGGTCTTCTGACAGCAATGTTTGGGTTGAACGCATTCTCATAAAGCATTTAACCCCTCCCTCTCTCTCTGACCTCATGCTTTAGGGGGCATCTGTTACACAACATTTTTTCACCATCCCTGCAATCCCTCACCCCGCACATTGGAGGGTCTTTCCTGTGACCTGTGAGTAGTGTCATAATCTGCAAATACCTTCTTTGCATCCTTCTGCATGAGGACATGATTTCTCCTGTTGAACATTTCCTTAGAAAGCACTCAAAAATCTATGTTTTGGCATTAGCATGGGTAGCTAGTTCACCCCTCACATCAATGGGGAATATTTGCACTAGATCTTGCACCAACTGGTGCTCTGTCTCTTTGTTGTACCCATGCCAGCCTTTTTGGGAATCTTTTTTAACAAATTAGAGGTGGAAGTTTCCTTTAACCACATCAGGAATGACTCATTGCAAGTGGTTAAACTCGATAAACCACAGATATCTTCCTTTAAGAAATGGTTGATGGAACATTCTTTGAAGATAGGACTCCCCCCATGATTATAGGGATCCTAACCTCTCCTTCTCGCTCTATATAAACAAGCCTTCTCCCTTTACAGAAGCTAGCTGAACATATAGCCAAGAAGCTGAACTTGGAGAAGAGATATTATAGTTGATTAATTACTATAAAGAAGGTCGAATAAAGGAGGATCTCGTAGAGAGAGCCATGTATAAATTCCCGACGAGCTTTGTGAGATGTGCTCTACTAGAACCCTGTTGGAGGAGATCGCAACATCAAAGCCTAGTTGTAGTCTTCCTTCTTTAAATTAATATACTCGACTATGGTGTTGATTCCATCTCTGTGTTATGTTTATTTGACGCATTTGATTTAGTATTCTTTGACTAACTGATATTTAGGAATGTGAAATAGTATGTTGTGTATCGTCTTTGTTTCTTGTGTATGTGCAGGTATCTAGGCGTGAGAACGAGTGGATCGTGATCTGTCGAATCTGGACCAAGAGGCATCCATTCTCCTGGATGACACAAGAGCGTAGGACCTACGGTAAGTGATCTACCAAGTCTTTTTCCATTCTTAACTAGGAATTAATGTCATAGCGTGTCTCGTTTGTGGCTAGACCCACTCTAGGGCTAGTGGGATCGCCTCTGTCCACAGAGGGGATTTACATCACCAAAAATATGATAAACTGACATGATGGTTTTATTGGTTACATCTAGCCGAATGGTTGTATAACACTTCCTTCCATACTGTAGCAAAAATGACCCCTTTTAAGGCACTTTATTGATATCATCCACTGTCCATGAGATAATATTTAAGATAAAATTCTAAGGTTCAAATAGTGGAATATCACATCAAGAATCAACAAAAAATTCTCCAACCCTTAAAGGATAAGCCGAATTTGGCACATAATCGAATGAAACAACAAGAAGATCAACATCACAACAAAATAAGTTTTGATAGAGGCCACTAGGTATTTTTACTTCTACAACCATAAAAACAAATTCCACTCAAGAAAGCTAAGAAGGATACTAAATTATCACCAAAGTAATGTGGTCCTTACAAGGTGTTGAAAAATATTGCTACTATGGAATACAAATTAGAGCTTACTGCATCTTCCCCAGTGCTCCCAGTTTTCCATGTTTCACGCTTAAATAAGGTTATAAGTGACAAGATTCAAGCTCATAAAATATTGAGAGAAATTTACAAGGAAGGAAAATTCATATTGGAACCTGAAGCAGTCATAGAAACAATAAATCGACACCTATGAAATGGATCAATTTCAGAGTATCTCATCAAGTGGAAGAACTTACTCACCGAAGATTCCACATGGGAGGATAAAAATTTTATACAAAAACATCGAGAACTACTCAAATGTTGATGAAAACAATTTTTTAAGGAGAGGGGCATGTTAGGTCCATATAATACTAGTGTATCCCCTTATTGTTATTGTTAGCGGATCCCCCTTATTGTTATTGCTGTGTTCATGTAGTCCCCATATTCTTATTATTGTGCCCCATCAAAGCCCACTATTGTTAGTGTTATGTCTTCACACTATTATTTTATGCCAACTCTCATTATATTGTGATCCATTGGACTCCTATATATAGAAATCATGTTTTGTAATTTGAATCATCCAAAAATTTTTCATTTATGTAATGTAAAGGAGGTTCTCCCCTACAAGAGGATAATGTTTAGGTCAATAACATATCTTTTCTTTTACTTTGTGAGTTGGTTCCATAATATTTTTTATTTTTTATAAAATACTTTCCAAAAAATGTTCAACATCAACATGACAATCATAGATAGTAATGCCAACAATTGTTTATTCAAACACTTGTTCAATTATTGTGATAACTTTCTTTGATTTATTTTTTATTCATGTTTTTATGTTTTTTTGTGTTTCTTATTTCTAAATTTTTTTTTATTGTTTCAAGGGAATTATGTTTATGTTCTAATATATAATTTCTATTTTTTTAAACTATTCATGTATTATTCATAAATATGTTTCATGTATGTTCCAATGGCTCAAAATAACACTTCCATTTTTTTTTGATATTGAAAAACATTAAACATGAATTACTTGGACCTGAGTTGAGTCGAATCAAAATATATCCACTTTCTGTAGACATGAGAAAAATGTCTAAACACAAAACAACATTTTAGACTTTATTTGAAAAATATTTGGAATTAAGCATATTATAGGAATGAGTTAAATACTTATTCTTTGACGGAAATGCATAATGTCGATGGTCATGAGGTTTATCTTCAATGTATGTCACAATATATTTCACTTAAGCGATCAGATAATGAGAGGGGAGGTTTAGGGAGACATTTTTTCGTATGAATTTGTTGTCAAAGTGGCTCAACATAGCAGTAAGAATTTTTTCAAATATCTAAAAGAGGCCATACTTGCATTTCAATTCATTTGTATGGATGCACACATATGACATATTATTTCAGGATGATAATAACCTCACTGAACATTTTGAGCCCCTCGTGTGAAAAAAGTTAAAATGCAAATATTGGTGGATCTAGAAGAAATGTAGATGATTTTTGGCATGAATTCATCAAACACAAATGGGCAAAAATAGAAGCCAATATTCTATCACAAGAACTTCAATGAATGAAAAATTTCAATCGTGCTTAGGGTGAAATCGTGAATTCCTTTGTGATCTAATGCCACATATATATTATGTCGTTTGTTTGCATCGAATTATGGCCCAAAATTTCTTAGATATAGTTTTATAAGGTGATCCTTTTGCATTAAAATTCATATAACACTATGTAAAAGTTAATTTACAAAAAGATGAAATAGGAATTTTGGGTTGCTATTATAATATTTTTCTTTTGGCAGTCCCATATGAAAATGGACACATATAAAGTGGTACTTATTTTTTTAGTGGACGAATTATGTTTTGTGTTTAGACATTCTTTTGATGTCTACAATAACTAGATATATTTTGAATCCACTCAATTCCTCAACTCAAAGAGTTCCAAGTCAATCATGTTTAATGTTTTTCAATTAAAAACAATTGAAGAGTTATTTTGAATAATTGGAGCATAAATGAAATATTCAGTTAAATGAATTCTTTCAAAAATTAGCAATTATATATTGGAACCAAAACATAATTCCTTCAAAACAATAACAAAAAAGATCTTATAAATAAGAGAGAGGAAAAATATAAAAACATGAACAAAAAATCAAAAGCAAATCAAACAAAATTGTCACAATAATTGATCAATATTTTGAAGAAACAATTGTTGGAATTCCTATATATGATTGATCATGTTGTTGTTGAAATTTTTTTGGAAATTATTTTATAACAAATAAAAAAATTTATTTTCAAACAAAAAAAGTCACACATGAAACTAGAACATGAATACACTTTCTAACATTGCTAAAATTCCTTAGATCATGGTGATATTCCCATATTTTCATGCCCTTGAGAAATTATATGCAATAAATGTATCTATATTCATACAAATTCAAGACCCGGCAAAAAATATAGATGTCAACAATGTGGCCTAACTAGAGGTATAATGAAAGTTCCCACTGGCAAATCCAAGATTCAACATTTTCTTCTACATGATATAAAGGAAATTGGTATAATTGTTGTGTTATTAAAAAGAATACTCTTCTACCAAAGCGATTATGCTTATTGGTGGTGTTGAGGTGCATATGGTCATGACAACATTGTATCTCTTATGCAAAACCATGATTTATCGAATGGAGAGGCTTGTCATATATGAAAAATGGAAGGAAAATTTTCTAGAGGTCACAAATACACTAGAAGTTGAGGCATATATTGAAATAGAAAGTGATATCAATGACAATTCTAACAAATATCGAGTGAAAAGAACATTGTTGTGTGGGTTCACAAAATCAGATGGTATTTATTACCTTAAGGTAATCATTTAAACATTGCTCCTCATGATGTATACATGGTTTTTAGTATTTTTCATGATATTAATTCAAAAGAAATGAGTTTCTCTACACTTTTCTATATAAAAAAAATATATAATATTACAAGAAAATTTACATATCAAATAACTGCACAAGGACCATGACTTTTCATATCACATCAAAAATTTATTTTACAAGGTATGATGTATTATACATAGACATGTTATCAACTTTGTTTGGGTAAGAGTGAGATAAGGAAAATTAACGAGAAGCAAACTATTAGCAAAATGTGTTAATTCAAATCCAAATCTAGATCATATTCATAAATAAAAATTTGGTTAAATGGATATAATAACAATGAACAAATCCCCATATTATTTTTTTGGATTATGTAGGAATGTTTATGAAATGGTATGAAAATTGTGTCCACCAACTTTTTTTTGTTTCCTTAAGCTATGGTGACCATCATTCCAAACAATTGGCTGATGTGATAAATGTTATTGAGGAAAAAAACAACCCTTCTACTGATAATGAGATAGAAAACATGACTAAAACCTTGTAAAGAAATGATCAAATAGCATGTGCACTTTACTAAAATAATAGGATAGTTCCCTAACACAACTAGTTTCCCATGATAATGAGTACCTTGGTGAATTACAAGACTACTTTTTTTGTCACACCAAAACTGGTTTCTCATGATAATGACTATCTTGGTGAATTACAATACTATTTTTTTGTCACTCGGATTCACTACCGGAGTAATACCATACCACTTGTGTTCATATTGGGGATATATATTGAGGAAAAAATGGCATAATATATTTATCATATACTAGGGGGTAAATGGTTTTTATATTGGCATGTATAAAAAATGGAGATATAAAAGTACATAAAAAGTGTTAATAAAAAATGCATACCTATAATAAATAGTGAAACTAAATGTTTGTTTTTTGGAATGTATATTGGGTTCTTATTGATATGGAGTTAAATAATTTTATTTTTAGAGGTATTTTCCAATATGTTGTCAAATTAATACAACTGGTATTTCAAAGTTTAATTGACTCAATCATCCAAGTTGTTTTGTAACAAAATTAAAAAAGAAAGTAAGCCAACATGACCATGTGTTTGGGCACTTTATAGATATATATTTGTCTTCTGATTCATGAATTATTGAAAATGATCTTACAAAAATTCAACCTCATCATCATTCAAAGTCTTCTAGAAAAAAGTGTTCATTATAGGTTGAATTTTCACATTCCTCCAATAACTAAAACAACTATACTTTAACCGATTGAGTTCACAAATGAAAAAAACTAAGAAAAATGCTAAACTTATTTTTGAAATGATAGAACATGACGCATAAAATGAAACATATATTTCTGATTTTTTTTTTATAGATTTGGGTTTATCCAAGCATGAATAAATTCATGCCATAAAATGTAGTTTAAAAGGAACAAACAATGATTTTAATGAATACAAGGTTGACATATGGAAAAATATATTTTGTAGTAATATTCCAAAAATGTAGAATGTAAACAAAAGTGTTTATCTTCTACTTAATTCTCATGTAGCAGCCAAATACTGTTAATCTTACATGAAAAAACTTGATAAAACCATGATAGAAGATTTTAAACATATTTGACAAGAATATGAGAAACTTAACCCTCATTTTGTGCAAGCAATTGTCCATCTTGGGAAATCTTTGCTAAACTCGCAACAATGTCTCCACACCAAGCTATGTTTATTATTTTGTCCCCTCCATTGTTTACAAGTTCATGAAAATGTATATTCATTAATGTATATGCATCAAACATTGTTGACCTAAATGCTTATGAGGATTTCAATAGAGATGTGATCGAAGAAGGAAATTAAATTTGAAATGGCCTCTTATTGAAAAAAGATAATGCATAAAAAGAGTACAATATTGATTTTGACTACCATTATTTTCATAAAATTAAGCACGTAAAAACATCACTTGATCAACCTTATCATATTTAAACGCAATCGCATATACTAGAGGACAAAATATTTCTATAGCATAAGAAGACATTTGAAAAAATAACAAGCAACAATAATAAAAGATATATTGATTAAGAAGAAGCATGCTCGCTCTAAACCAACATATATCTTTTAAGCTAGATAAGTAGGCATTAATGATACATTTTTTATAAGACTAATTGTTAAATATATTTTGTGTATGTACTATAATATAATTGAATAGGATCCACTTACATTATAGGGAGTCATAGGATCATATACAAGAAAATAATCTATCAATGTTGGTGGTGTCCATTGCCCATTTCCTTTTCTGTGCTTTTTAACAAATTTGAATACTTACCTTTAAGCAGTGAAAATATGAATACATTGTCTAAAATATCTAAACATATTTGTATTTTTCTTATTGATGAGGTTTCTCTTGTTGGCTCTACACTTTTGTACCATCTTGATAAAGGATAGTGTGAAATAAAACATATCCTTGCTAAAAACTTTGAAAATATTGATTTGATAATCTCTCTCCACTTGTATGAGGCCCATGTCGTTAAAGACTCTTTAATATTTGAACACAAGTTGAGAGTGTCATATAGTTTTTGGCAAGAAAAAATAAAATGTTATGTTTTTCATATCAGAATGGATCTAAAAGACAAACATTTAGCTTCAATTTTCAACAAAATGAGATTGAATGTCGAGCTAGATGTTGACATATAATTCATAAACCATCATTATTATAGGGAACCACCAATTGATCCACTTTTTCCATATCTATTTTACAAAAATGAATATGTTCAAAGACACTATGAGAAAAATTCATCACATGTGGATACAAAGTTTATTGTCCTTTAACCATTTGAAAACGTTGAAAGAATTCAAACAAACATTGTTTCCTATGAAAACACAACAATACTACTAGCAAAAATAGTAGGAAAACTAAATATTCTCATTGAATTATGGTGGAAACTACAACATAAAAAATGCCCTTGTTAGTAGTGCTAAAGGGATATTGAAAGATTATTCTTCAAATCAAAAAAATGGACAAGATGTCCTACACAAAAAAATGTATTCATGTATGTAAATTACAAAAAAAATAATCCAATAATGGTATGGTATAGATATTGAAAAAAAATTGGAAACCATTTTTATGCGTTGCAAATATATTACCATTATCTCTCATGAAAATTCATTAGATAATATGAAGACAATTTCTAGTACAATCAGCTTTCATGAGGAAAATATCTGGAGTAGAAGCCCCGACTTTAGAAATACTTGCATTTGACCCAAGTAACATTATAACACACGGTTTAGTGTACACAGCTCAATAGTCGTTTTTTCTTCATAAAGTAACACATGAAAATTTCCATGTTAGCAAAAAAAATGTGTGGAAGTGAAAAACATTACTGAAAATGTACTTGATCTTGCTCCTAACTATAATTCACATAAGTTAACATTGGTAGCTTGCATCCACATCTTGATGATATTCAATAATATGAAGACATTATGAATAGTGTCGTTATTTGCTTATAAAAGACACACTTATATTTCCTATCTAAATAACATAAGTTTAGTGACTTTAATTTGAATTCATCTTACTTTATTCATGGTGTTATTACTTGCATAAAAAAAATATAAACATATTCGAAACAAAAAATAAATTGCAATGCAAAAATTGAGCCTATGATGTCACACATATGTTTCTCCTTTTATTCCCATCCTTACAATCATTGAAACAATGCCAACATCTTAATTACATCTTTTTCATGGTGAGTGTATCTTGATTATTATTGGTAATTTCAATGTTAGACATGCATTTAAATAGCCAAATAACAAGTAAACTAATTGAATATATGAAATTAATGCAGTTGCATGAATTGACACACAATTATACTCCAAACTCATAATGTCAAATAGACCATATTTGGACAAGTCTTGACCCTACTTGTTGGATGTAGATTGGTGTGATCATGATGCAATTCATGCTACCTTGTGACAATAAAGAGTTGCAAATATCATATCTATTTTATTTATTCTTTTAACAATGTTGGATATTTAGACTTGAACAATGTTTTCTCTTTAAAATTTGTATAGTTTCAGCTATTGCATTGTACACATGCTACTATCATTAATTTATTATTTTTTTCAACTAGTTTGTTTCTATGCCTTAGTCTTTGACATTTGCAATAGTTGAACCCTCTAATTACTATGATTCTATTTAGACCCCGTTAATGAAATAAACTATCTCCATCAAACTTGAAGCAATTTTTAATTAAACTTTGGAATTATGGTCATTTGAACTACAAAGTTTAGTCTCCCAATGTGTAATTTCTAATGAAACAATTCACAGAAGTTGTGTTCTAGTATCCACCTCAATACTCTTGAATTTTATACCACTTTTTAAGTACAAATAAGTAATTTTGAACAATGGTTCCTCTTTGATGTGGATATAAATAAAATACTTGTTTTTAACACTACATATGCATTACTTAAGTAGATTATGAGATATATTGTTGAAGTTACAAAATTAGTGTTTAAAACATCGAGGTTGATGAATAATATATTTCTTCATGGTTGTGTTTCTAGAGGTGTAAAACCCATAAATATGTGAGCTTGCAAAGCACATAGTGGATTAGGTGGAAATGAAACAAATGATACCTACAAAGGGTTTGGTCTTTCTCTTCCACAATCAAGAACACAACACAATCTTTTCTTTTTCATTTTATTTTCTATTTTAGTGTTTTTAAAATCGAAAAAACATAAACCACTAAGAGAATCCTTTGTTTCTTATCCAAGTAAAATAAAAAACAATTGCATACTCCACAATTGACATTTGTATGAAAAACTCAACAAATATTTTTGGCATACATGTAATAGTGTTATATGGCCCTACTTCTATTGGAGCATCTTTCTCACAAGAAAAGGCTCAATTCATGCACACTTTTCAAGATACATGGCTAACTTAAAATAGCTATAAACATAACTCATAAGCTAATTTCTCAATTCTTGTCCTATTTTTGCATTGGGAGCATTGCTCCCATAACTAGTTTTTTTTAAGCGAATACATATTATTCAATTGGAAGCTTTGGATTAGTTTCTAGGATGTCTACAAAATAATAGCGAGTTTGAAATAAAGATCAAATATGGTGAAACAATCAATGGTGGTGCCATGATTTTTTTGTAGTGTTTTTCTCTTTTTTATACTTTGTTTTTTTCCTATGTGTTCTTCCATCATTCTTTTTTTTTCTTTTTGAAAAAAAAAATCACATTTTCATGTTCTATTCGTTGCAATTAATTGAATTTTTCACTTCAATTTTTACCAAGTGCATTTGGGCAAACAATATAGACGAAAAATTAATAAACTGCCAAATTATATAACAAGCAAAAAGAAAATCATGCTTCTAATAAAAAAACCTCATTCAAAGAGGCCCAAAAGGATCACATAGCATACATTTCTATAGAGTTTTGTTGATCCACTTAATGATGAACCAACAAAAACTTGTCTACACTCTTTGGAAAAAAGAGGTGTCCTAGAAATTTTTCAATTGCATCTTGACATTTTTATAAGCTTAAATATTTTTTAGAAATTATGTCAAAAACAAATGTCCCAGAAAGTTTTCAATTGCATCTTAACATTTTACAAGCTTTCATTTAGTATTATTTGATCTTTCCCCTACTCTTTAACATAAATGATCCACCATAAATTTAAGAAAAATGTATTCTTATAAACAAGAAAATTATTGGAGAGTATTGGAATCCTCAAGCCAACTGATATGGTTTGTCCACCATAAAATCCATTCCAGAACTTGTAAAACGCTTATTAGAACAATGAAGTGTCAAGTAAATAACATGTTGTATTACACAAAAAAAGGTTGCAAATTTTTATTTTATTATCAACACATTTTGTAGCTTACAATTAAGGATTAAGATAGCTAGTTAGATTTCACCCTTCCAAGGGACCTTCTTCAAGAGTTATTCACAAAAATTATATGGATATCCTTTTTAGAATACAAAAGAAACATTTATGGGACTATTTTCCTTATATGTGGATTCCCAATGGGTAGAACCTTTACAATTTCAATTGACAATATCATTATCTACATCAAAAATATTTGATATCCTTGATTACTCTATTATGTTGTTGTATAGGCATAATTTGAGTGTTCTCATGAATCCTAAGACATTGGGCATAAGTATTAATCGATCATGATTTTATAAGCTTATGGATGTAAATCCAAAGATAATGGGCATGAGTATTAATTGACCATGAATTTATAAGCCCTAATCTCTCTTGTTGATCAATATGAATATAAACATTCAATAACATGTTTGAGGTCTCAAATATGTGTTCCATGTATAATATTGACTTTAAATAAAGTTTTATTTTTTTCTTTAATGACTTTTTTGGTTTTTTTTTGTTAATTGTGTTAATATATACATAATAGATCTAGAAAATGTTTTAACTTTTTTTTTATGTAAAACTATTGAAAAGTTGTGAAAAGATGAAATCTTTATATAAATTGTAGCATATAAGTTATTTATTCTAAATTTATTTTTCACAACTTTATTCTTCAACATTTATCCTCAATTCTCTAAAAAGTATTTCACCTTTTGTAGAGAAATAGAACTTATCCTACCTTTTATAAAAAAACATATTCTCACCTTTTTACTAAAAATTTAAATAAAAAACATACTATATTAGATAAACTTCCATATAAAATCAAATTAAGTTGCGTATATCAAAACGTATCTATATACTCATTTCGCACAATATGGATTGCATTACATTGTAATGAGCATTCTCTTTCTTGGTTTTGGCATTCAACAACATTCAACAAATTTATATTTGGGTGTCGATATATAATTGGTTTAAAACATAGATACTCCGATCACTATGTTGGAACAACACATTATCTGTAATAATTTATAGGTTATGATTTATTGAATATAGGAGAGTTGGATGTCTTGCCACTCACTCTTCCCAAAAAGATGTCGAGTTCATACATGGTTTATACATAATACTAGATAATGGGGATGGGCCCTAACTTTCATCTAAATAGAAAACTATATCAACTTTTAATTCAAAATAATATGTCATACATACTAATAGAAGCTTCCGAAATTCTTAAAACATTTAATAATTGCAGATATATTGTGGTGAGCATTGTTTCAGGCAAACAACAAATTTCTCGAGAATGGTTATGAACTCTGTAACACTTATATATTTTGATGCAGCTATAATAACGCCAAGAAGGCATTATCCTCATCCTCCAATGAAAAATCAACTGTCAGTTTGGTGTCTGTGCTGAAACATTGTGGCTGGTCATTGGGAACGCAAATTAAATCTTGGTCTGTATGGCATCTATGCCCTGCTGTATGTGCTGAAACTTTGTGGCTGGTCATTGGGAACACAAATGAAATCTTGGTCTGTATAGCATCTATGCCCTGCTCTTGTGGTTCATGAATCGGGAAAGTAACGAGGTTGTTCTCTCTGACTTCAACAATGCCATCCTCCGGGTTTCAATCACATTGGGGTTTATAACTGTCTAAACAGGCCTCTCCCACTCCTGCTTCTTTTGGCTGATTACTAGGTAAATAACTGCAGTGATTGTCTCTTTTCTCAAAAATATCATCCTCCCAGTTGCCAATAAGTTGGGGTTCATAGCTCTCTGAACTGCCAAAACCAAAGTGTTGTCATTCTTCTGACTGTATGATCAGCCAAATCAAATAATTAAAAGATTAACAAATACAAACAAAAACAGGAGATTTAAGGTTCAAATTCTATTCACTTGTGAGGGGAACAGATTTCAGCTGTAAACAGAACCATTTAATAGTTTTAATGATAACCCTATTATGTGCAAAACGGATTGAAAACAAATCAACATTTACAACTCCAGTTGCCAGGGAAGAAATTTAAAGTTCAAATTGCCTTATTCGCTTGTGCGTGAATGACCATAGGCAATCAAAAGTTTTTATGATAACGATAGTATGTGCAAACAAGAAGCAAACATTTACTGCTCCCTGGTTCTGCATTGCACAATTTTCTACTTCGTCGTATACGTCTCCTAGAGGATTGTTTTCAGGTCGATTCTTGCACCCTCTTACCAGATTTCTCCATTTATAAATGCATCCCTCTGCATTTAGCTTATGATGTCACACATATGTTGCTCCTTTTAGTCCAATCTTTACAATCATTGAAACAATGCCAAGAGCCAAATTACATTTTTTCATGGTAACTTTATTTTGATTATTATTGGTAACTTCAATGTTGATATGTATTTAAATAGCCAAGTAACAAGAAAACTAATTGAATATATGCAGCCAATTTATTTGCATGAATTGACACACAATTATACTACAATCTCACAATGTCAAATAGACCATATTTTGAGAAGTCTGGACAGTAGCTGGTCTATTTTGAGAAGTCTGGACAGTAGCTTAGCTTTTGTAATGTAAGTTTGTTTGATGCAGATTGGTGTGATCATGATGGAATTCATGCTAGCTTGTGTATAAATTCAACTTTATAACAAACAGTTGCAAATCTCATACATATTTCGTTTCTTCTTTGAACAATATAGGATATTTAGACTTAAACAATGTTTTCTCTTTAAAACTAGTATACTTTGACCTATTGGATTGTACACATGCTACTACCAGTAATTTGAATATATTTTTCAAGTTGTTTATTTATATGCCTTACTCTTCCTTCACATTTTCAATAGTTAGACTCTCTAATTAAGTTCATCTAATTTAGACCGTCTTCATGAAAGAAACTATCTACATAAAATTTGAAAAAAAAAGAAGTAATCTATGTTTGGAGTTATGGTCGTTTGAATGACATAGTTTTTATGTCTCTCAATGCGTATATTCTAATGAAACAATTCACAGAAGTTGTGTTCTAATATTCACTTCAATACTCTTGCATTTTGTATTTTTTTAAGCACAAATGAGTAAATTTGAACAATGGTTCCTCTTTGATATAGATATAAATAAAATATATGTTTTAACACTTTCTATGCATTACTTATGTAGATTACGAGATATATTGTTTATGCAACACAATTAGTGTTTAGAACATCTAAGTTAATGAATAATATATTTGTTTCATGGTTGTGTTTCTAGAGGTGTAACAACCATAAATATGTAAGCTTGCAAAGAACATAGTGGATTAGGTGGCAATGAAACAAGTCATATGGAAAAATGCTTTAGTCTTTCACTTCTACAATCCAGAACAAAGAAAAATCTTTGTATTTGAATATTAATTAATTTTTCATTTTCTTTTGCTATTTTTGTGTTTTCAAAATAGAAAAATGAAAAACCAGTAAATTAAATTTTTTTATTCTTATCCAAGTAAAATAAAAAACAATTGTATGGTCTATCATTGATATTTGCATGAAAAACTCAACAAATACTTTTGAGAGAGATGAGTTACTGTTATATGCCCCTACTTCTATTACAACTTTTTTATTACCAGTAAAGGCTCAATTCATACACACTTGTTAAGGTACATGGATAACTTACAATAACTATCAACATAAGTGATAAGCTAATTTCTCAATTCTTGTCCTATTTATGTGTTGGGAGCATTGTTCCCATAAGCAAAATTTTTGTAGGGAATAAGATTATTCATTTGGAAGCTTTGGAGAAGGATGTCTACAAAATAATATCCATTTTGAAATAAAGCTAAACTAGCAATTGCACGAGATGTGGCAAAGGAAACGCCTTAAAGCAGTATTGTAGGAAAGAGTAGCATTAAATTGTTACTATTCCATGATGACAATGAAGATGTAGCCAAAGGAAAGAGTAGCATTAAATTTTTACTATTCCATGATGACAATGAAGACGTTGCCAAAGGGTTTGAGTGGAATTTTGGATCTTAGTTAAAGAGGGGGGTCTCTAGAATTGGAATTGCATCATTGACATGACAGACATATTCTTAGTATCAAGCTATCTCCTTTTGGTTATATAGTGTACTTGCCAAAGAATTCATTGTAGAGATAACAAATATCCTTTCAAGTGTTGATATCAACAACCCAAAAATCATTATTAACCAAAAATCATTATTAAATTTAATCTTTCAAAAATTATCTTTAACCAAAGCAATGATTTTTTCAACTACATTTAGTAATTGTTATGGAATTGGTTTAAACCAAACAAAGGCAAGTATTTGCTTCAGCTCATATGTTGATGGATTAATTGAGGTAGCAGATAAAATATACACGGAATTGAAAAGAAGGAGTTGTAGCTCTCAGGTGAGTACTGCACCTGGAGACTACACTCAAACGGAGAGATCACTCTACCTTCATTAATCAGAAAATACATCTTTAATTACATCACAAGAAATTATGAAGTTGTAAACAAACTCCTAAATTTTAGGAACAAATCCTAAACTAAGGAGATACATTACAACTATGTAACCTTTTCTCCATTAATACACAAATAATATAATTATTTCCAACTCCCCCCCTTAATGGAGAAAGGATTATCCTGAACTCCTAACATCCCTCTAAACAATTCAAACTTTACACGTGCAAGAGGCTTGGTAAAATATCAGCCATGTTATCACAAGTTTTACAATATTCAACAAAGATTTCTTTTGACTGTAGTTTCTCTCTAACAAAATGGAACTGGGTGTCAATATGTTTGGTGTTTTTATGAAACACTAGATTGTATGCTAGTTTAATGGTACTCTAGTTGTCACTTTTAATGGAAGTTGAGTTTTTCTGTTCTTCTCCCACATCATCGAGAAGCCTTCTCAACCAGATCGCTTCACATGTGGGTACACACAATGCTTGGTTCTCAGCTTCACATGAAGATAATGCTACAATACTTTGCTTTTTTCTGCTCCATGCTATGACCCCGGATCCTATGTTGAATGCGTAACCTGTGATAGACCTTCGATCATCCAGGTTACCTGCCCAGTCTGAATCTAAAAAACCTGCTAGAGTAACATCAGATGTGTTAGTGTATAAAATACCATAATTATTAGTACCACAAAGATACCTCAACACGCTTTTTGCTGCATCCCAGTGAATTTCAAGTGGTTTAGACATAAATTGGCTCAACACACTAATAGAGTATGCCAAGTCTGATCTAGTTGTTGTGAGATATATCAAACTCCCAACTAGCTATCTATACACAGTGGAATCCACCTCCTTAGTGCCATCGTCACTACACAACTTGAAATTCTGCTGCAATGGTGTTGCTGCTGACCTACACTGCTCCATGCTGATTTTTTTCAACAGACTTCTGGCATACTTTCCTTGAGTAAGAAAAGTCTGTCCAGTATCTCTCCATACTTCCAATCCCAAACAGTAATTGAGACTTCCAAGATCTTTCATTTCAAAAACTTGTGCCATCAGCCATTTGATTTCTTTGATCAAATTATCTGCATTGCCTATTATAATCATGTCATCCACATACAAAGAAATCATAATAATTTTCCCCTGTTTATTGTACTTGGTATACAAATTTGGGTCATTCATACTCCTATGAAAACCATGCTATAAAAATAAAGAATCAATCTTTTCATACCAAGACCTGGGTGCTTGTTTTAAGCCATATAGTGCCTTTTTCAATCTGCAAACAAGATGTTCCTACCCCTTCTTAACAAACCCTTCAGGCTGTGAATACCCATTTGCGACCAGTCTAGCTTTTAGTTTTTCTATACTTCCATCTGCATTCATTTTGGGTTTATATAGCCATTTACATCCTATGGGTGTTTTACCTTTAGGCAGTTCAACTAAATCCCAAGTGTTATTTCTAATAATTGATTCAATCTCTTCATTCATTGCAGCCCTCCATGTCTCAAATTGACTAGTTTATTTATAATTTGTGGGTTCTACAATGTTTAAAATATTTGACATCAAAGCATAATCTTTCAATCTGGATGGTATTTGAGTCTTCCTACCTGATCTCCTTGGTAGGGGACTTACCTCAAATTTGTTTTCTTTAGATTTATTCGGGCTCACATTATTGATTATATCACCTTCTTCCTTCTCTTCTTTCTGCTCCTGCTCTCATTCATCCTCGTTTCTTTCCTCCATCAATAGTGGAATTTTCCAATCATCATCATTGTCATCCTTTCCTTCTTGAATCTGTTCATGAAATACTACATCCCTGCTTGCAAATATCTTATGAGACTCAGGATTGAATAAATTATATGCTTTAAATTCAGTGCCATATCCAAAAAATATGCATTTGATAGCTTTAGGGTCTAATTTCTTCCTATCAGCTTTGGGTATATGGGCAAAGGCTTTTGACCCAAATACTCCCAAATGATTTACTGTTGGTTTGAGTCCATATAATGCTTTAAAGGGGGTTTTGAAGCCAATAGATTTGGCAGGAATTATGTTCTTTAAATAGAGAGCAGTGTTAATAGATTCTGCCCAAAAACTATTAGATAGACCCTTACCTTGTAACATACTCCTTGCACACTCCACTAAAGTTATGTTCCTGCGCTCTGCAACTCCATTCTGCTGTGGTGTGTGAGGCACTGTAAACTCTGAACAATCCCATGAGATCTGTAGAATTGAATGAATTCCCCTAACCTGTATTCTTCCCCTTGATCAGAGTGGAGAATTTTTATGCTTTTTCCTAACTGCTTTTCCACCAAGGTTTTAAATTCTACAAAGAACTGGAAAGTCTGACTCTTTTTACTCAGAAAATAAACCCATGAGTATCTAGTGCAATCATCAGTAAATAAAAGAAAGTAATTGTAGAAATTTGAATAATAGATGCGTTATTCACCGAGATTATCCTGATTACACACTATTTGAGCTTCATGCATAATACATAACCTCTTCTACCATTGATCATCAATTTGCGGAATTAGAAGCAGTCACATGTGCACATTAAAACATAATCAAGAACACATATACCACAGTATGTAATGGGGAAAGCTTACAGCGAAAAACCCCCAACTATATGTATATTATAATGATAGAGAATGTGTAACAATCATAGTACAAACTCCTCACAAGTTCTCAGCACTATCTCCAATTGTTACACACTAACTAGCTCAGATATGAACAAGTCACAAGTTCAAATCTCCTCCACCTATTAGCCTGCCTCTACTGCGCAATCCAAGATGGTTAATTGTGAGATCCAAGTTCGAATCCCCTTGGCTTGTACTGCGCAATCCTCATTGGCAATCTCAATCAATGTGTGTGAAAATCTCATGCACAACTATAGTCACCACTGATAGTAGACTCACCCTTTCACCCACCTCTAACACTGGTCTCCACTGAACTGTCCATGCACTGCAGTTAACTGATGTATTCTTTAGTTGATTTATGAGTTAATAATTAGTGAAATAATTAATAATTAATTCACACCACTCATCACTAGTGTATTTATCAGTTAGACTAAATACAACTAGTTCAACTAAGTTAAACCGAACACAACTCCACCAACTGTCTCATCAACTCCACCAAACTTTGCCACATGAGTTCTAACTGAAGTCAACCATGCAATAGCTCAACTAAACCCTAGGAATAGCGTAATTCCTTCTGTCAGCTGCATGCGCCACATCCGTAGCTTGAATTGAAGTGCTGCAAGAGGATAAGATAATGTTTATAGTCCAAATATTATTAAGAGCTAATAATATTCGACTGATCTATTTTTAGACTGGCAGTCTAAAAATAGACTCTGCCCAGTATGTCTAAAAATAGAGGTCCATCTATTTTTACCAACTTGACCAACCATCCACAAATAGCATCCTGCAACTCATAGACCATGATCCATATGTCTAAAAATAGACTTTGCGCCAAAAATAGCGTGCGGGCCCACTTAGTGAAGGCAACTTCTTTTCACTAAGCTCCATCATCTTGTTGCATTCTCAACACTCCCTCTCAACAAGATATGGATTATGTACAACCCCTATCCTACCCCTGTGGTATTCGAATTTTCTCCTGGTGAGCGCCTTCGTCAAGATATCAGCATCCTGATCCTCCGTGGGAATGTATGAAAGTAACATGATCCTCTTCTACACACAATCTCTGATATGATGGTACCTGATGTCGATGTGTTTGGATCTATCATGAAATACTAGATTAGACGAGAGTTTAATGAAACTCTGGTTATCACAATAAATCACAGTAGGCTCCAAGTGTGACTTGAACAACCTGACCAGGATCTTCCTCATCCATATAGCCTCACATGCAGCCAAGCTTGTTTCCATATACTCAGCCTCTGCTGAACTGAGTGCCACGGATCTCTGCTTCCTGTTGTACCAAGAAACTGCTATCGACCCGATATTGAATATCCCTCCAGATGTGCTCTTTCTGTCCGTTGGGCTCCCTGCCCAATCTGCATCCGTGAAGCCACACAGCTTCACTTCATCCTCCTGTCTGTACCATAATCCACATCCCGATGTGCCTCTAAGATAACGCAATACATGCTTGCCTGCCTTCCAGAAGAGCTTGGTTGGCTTAACCATAGCTTGTGAAAGCTGGTTAACAGCATAGCATATATTGGGTCATGTATTGACCAGATACATAAGCGACCCCACCAACTGTCGATAAAAAGTGGCATCCACTACCTCGTTGAAGTAGCATCCTCCTTCCTCCAACCTCCAGGAAGAGGAGTATCGACAGGCTTGCAGCCATGCATGTTGAACTTCTCCAGTATCTCCCGGGCATACTTACCCTGAGAAACAAATATTCCATCACTGCGCTGCCAAATTTCCAATCCCAGGAAATAATGAAGGAGGCCCAAGTCCTTCATCACAAACTCTCTAGCAAGATCCTCCTTGCATGAAAGTATCAACAGCTCATCACCTGTCAGAATCAAATCATCTACATAAAGTACAATGATCAGCAACTTACCCTCCACCACAATCTAGTATAGGTTAGGATCCGCCTCACTCTTGGAGAATCCAAGTCCGGTGAAATAACTATCTATCCATGTGTACCAAGCACGAGGTGCTTGTTTCAACCCATACAGCGCTCTCTTGAGCCTGCACACATGCAACTCGTTGTTGAAGATCTCGAAACCTTCGGGCTGCTCTATGTACACTTCCTCCTCAATGACTCCGTTGAGGAACACAGTCTTCACATCCATCTGATGAATGTGCCACCCCATCTGCGCTGAGAGAGAAAGAATCGTTCGTATGGAAGAATACCTTGCGACAGGTGCAAAGGTCTCCTCATAATCGATCCCCTCAATCTGTGAAAAGCCTCGGGCAACAAATCTTGCCTTGTACTTCTCCACACTCCCGTCAGCTGCCTGCTTCACTTTGTAGATCCATCTCGAACCCACCACTAATTTCCCCTCCGGTCTTGGGACAATCTCCCATGCACTGTTTCTGACAATCGAATCATACTCTTCCACCATGGCATCTACCCATGCGGGGTCCTCCACAGCTTCCTCGAAAGAGGATGGCTCTGTCATGACAAATTTGCTCACAAGAGCCATGTATCCAGTGTACCGGTCCGGTGACTGTCTCTGTCTGTGTTGTGATGTAGGTGCTCCTACAACCTTCTCTGCATCTTGAGCCAGTCGCTCAGCTTCTGTAGTGCGCTTCTACCCTGTGATGGTTGGCGCTGCATGAGTGGTCTCTTCCACTCCATGAACTTCCTCTTGTGGCTGATCTACATCCTGAATCTCATCCTTAGGAACTAATAGCTCCTCCTCTGCATGCAAGTGTGGCTCCCTCTCAAGCGAACACTTCATGGCTTTCTCCTCCTGAAATTTGATATCCCGTCGCACAAGAGTATTACGACTGTCTGGAAAATAAACACGATAGTTGTGGGGCGTATCAGTGTACCCCACAAATATCCCAACCTCTGAAATCGGCTCCAGCTTCTTCCTGGCATCCTTCGTCACATGAATGTAAACAGGTGAACCAAAAATCCTCAAATGGAAAATATCAGGCCTCTTACCAGAAAACGCCTCCTCAGGTGTACTCATGCCAAGTATCTTGTGAGGACAACGGTTTTGCACATATACTGCAGTATTGCATGCCTCCGCCCACAAGTGAATGGGTAGGCCCTGATCATGCAACATAAGCCACGTCTGCCGGCACCCACGATCGTTTTGTTCTTCCGCTCAGCCTTCAACAGGACGTAGGTTATGAGGTGCTATGAAACTCTCTTCCAATTCATACACGTGAAAAAGTCCTTGAATTTGCCAAAGATGAATTCACCACCATTGTCGCTCCTAAGAGCCTTCACCTTCTTCCTCGATTCCTTCTCCACCAGCGCCTTTAACTCACAGAAATTTGAATATGTCTCGCTCTTCTTCTGCATGAAGAAGATCCAACACTTCCGCGAATAATCATCAACAAACATCACATAGTACGTAAGCTTTCTTTCGAAGCTACTAAGAAAGGGGTCCACACACGTCTATGTGAATTCTCTCAAGGATCGTCGTGGCGCGACTATCCTTCTCGTGAAAGGTGGCTTTCAAAAATTTTCCCAAGGTACACCCCTTGCACTGATCTGACTGCGCAAGAGTGCCTTTAGGAAGCCCAGTTGAAATCTGCTGCAGTATCTTCAAATCTCCATGGTGAAGGTGGCCCAATCTTCGGTGCCACAGCTCGCCATCATCTCGGATCACCACTCCTTCTGCCTTGCATGCCATTGCCGCACAACCATCCACTTGCAATTGATAAAGGTTCTTGAATCGAACCCCTATCTTCCGGGTTTCTCCAGTTGTCTTACTACGCAGGGAAGCCTTTCCCTCGCTAAAGACAACATCATATCCCTTGTCTTCTAACATCGCCACAGAGATAAGATTCTTATTCAATCCTGGAACATGCATCACTTCCTTCAATACAAAGGGTTTACCAGACTCCCTCTCAAAGGAAATGGTACCGATGCAGTCGCCTTTGTATCTACCATCATCGCCCATCTCGATGTGCACTCCAACATCTTTCTCATCCGGATCAGAAAACAAATCTCGATCTCTGTCATGTGAAAAGGCACCATTGTCAGAACCAAACTGAACCCATCACACTTGATACCAAGCATCTGATCAGCAGAAAAATATAGCTCCAATTTTGAGGCTAAGGCCTCTCCCTGACTGCGAATCAACACCTTATTTTTTTCTTCTTCTACGGACAATTTGTGGCATAATGTCCGTGCTAGTGATAGTGAAAGCACTTCACCTTAGACATGTCCTGCTTCTTGCCTTTCACACCGGATTGAGAAGATCTCTTGCTCTTCCCCTTCTTTGCTTTGGCAGCAAAAGCGCAATTTTCTTCATCGGATGCCTTTGATGAAGATCCTTCCCTGGTACTCCGCCTTATCTCCTCTTGCACAAGATCAGACCAAAGTCTCTCCCATCCTGGCAATTTCTCCCGACCATTGACAGAGTCCTGATAGGAATTCCAACTCTTCGGAAGCCTAAGGAGAGCCAAGCTCACCAAGTCCTCATCATCATTCCACCCCCACACTTCCTAGCTCATCCCTGCATTGGATGAACTTCGTGAGGTACTTGGGCAGACTATCGCCTTTCTCCATCTTTATGTGTCTGAGTTTATCCTTGAGCGCCAACTTCCTCTGGTTTCTCTTGCTTTGGAATAAATCTATCAATGATTTCCACATAAGTATGGAGAAGATTTTCCATGCAAGCTGGATACAATGTGATCCTTCACGCCCTCCAATAGAATCCTTCTACATTTTTCCATCTTCTTTTGCCAAGCCTCAACTTGAGCGACATCAGTAGGCTTTGGGACTTCAGCATCTATGAACTCCTTCAGCCCATTGTCATCTAACACCACCTCCATCCTGTCCTTCCATGCAACATAATTCGAGCTGCCCTCAAGGGCATACTCCAATCGCAATTCGTTGAAAGACATTTTGACTTCGACACCAAGAAAACACTACTGCAAATTCGAATTCCACCAGCTCAAAACTCAACCGCTTCTGATCTGTGAGAACAAAGTATTTCTAGCACAGAGATCGACTGTAGGGGAATTTACTGGATATATCACCTTTCAAAGAAAGGATGGATCCAGAGGCTACCTGGCCCTCGTACAAACTCTGTCTACCGAAATAAAATGTAATCACTGTAATAGATCCGATGATCAATTTCACTCTGATACCATGTAGAAATTTGAATAATAGATGAATTATTCACCGAGATTATCCTGATTACACACTATTTAAGCTTCATGCATAATACATAACCTCTTCTACAATTGATCATCAATATGCAGAAATAGAAGCAGTCGCATGCGCACATTAAAACATAATCAAGCACACATATAACACGGTATGTAATGGGGAAAGCATACAGCTGAAAACCCCCAACTATCTGTATATTATAATGATAGAGAACATGTAACAATACATAGCACAAAGCTCTCACAGCTCTCAGCACTATCTCACATGCTACACACAAAACTAGCTCAGATATAGAACAAGTCACAAGTTCAAATCTTCTCCACAAGTCTGCCTGCCTCTACTGCGCAATCCAAGATGAATAATGATGAGATCCAAGTTCGAATCCCACTGGCTTGTACTGCGCAATCCTCATTGGAAATCTCAATCAATGTGTGTGCAAATCTCATGCACAGCTATAGTCACAATTGATAGTAGACTCACCCTTTCACCCACCTCTAACACTGGTCTCCACTGAACTGTCCATGCATTGCAGTTAACTGATGTGTTCTTTAGTTGATTTATGAGTTAATAATTAGCGAATTAATTAATAATTAATTCACACCACTCATCACTAGTGTATTTATTAGTTAGACTAAATACAACTAGTTCAACTAAGTTAAACCGAACACAACTCCACCAACTGTCTCACCAACTCCACCAAACTCTGCCACATGAGTTCTAACTGAAGTCAACCATGCAATAGCTCAACTAACCCTTAGGAAAAGTGTATTTCCTTCTGTCAGCTGCATGTGCCACATCCAAGCATCAAACTGAAGTGCTCCAAGAGGATAAGATAATGTTTACAGTCTAAATATTATTAAGGGTTAATAATATTTGACTGTTCTATTTTTAGCCCGGCAGTCTAAAAATAGAAACCGCCCAATGTCTAAAAATAGAAGTCCATCTATTTTTACCAACTCGACCAATCATCCATAAATAGCATCCTGCAACTCATAGACCATGATCCATATGTCTAAAAATAGACATAGTCTAAAAATAGACTTTGCGCCAAAAATAGCCTGCGGGCCCACTTATTGAAGGTGACTTCTTTTCACTAAGCTCCATCATCTTGTTGCATTCTCAACAGTAATATGCACCACCTAGCGACCTCGTCTGCATAGGTCCGCATATGTCAGTATGCACTAGTTCTAGGATATCTCTTTCCTTCCTTCTATCATGCACAGGAAACTCTTCTCTATGCATTTTTCCTAAGGCACATCCATCAAAATTTAACTGAGTACTGTGAAAAACAGTGAGTCCCTCGACCATACCTTTTCTCTGTAATAACATGAGGTCCTTCAAATTTATATGACCGAATATTTGGTGCCAGAGTTTCTCGGCTGTCGATCCAGCTGCAACCATGTCCTGTTGTGGCATACTTTTTACATATAATATGTATAGGATTCCTACACGCATTCCTGTTGCAACAATATCTTTCCTGCAATCCTTTATGACACAATGAGTCTCGAAGAATTCGACTTGCATATCCTGATCAGTTATCATGGATACAGATATCAAATTTTTCTTAATCCTGGGTACAAATAAAACATTTTTAAGACGAGTAATGTCACCATTTGGTAACTTTACCAGAATATCCCCATACCCTTTGATCTCGTATCCACTATCATCTCCTAAATAATTTTTTGATCCATATGTACTTTCTTCAAGAGTTTCAAAATATTCCTTCTTACCTATCATGTGAGAAGATGCACCAAAATAGACATACCAGATGTCGTCCTCATTAGATGCGGAAAGGGCACAGTCAGTTGTGAACAGTCAAAATTCGTGGCTGAGATCTTCATCTTCTTCAACAAAGTATCCTCTGTGCTTCGCCTGCTTTTTCTTTGCATCATCTTCCTGCTTATTAAGGCATTCAATCTATATATGACCCTTTTTTCCACAATAATAACATCTTCTTATAGGATTATTTACAGACATACCTCTATACGGAATCTTCTGTGATGTACCTCCTCCTCTCTGCTGTTGTTGCTATTGTGATTGTGATTGTTTTTGTGGCAGCTTCCCTCTGAATAATCATCGTTTCGCCATCAGAGCAAGATCATTTCTCTGCAGTTTCAAATTCTACTGCCGCTCTTCTTCTTGCAGCAAGATCCCTATCAGTTCTTCAAATGTAGGAGCTTTCTCCCTTGCTGCCAATCCAGTGATGAACATTTGATATTCATCCCTCATCCCATTCAGCATGATTGTGACGAGATTGGAATCAGACACCTTCTCTCTGATGTCTCCCAATCCGTCTTTCAGATCTTTAACTCGTGCGGTGAATGCAACAGCGGTCTCACTTTCATCCATCTTCATTGAAAACAACTTGCCTTTGAGTTCCATAATCCGATTTGTGTTATGGGTCTGATATAAACTTTTGATGGTCGTCTAGATCTCAGTGGACATTTTACATTCTCTAATATGTGGGATAATGTTGTCCTTGACGGACATCTTCAGCAAAACTTTCTCTTTGTTTTCTCTCTTATCCCAATCTTTCTCCTGCATAGTCGCTCTTGTGATTGAATTTGGTCTCTGGTCATCTCCTGTAACTATCAACCATTCATTTGCACCCTCAAACAAGGTCTGTATCTTAAACTTCCAATTCGTGAAGTTAGATCCATCGATTTTTCCAGACTCGTGGAGATATGATTCCATAGTGTTACTCATTCTGAACTAATCTACAAATGAATGAATCTACCCAACTGATCAGAAAAAAAAAAAAAATAAAAAAAAAAAAAAAATAAAATAAAAAAATAAAAAAAATAAAAAAAATCAATATCTTTCAGATCCTGACAACCGATCTACCACCGTTCTGCTAGTTCTCCTAATCCACCAACTGCATCTTCGATTTAGATCCAGCAACATCTGGAAAATCTGCAAACTGATCTTGCTCCTCTGAGTAAATAAAGTGTTCAATATGCCATACACAGACAATCTCGATTTGCCTCCACTTGGAAAATTCGATGTTTCACAAGACGATCACAAAAATGGTCTGATCTGCTTCTCCCAGATAGATCTATAACTTCTTCGATCTGCAACTTATTGCAGATCTTCAACCAAAGGCGAGGTGGCGCCTCTCCACACGAAAAATCTGCACCAAGAACAAAAAATTTGCAAGGCAAAATACTGGCTCGAATATCTCGTGCACTTCCATGCCAATCCCGTGATTTGGCACATTGGCGCGGGTATACACCTAACAGTCGCACTGATTGCGCTTCTCGGCGCGACTGTCAGTGGAAAAAGCACCCCAACCCCCTTCTACTCAGAGATTAATGAATCATCTGAGACCGTGAGCTAGGTGTTACTGCAGTCCACCTACTCGACCGAGCACAAAGCTTCCGTGTACATGCAGCCATAAAGACACTTTTAGCCACAAAGGAGATTCAGCCACAAAGTCGAGTTTGGCCATAAAGGCGATTAAGCCAAAAAGATGATTTGTAAAAAATCAGGCTCATCCAATCTGAATTATGATACCAAGATAAAATATACACAGAATTGAAAAGAAGGAGTTGTAGGTCGCACCTGGAGACTACACTCAAATGGAGAGATCACTCTACCTTCATTAATCAGAAAATACATCTTTAAGTACATCACAAGAAATCAGGAAGTTGTAAACAGACTCCTAAATTCTAGGAACAAATCCTAAACTAAGGAGATACGATACAACTATGTAACATTTTCTCCATTAATACACAAATAATATAATTATTTCCAACTGTAGCAAATTTCACTATGATTCCATCATTATGGATATTCAATTAGAAACATTCAAATGTAATAAAGTTCTAGATGGATCAATTGAGGTAGCAAATTGCACTATGATTCCAAATATACTTTGAATTCATGATATCAACAACCCAAAAGCCTTTATTAACCAAAAATAATTATTAAGATTTTATGTTTCAAAAATCATCTATAACCAAAACAATGAATTTGTCAACTACATTTTGGCAATTGCTATGGAATTGGTTTAAAGCAAATAAAGGCATTATGGATTCCATAAAGGTGTGGTGATTACTCCAATAGGCCTAAGATTTGGTGATTACTCCAAGAGACCTCTTGTATACTTACATTTTTTTTTTTAATGAAACTCATATAAAAACTCTTACTGGATGCTAGATAATCCTCATTTTAGAAGGAGTATAGGATGAGAGATCTGAGTTAAAAAAAAAAAAAAAACAAATTATTTTAGAATATTGTTTATTATTCACATAAGAATTTCTAAAATATTATTTATATTTTCGAAAAAGTTACTATTATGATGATTTCAATAGGTTATATTTAAATCTTTTAAGTTAAAAGAGTAATATAATATTCCAAACTATTATTCATTTTTTTTTTCTAAAATTACTTGATATATTTCAAATATATTTCTTGAGAAGAAAATAAATCAATACATGCACATTTAAATTCATAAATTATAAAAAATAAAAAATAGAAAAATTTAAAAGGCATATAATGTAAATAAATATATATAAATATTTTATATATTAAATGCATTTAAATAATATGTATAAATTAATCATTTACAAGATTCTGAAATTTGTATCACATTTTTCTTTTAAAATTACATAACATATACCAAATATATTTATGGAGAAGAAAATTAATCAATACATATATATTTTACATATATTTCTTGAAAAGAAAAAAATCTATGCATGCACATTTTATTATAAATCAATTCATAAATTAAAAAAAATAAAATTTATAAATTATATAAAGATTGAAAAGAAAAAAATCTATGCATGCACATTTTATTATAAATCAATTCATAAATTAAAAAAAATAAAATTTATAAATTATATAAAGATTTAAAAGTAGTAAGTAAATAAATATATATAAAACATTTTGTATATTAAATACATTTTAATAATATATATAAATCAATTATTTACACTTAATAGATTTTTAAATTTGTCTCACTATATTGTGATCAAATCAAAGTTCGCATTGATTTTTTTTTTTTATTTGATTTATATAATGTATACCAAATCTTTTATAACATAGTTAAAATATTTATAATGCATGTAGTGAGACAAATTCAAAGTGAAAAAAAATACTTTATATTTATACGGATGCGCCACTGTATCAACATTCATTTTGATACCGTGATTGTTTACTTGATCGTTGGGAACCTTCAATCAATTTGGCTTTCCTTTTGATTAATAGCTTACCGTGAGAGACAAATTACGGTCAACAGCGTGGATTAAATTATTATTTTCGATAAATTATTACAATCTTCATGTCTTAAAAATCATAAATGGAATTTCAGAATACATTCAACTCTAAATTTGATGGTTGACATGCATGACGTTTTTGGTAGATGTAATTTCAGAATACATTCAACTCTAAATTTGATGGTTGACATGCATGAGGTTTTGGTTTAGAATTAAATCTGTTGGTTGGTATGCTATGCTTTGGGTAGCGCTGGTAATATGGCACTAGAGTTTTGGCCCGATAATAATGAACTTTTGCCACACTTAAAGAAGTGTTTAAAGCAGTGTAGAAATCGTAAGCAATTTTTTTTACTTCTGGAGAATAAAAATGAAAAACAAATAAAACAGCCTTTACAAATAAAAACAAATAGAAATAAAAGTGCCGAAACAAGTGCTTACTAAACAGGTGGAAGTAATAACTCAATGGAAAAAGAAAAGCCAAACTGAGTAAGTCTGAGAAGTGTTCAAGAAAACACAGAAGTAATGGAATTCGGCCCTGTGTACGTCAGAGAAGTATTCAACAAAATAAAGTCTAATTAAAGAGTCTAAACTGTGTTGATGATATGAATGTTTGTTCTTTTCTTTTTCTGCTATCATTTTATTTAGTGAGAGTGTAAGATGAAAAGAATGGTAGAGGTTATAGATTTAGTTAGGTAGTTAGCTTAAATGAAGGAGTTTGTAGATGAATGTCTAAAACATTTCAATCATTTAACATTTGATTTGATGGTTCATATAAGTACACTTAGCACTTAAGCAAGTTGTTTTCAAATAAAAACTTGTTACGACATAAATATGTTGAAAGAATCAATGGCAATGCCATGATATTTTGTAGTGTTCGTTTCTTTTTATCCTTTATATTTTGGGTGTTTGTTCTTATCTCTTTTTTTTTCTTGTTACCAAAAAAATTCATATTTTCATGTTCTATTTGTTGAAGCTCATTGAATTTTTCACTTCAATTTTTACCAAGTTCATTTGGGCAAATAGTATAGACAAAAGTTTACTAAACCACCATAATGTATAGCAAGCAAAAAGAAAATCATGCTTCTAATCAAAAATATGATTCAAACTGGCCCAAAAGGATCACATAGCATACATTTCTATGGAGTTTCTTTGGTCCACTTAAGGATGAATCAGCAAAAACTTATCTACACTCTTTGGAAAAAAAAAGTGTCCTATAAAGTTTTCAAGTGCATCTTGACATTTTTACCAAATGTCCCTTAAAGATTTCAATTGCATCTTAACATTTTACAAGTTTTCTTCCATTCTTTTATTTACAATTATTTGATACTTCCCCTACTCCCCAACAAAAATGATCCACCATAAATTTAACAAAAATGTATTCCTATCAACAAACAAACTATTGCACAGTATTGGAATCCTCAAGCCAACTGATATGGTTTTCCCAACATGCAATGCATTCTAAAACTTGTAAACCCTTATTCAAAATACAAACTAAATATTTAAGGGACTGTTTTCCATATATGTGGATTCCCAATGAGTAGAACCTTTACAATTTCAATGGACAATATCATTATCTACATAAAAAATATTTGAGATCCTTGATTACTTTGTTATGTCGTATTATAGCTATAATTTGAGTATGCTCATGAATGTTGGGAAGAATTATGAGATAATGTTTTGTATGAAATCTTGTATGACTCTTAATCCTAAGAGATTGGGAATAAGTAGTAATTGACAATGAGTTGATAAGCTTATGGATTTGAATCCTAAGAGAATGGGCAGAAGTATTAATTGACCATGAGTTTATAAGCCTTACTCTCTCTTGTTGATCAATATGAGTATAAACATTCAACAACAATTTTGAGTCTCAAATATGTGTTACATGTATAATGTTGACTTTAAATATAGTTTTAGTTCTTACTTTAGTGGCTCTTTTGGTTTTTATGTGTTTTATGGTAATATATACATAATGGACTTAGATTTTACTATTTCTTGTTAATAGATGAGGTCCTTATATGAATTGCAGCATATAAATTATCTATTCTAAATTTATTTGTCACAATTTCATTCTTGAACATTTACACTCAAATCTCTAAATAGTATTTCAGGTTTTGTATTATTTCACTTTTTTTTGTAGAGAAATGGAACTTATCCTACCTCTTATGAAAAAAGATATTCTCAAGTTATTATTAGAAATTTAAAACAAAAACATTATAAATTTAAACAACCCTCCATATAAAATCAAATTAAGTTGCTTATATAGAAAATCATCTATATACTCATTTCACACTACATGGATTACATTACATTGTAATGAGGCATTCTCCTTCTTGGTTCCAACATTCAACAACATTCATCAAATTTACATTTGGGTAGCGATATTTAAAGAGATAATTTTTTTTGAAAACATAGATACTCTGTTGCAACAACACATTATGTGTAATAATGTATAAGTTATGATTTATCGAATATAGAATATTGCAGGAGAGTTGGCTGTCTTGCAACTCACACTTCTCAACAAGATGTCGAGCACACACATGGTTTATACATGGTACTGGATAATGGGGATGTCCACGAACATTCACATGAAATAGAAAACTATATACACTTTTAATTCAAAATAATATGTCATACATACTAATAGAAGATTGGGGACCTCTTAAAACATTTAAGAATTGCAGATACATTGCGGTGAGCATTGTTTCAGGGCAAACAACAAATTTCTTGACAATCGTTATGAACTCTGTAACACTTACATATTTTGATGCAGCTATAATAACGCCAAGAAGGCATCATCCTCATCCTTCAATGAAAAATCAGATTTCAGTTTCGTGTCTGTGCTGAAACCATGTGGCTGGTGATTGGGAACACAAATGAAATCTTGGTCTCTATGGCATCTATGCCCTGCTCTTGTGATTCATGACTCGGGAAAGCACTGAGGTTGTTCTCTCTGGCTTCACCAAGGCCATTCTCCTGGTTCCAATCACATTGCGGTTTATAACTGTCTAAACTGGCCTCCCCCGTAACTGCTTCTTTTGGCTGATTACTGGGTAAAGAACTGCAGTGGCTGTCTCCGCGTTCGTTCATCTTTTCTGTCTCCGCGTTCGTTCATCCGCGTTCGTTCATCTTTTCTGATATCTCTTCCCATAGAATTGCATGCTTTACTTTAGATTTCTTGAATCTGGATTGCAGTTCAACCTTCAATTCTACCAAATATTTCGTTTCTGGATTTTCCCAGTTTATGGAGCTCTCCTTCATTTGAACAAGCTTCTCCAATCACTTTTCTCTTTCTACCCCGTACCTCTGAGTGTTCTGGAGACGAAATACTATGAAACAGAAATCTGCCTAAACCCTGGAAACTGCAGATTCCTTATTGATATCGGATTCGACTCCTCACCAGTGACGAGGTCGATTTCTGGACTAAATATGGATGTGTGAGATCGCAAATAGTTGGGAAGATATCCGAACCGTGTAATTATAATTATGGGAACATGGGTGTGAAAGCAGTGATAGCTCTCGATATGATGCGATATTGAATTAGACATAAATTTTCCGTTATTTCTGGAGCGTTAATCTCAATTATAGGGTGATTATCATACATGTTCATAATTTTTTATTTGTTATTATTTAATAATATAATGTCTGTGTCCCAAATACTATAATGATAATGCATTACTTAAAAATTAATCGTAATGATATAATAATGATAATAATTGTACTTATAATTATATCCGTAGTCTGTGCTTTAGGTTTGGGAAGGTCTTTTTAAGTTTTTTTGGTTTCATTTACTTAGCGAAGTTTTTTTAGAATCGTATTGTAAATTTTTTAAAAATTTAGAGTTTTAAAGTTTTCTTAGTTGTTAGAATCTATATTCTTAATAAAAAAATCTATTTTAAATAACAAAAAATAATATTTGGAAAAAATTTGCAAAAAAAATTATTGTATGTTTCTACACCATCATAAAATAATATTTATAAAAATGTAAAATAATAATAATAATTTAGTTTTCACATTAAAATCAAGCTAAACACCAAACGAATATATAATATTCTTTTTAACAATAATAACATATAGAATCTATCTTTTTAAATACACATTTAACACTTAAATTATAATTATCTTTTGATATCAATGCAACTTATTATTTTATTAGTAAAGTAGTAAAAGTCTTTGTGTAACAACCCAAAAGAATAGTCACCCACAAGAATTTTTTCCCTGAATTTTGTAAATAAATTTTCAAAAAATAAGGTAGTTTGAGTGTTTGATTTTTTTTATAGTGGAAATATATGGAGTCCCACCCAAGATCATTAAATTTGAGAGTGTAACCAAGATAATTTTGTAAACAAACTTTCAAAAAATAAGGTAGTTAGAGTGTTTGATTTTTTTTTTTTTAATAGTGGAAATGTATAGAGAACCACCCAAGATCATTAAATTTGAGAGTATAACCCAGATTTTCAAAAAAAATTATGGTGGAAATGTATCTAACACAAGAACCCTTTGGCACCCAAAATCATTAAGTTTGACACAGTAACCAAGATTTTCAAAAATTTCTCCCGAAATTTTTCATAATCTTGCACCAATTTCTAGGTTATTTTGTGAGGTTTTTACACTACCCAGTAGTAAAACGATTATGGAGGGATCATATTTAAATTTTTTAGTCAAATTTTTAAATTAACGAGTGTGGATCATTATTAGATCATTCTTCTCTGTGGTGTGACTGCGGCATTTTTCTCTACAGTGCGACTACGACACTCTTCCAAGTGCGGCATTCTTCGGTTTCGGGTAGTTCAAATTGAATTGGAACTTCATCTCTGCGGTGCGGTTCGGTGATTCACTTTGCGGTCTCCAGTGAATTGGATCCAGCTCTCTCGTCTTGGGTAATTCACATTTAATTGGAACTCCAATCTAACAACACAGGTGATTAGCTCTGTGATCTCGGGTGGTTCGGATCCATCACTCCAGTCTTGGTTTAATTCTGCCAGAACATCAAAGTCCCAGCTAGGAGAAGACTAATATAGATCAGGATCATAGATCTGAAGTCAGCGTGACTCGCGAGAAAGGAGGGACTTAACATTGAATTTGACCACTGTGTTGGTATAAGGTTTAATTGTTTTGGGTTAATATGGCCTTCGTTTAATAATTGGATGAGTCTGCATTGACGGCATCAATTTACAGTTTGATTACATGGTCAGCCATTTCTGTAAAGAAGCTTCCAAGCATTCGCACAATTAAAGAGTCTCTTGACTAGGTGTGACTTTATATTAGGGCATGATTCTGAGCAACATCTGTTAAATTTCAGACTCAATTCTGGTTTACTTTTCTACTATGGCTCTTAGCTTCATAAACATAATTGTTGGCCCAGTTCCATCTGTCTCTGAGAGTCAAGCTCCTACCCATATTGTGAGTGAAGCCCCGGCTCTCATTGTGCAGGTGGTCAAGGCCTCACTGGATGAGGCCTTGAAGTTTTCTGAAACTGCCTTAACTTGCTGGTTTAATGACTTTTGGTCGTGGCTAACAGCTCTCCATAGTTGGATTTCAGAGATATGGAAGCCTGTCATTTCTGATGAAATTAATATCTACCTTTGTGTTAAGGGTTTCTTTATAGTAGATTTTGAAAACTATGAAAGCACACAATGCATTTTAGATTCCGGCGCTTGGTTTTGGGAAAAATCGAGCGTATTCATGAAGCCATGGAAGCCATCATTCGATCCCTCAACAACAGCCATAACCTTAGCACTAGTTTGGGTCAGATTGCCAAACCTACCTTTGCATCTCTGGAATCTCTCCTCGCTAAAATCCATTGTAAACACAATTGGGAAATTTTACTGTAGGTGCCGAGAAACAAAGGTATATGTCAGAACCACCTGTGCACGCATCTGTGTAGAAATGGACTTCAGCGCCGAATTCCCAGCTGAAATAATCCTAACAAGCAAAGACTATGTATGGAACCAGAAACTCGACTATGAAAGTGTCCTCTTCAGATGTGATCCTACTTTGAGACAGGCCATCTAGCCAAAAATTGCCCAAAAGTCTTCTAGAAAAATTCTTATGGAAAGAATCACCATAGATCTACATGGTGGGAAGGAGCACAAAATGAATATTACACTGTTATCAAGGAAGAATACTATCCAAAAAACTCAGAATCGCAAGAAATCAGACAAGGTAGAAACAACTCTCAAGACAAGAAGGGGGAATCCCCACCCAACAAAAAAAAATGAACTCGAGAGCCCCTCATGAATCAACAATTATGAGGATTTGATTACCACGCAAAAGCAATCTTCATTTAGCAGCAAAACAGATCTTCGAGATCCCGAATATAAGACACTAGTGTCCCAAGAATCATATGAGATGGTGGTGCAAGATAAAGGAAGTTGGAAGACCTTAAAGAATTAAAAAAAAGCTACAACACCAATCTCGCCAAGAAAGACGAGAAGCGAGACAATTAAGAACTAAGAAAATTATATGTCGGATAGACCAAAGTTTGGTCTCAATAGACGTTAACTATCATCATCATCATCATCATCATCAAATATGATCAAGTTTTGAAAGATAAATGACTAAAAATCTGAATCTGATGGATTTGAAAATACAAGATTATAATTACTCTTTTCTTAAACTCTGAAATATAATTTTATTTGAGATTATCTTTTTTTGTTATTTAAATGTGTTTTCTTTTTATGTATAAATAGATTTAGTGTTAAAAAAAAAATTAAACACTTAAATTATGCAAATTACCTAACTCAAAATAATAACAATTTCTTACCAAATTTTAAATAAATAAATAAATAATCAAATAACTAAAATTAATTATATATATATTATATATAAATGTAAATGTATATAAAATTATTTATTTGAAATATAATTTTATTATGTCTAGTAAATATTTATAAATATTTGTTTATAATATATATCATTATTTTATTAATATCTACACATTAACAATATTAAAGTAATTCCATTGGAATCTAGTGATACAATTTTATGTAAGATTATGATTTTTTTAATGTTTAAAATACATTTTGAATGCATAAATAATTAAGCACGAAAACTCTAAGACATTGGAATCTTACAAATTAAAAAATTTATATTTAAATTTTTAAAAATTTCTAGTAAATTTTAATTAAAATTAATAATATAAATATAAATATATTATTATTACAAAGTTTTCTCATTAAAAATTTTTCTATCTAATTTGTTTAAAATCCACAAGAAATTTATTGAAATCACAAGTTTGATAAGAAAACGCTTCATAATCAGCGTGTACTATATATGGAGTTAAAAATAGTTTAAATGACATAAATCAAGATTTTAAATCAAAATTTTCAACTAACTAAAAAATCTACCATAAACTTAAAAAAAATTTAATAAATTATCATAAATATTTATAATATAAATAAATATTCACATTAAAAATATTAATATTCTATTGACAATATAAGCATTACTATTCTATTACTACATTAGCCTCTTAATCGATTGTCATAAATATTTCTTAACATACATATTTGACTTATTCATAATATTATTTGGATATTTTACTGATAACATAAATATTAATTTTTTATTATGATAATATAATTGAAAAAATTAATAATAATATATGTATAATTAATATATATAATTATTATTAACAATTACTTAAGTATAAATTGGATATATAGTAATTGGTTATATATATATTTAGAATTACTTAAGTATAAATTGGATATATAGTAATTGGTTGAATTTCAATGACATTTATTTATTTAATATTTAGAGGGATTATGATTCAATATAGGTGATTTTTATTAATTGTAATTAATTATGATTAACTATTTAACCAAGTTGTTTTCATGGTTATTTATTAGTTAAAATTTCACTCTAACATAATTATTAACATTTTTAATCCTTAACACAATGAAAACTAGTGTAATCTAACTAATATATGGAATGGATTTTTCATGGCATTTTTTATGGTAATTTTTGCCCAAAATCTGGTAATCACATGAGCATATTTTGTCCACCCTTTTCCAACTAGCAAGTGTGATTCATCATCACGACAATTTGTTTAAATTTCCAAGTTCTAGTGCATTATGGATTTTTTTAGAAACTTGAATCCATTTGTATATTCAAAAGTGAATTTGAAATAATAAAAAATATCAATCTTGCTCAAAATTGTATTATGAGATTTTGGCTTAAAAAGTAATTTCATCTACTAGTTAGACTATTCTACCCCATAAAAAACAAGTTCACTAGTTTTCTCTAAAAAGGCATTGTATAGCCAAATATGGAGAAATAGAAAGCACTCTATAGCTAAATATAGAGAAATGTTTTAGTGTCTCATAATGAATAAAAAAATAATGTCACAAAATTAAAAAATAATAAAACATAATATCAACTTAATTAAAAAAATTAATAAATTAATTTAATTCAATTGATTATATTGAAAAAAAATATCTATAGTCTACTCCAATTTTCCTAAGAATTTCATCCAAAAACCAAACGAATTTTTAACATTATGGAAAAGACTTGAACCATAGTTGGCTAGCAAAATATTAAAACCCTTAGTTTGTTGTCACCCATTGTTTGTTATTGTCCAAATATAACGATTGGTGAATTTATGGATAAGCCTCTTATTTTTCAAAATATATCATTACTTATTTCCGAGTTTGAGCGTATTGAGTTTTTCCAAGTGTATAGACATCTAAATGAGAATGAGATGGCCCAGAAGTTGGAAACAAAGAATTCTTACCTGAGAAAAGGGAAAATAATCATAAACTTCGTAATTTCAATTAACAACCCCATCATTTAATTATGGATAGACTGGGATGGGACGAAAATGCCAGAAAGCCTTTCACACTCTTATGGAATTTATGTTCTGTGGGATAGAGCACCCAAGCTACGCATCCCAGTCTTATGTTGAAAAGATCGATGGCCAGGCTGTCAAACACTTCTCGATTGCAAATTTTTAAATTCCACTATTGTTGGCAAATCCTTAGCTCTGAGTGGCAGTTTCTTATCAATTATTTATGTCTATCTGGTATGATCATTCGTCCATCCATTGGCTGGAGTGGGTGGGTCTTTATTTGAACGCATTGAAACATTCCTTGAGAAGTGAATTGAAGTTAATGATGATTTTGGCTTCCCACACTTCTGAAAATTTTGGCTCTGCAATGGATTATATGTATCGATTGGGCTCCAGGCTCAACAACGAGTTTTATTAAATTGTATGTTGGGTATCCATAGATAGATAGATATGAAGGTAGATTCATTTCCGAAGATTGTCCCAAAGGTGGTGAGCTCAGTATTGGTGGTTCTCTGTGGAGGACCTCGAATATGGCGAAGCCCAGGAACATTATAGACTTTGGCTCTCAGAATAGCACATAGGCTCATATTACAGACGCTACAAAAGCTTTACTTGACGCTCAACAGAGGCACCGATATGGCCGACAGAAAACGCCATCAATTTAGGTGCTAATGGAGGTGAAACGCCTTCCCCATCTCAGCGACATGCAGAACTCTCTGGAGGTTTTAAGGGATGATATATTGGATCTTAATGCTCGGGTTGCTACAATGAGAAACCTTATTTCTAGTAGTTCTTAGCTCGTTTCGAGTGGTATCGGTTCTATGACAACTCTTGGGAAGAAGACTCGGTGATCTAGTGGAGCCTCGAAATGGAGACAGTTGGTGATGTATTTTTTTTAGAGGTCTTTTTTCGTTCACATATTAATCTGTGTTTATGTTATCATGCAAGTTTTGTTTGATTATGGGACTTTACATTATGTGATTAATTGTAATGTCCTTGGAACATGTAAGAAAGACAATAATTTTGATGTTTTTCTTAAATGAATGGAAGAATGTATCAATGTATAAAATGTAGTTAATCTTGATAAGGGTTTTAATCCAAAATTTAGCTTGTATTAATATAAAAATTTAGTTCTCTATTTAAAAAAAATATGTGTAGTGTATTTAATGATTTAGAAAACAAATCTATCAAAAAAATCATTTAGTTTATTAGTGAGACTACATTTTTAATAGAAAAATATATAATACACATATCACATTAAAATAAATTAAAATAGTAATTATTTATATTAGTAACCCTAAATAAATATAACTCATTGGGGTGTGGTCTAGTGGCCAGCGGATGCACTGTTAAGGCGTTCATGTCGTTGTGCAGGTGACGAGACCGAGTCCAGGATAACCCGAGGGGCTGTTTCAGCGGGTGCGGCAGTTCCTCCTAGGAGTATAGGGGTAGCCAGTGGGATTCGACCCCGTGTCACGCGATTACAATACCGATGCCATTGCCGATTCTTCTAGTCACAAAAAAAACCCTAAATAAATATAATTCATAAATATATAATTAGAAATAATAATATTTCTATAAAGACATGTGATTCATGTATATTAAACAACCATATATTAAATAGTTGGTAAATGTCTATAAGCATCAATTCATAATAAGTATATATCTCACATTTAAAATATTTTTTAGGAGAGACAAAGTGGAGGGTTTAGAGATGATGTAGTAGCAAGGTTTTGGGTAACATAGATTGTTAGGGCGTTTTCGCAGTATCCTTCATCTCGCGATTCTTAGCAGAACTCCTATGATATTTTTGTATGTAAATATGGTTTCTTTGGTGTAATGGATGAATAACTGGTTCACTACTCAACATACACATATGGATATATGTCTATTTGGAAAGAATTTATTAGTACAAAAAAATGAAGCAGTTTTTGACACATGGCTCACTAGAGTTGGGTTTTTCTTACTACCCTTCCAAATATTGTTGACGGTCTTCATTTCTCTCCAAACTAGGCTTCAAGATCGGTCTTCCATTTGGCTAGTTGAGAAGAAAATCTACCAAACGTAGAGGAAGTTTCAGAAGTAGAAGAGAAATGACGGGTGGTGTCGTGAGACCTACATGTCACTATTATTTGGGTTTCATTGGAAGCCCTAAATTTTGTTGATAATTACATAAACCCTAATATTCCATCTTCAAAATTGGTGATAACATCAACACTTTCGACCTTGCATGGGGGAGTAGGGCTTCTGTGTCATTATCTGCACCATCTATGTAGTGTGGTTTCCTCTCATCAAGATGGCATTAGGCTCACTCACACAACCAATAATAAATTTTTGGTGGGGGTTTCGAGCCACACCATTAAACCCATTTCTTGTGAATAGTTTCTCGTGTATTCTAGTATTTTATCAGGAGTGGGATGTGTGAGGGTCTCATCTAGACAAGGTTTGCATGACGTAGTGACTTTGGAAAAAATTTCAACACCATCTCGACAACTCCATCCCATTGGAGGCCCTCATGGGATTACATAGAAGAAGAATGGTAAGAATAAAAAATGTGCCAAAGTGAAAAAAAGTGTGAGGGTTTTATTCGTGGGAGACGAGTTAGTTTTGAAAATATTATGGTTATTGCAAGTAAGGTTCTAGTCGGGAGGGTGTGTGGTAGAAATTATTCGCGCCACGACTGAAAAATGGGTTCAGGAGGATTGGGGACAAGTTTTAGATGAACTCCTAGTAGTATACACTATGTTGAGCAGACGGTTTCCTTTCAAATTCAGTAAGGAAGAGAATGCAAATTGGGCCCTCCCAAGATTTTGTAATATTGAGATGGCGACCATTCTCTTTAAGATTTGGTCTCCACTCTTGGACACTGAAAGAGAAAAATGAGGTGTTGCTCTGATTTGGGTTTGATTTTCTCGGTTTCCATTATCGTTCTGGAAAAAGGACATTTTTCAAAGTAATGGCGATGAATTGGGGAAACATTTGTATCATGTCAAATCATACTTAGAGATAGGTAAAATGGCCTATGCCAAGATTCTGGTTCATTTGGACACCATATAAGGTCTCATGGCTAGCCTCAATCTAAATTATAAGGGTCTTATTAAATATTAAAATCTAGACTACAAAAGTGTCCCTTTTCTTTTTCATCGATGACATGAAGTTGGTAGTATTTTTAGAGACTATGTCCTGGTGCTAAAAGGGAAAAATGGATATGAAGGTATGGGGGGAAATTTTCAAGGTCTCAAATTTTGGAGAAGCGAGGAGGTACAGTGCAACCTCCACCACAAACGTTTTCTCAACCTACACTCCTTCTCAGGGTTTGTAGGAAATACTCAACAGGACTCGTCTCAAGGATGAAGTTAGAGATCAAGCATATGTTATTGTCCTTAAGCTTGTAAAAAAAAAGAGGTACTTGCTATACTTGGTGGGGAAATTGGGGAAAAATTACATGAAACCTATTTATGGAAGTAATTCACTCTTGGACATCACACTCTTTTACCTTTGTGACTGTTCTCGATTGAGGAATCCACTTGCATATGTTTTTATGACAACTTATTAAAAGCCTTCATAATGTATCTTTGAGTCATTGTTGCCAATTCCATAAAAGTGTCATTGATTTGTTTAAGAGAAGTCCACCCTGAGTTTATATCTACTACAATACCCTTAGCCTTCTTTCATATCTGTCGCCCCTCAACCAGTTCTAATTCATCACATTCTATCTCACAACATGATGCCCATTTCATGTCGTTGATGAGGGATACATTAAGGCCCTCCTACGATGGGTCACTTCCTATGGACATCCGCACATTATCTAGGAATTTAACTTAGGAACTCCCTTTAGTGCCTTGGAAATTTCATGCCTAATTAATGGAAAGTTTCCACGCTTTTAGCGCTAGGTTCTCATCATTGGCCTTCAGCTAGAATATTCAGTGAGGTGTTCGACTTTAACTCATTTATTCACACGTCATATATTTCACTTAGTACCTTGTGGACCATTATAATTATCAGTGGTTCATCTTCCACTTGTTAAAAAATTTCATCATTGGTCGGAAATCCGATGATGTTTACCATCTTCGACTCCAACACATTTATTCACATGGTTAAACTCTTACTATTGCGTGACGAGGTAGAACACCTATGATATAGTTTCATCCATATGGGTTGCGATTTTAGGATTCATATATGATATACAAAGTATGATGGTTACGATCTTCCAGAAATTCATCCAAGGATGGACACACAATGTGTATCAGTGGACGTAACTTTGATCATTGTATATGCAAAATGAATTATATGCTCAATATGGGTATGTTTACGTCAACATGATATCATGATGATAATGTATTGTATTATTCAATTGATGATATAAACGAATAAGTTCTTGATCTAGACTTTTCACATGGTAAAGAAATTCATTCCTCACCCACAACTTAGAACGTTGTAATTTAGGGGGAAATATGTTATATTTAATTTTTTTACATCCAAACAAATGGTCCTAAACCTAGATATATCATCATCCATTTACACTTTCCATCAATCCCATACAAATTCAAAATCATTCCCTTTCAAAAAGTTAAAAGAATCCTCAGTTACATTGGCTAAAAACCCTAATTTTTTGGATCATTGCACTTGGATTTAAGACAACATCGAGTGGTGCAATTTGCACACATGCAACCTGCAATAGTTAGCGCAAAAATATTTCACAAAATGTGCGATAAACACCTGGAAATGAGGGAAAAAAGTCGAATTTTTTCTCTTTAGAAGCTTTGACAGTTTTTTTAACTATTAATTATTGGATAATATCTCAAACTCCTACTATCAAGGTATTGTAAATTATCTCCTATAACTTACCTCCCTCTAATGTGGATCTAATCCCTCAAATGGTAAATCCAAAAACAATTCATTTACCCTATGAATCCAACACGTGTAATATACTCTAGGTTGGATTACTGAGAATTTTATTATGCCTTTATGTTGTGAATTTGTGTCTAGAGGTCCATGATCCATCCATGTATTTTAGGTGTGATTGAAGGCTTACCATTGTGGCAAAGGAAGGAAAAAATGACTCAGAGAGATTCACAAAGTCAAGGAATGCAAGGATTGTAATATTTTGTTTCCATTATTAATGCCAAAATGCATTGTTTCTCCTATACATTATTTCTTGATTATTCATATGTAGAACATGAATCCTTCACTTCTTGTTTAGAGTTGTCCGTATATGTTATTTTGAATATTTTTGTTCTCTTTCTTATTTTGGACGATTTGCGGGTTCCATTTTTATGAATTGGAGTTGGAGTTGGAGCTAATAAGAAGGGAGAAGGAGGAAGATTGCATTGGATTCCAAGTAGCTTTCCTTTCCATATTTCAAACATCTCTAAGGAAAAAAAAATCAGTTTTGTCTTGGTTGTTTCTAGACTAAGCAACTATGCCTAGGGATTGTTTGTGTTTGTAGAAAGAATTTATCCACAAAACAACATAGTGACCCCACTAACCAATGAGATGTTATTTAGTGGTTTCATTTGCCTATCATTGTAAGACCACTGAAATAAACTTTGTTTACCTTGATAAAACTATTATTGGACTTAGGAAAGCTTAATTTTGAGGTCTTATAGGGTTTTTTTTTTTTTAAAGTGAATTTCCCCCCTCGCACCTATCCTCCTGAGATAGAGTGACCCAACGAACATGTCTCATTCTGTAAGTGTGATGACTCACACTAGTGTGAGTATGGTACCTGCAATGATCTTGTAAGTAAAAAAAAAAATTCTATCTTTTTCTGAACTCTCCCTTGTTTTCAGTGTCTCACTATGTCTGTGGTATGTCTAAGGTCCATATAAATCTAGCAACTTGTTTGTAATTGAGTGTGATTTCCTTTTGATAAGAAATTCCTTTTTCTTTACTTCTTCTTGTCAATTAAGGTTTTCTTTCATTTACCTTGATTATTAATTTGTTTAATGAAATTTTCATATTACAGTTGTAATCTAATTGCATTGTTTTTTATTCAATAATGAAGTCATATTTTCACAGTTTTTTACATATAAAATTGAAAGAAAAAAGAAAAAAAGTTTCATTTTTTCGTGTATTAGGGCTTTGAATTTTTGAATTGGAATAATAAGTTCGAGGATCTTATTTATAATTTATTGTTTTATGCATCATTGTTTTGAACCCCTTCCCTTCTTTAGTTAGATATTCACTGAATGAAAAAAACTCTTTCTCATGCTAGTTGCATCTTAGGTGTTCAAGTGAATTTGCTTCGATCCTTGAAACTGAAACCATAGTCAAGATCAACATTAAAATTTATCAATAAAACCAAGTATCATTTGAAACGTTAAATACACATTTATTTTTCTGGGCTAGAAGACATGTTCTTGCATCTCTAAATAGAGGAGGTGTCGTTACTTGTCAATGTTACATCTCCGAAATGGTTGTTTTTCCACTTACATCAGAGTATATCATAATTTTCTTCGACATATATTTGGTTATATAGGAGAGAAATCCAAATACAATGAGTATATCAGAATGCCCCCATTGTACGTTTATGGATTAGACAACACTACCATGAACTACACTTCCATGTACTTCTCGATAAATATTGAAAGTCCCCATTAGGATGCAAACCAACCCTAGGTAACTCAGTCAACTCCATTTCCATATATGATACACCAAACAAAACATTCAACAATATTTATTGCAAGCACATAACAGTATATTATAGTTCATAAACACTTGGTAATCCTTTCATACATAGTGACCCTTTTTATTGTTGCTATTTCTTTGCATGAATTTTAAAATTTTTTTTACTCCTTAGTAGACCCGAGGTTGTGTCTTATGGAAACAGTTCTAGATTCTGCCAAACAAGGAAGCCATATTGATAGGAATAATATTCCTTTTCTTCCTTTTCGATATTTTGGTGCTTCTTATATGGATATGTTTTCCCTTCTGAAATTTACCATAGATTTATCAGCATGGTTGTTTTTAAGCTCCTTGGTAATGAGTGTCCAAATTACTCCAAAAGTTATTTCTTCACATTAACAACACCAACCTCATGTTGACCCTTTTCCTTCTTCAACCATCATCTCTTCTTCCCTTTCTTATTCTTCACCCAGTTAATGTCTTGATGTGAGTAACAAATAATGTGAGTAGAAGAATAAAAGGAAGAAGAAGAAGAACCAAAATAAGCAATGTGAAATAAAGAAACCATTGCTATGAATGTGGATAATGATGAGAAACCTTCCATTCATCCCTGTAAATTTAAATTCGCTTCAAATATTTGTAACAATGACCACCTTATTAGAGATTGTCCTAATATTCCCCAAGTAATAGAACTGTGGTCCACAAGCTCACATCAACCTTTTTCGTCACCCTCTAGAGATCATGCTAGAAATAGTGAAAACCATCAACTAATGATAATAAGGTTCCTCTAAAAAATGGTAAAATTAGGTTTCCCTATAGTTTATGTGAATGGATTCATCAAACTAACATTTTACCTCACATGGATGAAGCCCAAAATTGTTGGAAAAACTTACCATTTATGAGCACAAGTTCCCACTGGTTACCATAAGCTTTCCCCCAATCCTCCATTACTTGATGAAGTGATTAACCCAAATCCACCTTCAACCAATCCTACTCTCCCTCGATGTGAATCCCATGCGTTTGTTTCTAACCAAGCATTGGTTTAGAAAGTGATCGACTAGATTAGATCTTCAGTCTGTTGTACTCTTCCTCTACAGAGTGAAGTTCATACCGCTCAGATTGTTCTTGTTACATTAGATCCAACTAAACAAGGGGGAATTTCTCCCATTCTCAAAGAACCTCCTCTAAGTAATGAATTCGATTTCTTTGATTGGAATCAATTAATAGAGCCTCATCTCAATTACTACATCCCCTTCCAAATCATGGTGAATTCTTGTGATAATAATATGTATAGCACTGTTATCGATGAAGGTCATTTTTTTAGCTTCCTATCCTTGATTTTTTGGCAAGCTTTAGGCTCCCCTCATCTTGTGTCTGTTACTTATAATTTGTTGGATTTTAATAGAAAAACTAGTGAACCTTTAGAGATCCTTCTTGAGTTACCTATTACCTTGGAAGAAAAATTTGTTTGTATTGATGTTATGGTAGTTCAAGGCCCTTTGGATTTCAATTTACTCCTTAGATGAAAATATGTTTATGTTATGAATGTTGGTGTGTCGACACGCATTCGAGTAATGTCTTTCTTGAAAGATGAAAAAATCGTGACTATCGATCAACTTGCATTCATTGGTCCAAATTTGACTTCCTACCATCCCACTTCCCTAAACATTCCTAATATGAAAGTGGTATCCCCCTCACCATAGGTTAATTATCTGGCAACATGTCATATTCCTTAAACTACCGATGAAGAAGATACCCTCGTTATATGCTCAACTTATTTTGACCTAGATCATGTACGTGATATGGTGAATGATTTATTAGGGGAATTAGAGCCTAATCTTCCCACCCCTATTGATTCCCTTGATATTCATTCCTTCCAGTGAATTTCCCTTCTGTCTAATGAAAACCTCTTCGAATCTATGATCAAAGCCTTGATATGTATTCCTTCTAGAGACTTCATTTATTTGGAGCCATTATCAAGGAAAATAGTGCTATGAGAAAATTCTATTTTCTTGTGTCAATCTCGTTAAAAAATGAAACAAGTTATTATGAGGGAAGTTCCTTTTCTTGTGTCAATCATATTAAAAAATGAAACAAGGTACTATGAGCATAGTTCTTTCAATGTGCCAAGATCATTAAAAAACTGAAACAATTCACCATGAGCATGGTTTATTTTATGTTTCAAGCATGCATAAACATGAAACAACCTATCAAGATAGTTCTTTTTTTTGTCTCCTTCATTTCATCCATCCATATCATATGATATTCTTCCTTCCTTCCTCGTGAACATATTTATCTCAGTAATTAGCAGTCTCTGAGTCCATGATAAGAATTGGTGGATGAAATGGAGCTGGGGGGCATGCCTTGGTGTCAATGTACTTATCTCAATCAGAGTGCTTCTCTGTTTTAAGCTTGTGTAAAAAAGAAACCACTCTCAAGCATAGTTTTTCTCTGTTTCAATATTGTGTGCTAAAAAATGAAACCTATTATGAGCATAGTATTTGTTTATTGTCATGCTCATAAATACATGAGAATAAGCTACCAAGTATACTTTTATAATTGTTTTGGGCTCGCTAAAATCTACAAAAAAAGAACCCCCTAGAGTCATCTTTAATATTTTTTCACACTCCCAAAATATGAAAATATTGTTGAACACTTGTATCTTTCGATCTCATTAAAGTAAATGAAAGTACATTTGTGTAGTATAAGTTTAATCATTTTCTGTGCTGGATTGACTATTTACAAAAAATGAATAATTTAGTCTAACATGGATAAAAGGTTCTCCTGGGTATTATTTTATGCCTTTTCGGACCCAAGGGAATAAAATTATGAAAAGTAACCTCTCGTAGCTTTCCTTTTTTCCTCTTTTTCAAACTCTCTAAACTTGAAAAAGAAGTCAAGTTATTCCTTCATTAGGCTTATAAAAATATAAACATCATAGAACTCGTCAAACATGAACAGTCTTAACCACTCTTTCTTAGGTTTCGTTAAAAATAACTTGAATGAATCATCCAAAGGATGAAATTACAAATAAATCATATGTTATCCTCCTCAATATTGTAAACAAATAAAGAGGTACTTTCTAGAAATGGTGAGGAAATTTGGGAAACAATACATGAAACTTATTTATGACAATACATCACTCTTGAACATGACACTCTTTTACCTTTGTGATTTTTTTGGGTTGGGGAATTATCTTTCCTGTTTGTTGGTCAACCTTATTGAAAGCCTTAATAATGGGTCTTTGATTCAATGCTACCAATTCCATAAAAGCATCATCGATATGTTCAAGAGAATTCCACCCTTACTTGACATTTGCTACAATACCTATATCCTACTTTCATGTTTATCACCCCTTAAATAGCTCTGAGTCATCACATTATGTCTCAAATATTGATGCCCATTTCTTGTCAGTGATGGGGGATACATTAAGGCCCTCCTGTGATGGGTCACTTCCTATGAACATCAACACATTATCTAGGATTTTGACTTAGAAATTCCCTTTAGTGCCTTAGAACTTGCATGTTGAAATGGAAAGTTTCATTTATTTCAGTGTGAGGTTCTCATCATTGGCCTTCTCTATGAGGTGTTTGACTTCAGCTCATCTATTAAAACCTCATAAATTGTGCTTAGTACCTTGAGTTCCATTATTGTTATTAATGTTTCCTCTTCCATCTATTAATGACTTTCATCATTGGCTGGTAATCTGATGGTGTCTAGCAAGTTTGACTCCATCACACCTATTCACATGGTTGGAATCGTACAATCGGGTGACAAGGTATAATACCTCAGATCTAGTTCCATCCATCTCAGTTGTGATTTCAAGATTCATACAAGATCTACAAAGTATCATAGTTCTGATTTTCTAGAAATTCAACTAAGCATGGTTCCACAATGTGTATCAGTGGACATGACTTTTATCATTGTACATGTCAAATTCCTTATACATTGAGTATGGGTATGCCTACTTCAACAATTATATGAAGATGATAATGTATTGTAACAATAAATTTGTTAGTATGAATTCTTCGTCGAAGTGTACGAAAAAGAACCACTTTAGCTACGCATAACTAATAGCCCTAACAACAATAATGGCTGCAAAACATCTTCAGATCTGCAATTAGTAGTTAAAGTGCTGCAACAAACGGATCTATAAATGGCAAGACATTAAGCAGTAAAGTAAAGAGTTTGCTCCATGCATCCAACAGACAAGACAAGAACACGATTTTTGAATGAATTTTTATATTACAGGGCACCTGGGAGGGAACAAGAAGGTGTATCCAGATCTCCTCAATGGGATGGGTTCTTTGTAGTCCTCAGCACTTCAGATCTAAGCTTTCTCTCTCTTGTAGATGTAGAAAACCCAATGTAGAAGGTAGAGCTCAATGGGAGCAAAATGGTAGAAAAATGAGACCAAGTGTATAGATCCAAAGTGATCTAATAGGCAACAAAAGGTGAAGAATGAAGGGGAAAACCCTCCTATTTATAACAAAATATTGGGTCATTCTAGATCTTGGTGCATGATTAAAATAATGTTAATCAAATCTAGATCCACCTCTATGGAATATTTTATTATTATTTGTTGGAGGGAAAGGGTGTTTGACTTGGGTCAAATCCCTTGATTAGTGAAAAATAAATAAATAAATGATTTATTTATCTCTTTAAGGAAGTGGTTGGGATATAATCAAATAAATAATGATTTATTTGATTAATGGTGGTTGATTTGGTCATCTTTAACAAGGAATATTATTTAAATAATTATTCTTAGAAAATAATAAGATAACTATGGGTTTATCTCATTAATTTCTTTGTTTTTGGGTTAAACATGACTGGGAATAATAATTAAATTATGGTTTAATTAATTATTCCTTTTGGGGTTTCCTAATTAACATAGTGAAAGCAGTTTTACTTGGGGTAAAACCGGTCTTACATGGTGCACTTGGGTCCATCTAATGATGAAAGGTTAGATGACCAAAAAATGGTGTAACAGATTGCCCCCCAGCATGCGAGTGTCAGGAGCAAATCGTATGACCGAAGTACGTTGTAAGAAGACAAGCACTAGACAACAAAAAGGGTATGTCAGAGAGAGAAATATGAGGTAGATAGTGTGCTGGAGGACTAGACCCTGAGGAGACGAGACTCGCAGGTGCAACAAGTCTCTTTTTATGAGAGGGTACCTGTGCTGAAGGCGGCGGGGGAGGCATACCTATGCCCGCCGAGACAAAGTACAAAAGAATAGTGTGTCCAATAAACAAGGGACCGAACCATAAAGTACAGCTGGCATAATCAAGAGCCAGATAAGAATACAATGAAGAGTCTCACATACATGCTGTGCCTGGGATAACAGCCAGGACTAGTACAATAATATCTGAGTACATGAGATAAATACAACCCAAATGCCCCCTGTAAATGGGGAAGGGCTCACAAAATCTGACTGATACATGCAAAGCAAAGAGGCGCTGCAAGTGGCTATGGCCAACATCATCAAATATCTGGAGCTGCATCGAAGGCTGCAAGGAAGAGGTCATCCGGGCATGTGGGGGGCTACCTGCAGGGCCACCCCCTCATGAGGGTGGAGACATCTCACACACACCCGGGAATCATCAAGAGCTGCTGCTGGATCACTGGACCATCAAGTATACAGATCTTGATCATGCTGAAAGGAGCTGGAGAAACAATCGGGCCGCGGGCAAGGAGAGATCCTTGGCTCGATCCGAGGCACCGAACAAGAGTGGAAGTCGTAACCAAGGTACACCGCCGCCCAGACCGTTCTCGGAATAAATGAGCTGATGTCGATAGAAGGAGGTCTGCCATAGTTGAGGCAATGAGAGACCCTTAACGAAGGCACGAGAGAAAAGAGTAGAGCGACGGACAGACTGACACTAATGATGATAGTGAAGTGGAAAGGACTGAGTAGCTAATGGACGACTTCCCTTGTTAGAGAATAAAGGGCATGAATGACATGGCAGCGACTGACACAATATCGTAAGGGATAGGGGACAGTGGGACTGAAGGTCATAATATGCGACACAAGAGAGAGACCAAGCAATGAAGGATGGAGGGCTATAGTGGGGTACCAAGGGACGCGGGATAGACTCCATGAATGCGATGATGACTCAACTTGGATGCTCTAAACAAGGGCGACTCGATGGTGCTACCACACAGTAAAAGGCCCAATGGGGGACCATAAAATCATGAGTACAAGGTGGGGACTCATGACGAAAATCGTCACAAACATGGACAAGTAAGGAGGCAAGATGGTGCCCCAAGTACAAGTGTTGTAAGTGAGGAAATTCGATTTTAAGGAGAGGTGAAGTGACCCTTCTTGGACAAAATAGGTCCTGGCGAAGGATAAAAATAAAAATATGATGGCTATCTAACAGAAAATAAAACACGCATCTCATAAAGGAAATGCTAAGGGTAATATTTCTTAAGATAGAGTGCCTTGCGAAGATTGCCTTTGAAGTTTTCTAAAAGGTATGCCCCCTTACCAAGCTCCTTATTGATGATGTAAGGGCCTAGCCATAATGAGTCGAACTTCCTGTGACCAAGGACATCATGGGCCTGGTCATATACTAGAACAAGGTTGCCTTCATGAAAAGGACGAGGCTGGACTTTTTGGTCATATTGAGCTTTTGGTGCATTTCTTGGCCGCTTCCATGGTTTGCAATGCAACACAGCGATATTCAGAGGCACGCTCAAGCATGATAAGTCATTGTTCTAGAGGTTGGGTGTCAGGGGGAAGTTCAATAGCCAGAGGAAGGGAAGGGATGTACACTCGATTGGTAAGACAACCTCCTCTCTAGAAACGAGGTGAGGAGGGTTATGGTTGAGGGGCATGGGTGCCCCCGAGCATGGTGTGGTCATGCCAAAATGTATTTAGAAAAAGGGGAATCTAAACACATTATAATGATGTGGTGTGCCATTTGTTCTTGTTATGGGTATGCAGTTTGAGAAAGGAAATGGAGGATTACCAATCTCTTTTGGTACTGCATATGGGGATCAAATGGACTTTAAGTTTCCGAGTTGGCATACCTGGTGTCACTATCCCAAAAAGAGGATTTTGAGATAATGAACTGATGCTCTTGTAGAAAAGCTAGAGGTTGGTCAACAATAATGTCGAAGAGACTAGGTTGCTGACGGAAGAGGAGGGAACGATAAGAGGTATCATCCCTAGAGTGATCGGAAGTGAAATGGGACTTTAGAGGTTCTTCTAAATGTGGAAGAATAATGGTACTAAAGTCAATACGACCAGATATACTAGGAGAGTTATGGAGAATTTCTTCTCTTGGTCTCTCAAATGTGGGTGCCCCCTTACCCAAACATTGGGTTTCGATGTAATGGCCACAAGGTGGATGTGGTGTGAACACATGGGTTCGATGTAAGGGGGAATATATAAAGTCAGGGGTGGGAATTTCTTCCATAATGTCGTCATCGTGATAAAAGATGGGGTGACTGGTGGAAGAAGGACCATCGGACGTGGTGAAGCGACCTGAATCATCATCATGAGAAGAGAGGTACACATGCGCATCGTCACAAGGGGTGACCGAAGAGTAAGTAGATAAAGGATCTACCGATGTTGAGCCCAAGATGATCGCTGAAGAAAGGTCAAGCGAAACAACAGGGGAGGATTCAGATGGAATGGTCCCCGAGGGTCTCATGGATGATGATAGGTAGAAAATGTTGGACGAAGGCCCCGTCATCTCGACATCAGGAGGGGGAATGTCAATGGGAGCAGTCATATCTGGTAGTTCTGCTGAAGCAGAATGCGCAAATATGGGAGAGGTGTACTCATTGCGCTTGGCCTCGAATTGGTGGACCGCGGCAATAGAGGTGCGAAAGTCCTCGAGGCGGGGACAAATATGGGTGTGATGGCCATGGAGATCACACAAAGCACGGGGGTGGTTGGTGTGAATAGTCTTGGGGTTCTTGGCCGCGGTTGTGGAAGGAACAGAGGCTTCTGGGACCGCGGACTCAGGGACCGTGACATTAACCATGGGCTTTAGATGAAGTAATTCAGGACAGGTATGGGAGGCGTGACCGACAACATCACACAAAGCGCCCTGGATGGTATGCTTTGGAGGCTGAGGAGGAGCAGGATTTGTCGGGGCAGCCTTGTCCTTTGATGCCCCCTTGCGAGCTTTGCCCTTCTTACCCGAAGCGGTCGCAACAGGAGGTGGTTCCTGTTGAAGTGACTGAGGCACTGATGCAACGGGAGAAGCCATGGGGACCGGTGGAACCGGGGTCAAAGCGATATAAGGTTTGGGTTGACTAGGCAAGGTGGGGGCTGGAGGATCAAGGTACCAAACGGGAATCCCAAGTGTCAAGTTAGGAAGAGAGAGAGTGGCCATGACTGGTACCGTGTACACTCCTGGTGGGGGAGCTAGGAACGGTATCTGACCAGAGGGGGCATGGCCAGGTGGGATGGCTCCTAAATGGCTAAGGCCTGGAGGAACCGTGCTAGGGGGATAAAGGGGCTCATGACTACCAACTGCAGGTGAAGGGCTAAGAGCAGGTTGCGGAGGGCAAGGTTGCTGACTAGCCGAAGCAGGTTGCTTGAGAGCAGCCCGAGACGATTGCATCATGCAAACATTCGATGAGCTGGGGTCAGAGATAGGAGGAGGGGGGAAACTAGGAAAAGTTCCAAGCAGGGAGGAATCCTTGTAAACGCCGGGGGAGACACCGGTCAAGGAGTCGACGGTTTGCTTGTTGGCTACAGAAGAGATGGTCGTCTCAGGTGAGGTCTGAGATTTTGGCTCATGATATGTCAACTGGTCAATGGTGACTATCTTCCCATTATGGGGGAAAGACATTTTGCGAAAGACCGCGGATGGGACAACAGACATAGCATAGGTGTAGCTTCGCCCCAAAAGAATGTTGTAGTCTAGTGGGGCGTCAATGACTTCGACGTCAACGCAAACAGTCTTACCGGCGAGTGTGATAGGGCAATTACGGAACAAGCCAATGGGCTGGGAGGCATGACCGCCCCACGCTCTAAGGGTGATCGTGGAAGGGGCCAGCTCAGGGGATCCGAGTTGCTTCCAAACCGAAGCGGACATCACGCAGGTGGATGCCCCCTCGTCAATGATACACCGGGAAACGATGGCGTTTCGTATTTTGACTGAGATTTGGAAGGCGACGAAAGGAGGGAGGGGAGGGTGGTCCGATTGAGTGGCGTCGAAAACAATCATCTGGTCGTCAGCAGGATCTACAGCGCCCACGGCAGATAGTAGAGCCTTCTTTTGGGAAGGGCATGACTGGAGGAGTTCCAGTGTGGAAATGGCAGCAGGGGACTGCGCCAAATCATCTACTATGCTATACGACGGAGCGGCTCGACCGAAAGCAGCATTTCGGCGTAATGGTCCCTTTGGAATCTTTGGATGAACCTCAACTTTGGGTTGAGGGATGTGTAAGGGGCCATTGGATGTCGAAAGAGGCTCTGCAGAACCTGAAGAGGGAGGCTCGGGAGCAGACTGAGCAGGAGGCTTGGGGTACTCGCGAGACCGAGTTTGAAGGTTAAGGTCGACGGTTAGAGGCGGATCAGAGTTCATCATGAGGATCTGGTAATTGGAGGAACCAGAAGGGGAAGGTGGAGTGGCCACCTGTCCGTCAGGTGGTTGGGTAGCCATGAATCCCTGCTGTGCATCCACCTGCGCTTGAGGGGGCAGGGAGTGCTGTTGCAGGGGTTGAGAAGGCAAGGGAGGCGAAAGTGCATATGCTGGAGGAGTTGGCGCGCCAGGCTGTGGATAAGAGTAATGGTTAGGTTGGGCAACATTAAGGTAAGCAGGAGGTTGGGTAAAAGGATGAGGCATGCCGTATCCTGGATGCATGCTACCGGGAGGGAGAGAAGTGCAGGAAGTGGTGCCCCCTCCCCCAGGAAAACCATAGCTCATGTGAGGTTGAGCGGATGGATGAGAGATGGGTCCAATGATACTGTTGGCGGCATGAGGTGCCCCTGGTGTATGGGCATCATTGGGTGTGGGAAGATCAGGTAGGATAGTAGGATCGTAACCTGTCTGAGCGTAGATCAGGTCATACTTTAACGCCATTTGGAGGGCATCTTCTTCGGTTTGAGGAAAATGGGATGCGACATCCTTCCCGATAGGGGACAAGAGAGATCTAAGGAACCAGTCCATGTAGACACGGTCTTCGAAGGGAGGAGATTGGCATAAGCTCCGTCGTCTTCGCCATTCTTGGACATGGGTAGAAAGGCGGGTCGAAGAGGTTTGCTTGAAGGAAGTCAAAAGTTCGATACCAGTGTCATAACGAAGGGGAAGCTGGAAGTAAGATAAAAAAGCCCGGGCAAGAGTTGCAAAGGTGGTATGGGAGGAAGTGGGCTGGTCAACATACCACTTAGAAGCTTCGCCTGTAAGCGTGCGTTGGAACAGTCTAAGACGAACAGAGTCATCGATAATGGAGGTAGACGAACACCACATGTGGAAAGATCGAACATGATTTGAAGGATCTTCTCCAGCACGACCTTCAAACTTTGGGATGTCGGAAGGGAGCTTTGTAGGCATAGCGGGCCAACTAGCGTCATGATGTATAGGGTCGTTTATCAACCGGTCCAAATCAGGGAGGCTGAGGCCTGCCAAGAAGGGGAGCACAGGTGAAGCCGAGGTAGTTCCTATGGTGGTTCTGCTAGTAGTAGTCCCGGCATTAGGGCCGGGATTCCCGATAGTGTTAGGCCCTGGACCAGACATAGTGGAGGTGACAGGGGGGAGAACCAGAAGGAAAAGGAGAACCCAAAGAATCAGAGAAGGACTGGCTCGACGATGGTGGGACGGAGCAGGTCGATCGACCGGAGACTGAGGGTGAAGGCCAAGGAGGCGCCGGGAAAGGTGCCTTGGGGGCGCAATGATGACAGGAAGAAGGAAACCGACAGGGGCAGAAAGAGACAGAATCAGTTCAGGTCAAGGGCAGAAAAGGTGCAGGGACGATTGATTTTAGAGTCTTTGCCTGGCGGTGTTAACCAGGCGCTTCTTCACTTAGGGTCAGTGTGTGGCGTGCGTTAATTTTAATTTTTAAACCCTTTCCGTTGTTTGAGAGCAAGAAAAAGTGTGCGACGTAGCTGAAAATAAACCTACAGAGAACATAATAGAATGCTGAAATAACAGAAAAATAACAGCTACGTATGCATCTATCTAAACCAAGAAGGTGGGTCTCTCACAACTATGCTGAAAAGAAAGGGAAAAACTATGGAAACACACACAAAGGAAGCTCGACAGATCTAGGGTCAAAGGGGACAAAGATCTGGAGGATAAAGCTGCAGACAAGGGGTGCAGATCACAGCCAAGAGACAGAGGCAAGGTGGCTGGAAAAAGGGAAATCAGCAAAAAACCGGGGGGAGGGCAAGGCAGAGGCCTTTAGCAGAGGTCCACACAAAACGACAAGAGGTGATTTGAAAGGAAAAGAGGCTGATTTCAAAGGATTTGAAAGTGAGGTAACAGATCTGGAAAAAGAGGGGGCTGAAGCTCTGAAACCGACGGATGAAACAGCTGAAACTCTTCCACAAAAAGTGGAGGGTACTAAAGCCCTAAGGGACCTGGTTCCTACTTAGATGAGTAAAAACACATCAGATCTTGGCCGCGCGGCCGAGACGAGGTCGGAAAACCCCGTGGTGAGGGCTTTCAAAGAACAGTAACCTTAAAATTCTTAAAAACAAAAAGGTGTCGCAGTTCTCGACCATCCGAGCTGGGAGGTCGCAGGAACAAAACAAAGGCCTGGTGCCCAGTGTTTTGGGCTGCAAGGTGCGACCCCCTGCTCCGTTGTTTCGGCGCATTTTCCGGTGTTGTCGCTCTGGGCTTGCGGCTGGTGTCGCTTACCTGCGCAATAGGGCCAGAAACACACGGAAGTTAGAAATTTTAAATTTTTAGGGTTTTATGTGAGAAAAATGACATGAAAAGAGAAAAACTAAGTAGCTGAAAAGAAGCCCTAGGCCTGAAGTAGCTGGATATGCAGGAATATGAGAAACGACAGCGGTCGTAATTTAAAACCCGTGTGGAGTCGCCATTTGTTAGTATGAATTCTTCGTCGAAGTGTACGAAAAAGAACCACTTTAGCTACGCATAACTAATAGCCCTAACAACAACAATGGCTGCAAAACATCTTCAGATCTGCAATTAGTAGTTAAAGTGCTGCAACAAACAGATCTATAAATGGAAAGACATTAAGCAGTAAAGTAAAGAGTTTGCTCTATGCATCCAACAGACAAGACAAGAACACGATTTTTGAATGAATTTTTATATTACAGGGCACCTGGGAGGAAACAAGAAGGTGTATCCAGATCTCCTCAATGGGATGGGTTCTTTGTAGTCCTCAGCACTTCAGATCTAAGCTTTCTTTCTCTTGTAGATGTAGAAAACCCAATGTAGAAGATAGAGCTCAATGGGAGCAAAATGGTAGAAATGAGACCAAGTGTATAGATCCAGAGTGATCTAATAGGCAACAAAAAGGTGAAGAATGATGGGGAAAACCCTCCTATTTATAACAAAATATTGGGTCATTCTAGATCTTGGTGCATGATTAAAATAATGTTAATCAAATCTAGATCCACCTCTATGGAATATTTTATTATTATTTGTTGGAGGGAAGGGGTGTTTGACTTGGGTCAAATCCCTTGATTAGTGAAGAATAAATAAATAAATGATTTATTTATCTTTTTAAGGAAGTGGTTGGGATATAATCAAATAAATAATGATTTATTTAATTAATGGTGGTTGATTTGGTCATATTTAACAAGGAATATTATTTAAATAATTATTCTAGAAAATAATAAGATAACTATGGGTTTATCTCATTAATTTCTTTGTTTTTGGGTTAAACATGACTGGGAATAATAATTAAATTATGGTTTAATTAATTATTCCTTTTGGGGTTTCCTAATTAACATAGTGAAAGCAGTTTTACTTGGGGTAAAACTGGTCTTACATGGTGCACTTGGGTCCATCTAATGATGAAAGGTTAGATGACCAAAAAAAGGTGTAACAAAATTGATGATGTCAAGCACTTGATTCTTGATATGTACTTTTCACATGGTAAAGCACTTAAATCCTTAGCTACAACTTCTTACTTTGTGCTTTAAGGGGAACTTTGTTATGGGTCATTTTATCACATCCAAAAAAATGGCCCTGGACCCAGATATATCATCATGCATTTATACTTTTCATCAATCCCATACAAAGCCAAAACATTCCCTTTCTGAAGGTTACAAGAATATAGGAATTTATTTTTGTTGGAAAATAAATATCGACATTTAGGTGCCATGTAATCAATGGTATAGGTAAATTTTGCAACATGAGTGTTATCGCTCTAATGCTCCCTTCCGTTAGTTTTTAGTTGCCCATTCAATGTATAAATGTTGGACAATTGTCATAAATTTTAATTAGCTTTATGGGAGTTTTTAATATCTGACACGTCGTTCTATCGGGTGGGCACACAAGTCGATGATGAAGCGTTAAATATTTGACGGGTAAAAATTACGTTTGACGGTAGTGTCGAATGCCCTACATTTTTTCCCATCGATTATGGTGTCGATTATCACTTCAGTATGATGACCAGTATGAATTGAATATTTGATGGCCATCATGTGTCATTGAATATTCGAGAGAATTTTGTGTTAAAAAAAAATCACCTAATTTGATTCATCAATTTGTTTTCGCTCTGTGATGGAAGTTTGCATAGAGTCTTCACATCGAATATTTATATAATTCATATTATATATATTCTTTTAGAATTATGGCTTTTGTACCAAATACATATGACCTCAATATAAATTTTATTTTATCTTTGTCATGGAAGTTCGCATATAGTCTTGGCATCACTTATTTATGTCATTTGTATGGTATATCCTCTCTCATAATTATGGCTTCTATACCAGATACATATGACCTCAATATAATTTTTTTTTTGGCTTTGCGGTGGAAGTTTGCATACAGTATTGGAATCATTTATATATATATAGTTCGTATGGTATATCCGCTTTGAGAATTATGGCTTCTATACCAAATACATGTGACCTAAATATGACGTTTTTTGGCATGGCATGATTAGAAAAATTGTCCTAGTATAATTGTGTTTGAGTCATAATAAAGACTACATCTTGTGCCCCTATATATTGTTTTTTTTTCTTTGTGATTTCCTATTTACAAGAAAAAATATGCTACCTTTATTTTAATCAAGCATTTCTAAGAACTTGCTACATACAAATAATTTTATTCCCATTTTTACATATCTAGTGCAATTTACATCTCCAAGTTTGCCTATAAAACCATTATGGAAAAGGAATCAAGCTATACTCTCATAGCTTACTTAACCCAACCCAATTTCTCTCAAGCTCAACACTCCTCATGATATGCCTATTGAGGTAACTCATCAATCCATCAAGAAATGATGGAATTATCATCCTCTAGCCTACACAATACAAGGAATATCCTTCCTTTTTGTTGCTCAATAGTCCCGCAAGAATACTCTTCCCTTATAACGTTGTTAGTGTGGGTAGGGAGAAATCATTATCTTGATTAAAATCATGGGTTGTGGTTAATTTGGTAGTGCAATGTCTCAATTCTGAATTATCTAATGAGAAAATTCATAATTTAGTGGGGAAATGGGAGGATTCCTAAATAATCTAAATTCAACGCTCCTCTACAACCATCCATATCTTATTAGAGGTACATGAATCTCTCTTCCATTGTTTATTTGGCGATTTTCATTTTTTTTTTTTTCTATTTATGAAAATCCAAATAGGAGAAATGCAATTTTCAAAAATTGGGTAGTTTTTGAACATGAGATTCGTGAATGTGAGGAGTGGCATGATTGAAATTAGGAGAGTAGTCATGTTTCTATCACACACAAAAACAATTGTTCATATATCATAACCCATATGAGGTATAGTTTCTTTGATCCTTCAACATCTTGGACTACTTGAAAATCCATCCATCTTTAGTGGAACCTATACTTGATCCCTTCTAACTTTGGAGAAACAATTTCTTCAAACAAAGAAATAAATTCACTAGATTTCAAGCCTTTTCACTTCACCATGACGTTTTTTGCCTTTTATTTTGGAGGTTCATGATCATTTATTTCACAAAGGATAATGATAATATTTCAATAATTAATAGAATATTTTCCAATAAAGCTAATATAACTACTTTATTTTTTACGGAAATAAAGTTCATCCACATTTTCAAAAACTAGATTTGGGAAGCTTCCAAATTTTTTCAATATGCTTTGCAAGGGAAGTGATGCGTATGGTTAAAGTGGATGTTAGCTCATCCAAGGTATCACCAAAAATCACCAATCATCCAACTACATAAATAAAACTCAACCGTGGGAGCTAAGGAGCAAAGGAGAAGTGTAGTTCGGACATGCAGGAAATTTTTGGTACGAGAAATGTTTCTGCAGTCTAGTAGTGCTAGACAAGGCACCCACCCAGAAGAACTCTGGTTGTGATATGCACCCACTTTGGGTGGGAATGGGCAGAAGACCAAACATGTTGAAAATATTAAAGTCACTTGCTAGCCATGGGTAGGAAGAAAAGAGTACAGAGGCAGCAGCTGCATAGTTAGAGTGCACAGCACTCTGCATTCAAAGAAGGATGGAAGAACCATAGAAATGAAAATAATTGTCATGGGCCGCAGCCACAAATTGCAGAGGATATTTTATTTTGTTACGGGCGTAGCCGTTCTCACAGTGGAAGGACAAAGACTTTCGTAGCTTCAGACTACGGAAGAGCGGATCAAATTAAAGGATAGTCATTTCGGGATTTTAAGTCCTCAACAACCAAAATGAAGTAAATTTGATTAATACAGGCTTATTTTTGAAATGAAGGAACAAGTGGTCCCCACCACTTGAGCGGTAATCAGAATCACAAAGCTCTTAATCAGTGTCTTGTTGATGTGAAGATTTGCGATGCGATCCAGTCGCAATCGCAAATCGCAATACATATGACATATATTCCAAGTGTCTTGTTGATATGGAGGAGTTTCGCAAAGTGGAACGGTTGTATATAATACAACCAAAAATTTATATTAATCGCCCCCCACCACAACCGAGGCTCGTGGGTCCACAAGACCACGCGGCAGTGATTTATTGCAATCGCAAGTGTTCCAATCGCAAAGTTCAATCGGAGCGCTTTTGTTATGTACTCTGATCGTAGCCCGGACCCGATGGAGTTTATGCAACGGAGTTAAATGGTTCATCGCGTCCGGATTCCAATCACAATCGCAATTTTTTTTGGTTGTGCGTTTTGTTTAAAGCGCGGACCCGATGGTCTTATTACATTGGAGTTATATGGTCGTCGTGTCTGTTGTATAATTGCAATCGCAATGTTCCGTCAGATGTTTGCGATGCGATCCAATCGAAATCGCAACATCGCACAGTGTCCAATCACAAATTTTTTGTCAAAGTCAATCCACCGATCGCTGATCGCTGACTGCGATGTGGTCCCCACTCGTATGTCGGGCATTTGATAATTTTTAAAAGTTCCAAAAGGTTTTTCCCTTTGTAATTTTTTTGATTTCTTTGTTCAAGTTTTATATATGTTTTTGTAATGTTTTGAAATATACGCGCGGCATATAAAAATAAAATGCCCGCGAGCCTATTGAAAAGGAATGAATATTGTTTTTGGTTTGTTTTTGCACAGCAGTGCGAAAAGAAAAATACAACAACGTATTTTCAGAGACAGAGTGTGTTGTTTGATAGACAGAGAATGTATTTGGGCACTGCATCTGAAGCAGTCCTGGTTTCTATAATCCCTCTGTACTAGAGGAATAATTACTAAAAGTTTTGAAAGTAATAGAAGTTTGTTTTTAAGTGTGAAACTCTGTCTCTTGTCAAAAGAAGTTTTAAATTTCTCTGTGTTTTGAAGGGGAGTTTTATTCTCTCCATTGTATTGTTCTGGAATTTCTCAAAATTCCAACATGGTATCGGAGCTAGTTTAGGCTCTTTGAAGGTTTCAAAGAAGTTGAAGAAGAAGAAGACTTGTTGCAGCGTTTTCTCCAGCAGTGTGAAAGCTCAACAGAAGTCAAAATTTCAGGTATTTCTCAAAGATAACAGAGCTGTTGTTTATTATTTATAAGAGTTTGTTCTTTCAGAAAAGGAAAGACAGTTTGTTTAAGTGTAGAGTTCAATTTAAGAGAAATGGCTGGACCAAGCACTGGTATGAATATTGGAAATGTTTAGCTTCCACAATTTAATGGAAAGAGCTATGATTATTGGGCCATTACCATGAGAGCCTTGTTTATCTCATAAGACTTATGGGAGTTTGCAGAAGATGGTTTTACAGAACCAGCAGATGAGCAGGCTTTTAATGCCTTAACTCAAGAAGAAAAGGATTTATTGAAGAATAATATAAAGAAGGACTCTAAAGCCCTCTTCTATTTGTATCAGGCAGTAAATGAGAGTGTGTTTCTCCAAGAGATCCAAGGATGCATGGGAAACTCTGAAAGTAGCCTATCAAGGTATGGAGAAAGTTAAGACAGCAAAACTTCTGTTGCTAAGAAGAGATTTTGAAACTCTTTGCATGAAAGAGTCAAATAATGTAGACACATTTTTTACACATGTGATTGGGATTGTAAATCAGATAAGATCCCATGGAGAAAATCTTGAAGAAAGAAGGATCATGGAGAAACTTTTGAGATGCTTACCCTCAAAGTTCACAGTGGATGAACTTCATGCCTCACTGATAACTCATGAACAGAGATTGAGCAGAGATGAACATTCATCTCTTGAGCACGCCTTTAAGACCCAGATGCCTTCAGGAAGAGGAAGAGGTCAAGGCAAAGGAAGAGGAAGAGGCAGAAGCAAAAACAGAGGTGGAAGGAACAACCCTTCACATTCACATGGAAGGAGCAACAGTCAAAGTTAGAACCACGGCCAATGCAATAGCCAGCAAGGTGGACATCAACACCAACATGCTCATGAACATAGGTATGAAAAATCCAATGTCCAATGTCATTATTGCAAGAAATATGGGCACTATGCCAATGAATGTAGAAATAGGCAAAATGACATGAAAAATAAGCAGAATTCTAATGTAGCAAAAGAAGAAAAGAACCCAAGTAATGTGTTGTTAGCATGTAATGTAGCACAAGATAGAGAAGATGATGTTTGGTTCTTAGATTCAAGATGTAGTAATCATATGACTAGAAACATAGCAATGTTTGCTAATCTAGATGAAGAAGTAAAATTTGAAGTGACCACGGGGACTGATACTAAAATCTCTGTCAAAGGAAAAGGCAGAGTTAGTATTCGAGCAAGAAATGGTGAGCATAAATTTTTTCCTAATGTGTATTACATTCCAGGTTTGAAGTGTAATATTTTGAGCGTTGGGCAGCTCATAAATAAAGGTTACAATGTAATTTTCAAGGATGATGTGTGCACAATAAAAGATATACCTCCAAGGAAGAAAATCATTGCTGAAATACAAATGACCAGCAATAGAATGTTTCCACTCAAGCTCAACAGTGACTTGAAAGGAAAAGGAAAAAGCATAGAAGTTGTAACACGAGAAGCCTTTCAGAAGGAAGAAAAATATGAAAATTGGTTATGGCACCTGAGATTAGGAAATCTCAATTTCGGAGGATTAAATTTGCTGCACAGAAAAGGAATGGTAAGAGGCTTGCCTTTGATTGAAAAGCCTGACAGCCTATGTGAAGGCTGCATCTTGGGAAAGCAACACAGAGAAAATTTTCCATCAGGGAAAAGCATAAGGGCGAAAGCACCCTTAGATATCTTTCACTCAGATTTATGTGGGTTGATGCAAACAACATCAGTTTCAGGCAGCAATTACATGCTGACCTTCATAGATGATTTCACAAGAAAAGTGTGGGTTTATTTTCTGAAATATAAGAGTGAATTTTTTCAGAAATTTTTCCACTTTAAATCTCTTGTAGAGAAACAAAGTGGGAAATATATTAAAGTTCTTAGAACTGATAGAGGAGGAGAATATATCTCAAAGGAATTTCTATGTTTTTGTAGAGAGAACGGCATACACAAGCAGTTTACCACAAGGTACACACCGCAATAGAATGGAGTTGTTGAAAGGAAGAATCGAACCATAATGGAAATGGTGAGAAGTATGCTAAAGGAAAAACATTTTCCGAATGAGTATTGGGTAGAAGCAACAAACTATGTTGTGTATATTTTGAATAGATGCCCCACAAAAGCTGTGATGAACAAAGTTCCAGAAGAAGCGTGGAGTGGCAGAAAACAGGGAGTCACCCACATGAGGGTTTCCGGATGTGTAGAATTTGCACACATTCCAGAAAAGTTGAGAAAGAAATTGGATAGTAAGGGGGAGAAGTGCATTTTCCTTGGATATTGTGAAGATTCCAAAGGATACAGATTGTATAACCCATCCACAAAGAAGTTTTTAATAAGCAAAGATGTGCAATTCATTGAAGAGGAAGTGTGGGATGGAAGCATTGAGAAAACAGTTAATGTTAAAAGCTGCTTATCTCATGATGAAGATGAAGGAGATGCTGTTGAAATTAACAACCCATCCGTAGCACAACCTCCACCAACGTAAGGAAACCAAGGGACGCCTCAAGCGGCAGCAAGAACACCCTTGAGAAGAAGTGGGAGTGCATCACCGAGCACACCACATGGAGCAGATTCGAGTGCTTCTTCAAGCACGAATACACCAAGTGAACGAGGAACAAAATTTAGAAGTATTAATGAAATTTATGCGCAGGAAGCGGCAAATGAAGGTATGAATTCCTTATTTGCTTTGTATTTTCAAGTTGATGATCCTATTCATTTTGAAGATGCCATTAAAGATAGAAAATGGATAGAAGCTATGGATGAGGAAATTAATGCCATATAGAAGAACAAAACATGGGAGTTGGTTGATCTCCCAAAAGGTAAGGAAGTCATTGGAGTTAAATGGGTCTATAAGACCAAGAGCAATGCTGAAGGAAAAATAGAGAGATATAAGAAGAAGCATATATCCCTTGACTTGTTGTCAAGGGATATAAGCAGAAGCATGGAATTGATTATGAAGAAACTTTTTCACCAGTTTCAAGAATGGAGACAGTGAGAGCAGTGCTGTCCATAGCAGCACAAAACAAATGGAAAGTATACCAGATGGATGTAAAATCTGCATTTTTAAACGGAGTTTTAATGGAAGAGGTATATGTGGAACAACCTCTCGGATATGAGAAGAAAGGCCAAGAGCATAAAGTCTGCAGATTGAAGAAAGCTCTTTATGGGTTGAAGCAAGCACCAAGAGCATGGTATAGTAGAATATACTCCTATCTACTGGAAAATGGATTTGAAAAGTGTGAGGGAGAACCCACCCTCTACATCAAAGAAAAGGATGGTAAAATGTTGATTGTTGTTTTATATGTTGATTATTTAATTTTTACAGTTAATGATGATTTCCTTGATGAAAATTTTAAAATAGTCATGAAAGAAGAATTTGAAATGACTGACATGGGTTTATTGAGATACTTCTTAGGAATAGAAGTGGAACAAAATGAAAAATGAATTTTTATTTCTCAAGCAAAGTATGTGAATCAAGTTTTAGAAAGATTTAATATGCAGGAGTGCAAAGATGCAATCACTCCCATAGTAATGGGATTGAAGTTGAGTAAAGATGACAGCAGCAAGGATTTTGATCCTAGCTTGTATAAAAGCATAGTTGGCAGCCTCATGTATTTGACTGCAACTAGGCCGGATATTATGCATGTTGTTAGTTTAATTTCCAGATTTATGGAGAAGCCAAAAGAAGCACATTGGCAAGCAGCAAAAAGAATTCTGAGGTATGTGAAAGGAACTAAAAGATTTGGCATTTTATATACTACTTCAGAAAATTTAGAATTAGTTGGATACACTGACAGTGATTGGGCTGGAAGTGTAGATGATCAGAAGAGTACTTCCGGTTATGTTTTTCATATGGGTTCAAGAGCCATTTCATGGGCTTATAAGAAACAGTCGATTGTAGCATTATCTACAGCAGAGGCAGAATATGTGGCAGCTACAGCAGTAGCATGTCAAGAAATTTGGATGAGAATAATGTTGAGAAGTTTATGTCAAGAACAGGTAAAAGGGACAGTGATTTATTGTGACAATAGCTCAGCTATTTCATTATCAAAAAAAATTGTGTTTCATAAAAGAACAAAACACATAGATACAAAATTTCATTATATCAGAGAATTGGTAAACAATGGAGAAATTGTTTTACAGCATTGTAAAACGGAGGAGCAATATGCAGATATTTTAACAAATCCATTGGGGCAGAAGACCTTTGAATTTTTAAGAAAATGTTTGGGTATGTTTGATACCCCAGCAGCTGACTTTAAGGGGGAGTGTTGAAAATATTAAAGTCACTTGCTAGCCATGGGCAGGAAGAAAAGAGTACAGAGGCAGCATCAACATAGTTAGAGTGCACAACACTCTGCATTCAAAGAAAAATGGAAGAACCGTAGAAATGAAAATAATTGTCATGGGCCGCAGCCACAAATTGCAAAGGAGATTTGATTTTGTTACGGGCGTATCCGTTCTCATAGTGGAAGGACAAAGACTTTCGTTGCTTCAGACTACGGAAGAGCAGATCAAATTAAAGGATAGTCATTTTGGGCTTTTAAGTCCTCAACAACCAAAATGAAGTAAATTTGATTAATATATGTGGAAGTCCTTTTATTTTTGAAATGGCGGAACAAATGTTCCCCACCACTTGAGCGGTAATCGGAATCGCAAAGCTCTTAAGAAATGTCTTGTTGATGTGAATATTTTCGATCTGATCCAATTGCAATCGCAAATCGCAATACATATGACATATATTCCAAGTGTCTTGTTGATATGGCGGAGTTCCGAAAAGCAGAACGGTTTTATATAATACAACCAAAACTTTATATTAATCGCCCCCCACCACAGCCGAGGCCCGTGGGTCCACAAGACCACGCAGCAGTGATTTATTGCAATCACAAGTGCTCCAATCGCAAAGTCCAATCGGAGCACTTTTGTTATGTACTCCGATCTTAGCCCAGACCCGATGGAGTTTATGCAGTGGAGTTAAATGGTTCATCGCGTCCGGATTCCAATCGCAATCGCAATTTTGTTTGGTCATGTATTTTGTTTAAAGCGCGGACCCGACGGTCTTATTACACTGGAGTTATATGGTCGTCGCATCCATTGTATAATCGCAATCGCAATGTTCCGTCGGATGTTTGCAATGCGATCCAATCGCAATCGCAACATCGCACAGCGTCCAATGGAAAAGTTTTTTTCAAAGCCGATTCGCCGATTGCCGATTGCCGACTCCGATGTGGTCCCCACTCGTACGTTGGGCATTTGATAATTTTTAAAAGTTCCGAAAGGTTTTTCCCTTTGTAATTTGTTTTATTTCTTTGTTCAAGTTTTATATATGTTTTTGTAATGTTTTGAAATATACGCGCGACATATAAAAATAAAAGGCCCGCGAGCCTGTTGAAAAGGAATGAATATTGTTTTTGGTTTGTTTTTGCACAGCAGTGCGAAAAGAAAAATACAACAGCATATTTTCAGAGACAGAGTGTGTTGTTTGATAGACAGAGAATGTATTTGGGCACTGCATCTGAAGCAATCCTGGTTTCTGTAATCCGTCTGTGCTTGAGGAAGAATTAGTAAAAGTTTTGAAAGTAATAGAAGTTTGTTTTTAAGTGTGAAACTCTGTCTCTTGTCAAAAGAAGTTTTAAATTTATCTGTGTTTTGAAGGGGATTTTTATTCTCTCCATTGTATTGTTCTGGAATTTCTCAAAATTCCAACAAAACAAATATTATAGACTATTTGGGAAGATTAAAAACAATGTGTTTTTAAAGTGAACAGAACTTGCAGTTTCCATTGTAGTGCAAACCAGAGTGCAGAAGGAATGACTACAAAGTTACTATGGAATGAAAAAAAGTTGTAAATGGTTAGTACGGACATGAAGCAAGATTGCAGAACAATTCAGCTTTGGATGGTGCATAGGTATATTGCAGAAATTTTAGGGTAGAGATGCATAAGACCGCAAGATGCGGATCGATTCGAGCAATTCTCAGTGACAGGCTGTACAACTGGTTAACCAAAGCAGATTTTTTCATACTTGTATTTTCTAAACTTTGAACTTGTAAAAAAATTTCTGAAAGTTTTATAACTGTTATTGGGCATACTTATTTGGGAGTTTCCCCTCCCATGTACATTTTGTCTTGTACATGTTTATTTCCGTTGCTTAATTAAATATAAGTATAAATATTGATAAATAATAATTGAATATCGTTTCCACTGCATTTAAAAAAAAGAAGTGAATAGTTCTATAAGATTTACTAAGTATTTTGGTTAGGCGTATTCTGATAACTGTAGTGGTGGTAATCGAAAAACAAATTGGTGTCGCACCAGCCCATATTTGGAAATTGAATCACCGGTAGTGTGCAGTGTGAGAGTCGCAGTCTAGCCCATCTCGATGCCCATATGAGGCATGCTCAAATTATTGGTTTTGAGAAGACTCTCATTGATGGAAGGCCCAGTCGTTATGATCAAGTGTTTCATGAGGAAGGATGGTCATGGTGCTCCTGACTCCCGTAGTTATGAAATCCAAGATCTTGTCCAAAGCTAGGCTCAACTTCTCCACAATAATGGTTGGTCCTCTTGGTGGTGATGCTCTCTCAAGATGATGTGCATCAAGTCAATATATCTCAAGCTAACTCATATGGAACAGAGGATGTTTCAAACGCACGTGGTTCAAAATCTCAAACTCATACGCAACTTCACCAACTCACTTCTTCACCTAGAATGGTACTTCATACTTCCTCGTCAAATATCTCGTAGTCCCTTTTGGTGACTAAAACTGTTCTCTAGTGATACTCAGTAAAACAATGTCCCCAACATAAAATTGTGCTTCCCTCCTGTCCTTATCTTCCCATTTACGCCCACATTAGTGGTAATTTGGTTTCGAATTATGGGCAAGTGGGACACTGACCAACCTTTTCATTTCAGTCATAGGATACAGTTTTCAGACTACCCCTATTCCAACACTTAGTTAATTTTCTACAAGTTTTCACTTCTTCTTTAAAATGAAGCAGAAATAATCTTCAATTATTATTCATCAATAATTATGTTTCATTACGCAATGGAAATAAACATGTATAAAAACATTGTACACGGGAGGGGAATCTCCTGAAAAATTCTACATAATAACACTTGTAAATTCTTCATCAATTATTTTCGAAGTTTGAGGTTTACGAAATACAAGTATGCAGTAATCGATCTTGGTTAACTAGTTATGCAACCCGTCATTTAGGCTTACTCGGATCTATCTACACCATGTAGTATTCCACAACACTACCATGAATGTTCTACAGTTGAACTGTGCACCATGCGCACATGACACTTAGGTAAGTCATATTTACGGGCGCACATGTGATGTGTGAGGGGCATGCAGATGTAGTGGTAGGTGCATGAGGTGCTCGCCTAACTCATATTTGGTTAAAGGCGTGCAAATGGAGAGAACACTCAGTGGAAGTTTTCTTAAAGGTGACATGAGAAGTAGAGGACTGGTTATTGGCGACACGAGTTTAGTTAAACATGATAGGGTAGCACATGACCCGTGAGCACACCCTGACACAGATCAACCAAAAAAGCGCAACACACAATGGCAATTCGGGTGGTCGATAAACAAGAAAAGTGTGATGAACTGCGATGAGGAGGAAAAGTGTAATAGGATGAAACACAAATGGTGGATGGGAAGAAGGTTTATCGGGCTCACTTTTCCATGAGCTAAATGGGTGTGTCAAGCTTATTGGGAAAGTCGGCTTGAAGGGTCAATGCCACAAGAAACACAATCCTTCGTATTACACTCGATAGGGAAGCATCTATATATATATATATATATCAGTTCGTGTGATGGATGAGGGAACCAAAAGCCACAGACACAAGAACTCAAGTCATTCGGTGGGTCATGGTTCGCGGGGCAAAGACAAGATTTTAAGTGCGTAAAGGGAAGGAGGAGTCGCTCGTGGGTATGCGCCCACCTTGTTGGTAGAACAATACACACTAAAATTTCGACATACATGCAGCGTGGAGGAAGGTTTGAGTACTCATGTTGTGGACTAATAGTTATGTGGTCTTAGGTGAGAGTAAGTACGCATTGTGGCCTGAGTGGCCCATGAACAAAAGTTCGGGTGAGTGTTGTGATGACACCTTCATGGAGATGGGAACAATATGAAGACTAGGTGAGGATTGGCCATGTTAATACGTCTATATTTCGCATGAACCATTGGGTTTTCCTACCATGGCATCCATAATAGTTGGGTGTAAGTTGACATTGATGAATATGGAGGACATCAAGTAGGAAGAAGAAGTCTATGAGAGGTTCGACCATGCCAAAGAAAAAATCATAGAGAAATCAAATATTATGAGAGAATTGTATGATGGTATCATGGATTTAATAGGGAGGTTAGAGGCATTGGAAGTGAAATAGATTCAATTGATAGCATGATGCAATGACAGGCATGATGATGTGATATGCATGCATTCTTGTGGAGGAGATGTTATGGTTGGATTAGCTACCAAACTAGTCACCATCACAGTGGGATCCAACACATGATGTTATTGTAGAGTTACGACGCGATTTGGGCATGGATCGAGTAATGGGTAGAGCTACCTAGATGCATATGGAAGGCATGCAGGCTGAGAGGAAGGATTCTCCCTCTAATTCTAAGTTGACAACGATGAATGTGGAGGACATCAAGGGGGACAGATAATTATATGATAGGTTGGACCATGAGGAGGAAAAGCTCATAAATAAAGAAGATATGATGACCGCATTGTTTGATAGTATCTTGGATTTGACAGGCATACTACTAGCATTGGAGGCGACATATATGTGACTCAGAACATGATGTGATGATGGTCATGGTAATGCAAGATGCATGCATTATTGTGGAGGAGATGTTACAGTTGGATTAGCTACCTAACTAGTCACCATCATATGGGGATCCATCACATGATGTTCTTGTAGAGTTACGACGATATTTGGGCATGGAACAAGTGAAGGGTAGGGCTATCTGGATTCATGTGGAAGGAAGGCAGGCCAAGTGGAAGGATTCTACCTCCAAGTGTAATTTGAAAACGATGGATGTGGAGGGCATCAAGTGGGACGAAGAAGTCTGTGAGAGGTTGCACAATGCGAAGGAAAAAATCATAGAGAAGGGATATGTTATAAGAGAATTGTATGCCAGTATCCCAGGTTTTATAGAAAGGCTAAATGAATTGGAGGAAAGATAGCTGTGATTGACAACATGATGCAATGATATTGATGATTATGTGAGATGCATGTGTTCTTGTGGAGGAATTTTATGGTTGGATTAGCTACCCAACTAGTCACCATCACAGGGGGATCTGGTACAGGATTTTCTTGCAGAGTTACTATTAGAATTAAGCATGGACCAGGTCATGGGCAGAGCTATTTGGATTCATGTCGAAAGAATTCACGTTGAGTGTAACGTTTCTCCCTCCACGTGTAAGCGGAAAACGATGGATGTGGAGGACATAAAGTGGGATGAAGAAGTCTATGAGAGGTTAGACCGTGTGCAGGAAAAACTCGTAGAGTAGGCATACATTATTACAAAATTATCTAATAATATCCCAGATTTGACAGTCAGGTTAGATGCATTGGAGGAGAGATAGATTCGATTGATAGCACGATGCGATGAAAATTATGATGATGTGAGATGCATGCATTCTTGTGGAGGACATGTTATGGTTGGATTAGCTACCCAACTAGTCACCATCATAGGGGAATCCTTCATATGATGTGTAGATAAACTCTCTCCATCAATCTGTAATATTCCTAATTTAGCTTTTAGCTAATTAGAATATTAAATTTTTTCTTCCTTAATTAATAGATGAATAAGAGGGTAAAGGGACCCATAAATCCCTTTAGTAGAAATAAAACCACTTATTATTGTGAATGTGGATGAATGCATCTAGATGGGGTCAAGATGAATAAACCACTTCTTGGTTTGAATGTGGGTCAATGCATGTGGATGGGGTCAATTTGACCAAATAAAAAATGCACTCATGGAAGTAGTGGAGAAAATGGAGGACAACACAGACATAATGGAGGTTAGTGGCCATGTGTGTAGCATCATTATTGTGTGGGGATAAGAGGGTGAGGGCTGAAAAACATACAAGGAAGGGTATTTCATCCATAGAGAGAATTCTAGATTATTATTATTTTCTAGTCATTCATGACTTGAGAATTCTTGAGTTGTTTAGTCGAGTTTGCATTGTTTTTTTGCATGAGGGTGTCTTTGAGTGAAGATCTCAACCTCATCCTTGGGGGAATTGGAGTGCCTAATAACGATAGGATTCTTATTGTCCATGTGAGATGATCTCATCATCCGACATTTAGACTAGTTGCACACCCTCTAATGCTACGCAGTCACTTAGTGACTTACGTAGTCCAATACCAGAGTTCATCAGAAGAGGGTGAAATTCCATAGCATTTCTTCTTGGAATATATTCAAGGGATTATCCCTTCAATAGCTGGGCTTGGGATTACTTGTAGATATTCCATCTATCATTTCAGCCCACAGTTCTGCATACCCAACAGTTATTCATATAAACACTAGGAGGGTGATTTTCTGAGTTCAGCCAATCTAGAAATCCTTTCTAGGTTATTATGGGTTTTTTCCATAGAGTCCGGATTCTAAATCCTATATTTTTCTGAGCATCAGAGCATCCTCATATACACAATCCTATTCAGCCAACAACATCATTTCTAGCAGGGCAGCACAGAGGGAGAGCTCCAGCAGTGAAGCATAGAGCATTGTTTTCAGTGGGAGAGTTCGAGGCCATTCCATCCCGCTTTTTCTGGCTTGAGTGCTATCTATTTTGAAGCACTGTTGTATTTTTTTCACCTCCATATTAATAAAATGGCTCAGTTGTTATGTGTATTTTTATGGTGTTTTCCGTTTATTTCCATATTGTTGTAGTTTCCAGTTTATTGTGTTTTGTATTACTGTATTTTCCTATTTGGAATATTACAGTGGTATTAGAGCTCATAGACTTGGCTCGGCCTATGGAACAACTAGTCTATGACACCCGAAGATAGAGAATACATTACGGACTCGACAAGGAAATAAAAAAACAGAGAATACATAAATTCACTGGAATAAAAAGTGATGGTTTTCGTTAGATGTTTTAGGAAAATGAAGATGAATATCGATATTCCAAGGCATGGGTTTTGTGTAGAAATTACCAATTTTGTATCTCTATGAGAATTTTTTCCAAATTTGTTCTGGATTGAGAGAAACAGAAGGTTTTATGAGAGATACAAAAACATAAAATGGAGAAATTCATTGGGATAAAAAGCGACAATTTTGCATTGGATGTTTCTAGAAAATGAAGATGAATCTCAAAAATATGAGACATGAGTTTTTTGCAAAACGGACCAGTTCTATTTCTCTATGACAAATTTCTCCAAATTCGGTCTATATTAAGAGAAACGAAAATTTCTCTGGAGATTATTTTCTCATATTTATTGTGGTGGTTTTTTTTCAAATTCTTCCAATTGCAATACCAGACTCAACTTGTTTTGGAGTTCACATTCGGCAAAGAAAATTGTGTTCCAGTGTAGGAGGATAAAGGGAGTCTCGAATGGTAGAAGAAGGTTATGGGAAGGAGTTCGGTAATCTCCTCCTCAGATTAGTGCAGGATCTCACAAGAGAAATAAGGGAGATGAGAATTTAAAAACAAAGGGAAACTCCACGGGGGTTTCATAATGGAGAAAGTTAGGGTAGTTATCATAGTTGGACTAAGCAACTAGTGGTGCCACATGTATCACATTGTCCCACCATGCCCAATTTCTTAGCAATGGATACAAGAGTAGGCTTACCTCAAGAGCTGGAGGAAGATAACTACAATGATTATTTCATAGAGTACCAATGTCATACCAAGGATTTCAGAGATCATTTGACTTTCCAAGAATTTTTCCAAATTAAGGATAACCGAAGACCCTCACCTATAATAGAGGAAGAGGGTTCGTGCAGGGCAGTTACCTGCAACATACCGTGGGTAGAATTTTTCTACCTACTTTTTATGGGTCATCAAATAGTATGACAAAGAATTGGAAGGAGAGAACTGAGCATACACTCGTTGATGAGACACCACCCATTTTTGAGGTATCCATTGATGGGGTATCTAGGGTTGTGGCTGAATTCTCGGATGATAGCAGTTCATCACAGGTTGATGAGTTGTTAGGAGAAAAATCCATCATTTTTTAGGAGTTGATAGGTATAGAGGCCTCTAGGTTTATGGCATAATTGTTGGATGACAGTCACATGCAGTTGACTAGTGAGAATGCCTTGCATATTGGAGTATCTATGGAGGAGGGTGTGCAACCATCCTTTGGGATAGCCCTTGAGAAGGCACTAGTGGATACATAGGTATTGGATGATGGTAGCACATAAAAGTGCCATCAGTTTCGATTCGACCTTCTAACTTTGAAGGTGAAGGGCACATCAGTACGAGAGGTTATCCTACGACAGAATAAGGAGCTGGAGGGCATGAGAGTAGTTTGTAATGAGTTAGCAGGAAATTTGGTCCACATTGGGGAATGGTTGTATTTCATAATGGTGAATTTAGAGGCCACATTGGAGTGTCATAGTACCCCCCTTCAACCATACATCGATAGGGTGCAACACTTGCATGATGGAGGGACTATTCAATGTGCGGGGATTCTTGCATTTGATTATTTTCTTGAGGTTGGATGGCGAGAGGTACTAATATGGTACCCCATGGAGAAGGCTATGTAGCTGGACACATCCATGGAAAAATTTCTACAGAGTTCATGGATTACAAGAGGGACACCAGGACCATGTTACTGTTGCGATCAAGATGGGATTTCCCATCACATCATAGAGTTAGTAGGTGATGGTAGTCATTGTGCGGTGGGTTTGATGTTTGAGCATACACACATTTTCAGATCTCTATTAGAGCTGCAGGCATCCCTAGTGACATGATGGTTTGAGAGGAGGGTACACCATTTTCAGGAGCTATCTCAGCATATAGACCGTGTGTGGAGTCACAAGGTGATTAGCCTACTTTGGCAAGAGCTGGTCGAAGGAGGTGGCATCGACAAGCCACTAGACACGGCAGTACATAGAGATAGTTCTCTCTCATGAGTATATGGTACACTTGAGCTATGTAGTATAGGAGAAGTGATGTCATTGTCATTGGCATGTGAGGATTTGGGCCACTACAATCCTTTAGGGCAGATGGGGAGAGGTAGCCCACCTCATGGGAAGTTTACTAGCAGAGTGGTGGGTATTTTGGCCCATGTAGGATACATGATAGTACAGGATGGTGTATTCATAACCAGTAGTATCCAGTGGTGTATAGGGGTAGTTTGTAGCATACAGTGGCATGATGAGGAGTATGGAGACACTTGGTGGTATGCAGTGACCCATGATACGACGCAGCAGGCACTTGGAGTGTTACCTCCAAGAGGACTTATGAACAAGGGCATTAGGTGTACCCTGGGATGCAGCCACTACAAGGAAAAGACTTTTTAGCGGAGGTTATAAAGGAGGTTTCTAGTGTTATAAAATTCGGTAAAACTATTAAAAAAATTTTTTATACAACATCCATTTTTGGTACCAGAGTTTTTTGTAGGTCTTTTAACAGAATTTCAACACAACTAAAAAAATTGGGTGGCTGAGGATATTTTTTTCATCGGTGCACTACTCAGGTGTAAGTGCACCGATGCGTGTCATCTAGATATTCTGCCCAGGGCGGTCAAAGGTGCATGCACCAGGAGCACTGTAGGTGATACAACACACCAACACGTTCTAATTGGTATTGGGATTTGTGTGATGCCCATAGGTCATATCAACACATGTTGGGGCCCTTGTTTTGAAAATCAACAGATTTTACATTGTGGCGAGCATGTGGCGGAACGCAACCTCGGTGGGCATGAAGGTGTCAAGGTTGCGGAGGAGTAGAGGACAGGTGTCGCAGTGGTTGCGGGAGAAAGCATAGATAGCGGAAGGGCGCAGAAGGAAACAAGCAGTGAACTCCCAGTGAACAGAAAGAAACGAAAGACAGTCGAGCAAGAAAGAAGGAGGAATTGTTAGTCGCGTGGGCAGGAGAACAAATAGGCAGCCAGCTACTGGATGAAGAGGTTGGCACAGATGGGAATATGCAACAGGGAGCCGCAAGAGAGCTCTATCTGGGTTGCACTTTTCTCCTCTCTTCTGGGTTACTGAGGTTTCTCTCTCTGTCCCTAAGGACGTGTTGTATTTTGTTATGTTCTATGCTCGTATGTAGCCGAGCCTTGTAATAGTTCGCCTCTGATGGCTGATGATTAATATATTCAAGAAGGTTTTTCTGTTATGTGATTCTGAGTATGAATGAGTGTTGTTATAAGCTACGTTTAAAATTTTTTTTATCGTTAGTTTAACTATTTTCCTGAAGAGTGCATTTTATGGAATATTATGTCATGACTGTTTAAGTACTTGGTTTAGCTTTGTTTCACTGGTCTATATGTTGTGGAGATGATACCACACCTTGGGTGAGACTCTCTTCCCTTTGGAATAGAGTGTAAATGCCGGCGTGAATCTAGACTATGGCGGAAAACCTTTTTGGCCCTCAGCCCTGAACTCGAGTCTTCTCTGCGAGACCTATTCTCTTGCCAACAAATGGTTCTGTTGCCGGGACCTAAAAATAAATTTGGGAGATATATCATGGTATCTCGGATCTTCGAAAGAGAAATAAGAACCTAGTGGGATAACCACCTAGATTAGTTCATAGCTCAACAGGTTGAGCTGAGATGACAGAAGGAGAAAACAATTAAAGACTTGGTACTATTCTCCAACTCTGTTAGTGATACATACGAAATATTTTGGTGAAATTTCCCAAAAGAAATCTACAACTGGTTGCGAAGCCTTTAGACCAAGACCGTCAAGGGAAAGTCGCGGAGGATAAATTGCAAGTGGGCACACGAGGATCTGGTGACGCTTCATCGGTTAAACACTGACTTAACCCGAGCTGTGGATTTTTGGGTGGAATATACTTTGGAAGGATATATAGTAGAGTTTGCAGCCGAGTGCTACCAGTATTTCTCAAAGGCAGAAAGTACTTTGAGATCTGGGTCAAGGGGGAAACTACTGAAGGAGATCCCCTTGTGGATCAAGGCATTAAAGTTAAATGAAGGACTGATGGGATTCCAGAAAGCGGAGATGGAAGCGTGAAACCACCAGTGCGAGGGGAAGGGATTGAGGGAGAGATGTTATTAGAACCGTGAGAAGGGGGAGTAGGGGTATGGATGTTGAGATTGCCAACAGGCTCAGGGAGCGGCAAGCACATCGGAGGGCGCAGATTACAGAAAGATGGCGAGAGAGGGTGATGAAGGAGTTGAAGAGACAAGGAAGTAGTCAGAAGGAAAAAGAGGAGGTGCCTCAGATGATGAAAGGAATGGAAGGTCAGGTGGGTCCCCAGGATATAGGAGGGGTCATGAAAGAAGTGCGGCAGGTGTATAGGAGTCCAACCCAAGGGGAGCAAGGAAAGAAGTCTGATGAAGAACATACATACATGTGCCCAGAGGAGGTGTCCGATGTGGAGATGCACGTTGCAATGGAGCGAATTCAAGAAAGGTCGGCGTCCATATCTCAAGGTATTCCTAGTCCCCACAATTCTATTAGCTCTAATCTCGACCTTCCCCTGCTGCTCTATAAGCTCATAGGTGAAATTTTTGTTAAGTTATGTGAATTAAGTAGATTGCAACATATTCAGTCTCCAACTGGAGCACAAGATAGTAGCAAGATTTCTACTGGCCCCATCTCACAACCAGGACCTAACGGCTTCATTTTAATATCGCCCATTCAAGTAAGCATGGCAGGATCACTTACACAGTACCCAGAATTCTCTGGGAAAGGGAATGACGATGTCAAATAGCACTGGTATCTCTGTGAGGCCATCTGGAGGGCACGATAGACACCAGATGTTGGGAAGTTGAAAGAATTCCATACCACTCTTAGGGAGAGGGCCCTACGATGGTTTATGAAATTTTCGGAGGCTCACCCGAATCCAATGATGGCTGATGTAAAGAGGGATTTCATTAAGGAATTCAAACTACCTCAGAGGGACCAACAAGGCCTATCAGAGATGTGGGAGATCAAGCAAATAGAAGGAGAAACTACTTGGGATTTGATGTGGAGATTCAAGGATGCCATTGGGAAACTCAATTATCCAATCGACCTAAATCATCAGAGGGATTGGTTCATTAAGGCTTTATTATCTTTGACCTGAACTCCACTGACTCAAGAAAGGATCGACACATTGCAAGATGCTCTGGAGTAGGCAATGAAGATAGAAGCCATGGCGGGTTACCCGCAAGAGTTCAATGGGGGTGCAACAGTACAAGACCCCTTGATAGTGGGTCTGCAGCATCAAATAGTTAGCCTGACAGAGAAACTCAAGGAAATGAAACCCATGTGACCACCGAGACCAAACGTGTGGTGCACGCACTGTCTCGTGGAGGGACATGTAGCCATGGAATGCCCCCGGCTGCGAGGCCAAACTGTGGGGACGTCGGTTACAGGAGCATAGGGGGGCCCACCACTAGGAGAGGTCGTGCAAATAAACACCCAAGGGATATAACCACCACAACAGCAATAGACGGGGTTCCCTACACAACAAAGTCCAGTGACCAATCAATATTGTGAAGTATGCAAAAGTATGGGCCATCAACCTTGCATGTGTCCGATCTTACAGAAGTATTCCAATGTTCCAAATAATGTATACTGTGAATTTTGTGCCTCGACCAACCACAGAACAAAGAAATTCCAAGCACTGGATGCCCTGGTAGACCGGTCGTCATATAGAGTAAATGAAGCTCCTTGTGAAAGAGGGTGAGGCATGAGAGGGGGCCGAGCGGGAAGTAGAGGTCTAGTAAGGTGTTATAACTATGATCAGGAGGGAAATTTGACTAGAGAATTTCCACTCCCGAGGAGACCCTGGTGTTAACAGTGCCGCGTTAACTCACACGTAACAGAAGATTTCCCGGAGCTCATCAAAAGATGGGAGGAAAGAGCTAGACAGAGGGGGGGAAATCTAGTAAATGCAGAACCCAGGTTAACGGGAACTCAAACAATGCAAAATGTGGCCATACTGACATGAGGAAGAAAAATAATAGGGGAGGATGCACGCACTCTGGACCCCATAAAAGTAGTCAGGCCAACATCCCCAAGGCTCTTGATCAAACCCGAACGATAGAAACAATTTTTCCAGGAAGTCGCAGAAATTTTTGCCCACTTGGGGGGAAACAAAGGAATCGACTTACAGAAAATTCAGGAAGATAAGGAAACACAGAATACTTATGAAGCCTTAATCCAGGAATGGTTCCATCTGTTCCTAAATATTGTTAACAATGCACCAATGCTGGAATGGCTGAAGAAAAACCTAGAAGGGGTGCTAAAACAGAACACATGAGAAAAAGAAGCAGGGGAAGTAGGCTAGAAATATGTTCAGAGAATAAAGAGAAACAAGCGAAGGACGGGAAAGGAATTCCGAGTAAATAAGAAAGTGGCAGGATTCCATGTTAAGGATACCATGCTTGATTTGGGATCTGATGTCAACATCTTACTAAGGAAAACTTGGGAAGCGCTCGGGAAGCCAATATTGACATACTCTCCGACCCAACTTCAAATGGAAAACTAGTACTGCATTGTTCCCCTCAGCCGACTGGAGGATGTTGAGGTTGACATTTCGGGGGTAAAAACATTTATGGACTTCGAATTCATTGACATAATGGGGGATAAGGACCCATATCGAGCACTATTTGGAATCGATTGGGCTTTTAAAAATTATGCGTTAATTTATCCAAAGAAAGAACTGATGATCTTCAAGGATGGGGAAATCAGAGTAACTCAACCGCTATACCCCTACCAAGGACCTAGATACACAGAGATGGTGGATAACAGAGAAGATGCCTAGCTCTTGGACCATCTCCACTAGATGACCGCCGAAACAAGGGAAGACTACATCAACCCAACAACAGAAGGCTTGATAAACTGGAGAAGTATTCAAATCTCTAAATTAGGATCAAAACTAGCATGGGATGATTGGAATCAAGGAGGCTACTAAACAAACACAAGGAGGTGCGCCACTATTGCAAGAGCCAATTGGATTGGGGCTGAAATTCAAGGATACCCAATCTTATGAGATATGAACGCTGTAAGTGTTTTCATAGCCAAAGTAGAAAACACGGTGCCAGAAGGCAAGAGAATACCCTTGATGGACATGGAATTATAATCCACATCTTCAAGATGGTGGAGTAACCATCTCAATTCACTGACATGATGGGATGAAGTGGCGGCAGCAATGAAAGCCAGATTTCAAGAGGAGAAGGAGCCGAGTGGGAAGGATCGGTACCAAGGGGACGCAAGCCCCAGAAACCATCTGAAGAAATGTGAAGAACAATGGAGAGCTGATGGATACCCCGAGGAACTGTGGGTTCACAGGTTTATCCACTCCCTGGATGTAATCCCAAAGTCCTGCTACTTAACGGAAGAAAAGAGAAGAGGGACCCACAATTGGCAGGAAGTTGCGGAGAAATTCATACATTTTTTCACCTTTGAATGACAAATAGAGCATATTACACAAGCTTTGCAAGCTATCAAGGAGGTAGTGTTCTTCCCTGATAGTCAAAAGACGGTCGAGCAGTCACTTCGGTACCAAGGTATCCAACAAAAGGTGGTGTGTCAGAAGATTAATAGTGAGAAGGACGATGAAAATCTGGAGGATCTCGGGCACCTTTATTTCGAAGAAACAGAGGGGGGAGAGGGACATTAAAGAGGAACCAACTATAGAAGGTATCCACTTCCTGCCTCTCAAAACCAAGAAGGTAAATATTGGGATAGAAGACAAACCTAAGATGGCGACCATTAGAGACTACTAGGATGAGCAAACAATGAAGGAAATATTCAATCTACTTGAGAAGTATGAGGACTTGTTTCCTTCATCAGTAGTAGATCTCAAAGACATAAAAGGAGATATGGGGGAAATGAGGATAATACTGAGGCATGATGTTAGGCCTGTGAAACATAGACCATATCATCTAAACCCAAGGGTAAAGGAAAAAGTGAAAGCAGAGATCGACAAAATGCTAAAGGCTAGGCTAATATTCCCCGTAGAAGAGGAAGAATGGGCAAGCCCCATAGTTATACAAAGAAAAAAGGAGAAATCAGAGATATGAGTCTACGTGGATTACAGAATCTTAAATAATGCATGTATCCATGATCCATTCTGTAAATTTTTGTAGATGTTCTATGCTTGATGCAATTTTACTTTTATAACAGCAATCACATAAATAGTTAAGTAAAATGCTGATAGAACATACCAGTGGATCTATAGAAGACAAACCAGAAACAAGAGAATGTGTTGGTGCGTTACGGCGATCAGCAGGATGCTTCAACCAACAAATTATTCTTGGTTGGCCAACCCAAAATGTGTCACAATAGTCCTCAAATCAATTATCCAGTCAACTCAAAGTCAACCCCAGAAAAAAGTCAGCGCAGTCCAGAAAATGTCAACACAGGGCAGCAACAAGAAAGTAAATGCAGCTCCAACTTCGGTCAACTGTTTGACCTCGATTTTTGTGCCAATGAGTACGGCCTACAAAAATCAAACTCTCCACAAAATTTCAGCTCAAACGGACCATGCGTTGACCAAAGTCAACGCTAGTCAAACTTGCCCAGAAACCCTAACTGCAGAAAATTGCTGCGGTAAATTTCGTCCTTCAGCTGCGGTAGATTTCGTCCTTCTTCTCATGTGGGAGATGAAACTGCTTCTCAATTGCTTGTAGATAATTAGAGAAGAAGATGTGTGATGAAATGAGTGAAAATATCTCCAACGTTGACTGTATTTATATCCATCATTGAGGTGTGTGACACATCTGTTGGGGGTGTAAAACCTTAAGGCCGACCTGCACTTAAATTTATTATAAATAATAAATTAAAAATAAATGTTCTTCTCATCAGATTAAAATCAATTTTATATCGATTTTACACCTCTCCGAAAGAGGAATCCAATACAAATATTGGAATCTTCATCTGAGCATCACAAGATGGAGTTTGGACCTAGTTGTCCAAATTTAACACTCCCTCTCAACTAGGGAGAACTCCATCCTCCAATGCAATCAAAAATCGTGTGTCATCCCGCCGTAACATGCTTTTCTAGCCTCTTTATTTCAGAATAGAAGTGGGTCAGTCACAAAGACATCATCCCCCAGTTGAAAAATTCAGCCCAGAGGTTCACCTCTATCAGACTCACAAAGAGTCTACAACCAACCCAAAGTTGGTTCATCTGACCGAAAGTTAGGCGGAGGTCTGAGACCTCACTAGACTTGATCCCAGATCAAGTGGTTGGACCGCGCCATCCTAGATAGAGAGTATGGCAATCTCTGATGTGTCCATCAGTCTTTTCTACTGGTCTCTAGCTTTTCCCATCTCATTGGCCAAATGAGAGGTACTTCCCATGAGCCCTGAACTCAATGGGTAGGATGCATATGGGGCACAGATAATGAGAGGTGAACCAACTCAATAATCAAAACAGTGGGGTCTAAGCACACCAACAAGGTTTGGCAAGCCTAGCCTTGTGATTGCTCATAGCTCCGAGAAGCTATCCCCAAAGCCCCCCAGAGCTCCTCGAGCTCATCGTCCAACAGGACCCACATCATAGGTTCATTCCATGATACCAAGTCTCTCACAGAAGGTTAGGAACTTGACCTTCCCTAGGGGCTTAGTGAGAATATCCACGACCTGCTCATCAGTTCCTATATGATCGAGCCTTACGGCGCCTCGATGTACCATATCCCAGATGAAATGGTACCTGATATCAATATGCTTGGATCGGTCGTGGAACATAGGATTCTCGGTCAAGAAAATCCCACTCTGGCTATCACAGAGTATCATGGTGGTATCTATCACATGTCCAAACAGCTCACTAAAGAGCTTTCGCAACCAAACTGCTTCACAACAGGCCATACTTGCTGCAATGTATTCGGCCTCTACGGTGCTCAAAGCCACCGACTTCTCCTTCCTGCTCATCCATGAAATCGAAGCAGAACCAAGATTGAAGCAGCATCCCGATGTGCTCTTACGATCCACCACACTGCCAGCCCAATTGGCATCAGTATATCCATGGAGTGTCACGCTCTCGGCAGTGTATCTTAGCCCATGGTTTATCATGCCCCGAAGGTATCTCAGAAGATTCCTGGCACCAACCCAGTGAAATTGATGAGGCTCAACCATCTGTTGACTCAAAGTGTTCACTGCAAAACATATTTCTGGACGGGTGTTCACTAAGAACATCAGGGCCCCTACGAGTTGACGATACTTAGTAGGATTTGCCAATATGGGCCTAGCAGTGCTGCCACTCAACTTCTTGAAGTTGAGTTCCATTGGTGTTGATACGGACTTGCATTCCACCATACCAAATCTTTCCAGAAGTTTCACAATGTATTTTCCTTGAGAAAGGAAAATCTCTCGAAGTCTCTGCCAGACCTCCAGGCCTAGGAAGTAGTGCATTAGTCCTAGGTCCTTCATCTCGAACTCAGCAGCAAGCTCCCTCTTGCATTGATGAATGAGAGGTTCAACGCCTGTCAGGAAGAGGTCATCCACATATAGCACTAGAATGAGAGGCTTCCCCTGGACAGCCTTGAAGTAAAGGTTCGGATCAGCATTACTTCGAGTGAAGTCCAGCTTCATCAAGTAGCTATCTATCCTCTTGTACAAAGCTCTGGGTGCTTGCTTCAACCCATAGAGGGATTTCTTCAACCTGCAGACATGAGTGTCCCGATCCTGGACTTCAAACCCCACAGGTTGTTCTACATACACCTCTTCTTTCATTGCACCATGCAGAAAAGCGGTCTTGACATCCATCTGATGAAGACTCCATCCTTGCGTAGCAGCAAGGGCTATGATTGATTGAATGGTGGTATATCGTGCCACAGGTGAAAATATGTCATCATAGTCTATTCCTTCCTTTTGAGAGAAGCCACGGGCAACAAATCTTGCCTTGAACTTTTCAGCACTTCCATCAGATCCATGCTTGATCTTGTAGAGCCATTTCACGATGACAACTGATTTGTCCTTCGGTGTTGGAACCACATCCCAGACATCATTCTTCATTATGGACTCATATTATTTGTGCACAACATCCTTCCAGACTTGATGCTTTACGGCTTCCTCAAAAGATACAGGTTCAGATTGTACAATAGTACTCATGGCAGCCAGATACCATTGGTATCTACATGGATTCTTGCTTTCTCGGAATGTCCCCCTCGGGGCAGCATGTCCCTCGGCATGTTCGAGAGTGTCTCTGAGCCATGATGGTCTCTTTCTCAGTGAAGGAGATGGATCGATTGGGTCCATTGGTCCTTCAACATTAGGCATTGTCTCATCCTGCGGTTCTTCTTGATTTCCAGGCCTTGCTTCATGATTTTCCTCAGATCTTGGAAGATCTACTACTTTCTTCAGGGAAGCATCTTCATCAAAAGTGACATCATGGCATATCTCTACTTCCCTTTGACCAGGTACATAGACTCTATAGGCCTTAGAGATTTCGCTGTAGCCCAAAAACATTCCTTTCTTCCCAGAAGCATCCAGCTTACTTCTCTTTTCTTTTGGCACATGAAAATAAACAGGACATCCAAAAATTCTAAAATGTGAGACGTCAGGTTTCTTACCAGTGAAAACCTCTTCGGGAGTTTTGGAGTCCAGGGTGGAATGAGGGCATCGGTTTTGAATGTATACAGCAGTATTCGCAACTTCTCCCCACAGAAACTTCGGTAGACCCTGGTCACATAGCATGGCATGGGAAACTTCCACAATGGTCCTGTTCTTTCGTTTAGCAATGCCATTCTACTTAGGAGTATAGGCAGTAGTAGTCTCCCTCTTAATTCCAGCTTCTCTGCAAAAGTCCTTGAACTCATTTGACTCATATTTAGTGCCATTCTCAGTCCTCAAAATCTTGATATTCTTCCCTGTCATATTTTCCACCAAGGCTTTGAAGGTACGGAACCACATGAAAGCCTCATCCTTCTTCTTTAAGAAGTATATCCAGGTTTTGCGGGAGAAGTCATCAGTGAATGTCATATAGTAAGAACATCCTCCAAAGGATGTCACGGGTAGCATATCAGATAGATTAGAATGGACCAGTTGCAAAATATCAGATGTCTTTGTGACACTTGAGGGGAAAGGTCCCCTTGTATTCTTTCCTTCGGCACAACCCTTACATACACCTTCATGATTATTTCCAAAATCGGGCATCCCTGTCACCACCTTCCTTGCTTCAGGAAGGGCCTTGTAATGAAGGTGTCCAAACCTTCGGTGCCATAGTTTAGTTTGTTGGATAGTATCACATGTCATAGCTCCCAGTGGACTTCCTTCAACCTGGTAGAGTGTTCCAACTCTAAAACCAATCACGATAGCTTCCTTGAGATTATTTTTCCACATGCACACCTTTGCATCAATGAATTCCACATTGAAACCTTTGTCTTCAATTGCTGATATAGACACAAGGTTCTTCTTCAATTTTGGTACATAGAGTACATCCTGCAAATGTAGGACTTGTCCTTGAGACAAGTGGAGGGTCACAGTCCTTGTCCCTCTCACGGGATATGTGGCATTATCTCCAAGGATAATTTCCAGATTAGTATCCTTCTCAACCATGTCAGAGAGTGCTTCCTTGAACCCAATGATGTGTCTTGAGGCACCACTATCTATCAGCCAGACATCCATAGTGTCGAGCGGGGATGCAGCAGAGAGGGCAGATACAAGAATGTATTCATTTCTTTTATCAACAAAATTTGACTCCTCATACCTGGAGTTTCTAGACCTTTTGAAAGGTTGATTGTTTCCGCCAGAGGGAGCCTTCCTCTTTCCTTTGGACCTGTCGTTTCTTTGATTTCCATTCCTTCGGTTGTTGTTGTTGTCATCACTATCGGGAGAATCCTTCTTGAAAGGACATTCTCTAGCATAGTGACCAGGCCTATGACAAGTGAAACACTTGCCCTTCTTTCCTTGGGCCCTTGCTCTTCCTTTGTTCTTAGGACCACCAGAGTTCTTCTTTCTAGAATGAGCGGCGTAGGCAGCATTTTTGTCATTTTCGTATTCCTTCATTCTTGTCTCTTCTTGCATGCATCTTGACAGTAGCTCGTCAAAGTTAGGAATTGTATTATTATTGAGAATGGTAGTGTTGAATACTTGCCATTCATATGGGAGCCCTCCAAGTGCGGTGAGTACCATCTCACGATCGACTATTGTCTCCCCAATAGCCAGCAGATTGTTCCTGATCTCGGTCAATTTCAGAAAGTATGTTTGGACAGACTCATCCCTGCCTTTCTTCAGATTCTTCAATTGATTCTTGAAGAATAGCACTTGGTTTGCATTGTTTACTTTGAACATTTGTATCAGCTTATCATACATCTCCTTGGATGTGCCTAACTCAAATATGTAGGCAACCAGACTTTTATGTATGGATTCCCTGATCATTAGCTTTGCTTTGATCTCCCCCTTCTTATACTTGGTTTTAGCAGCAGTAGTAGCAGTGGATGGAGGTTCTTGTATCTTACCCAGTACATAGTCCATGAGATCATGGTCTTCCAATTTGAGATCTAATATCATCTTCCAAGCATGGAAGTCATCCCTTCTAGTCAAATTTTCATCCTCCTTGAAGCCATAACTTGTGGAACTCATTTTTCTCAGATGGTGATTGCTATAAGTTAGGGCTTGTCTTCACCTCACCTCTGATACCATGTAAATTTTGGTAGATGTTCTATGCTTGATGCAATTTTACTTTTATAACAGAAATCACATAAATAGTTAAATAAAATGTTGATAGAACATACCAATGGATCTATAGAAGACAAACCAGAAACAGGAGAATGTGTTGGTGCATTACGGCGATCAGCAGGATGCTTCAACTAGCAAAGTCTTCTTGGTCGGCCAACCCAAAATGTGTCACAATAGTCCTCAAATCAATTATCCAGTCAACTCAAAGTCAACCCCCAAAAAAAGTCAATGCAGTCCAGAAAAATTCAACGCAGCTCCAACTTCAGTCAACTGTTTGACCTCGATTTTTGTGCCAATGAGTACGGCCTACAAAAATTGAACTCTCCACAAAATTTTAGCTCAAACGGACCATGCGTTGACCAAATTCAACGCTGGTTAAACTTGCCCAGAAACCCTAACTACAGAAAATTGCTGCGGTTAATTTCATCCTTCAGCTGCAGTAGATTTCGTCCTTCTTCTCACGTGGGAGATGAAACTGCTTCTCAATTGCTTGTAGATAATTAGAGAAGAAGATGTGTGATGAGAGGAGCGAAAAGCTCTCCAACTTTGACTGTATTTATATCCATCATTGAGGTGTGTGACACATCTGTTGGGGGTGTAAAACCTTAAGGCCGACCTGCACTTAAATTTATTATAAATAAAAATTTCAAAATAAATGTTCTGCTCATCAGATTAAAATGAATTTTATATCGATTTTACACCTCTCTGAAAGAGGAATCCAATACAAATATTGGAATGTTCATCTGAGCATCACAATATGGAGTTTGGACCTAGTTGTCCAAATTTAACACATTCCCTACCCCATTTAGTGAAAAATTCCTTGATAACGTTGTAGGGAATGAGGCATACTCATTCAATGATCACTTTTCAGGTTACCATCAGGTGAGAATAGTAGAAGAAGATAAGAAAAAGACAATCTTCACTATAGAATGGGGCTCTTTTGCATACAACGTGATGCCATTTGGATTGAAGAATGCACCTGTAGTTTTTCCTGGCATTGTGATAGCAGTGTTCCGAGAATACATCCACAAGTTCTTAGAAGTCTATATGGACGACTGGACCATGTACAGCATACTGAAAGATCATGCGAGCTTGCTGAGAGTAATTTTTGATAGGTGTAGACAACTATAGATCTCGCTGAACCTAAAGAAGTGTATATTTGTCGTACCATTTGGAACATTGCTGGAGCATGTGGTATGTAATGAAGGTTCCTGCGTAGATCTAGCCAAATTAGAAATGATCGTTAACATGGAGGCGCTAGAGATCGTCAAATAGCTCAGGTCACTTCTGGGACACACAAGTTACTACTGGCTTTTCATACGCAACTACGTCAAAATAATAGTGCCCTTGAAAAGAATGTTAAAAAATCAAAGCAATTATAGTGGACGGACAGCTACAAAGAAGCACTAGACATGATGAAAGAAAAATTGGTGAGTGTTCCAATACTAGTCCACCCGAACTGGGAAAAATAGTTCCATGTACACATTGACACGTCCGACATTGTGCTTGGAGTGGTCCTAGCTCAACCGGGGGACACTTCAGTCGATCATCCGATATATTTTTCTAGTCGCAAGTTGTCAACACCAGAGTGCAACTATACAACAACAAAGCGGGAGACACTGGCAATGGTGTACTCTCTCCAGAAATTCCACCACTACCTATTCGGAGGTAAGTTCAAATTATTCACGGATCATTCTGCATTAAAATATATAGTAAAAAAGCCAGTCTTAGAAGGGATAATTTGTCGATGGCTCCTACTCTTCCAAAAATTCACATTCGTAGTAATTGTAAAACCGAGAAGGCTCAACGTAGGGCCTGATCACTTTTCCTGACTAGAGAATGGCTAAAGTGGAGGATATTTAGATGATCAGCTACTGTATGATGATCTTTTCAGAGTAGAAGCCATCCCGGACTAGCTGGAGGAAATAGTGACCTACCTCACCACGGGGCAATGTCCGCAGGAATATACTACAACACAAAAGAAACATCTGGTAGTTCGAGCTACAGAATATCAGCTGATAGCAGGACAACTATACAAGATGGGACTAAACCAAGTTCTTCGAAGATGTGTTCTGGATCATGAAAGGGAAGCTATACTATGGGAAAGCCACGGTGGTGTTGCGGGAGGGCACGTGGGAGCTAAACCAACAGCACGCAAAGTACTATAAGCAGGCTTCTGGTGGCCAACAGTGCATAAGGACAGAAGAGCGTATGTTCAGAAATGCGACCTATGTCAGTGGATTGGACGACCCTCCCACAGGGATGAGCTTTCACTTCATCCCGTAAAGATACTCCAGCCATTCAGGAAATGGGCAGTGGATTTTGTAGGGCCAATTATGCCGCCTGCAAGAAATTAAAAGGAAAGGTACATAATAACGACGACCAACTACTTGACCCGCTGGGAAAAAGCTTCGCCAGTAAGGAACTGTACTATAGATACTGCTACCAGATTCATATTTGAAAACATAATCAGCTGATTGGGGTGTCTAAGAAGCCTAACCAGCAACCAGGACACACATTTCATCAACGACACCATTAGGTCCCTACTACAACAATTCTTGATACAACACCATAAGAGCAGCCCGTATCATCCAAATGAAAATGGCACAGTGGAAGCCTTTAACAAGATATTGGAAAAATGCCTGACAAATATATGCAATGCGAAGCACAATGACTGGGATAAATGGATATCAGCAACCCTGTGGGCATACTGCACAACGGTAAAATGGCTACACAACCAAACACCATTCTAGTTGGTTTATGGCAGAGAAGCAGCAGTCCCAGCAGAATTCACGGTACCAAGCCTTCTGATCATAACAAAGATGCAGTTATCTGAAGAGGAATCTTTAAAAGAGTGCTTGCACGATTTACAGGAACTTGAGGAAGGCCGGTTTCTTGCAGAATTTCACCAGACGGTAGAAAAGGAGAGGCAGAAAGCTTGGCATGATCGACATATCAAACACAAGACTTTCCAAATTGGAGGCAAGGTTCTACTATATGACAACAAGTTCCAGAAGTTCCTAGGGAAATTGTAGATGCATTGGCTGGGACCATTTCATGTCATAGAGATCAAACCGTCGGGAGCAGTTCGATTGGCACAGTTAAACGACCAGGTTCTACAAGGATGGGTCAGTGGCGCACAGCTGAAACCCTACTAGGATTAAGTTTTTCATTTCAATTTCAATAACTCTTGCAACCAAGAGGAGTAGGTAGGGTAGACTAGCATTAATAAGTCTCTCGCACCCGAGATGACATAGATAGGTTTACCATAATGGAATAAATATTAGCTCAGTTGCGGAAACCGCAATGCAACCATTAGTGGTCAGGGGTGTAGTGTCTAGCGTGTCATCCACGTCAGGAGGAAAAGCATGCCAAACATCAACCCACCATAATTTAGCATAGTACTAGTGTCAGTCCGTAGGATCACCAATATTTGGAAATAATTGCCATAATTAGCATTATCCATACTGTAATAAATTTTCCATAATTAGACATAACCACCAACCATCGCGTCTGTACAAATCCCAAAACCACAGTCAACAATATCAGAACCCACCTTAGCAGCTAACTGATCACACAATCGTAGCCGTGGGAGAAGCCAGAGAAACATTAATTAGTTATGGGGTCTCATCAACCTCACCCGTGTTGGTTACTTACATAACCTGCATGCAGAAAAGCGCGAGAATGCCGGAAAAGTCCAAGTTAGAGTTAGAAACCTCCGAAGGAGCAAGGGAAGTTGGAGCAGAACTAGAGAAGAGAAGGTGTTCAGAAGAAGAAATACAAGAGAAGAGACAAAGAATTGTTTTTCAGGTGTATCAGTGGTGAGCGAAGATGACAAGAGTAAGCCCAGTTGTGGTAGAACAGGAGCTGGACAATAGCATTTAGAAAATGGAGTCCCTCGTTGGGAAATATAACAGTGCGACCTTAATTTACATAGACCTCATGGACTCCTTTGAGTTTCCTGCGCTAAAAAGACAGGTATACATTGAAAATTATACAACAGAGGTGGGATGGGTGGCAACAAGGGTCCTGCCCGAGTTCAGAGTTATCCAGCAGTCCTCGATAATGAATTTGAGGAACTTACCAGTATTTGGGATTACAGGCGCTACAATGTAGTTCACCAAATTCTTGTTGAATAGAATTCAGGATGGCTCTCTATGGCTAGGGAAGGAGATCCCAATCCATGCCGAAGACATTCATAGGTTGACAGGGTTTTCACAAGAAGGAAGGGATGTCTCTTCACCATTCCAAACCATATCCAAACAGGCAAAGAAGTCAGGGGATACAGAATACTATGCTAAATATGGCACCCGAAGAGGAGGAAAGGGGGAAAATATTGAGTTAATCAATAGGCCAGAGATTAAATTTGCCTGCTATCTCATCGCCAACAAGACGATGAGACATTACACCAAAGGAGAGTGTACATTAGACACAATTTTGGTTGCGGAGCACTGTGTCTAGGCGACTAGGCTGAACTGGTGCTCCTTCCTGCTGAAGGAGCTATTCGAGTCATGTGAAGACAACTATAAGAGGGCAACTGGATTTATCTATGGGTATTTGATAATAGCGTTGGTGATGTGGAAGTGGAATTTCCCCCTCATTAGGATACCAGTGGAGATAGCGGAAGATCAGTCGGTAGCGATGAATTTTACCCCATGGAAGGTGTCTGGAGACCCCAGCACCAAGGAAGTAATTGCAGAAGCCTTCAGAAGTTGGTATGGCCTAATGGTAGACGTTGTAATGAGTCAACATAGGATCCCAAGAAACCTACTGGATGTATATAGTAAGCATGTCTGGTTTGGAGTCAGGCACAACCACACGTTCCTCAAACCCACTTGTGTAATAGAGACGATGTTCCAGATGAGGCCTTTAATGTTCCAAATTGATGAAGCAGATTTTCATACAGAAGTTTGTTCGTGGCCAGGGGTTGCGATAGAAGTCAGAGACGAGGTGTACACGTACATCTTTGATGGGATGCTACCTCAATGGTTTCCAAGAGAAATGACAGAGGAAGCAGCAACCAGGGTGTCGAACCTACAGCTATTCTCGATCATTCAACAACTGAACACAAAGGTACGGAGCTTTAATGAAGTAGTTCAGGTGATAGTGAGTAGTGCTACTCCATTTCCAAATTTTTTAGAATTCCATGTCTCGCAGTCGAACCCACCTCCAAGCACAACCTCCATCTCTGCACCCATTCCCAATGTATTGTTTAGTTCGCCAACCCCAACAACCACACTGTTGGTGGGGAAAAGTAGGTCTGCGAAACTAGTAGCGGCATCGAAGGCCAAGAGGGCCAAGGTTGTAGAATCAAGTGCGGTGGTCGACCTCACAGGAGAGGATCCACCTCGACAATTGAGCACGGGGGTACTGATCCAATAAGAGATAATAGTTGAGACAGGGGAAGTAAGCGGGTTGCCACCTCACACCCCCATTAACCCCTTTGATTTCCTGAACATCTGCATATCACCACCTCGTCCAAATCCACTACCACCTACCACCTCATCCGTCTCCCACGAACCCGACGGCTCCACACCATCCACCTCATCCGCCACCGTGTCTGATCCAGTTATCAGAAGAATACTCAATGGGGACCATGGGATGGAGGTTAGCTCAGGTATGGAAGTAGTACCCCCAGCCATACCTATCGTGGTCCCACATACTATTTTTACCAACCTCATCACTCAGATGGAGTAGATAGTTGAAGACACAACTGGGCCACTCCCTAAGCCTACTCCGTTCCAACCACCCAACCGATCAGATCAAGAGGGGTGACCAAACCTAAATATGGCAGACTCTGCAACCCAGCAAACTCCGCCGTAGTCACCCCAAGACCAGTCAGCAAGATCGGTTTCCAGTGGGCAACTACTCTAGGAGCGAAGGCCAGATTAGGGTACCTCTGATGTCGAGAGCATGGAGACATGGGGGACAGCTCAGCTGTACCATTTCATCCAAAGGGTAGCACATCAGGCTGAGAAGCTCCACTCAGAGCTACAGCAGAAATGTGAACAACAGTAGTAGCAGATAATCACGCTTACTGAATAGCGTGAGCATCTATAAATGGAGAAAGAACAACTACAGGGATGGCTGGAAACAGTGGCCAGGGTTTTCACGGACGTATGGCCCCCAATGATGGCCCACCATAGTCAAATACCAGATGACATGCAAGAAATGGAGGTATTATGGTGGGCGATCCACCTCAGGGTGGCATACTCAAACCTCCACCAGGAGAATGCGAAACTGAAGGAGGCATTGGCAGCCCGACCTGCACTGCCCAACCCAGAAGTTGTGTACTCAGCACAAATATCAGAGAAATAGTGCCAAGTAACAAAGATGCAAGAAGTACTAAGTACTACAGCCATAGATGCATACGACCTACTAAAGGGTCTGCAAGAATGCTCAACAGCCCTCACGGTGAAGGCACAACCGATTTTGGCCCAACTGCAACAAATCTCCAAGGAAATACAGGAAGCCACGGACCCAACTAGGCTGGACCAATTGTATGCCTAGGCGGATGTGCTAGAGGTCCAAATTCAATAAATAGAGGAGACTTAGATGATAGCCAAACAGGCAATTTGGGAGCTTCGACAGCCCATAAAGATCAGCGCCCAAACGATGCAGCAATTGGCCTCGGAGGCTGACACATAGATCAACACACTATTTAGCGCCGTGCTAGCAATCGTCGGGGAGGAAGTAGTCACCAAAATCACGGCTAAGACCGATGAGTTGCTGCAAGGGTGGCAGCAGGTCGTGGCAACCTTCCAAGAGCTTAAAGCTTCAGCTTTGAACAAGGTCCCAGAATTGGGGCCCTTGTTTGGACAACAAGGAGAAGGCGCGTAGCCAGAATAGGACACAAGGTCAGGTGGGCCCATGGAACTGAAGACGACTTAGGACAATTGACTCAGGGCGAGTCAAAAGGATGTGGTCAGGGCTTGTTGGGGCCCTTGTTTTGGAAATCAGCAGATTTTGATTTGTGGCGAGCACATGGTAGAACACAACCTCTATAGGCAGGAAGGTGTCAAGGTTGTGGAGGAGCAGAGGACAGGTGTCGCGGTGGTTGCGAGAGCAAGCATAGACAGTGGAAGAGCGCAGAAGGAAACAAATAGTGAAGTCCCGCTGGACAGAAAGAAATGAAAGATAGCCGAGCAAGAAAGAAGGAGGAACTGTCAGTCGCATGGGCAGGAGAAAAAATAGGCAGCCACCCAACGGATTAAGAGGTTGGCACATACGGGAATAGGCAACAAGGAGCTGCAGGAGAGCTCTGTCTGGGTTGCACTATTCTCCTCTCTTATGGGTTACTGAGGTTTCTCTCTTTGTCCCTAGGGATGTGTTGTATTTTGTTTTGTTCTATGCTCGTACGTAGCTGAGCCTTGTAATAGTTCGCCTCTGATGGCTGATGATTAATATATTCAAGAAGGTTGTTCTATTATATGATTCTAAGTATGAATGAGTGTTGTTATAAGCTATTTTTAAAATTTTGTTTATCATTAGTTTAACTGTTTTCCTGAAGAGTGCATGTTATGGAATATTATGTCATGACTCTTTAAGTCCTTGGTTTAGCTTTGCTGCACCGGTTTGGATGTTGTGGATATGATACCACCCTGCTCCCGATCACAGTAGGGTCACAACATGAATCGGGTGAGACACTCTGCCCTTCGAAGCAGAGTATAAATGCTGACGTGAATCTAGACTACGATGGAAAAACTTGTTGGCTCTCTGCCCTGAACCCGGGTATTCTCTGCGAGACCTTTTCTCTCGCCAAAAACACATAGGTTCATAGTATTATAGAAATTCACCAGTGTGTAGTATCACACAAACACACCGATTGTTGTAATTTGTATTGGTATTTTTGCGGTGCCCATAGGTCATACAAACACACTGGTTAGTAGTCTCACATAAATGGACCAATGCGCAGTATTTCACAAATGCACTGAGAGTTATAATTGGTATTGGTGTTTTTGTTGTGCCCATTGGTCATAGAAATGCATCGGTGTGTTGTATCATACAAATGCACCAGTGTACAGTAACTGACGTGGACTCGTGTTTCTTTTGTACTTCTTAGAAACCTTGACCTGTGACAGTGAAATTATTGTGATTTTTTAAAATTTATTATTCATAAAAAGTCGACACATACCTTATAATAGTATTCATATTAATAAAATTTTTATTAATGCATTTGAATGTGATGTTTGTATTAATTTGTTATATCATATCATAATTATTGTGATTTTTTAAATTCAATTTTCATAAAAATACAGCACATATCTTATAACAATATTCATATAAACTAAATTTTTATTAGTACATTTCAATGTGATGTTTGAATTAATTTATTATATCATATCATCAGATTTCACATCTCTTAATTATAATATTTAATCATCCATAAATTTAATAAGTGGTGTGATATTTCACAGCAACAATGGAGAACACAATAGAATAAATTAAAAGATATTTTATTATATATATAGCCTTTTTCATACAAAATGGGACAGTTATTGGTATCACTTTGTCTTTAAATTGGGACACTATGTCCTTTACATTAAACAAAATGTCTGATTTTATAGAAAAATATTTCAAAAAATAAAACGCCTTGCTTTGATATCCAAACATAATTATCATCATTCTTCGCTTGAACTAATTTCACTGCTTGAGCTACTTCAATGAATTGGGTTATTTTGAGGAATGTTTTGTTCACATTGTTGATTGCTTTCTTCTTCTTCACCATCCATCTACAAAAATAAAAATAAATTGTAATGAGTGTATATACATTGGTGAGAATAATGAAAATTGAAATATTAAATAATATTTATCAATGTAAATCGAAAATAAATGACGTACCATAGAAACAATCGACTCTTGAACTATACACATTCTTTCAAAACCAAATTTCATGCAATCTTTCAAGATTTCATCTATTGGCACAGTTCCATACTTTGTTTCCTACAAGTTTTATACCCTGTAAGAAATCATATATTTAATATAAAATATTTTTTGTTCTATTAATTATAGATAGAGCTAAGTAAAACAAGATTGATAGATGTTTAGAAATTCCACAATTAATTTCTGATATGCCAACTTATACTCACAACCCATATTTAACCTAATGTCAATCATTTCATCTGATGGTTCTTCTTTGTATGTTAGTACTTGTTTGAATACATTCAATGATGATTTTTGTAAAACAACTTAAAATATACAAAAATGAAATATAGTTAAGTTGTTATAAGGAAATAACAATTACTCACAAACTTATATATCAACCATTTTCTTCCTTGTCATCCTGTTTTATGTGCTGAATGGGTTGCATTTTCTTTTCTTTTCTGCAATAAAATAATTGAAAATTAATATTTAATGCTAAATTGTTTATTTATTGTACTTAATGATAAAAAATTTCAATGGTTACATATTACATTTGAAGCACTATGTTGTTGAGATGACTCCTCTTGCAATGCAATTTTGTCCATTTCTTTGACCATCTCCTTGTACACCTTTTTGGACATTCCTACTATTTTTGATATCAGCTTGTTCAACTTTTGATATTTTCATAATCTTCTTGAAAATGCAACATGACAATAAACTATTTAATTTTTATATTGATATACGAATAGTAAATACAATAAAAGTGATATTTATAAATAATTCTAGAAAACATTTAAAGGAATATTACTTTTTCATTCCTTATTTTTTGTTGTACGTTTTTTCTATTAAAATTCTAACACGTCTCATTGATCAATTCACTAGAAACTCTTACTGTAGTTTAGATAAAATTTGGTTCTTGGAATCATTTGATTGGTATTTTTATTGTAAGTGGAAAGAATGTCTATACATTCGTTCCACTAGATCCCTCAAACTATTGTAAAAGCTTTTCCCCCTTTCGTTAACCTCCAACAACACTCCAAATGAGCTGAAGAGCAATTCATTTTCATTTTCATGTTCTATTTTTTTCTTTTCTTAGAACAACATTCCTTTTCTGAGTTGTTGATCCCTGTAGAACATTAAACATATGTGAATTAATAGATTGTTTGAAACATGCTATCTAATAATTTTAAGTATATTACTACTAAAAATAAAATAAAAAAGAAACTCATATTGGATCGATAGTATTTTTTTCATTCACTTGATTCATCCTTTCGTAATTTTTCCATCAAGATTTTACACTTTTATGGTCCTAGATCAGAAATAATCTTATCGACCTTCATCATTTTGTGGCTTTGCATGATACACAATAAAGAATACGTATTAGTTAAAATGACATATAGCTCAAAAATAATATTTTTTGTAACGTATTTACAAAGAACTTGTCTTTTTTTCTTTTATTGACGTGTTGTCAGTATTTCTGCTACTTGATCTCTTCTTATCCATTTCTTTATCAATATGAAACATGTACCATATAATTCATTAATATATTTTATAAATAAATCATCAACTTTTCAGGTAAAAATAATATCAAGAAACCAGTGTGCTTTTAAATTATGTACGCAACGACGTTGGTGCATCATGTTCTTATAAACGCACCGCCAAAATAGTATAAAACACCGTACGATGCTTTATGTCAACAAGGGGCACTGGTGCATTATATGTTAACCATCACACCAATTAACACCGACAAAATAATAAAAATCATCTACTGTTATTTTTTGTAGTATATGGTGTCATGGAGGGGGCAGTGCAACCTATTCTTATAAAGGCACCACGTAAATAGGGGACCATCGTAGGGTGCTCTCTGTCAACAAGGAGACCTGGTGCGTTATATGTTACATGGTACACCGATTAACATAAAATAAAACAATGTTTTTTCCAAACAATACCTGTGTGCTGCGCTATAATTAAATAACACATCAGTTCCCTATTTTACATATGCCGCACAGATTAATTTTTAATTTTTTTAAATTTTTTATTAAATAGTACGTGCACGGTGCACTGGGATAAGCCAACACATCGATGCCCTAGCTTACGCAGGGCGCACCGATAAAAAAAAACTGTTTTTTTTTAGTTCATGCAAGGGCTGACATGGATTGGGATCCAACTACGCTAGTCGCCTCATGGGTTAGATGTCATAAGCCTATATATATAGAAATACAAACCCTATAAATCTAAAATGAAAAGCCATAATTTTGAAATAATAGAAACAGGAAGAAGAAAGGGCAGAAACAAAAATAATGAAGGGTTTAGTTTTCTTATTTTTATTTTTTATTTTTTTTTGAAAATGAACAATAGATTTAAATTTTTTACTTACTGTGTAAAAAATACTGATTGGTTTGGAATCACCAGAGGTTTGGAATTCTGATTGTCTGAATAATTCTGTTCGAAAGTATTTCACTACTCCACAGTTCTCTTGTGCTCTTTTGCTCTAGGTATGTCTCGTGTAAATCTATGGATGATTTTTTTGCAAAAAATAGTGAAATAATGAAAAGTGTTTAGTATTTAAAGAATTGTTTTATGAAATTAGATTTTTGAAAATATTTTTCCGCCCAATTTTCAATTTACCGTTTTTGTTTCACTTAAAAAAAAAAAATTTGCGCTTTTTTTATTTGCAACTTTTCTTCACCGGTGTGTCAATTAATAACACCGCACCGGTGCATCAGTTAATAATGTGGCACCGGTGTATAGTAACTATAACGCACCGGTGTGGTTATCTATACATAAGAATTGATAACAATAAGTCCATTTTAAGGCACCCAAATTACTTTTAGGTGTGTGCACTAAACTTTGTTGTTGATTTTTCTCAAATGCAGGGAGAAAATATCATAATTATATCGAATGGAAAATTCTTCAAAATCTAGCTCATTCCAAAATATTTCTCAAAGTCCATCATGGAGTTATCCCTATCGATCTCAAGACGTAATATTTACTTCATATTTTATTTATATTTTCATTATCTAATTGAATTTATGTTTTTTATCCATGTCAATCAGCTTAATAAAATTTAGTGTATATAAATTTTCAAGTTCATGCAGATTCATAATCGAGTTCAAATGCACAAAATATTCAAACAACTCTGAAATGTCAAAAGCTCTTATCAAGAGCAACACACTGCAAAGCGCATTTGGTAAATGAAAATGTACAACTGCTTCACCCTGCCAATTGTAACAATATTGCATCTTCTAGCCACAATCCCGGGACAATGATAGTAATGATAATTGTTTGGTATATTAATGTATTTATTTCAATGTCAAACAAATTAATCATGCATTTTCAATGATCTTACTAATTGATATCATAGATTTTGTACTAATCATGTTAATTTTTTTTTTTTTAAAGTACTAGGATTCTAGTGATGATGAGCGACCTACCTACCGTCTTCTGTTATACCCCATGAAAATGTCAAATAGAGAGAATGTTGAATTAAGAGAAAAAATCGGAGAGTAATGATACCAAGAATGGTTGAATCAACCACCGATTCAATTCCTGTTACGTCTAGATTCACCAATTAGGAATGACTACAAAACTAGCAGTTCTTCACAAGCTGACAATGTAGGAAATCAAATAGAGGTTGGTATGGATGATTACTTAAGGGATACGACTACCATGGAGACAATGTTGTTAGATGCATTCCACAACAATGATCAGCGAGGGATGATGCTCATATCATTAACACATTTTTCGAAAGCATTAAATTTTCTTCCACCGCCCCTCTATTTGGACCTAGTGGTTAGTCAAACTCTACCTAGTTGAGGACAACGATGTTACTGTACAACTTGAAAGAAAAGTTTGGCTTGTCAAATGCATGTGTCTCGAAAATTTTGAGGTAAGTTACCATAAAGTCCTCCCTTATATAAATTTGATAATTATAATCTCACAATAAACATTAAAAATGGTAAATTTTCTAAATGTTAATAATTATATCGGCATTAATATACATTTAATATTTTCCATGGTCACCAACTACAGGTTATTCAAAGATAAGGTTCTTCTTAGTGATAATGTCTTTCCCGGTAGCTGCGAAGAGGCAAAGAAATTGTTGAAAATGTTGGGTGTTGAGTACATATCATATCATGCATGTCTAAATGATTGTATTATATATAGAGGAGAATATGAAAACAAAGAGATATGTCTGAAGTGTGGTCATGGAAGGTATGATATATAAAAAAAATGGGTAAATCACATGTTCCTCCTTTTAAGATATTGAGGCACATGCCTATAATCCCAATCATACAAAGGCTCTTTCGTTGCAAATAATTAGCTATGTTGCAGCTATGGAATGCCTCACACAGAAGTAATTTGAGATTTTTGTGAATCCCAACTGATTCAATAGCCATGAAGCATATAGAGGATACATTGCCCAGAAAATTCAAGGATGAAGTACAAAGTCTACGACTCAGCATAGCCATGGATGGAATCAACCCATATTCCCTTCAAAACACTAACTATTATGTTTGGCTTGTAGTCGTGATCAATAAAAATATCCCCCCATGTTTTTTCATGAAGAATGAACATCTTATGTTGGCTCTCATAGCCCTAGTAGAAGACAAGTGAAGAATATGGATGTCTACTTACAACCACTGGTAGATGAATTGAAGGAATTATGTGATGGGATAAATGTATACGATGTATCAAGACCCATTGCGGTAGAGAGGAGTTTTACATTGCATGGGATATGTGCTTACACAACACATGATTATCCAGGCTTAGGATTTTTCTCTGGTAAATTACATATTTATTGATTTGCTTATATACGTACAAATATTCTTTCGCATATTAGTTATTTAATTCATTGTAATTGTCCTAATCTTCATGATTTTCTTTAACCTGCAATGCATATAAATTGTAGACAATAATCTTGCAAGTCTTGTAACATAAGGTTATTTTGGATGTAAATTTTTTGGACCTTCTCTGAAAGCTAGATGGTCCAATGGCCTATAAAATCCATTGTATGACTGCTCCAGGGTATTCCTCCCAGAAGAACACCGTTAGAAAAGAGAAAAATCTGCTTTCAATGCTAAACGAGAGAGAACCCAAAGGCCTCCAATAATGACACCAGCTGAATGGCTTAGAGCATATGAGAGAGAGAAGGAGAAGGAGTTCATATAAATGTTCGATTCAAATGGATATCCTATGCTCGATGATCCACAATTCTTCGACACCTATGTTGATAAATTTCCCATTGGGATGAAAAGGAAATACATCTTTTATAACATCCCATATCGAGAGCATCTTAAGATTACCCACTTATTATATGCCATGCATATATTTAAAAATGTTTCATCTTATTTATGGAGGCACATATCATCGAAACAAAGTGAGACATTGGTTGTTACGAAAGATATTATTACTTCAAAAACTAAAAATCAACATTGGTTAAGATGATTATAAAATATAGGATCAAAGGCAAGTGCTGGTCCCTCTAATTCATAGTATTTCAAAGAAGGTGATGTCCCATGGATTTAAAGAAAATATGACCCTTCTTTGGAAAAGGAATTTATAATGGGTGTGAGGGTGCCATCTTCATAGGGGTCTTCACTACGGCGTTGCTTCACCGTGGATGACCATTTGTCGGGGATGAAATCGCATGACCATTTGAATCTTATAAGAGTACATATAATGTTAAAAGTATGATTTTATTATTTTTTATATTAATAAATTTTATCCTATGCAGGGACCATAAAACCTAAAAAATATTGAATATTATTGCACGTGTTTATAACTTTTCTGTGTCATTATTGTTTGTTCGTACATGGGTGTGTGAAACATGAATTTCATCAAGATCTAGGACATGAAATATCTAAATTATTTTCATTTTTATGTTGGATCACGTGGAAGGAGATTCATGTGGCTATAATTCCATGGTGGCGTCAAGAGATAGTTGATATTGTTTGTATGTTTGAGAAGGAACTGTTTACGAGTTTCATGGACTTGCAGGTTCATCTTTTAATCCACCTAGTAGATGAGGTTGAATTAGTTGGGGTGGGTTCTTATCATCGGATGTTCTTCTTAGAGAGGTACATGAAGAAATTAAAAGGTTTTGTTCGACAAAGGGAAAAACCTAACGGGTCTATGGCAGAGGGGTACATATCGTAGGAGTCTTTATATTATGCCAATGAGTACATCAAGTAGATCGACAATAGCCTAGGTTTGGTGATTTGGGACAATGAAAGGAATGAAGACAAAAGAGAAGGGGAGATGCTCCAAGTGAATGGAAAAAAACACTTGATAAAGAGTAAGTGACTTATAATTTTTCAAATTTACACAAAGTAAATATTCATGTTGAACTTTCATATCATGTATATTTTGATCTCTATGTACTATATAATGTCGGTTTGATTTTATCAACCAATGCAGAAATTGAAGAAATCAATATATTCATTCTTTACAATTCCGAAGCGATAGAACCGTGGGTCACATTGTACGAAAAAAAGTGGATGAAATGGGATAGTGACAGGAAAGGATTCCGATGGTTAAATTGTATATCCCAATCTTTTAAAAGAAAGTATGCCAAAAATATGCCCCAACAGTTGGGTTGTGGACCAAGTCAGAGAGAAATATGGTGCAATCGGTCATTACCTGCCTGCTCAAGAGGATACGCTAAATTTAGGGATTGGGTGCACCAACTCAGTAATAATATATTTTAATTTATATGTACATTTGAAACTTAATAATGAAACTTTGAAATGTAATTACATCTATATTTCATATTTTAACTGTTGGGTTATTATAAGACACATGACACTATGATTTTTTAACTTTTTTATAGGTGCATTTGTTCTCATCTATGTGGGCATATGGACACCATTTTTGCACAGAAAATCTCGATGATGGACACATGAAAAAAGATTGTGGAGTGGAATTCGAGCTCGATCAATCGAGTCGATCTAGCCACCATGATCAAAACCTAGTATGAGGGATGTTAGGTTACGTCGGAAAGATACAAGAGATCATTGAAGTGGATTTCACTTCTTTTCAATGTGTTATCTTTAGGTGCAATTGGTGGGACACCATTGATCAAAATAATATAAAGGAATATCGTGATAGTAGTCTGATATGTATCAACTCTAGAGAGATGTGGGATGAAGCTAAGGAGCCCTATGTTCTCCTCAAACACTACAACCAGGTGTTTTTTTACCCAGATGTGTTGGATAGGGATTGGTGGTTCGTTTTGAGACATGACCATAGATCAAAACATATATTTGAGAATAATAGTGTTATAGTGTTATCATGCCAAGTGAGCTGGAAGATAATGAGGGTGATCATGAGAACCGAGAGTGATATGGTACATGTGTTATTTCATCAATATTTATACTTTTTAGGATGGGTTTTTATAAAGAAGAGGGCTTAATTACCTTATAACTTACAAGACTCTTTTTTTCGAAACATTATAATATGTATTTTGAGTTAATTGGTAATTTTCATTGTGTTAATGTTAAAATCAATATTTTACTTGATAATTTGCAATTATGTTGATCTCAAAAACAATGGCGTACTGTATACAGTTTTTTTTTTTTGTATGTAAGATCATAATAAAATAATGATAATTCTAAATTACATGAATTTGTTTTCATTATTTTCTAAACTTTATTATGTTAAAAAAAATCATATTATTCTAGATTTACTATTTTAAAATTATTTACAAGTTTAGAAATTAAAAAAATTTAGTAAAAGAATTTCACATTAATACAATTAAAATTTTCACGTTAATGCAATTAAAATTTTACAAATATTTTACATACAATTACTGTTAAAATTACAATTAGAATAACAATTATAATTACAATTATAATTACATTTTTACAATTTCACATACAATTACAATTTATAGTTATAATGATTTCACAGCAATACAATTAAAATTTTACAAATATTTTACATACAATTAGAATTAAAATTAGAATTACAATTAGAATTACAATTTTTACAATTTCACGTACAATTAAAATTAAAATTACAATCACAATTACAGTTTTAGGATTTTACATACAGTTACAATTACAATTTTAGAATTTTACATAAAATTTAGAATTACAATTACAATTTTACGATTTTACATATATTATACCATTACAATTACAAATTTAGAATTTTACGTACAATTACAATTATAGTTACAATTTTACAATTACAATAATTTGACATTGATACAATTAAAATTTTACAAATATTTTACATACAGTTACAATTAGAATTATAATTAGAAATACAATTACAATTACAATTTTACAGTTTCACATAAAATTACAATATTTAAAATTGTAATTTTAGAATTTTACATACAATTACAATTACAATTACAATAATTTCACATTAATAGAATTAAACTTTTACAAACATTTTACATACAATTACAATTACAATTACGATTACGATTTTACAATTTCACATACAATTACAATTAAAATTACAATTAAAATTTTACAATTTTACATATATACAATTACAATTACAATCATTTCACAATAAATTAAACATTACAAGTACAATTAAAATTTTACAAATATTTTACATACAATTACAATTAAAATTACAAATACAATTACAATTACAATTTTAGAATTTTACATACAATTAGAATTACAATTACAATTTTACAATTTTGCATATATGAAATTACAATTACAATCATTTCACAATAAATTAAATATTACAGTTACAATTAAAATTTTACAAATATTTTACATACTATTAGAATTAAAATTACAATTACAATTTTACAATTTTACATACAATTAAAATTAAAATTTCAATTACAATCACGACATAATATTTAATAAATAGCATGATTTAATATTAGATTTAATAAACATCATGATCATGATAATCCTCGTACAAACATGATATTCGACTAAAAAACACATTCAAATTCGCTAACACCATCTAATCATCGTGATCATGATCATCTAACAAAACACAATTAGCATTGTATAATATCATCACAACACAAACATCAAATATACATCTCATGTCAAATAACTGATATCACATACACATCTACGTGCAAGCTACACATTAGATGAACATATCTAACATGACCTAACAATATACACATCGTTATGATCACAAACATGTAAACTAAGTACAACTGCAACATGAACATAAAATACATGGACCATATATGTATAATGTCAAAAATATCCATTTGTAATATAAATGTCAAATATCAAGCGCTTCTGGTACATCATGATCAATAGTAGTACTAGTCGAGGCCTACTCAGTCAATGGTGGAGCCTCAACAAGCTCAAATAGATGTCGATCATCACGTGCTTGCTGATCTAGTGGTGCCTCATGCTGATCAGGATCAACTGTCAGCTACTCATGATGACTTGACATGGATGGTCCAGCCTGCTCATGATCATGAGTCCTGCAAGCTAAGAAAGCTGACTTGACATGGATGGTCCAGCATGGTGATGACCATGACTGCTGGTTGATGCTACAGGCTGATGATATATGGCGCGAGGTGAATGATGATCACTCCCTTGATCGTGATCATCAAATGATGCGTTGGTGCTCGACTGTCGACCACGTACTACATCTCGAGCATGCCTACATTGAAGGGCCCTCCTAAAGCTCATAACTAAGTTGGTAGCTCATACGACATGCCACATCAAGGTGAACATGACATGTGGCATTCCTCCCCACATCTGTACTAGCTTAGAATCGGCTTGTATCTCTCCCATAGTGGTGGGCCTGACTCCCACCTCCACAAACAGTGCACAGAGTTGGTCGCCGAACTCCATCCTCAATCTACTGTCAAACCTCACCAAAGGTGTTACCATTGCACCATGAGGAGTAGATTTGTTTTTAATGGCCTGATCCTTGGCATCTACCATCTCCTGATCGTCATCAAGATCTAGACCTCGATCATTTGGGTGGCAACGAAATCTCATCGCCATTAAATAAACCAATATTTGGAAAATATATATAAGTACACAAAAATAATTAGACAATTTCATTAAACAGTTTAATAAAAATAAGTTAAAGAACATGTTAGAATAAATTTAAATAAAACGGTAATATTTCATTTTTCATATGGTGGCTCATCATCTGTGAAGAGGACGTTGGCACACCCTCACAAATCCAAACCAGCATATGGATAGGGGACTAGAACAAAGGGATTCTCATGAACACTATTTAGCAACTTGAGTGCATCATGTGATATCCTCGCGGAAAAATCTGACTCACCCCTCTTGGGGATCATCTATCCCCACATCTGCAACCGTACATGCAACATTGACTTACGAGGCTACTAAAAAAAATTAGGCCTCGTCTTTGGAAACCTCTAAAAAATAAACAAAATAGCTCTGAAGAAAAAGGGAAGTTCACCCTCCCTTGTGCCTAAGCACGACATCGATCTAAAGTTGTACAGAACTCCCGCAAAAAAATGGCAGACCACCTCACAAGTCATGGCGCCTCTAATAAAAAATAAACATAAAATAGAAGCAGGCAACTAATGTGTTTCTCGTCCCTAGTACAGTGTGCAATGGTCGAAATCAGTAGTGAAAGGCTCCTCACCTCCTCTCCACCAAATGAAGAAATACGTAACTGACCTACAGAGACTTGAAAATATGAAGGAGATAGTATATCAACGCTAATGTATCTCTACGAAAACACCAACTGAATCCCTGTTGCATAGCCAATGGGGACCTCTAGGAATGAAGGAAAATCCAATCCTCCCCTCAATAGGCCATTAATGAAATAGATGTCCTCCTTTGTGGGCACGTACCACTGGCTAGGACCAACCCAAAAAGCCTGTATCTGGGCATTCCACCTATGGATAAGCTCTCGCAAAAACCCATAATGGCCTTTCAGGGATGTAGCCTCCTCATAGAACTTGAGGAAGTCTATCTCCTTTAGGCACTCGTGGGTGGCTGCTGTAATAGGGCGAGGGTACATATCTCTCTCCCACTCTTGTGCCTCCCACAAGCCAACCATGTTATAATAGTCCGCCTGTTGTTGCTACTATTCCCTCTCTTTTCTCCTTTGACGTCGTTGAATGATTGACATATTAAGTACAATTTTTTTATTAAATGAGACATGTATTTAGGAATATACATATCTAATTTTTTCTTTAAAAACAAAAAAAAAATAGTACGTGCGCCACAAAAAGCAGGCATGCACTGGTAACAATGCGTATTTTTTTGTTGTGCACCGGAGGCAGTGCACCTGAAACTTTTTCGGCGTACCACCCTCTTGGAATAGTTACAAGGTAAATGGTGTGGTCGTATGATAGACCACACCATTGACTATGTACCAGTATTGAGATGGCAGTGCGCTAACCAAACTATATGCCCCAGGGTGTATAGTTTAGGAAGGGCACTGCCCTCCTCACATCACTACATAGTCAACAGTGCGGTCATTTACATGACTAGAACATTGACTCTGTCAAGTTCGGGGGGATGGTGCACTGAAAAAATTACCCACCGCAGGGAAAATATTTCCATAAACACACTGCATTCCTGCAATTTGACACGATCAATGTTGCAACTGGGTAATCGACCGTACCGCATTTTTTGTTTTTGTTTTTTTAAATCACTGTGCGCCATTTTGGTATCGCCCTGGAACCTGTGAAAATATTATTAGCACCAGTTGTGGTGTGCCCTGTAAATTTATATGCAGCACCGTGAACCGGTGTGAGCTGAACAAATCAAGTGCACCACACGGGAATTTTTTTTTAAATAAGGTAAATTTTAAGCTATTTTAGAAAAATATTCTGCTAAAAGGTTTAATTATGGAAAAGGAAGGAAAATACCTGTACATTTGGACATCGATGAGGCGTATTGGTTGTAGAATTTTCAAAACTAAATTTTCCCACCATTCTAAAAAACTCAAAATGGAGATGGTGGGCAATAGACAGAAGCAATGCGTGCAATGGGAGAACTGATGGCAGGGCACCTCACACAAGCTAAATTTGAGCTGGTTCTTGAGATATCTGGAGCACTGAAGAGTGAAAAATGCGGATTTTTGGCTCTAATTTTTTTTTTAATCCTGTTCCGGTGCACGGGTTTTATAGGCGCACCAGTGTAGTTTATTAAACCCACACTGACCTATTTCAGTTTGGCACGGGGTTTTAGGACGCATCAGTGCGGAATATTTTTAGATCACTGGTGCACTAAAGTAATGAAATGCACCGGGCATGTTTGTACCAAGCACACTGTGTCCCGGTGTGCTAATTTTTTGTGTGCATGGGTCCTTTCTCTAGTTGAACCGACCGGTTTGGTTTAGGATGATAAACACAGTGAAAGAAAAAAATCTGAAAAAACCTCCACCCACCAACCTCCTCTAGTAACCTCCACTACAAATAGATGTATGGGCTATTTTTATAAGGGTTTCCTCAAAAACATCAGCTATAGGGTCTTTTCCTTATAGTGAGCTCACCTAGGATTGATGGGGATATTGTTGAGCATATGGAGACACCAAGTTTAGCAGAGATAGGGCTACAAGGGTGTTATTGGAAAATTTGATCTAGAGGGAGTGTCGTCCAAAGGATTACTCTGGAGCAGTCAAGTAGCAAGAACAATTGAGGAGGATGAGACTTTGCTTCATCTGCAAAGAACCTTGGAGGCCTGATCACTAAAGCTTGAGTGATGCAGATGATGTGGCATCGGTAGAACAGAGGGAAATTCCTTTTGTATTTCACGATGAGGACTCTTCTTCAGATGTGTCCATGGGGTCATACGAGAGTGCTTATGGGGAGCATGAGCATTCATGTGGATTTGATGATAGTAGGTCATATTTTTCCTCTAGCATGCAGGGTGAGCAGTCAAAGTACGTGATGAGAGATATTCAGGATGATGAGTCACTTGTGATGATTCAACCTCAGTAAGATATAGTGGAGCATGGGTCAGCTGAGAAGGAGGCTATGCACATCATGCATGATAGTCCTTTAGGGGAGAGCTATATGGAGGCTCACAGTGAGCCAATGTTAGATATGCAGCTAACCTTGGGGTCATCCATTGAGGAGGAGCTATTGGAGATGGTGGTGCATCCATCTTTGGGATGACCCATTAATGAGGTTCTGGTAGATGCATATACAGTTAGCAGGATAACAATACTTTGAGGAAGCAGAACCCTCCATGAGTACATTGATGGGGCTTGCATTACATCTTGCCCACTTGAGCCTATTATAGAGAGACGGGCCTTCCCTTTGAGGCAGTTCTTTTTGATAGGCGGGACATAGAAGCATGAGTTAAGTGTGAGTTGGTGACCACACTCTAGACATGTTCCGTATGCATATGTCACCACATTCAATTCTTTGATCGGGATAGACTGGTAGGAGATCATGATTTGGTATCCTATTTATGGTACGATCTTCTTAGTCAGGTTCATAGCAGAGTAGGGACCTGTAGACATGACATGTACTATGGTTTATAGTTGGTAGTGGGTTACATGTTTACAAATATTTAGAATTCCATCCAAGTTTCGGAGATCAAGATCATCATTGGATTGAGTTAAGGGAGAGAGGTGATGAGTTGGTACACACTTGGTGGGGCAACTTATATAGTCAAATCTATGGCACAATAGGGGCCATGGAGCATTGATGCATGTTGGCATTCTTCACCTCATGATGCAGTAGCTATATCCAGATGTAGTGTGAATTCCAAGCTAGGGGACTTGGGAGATGATTGGCCATGGCGGCATTGGGATCTAGGATGATTGATTGGTGATAGGTATGGTGAGAGAACTATTTTGGATTCGAGCATTGAGGGGTCTGTTCCAGGTAACCTGACACAGGGGAATAGCTGCACTGAGGGGTTTGTATGGGATCGGAGCATTGGTCTCATTTCCATTGAGTCAACAGGGTGGCCCACATCTTTCCAGTTTCTTGAGGACAAGCAACATTTTTGCGGTGAGGACTGTAATATTCCTAATTCATATTTTAGCTAGTTAGAATATAAAATTTTGTATTCCTTAATTAATAGATGAATAAGAGGGTAGAGGGACCCATAAATCCCTTTAGTAGGAATAAAAACACTTCTTAATGTGAATGTGGATCAATGCATCTTGATGGGGTCAAGACGAATAAACCAATTCTTGGTGTGAATGTGGGTCAATGCATGTAGATGGGGTCAAGTTGACCAAATCAATAACGCAATCATGGAGGTAGTGGAGATAATGGAGGACAACACAGTCATAATGGACGTTAGTGGCCATGTGTGTAACATCATTATTGTGTGGGGCCAAGAGGGTGAGGGCTCACACGCATATAAGGAAGGATATTTCAGCCATATAGAGCATTCTGGATTATTATTATTTTCTTGTTGTTCACGACTTAAGAACGCTTGAGCTATTTAGCTTAGTGTGCAGTAATGTTTAGCACAAGGATGACTTCGAATGGAGATCCCAACCTCATCCTTGGGGGACTTCGATTGCCCACTCAAGAGAGGAATCTTGTTTTCCATGTGAGTTTATCTCATCATTCGACATTTAGGCCAGTTGCATACCCTCTAGTGTTGCGCAGTCCCTCAGTGACTTATGCAATCCAGTAGTAGAGTTCATCAGAAGAGGGTGAAATTCCATAGCATTTATGCTTGGAATACATTTAAGGGATCAACCCTTCAATAGCTGGGCTTGGGAGTACTTGCAGCTATTCGATCTTTTAGTTCAACCCATATTTTTTCATACCAAGCCATTATTCATTATAAACCCTAGGAGGGTGATTTTTCAAGGTCAGCCAATATGAAAATCCTTTTTGAGTTATTATGGGTTTTTTCCATATAGTCTAGATTCTAAATCCCAAATTTTTTTGGGCATCATAGCATTCTAATATACGCAGTCCTATTCACCTAGCAACAACATTTCCATTAGGGCAGCGTAGAGGGAGAGCTCCAGCAGCACAGTAGAGAGCAATGTTTTCAGTGGGAGAGCTTGAGGCCATTCCACCCCGCTTTTGTCGGCTTGAGTGCTATCTACTTTGAAGCACTGTTGTATTTTTTTCACCTCGAAATTAATAAAATGGCTTAGTTGTTCTTTTTATTTTTATGGTATTTTCAGTTTATTTCCATATTGTTGTAGTTTCCAATTTATTATGTTTTGTATTACTTTCTTTCCATATTTGGAATATTACACAATCCAATGCTCAATGTTTCATATTGAGGTGCATGAAGAAACTCCATCCCATCTATGATATGTTTCCCATCAATACTATCAAAGTGGAAAGTATAAACATTCCTTATTATCTTTTCCATGTGTTGTATAAACCTTCCTCATTATCTCGTCCATGCATTTCCCATGGTCATAAACCAATCAACCTTCATGTACATCAAAAGTGGAAAAGTCTCAACGACTCAATCCATGGCCAATTTCTCCCACGAAGGCATATTTGTGACTGTAACACTCAAAAAACCATGAGCTCCTATGAACCATCTCCATCCAACACTTCATGAGGCACACTTGAATTGGTCACAAATTGCATCACAAGTTTCCTCTACCCTCTTGGTTGCATGAATTCCCTCATGGAATGCACAGGTATAACCAAAAAAACCAAGGTCTTGTTGCTCAAATTCACAACATCCCTATCAATTCATCTACAAAATGTCTCCATGTTCCACTAACAAGTCCATCCTACCCAATATCCTTGCCTTGGCACTTCTCATTGATTTCCACATATGACATCTCTCCAAGTGTTCTCGCATAACATCCTTGCACAATTTCATCCATTTTCCCTTCTCTCCAACTTGATGTCCATGACTTCAATTGTCCAAATCGTCCACTTCTGTAAACCCAACATAACTCTAGTCATCACATCCTTGTTCTTCATCCAGGTTAGTTCCCTTATTCAATCTACCATCATATGTTTTCATGGGTACCTTCCTTCACTTATTCCTCCCCGACTATAGGTTTACCATGATTACCTCTTTGCCTCAGCCATGAATAAGTCTATCCAATTATTATGTGTGTCATATATTCACTTTGGTGTGCCCTTCCTTCATTATGTACTTGAGTCATGCCAGGAACTTAGCCAATTCTTTCATTGGCTAAGAATGGCTCATCACTCACAAATATCATCATGTTCCACCCTTGTCATCAGCATATGTACCCTCTGCTCTAATGTCACATACTTTCTAGAAAATTTCTACAAAAAACAATGCTCCTTGTTGCCCCAATGCATAAGCTTTCATCGTAATCTTCCAAGGAAAGATTTCCCATTGCATTCTCAAACAAGAATTCCCTTTTCCCATACCTTCATATGTCCTATCTTCCAAAATATTCAATGAAACACAAGTCACTTCAATAATTACATCTTCCTAAGGTATCTCCATGTGAGTGCCTCATTCCTTCAATGTCTACAACATGCATGAATCTGGTGCAACTTGGGCTAGTTCAATCACACCAAGTTCCTCTTTTGTTTCAGCCACATATGCAATTTACTCCAATTTTTTTTCAGTTGTATTAGGCTTAAATTAAAACCATTTAAGAAAAATCCACTAAAATTGGGAGCATATTATCTTTTTTGGGGGTTTTATAGAGTTTTTTTCACCCAAACCTAAGGCCATTGGTAGAGACAAAAGAAGCAAGAAAATTGTTGAACCTCCCTAGACCTTAGAGTAGGGGACTTAATCCATCTAAACTAGAAGCCAAAGGAGAAGTACAGTGACATAGCCTCTTCCTCCTCTAGTTCCTGAAATGGAAAGGGTTTATATCAGAATAAGTGGAAGACTTTACAGAAATAACTGAACCAAAATAGGAAGCATATGAATGATTTAAAACCACTAAAGCAACATAGGAAGCGTAGGTTGGAGATGTTGAACCTGAGACAGAGAAAACAAAATCTTATAGGGAACCTAATTTAACTGAGATCTATGGAGGAAGATGGTCACATATTAGGCCATTGAACAAACTTAAGCTAATTTTCAAGCTTAAACAAAACCCTAGACAAGAAAAATAGGTCATTGAGGTAGATGAAACACCTAAAAAAGAGCTGATCATAAAAAAATAAAAGTATGTAATTCCTAAGAAGCCTAAGGGTCAAATCAAGGCGCCTACTGCAGATATAAAGGAAACCTAGGAAAAGGAAACAAAGTGGAATTGACATTTATTTAGAGGTAGCTAGTAGACTCAGCTAAGCATCTACAGAGAAAAGTTTTATTCTTCCAACAGTTTTGGGGGAATTTTGATGGAGAACTAACACTCCAATCATTAGCATTTTTTCTGCTTCATTTTGGATGAGCACTGGTGCTCAGATTGTCAGCATTATTTTCCTCTTGTTTTAGACGACATTGACATCTAATCTGTTAGTGATTCATGTTTTTATCCTAATTTAAAGGTATCCGAGTTAATCTATCGATGCTTGGGAAAAGTTTTCTTTTTGGGGGAATAAGGAGCGGTATGGAGAAAATATAGCCCTAAAGAAAGGATCTACATACCAAATTCCCCTTTTCTATGGATCAAGGCCAGATGTTAAGGATGGAAGCAGGGTTTTCACAAAATTTGGGAAGAATATCAGTAGTTGGTTTTTTCCTTAGCTTCATCCATCTCTCGAGAAACAACATGATTTTTAAATACATAATATTATTGTTTTATTTTATAATTAAACAATGTATTGTATGTAATTTTAATTAGAGATATACTTATCTATTTTGGACCTTGTAATTGAAGTTTTTTTCTGAAAACTTTGTTCTTGTTTTATAAGTACTCTATAAAGATAGTAATTATAAAACCGAGGGTTGGGAATTTTTTGAAAAATAAATATTTTGTGTTAGTTCTGATCAATATATTTCTATATGTAGTTTTACATATAAAATTTAGAAAGATTCATGTGTGTATATGTTCATGTCTATTCTTACTCATGGTGTTTAGTTTCTCTTTATGATGAATTTCTTGTTCATTAAGTCTTCAATATCTTGGAAAGAACGTTATGAACTAAAATTCCTTATGAATGCTCCGATTCAAGTTATTTGAATACTTTCCATGTTTTCTACTTAAATATTTATAAAATAATTTTTATTACTATGTTGAGATATTCCTTTTCTGTATTCTGTATCTATATCTTCATTGTAAATTGTCTAAGAAGTTGTATCCTATCTCAACTTTCTTAAGGGTTGTTTATGTATCCTTTGGTTAGCATCATCTATACCAGAATCCATGCCCAATGGTCGTTGTTCTCTTATTTCCAAACCATTTTAATCCTACAAGTTAAATCTATCCAATGAGATTAGAAACAACCTACTAATGTGAGACTAGGTAGTTGAGCTAAGGAGAAATTACTCTCCAGATTGAAGAGCCAAATTTCAATCCAAAAGTGGTTAGGGGTTACCTCAATTATTTCCCTCCATATTTGGGGTTATTTCTCAGTTATAACACTACTATAAATTTTTTATTTTTTATTTTTCAAAACTCTCTTGAAACATAGTTCTCCATTCAAACTTTACTCCCTTATTTTGTAAAGAATTAATGGGATAGGATAACTTGGAAAAAACTTGAACGAACATTCTGTAATATCTAATGATTCCAATGAGGGATATAATATCTAAAACATCCTTAGGTATTAGCCAATTTAAAATGGATTTAAGCTTTTCATGATCAATATATAATCCTTTTTTTTATGTATTCATATTTGATCCTAAACTGGTGATACCCTATTCTGAAATCAATTTTTGAGAATATTGTTTCTCCTCTAACATGGTCAAACATATCATTAATGAAGGGTAACAAATACTTATGTTTAATAGTAAGGTTGTTCAATTATCGATATTGTATGCAAATCCTAAATGTCCCATCTATATTTTTCACAAATAGTACTAGGGCTCCCCAAGGCAAAACACTTGGTCTAATTTAACCCTTTTCTAGAAACTCCTATAATTGCATTTTTTAGTTATAACAATTCATTTATGCTCATTCTATAAGGTTCCTTTGATAGTGGGGTGGATCCTCGTGCCAAATAAATTTAAAATTCTATACCCATTCTTAGGGGTAGTTAGGAAATCTTTTGCTGGACTACATCTTTAAATTCTTTGATTAGAGTTAACTAGTCTATTTTTTAATTTTATTTTTTTTAAACATTTTCCTCAATTTGAATGACAAATATTTGCATCCTTTTTGAGGAACTTATTTTCAGTTGTAAGGATGTAATTTTCCTGACATAAATGGGCTAGGTATACCATTTATCAAACGTTGAATTCCTTAATCATTAACATAGTTCATAATTTTCTCTAAACAAATTATTACAACTCCGTTTTTTTCTAACAAGTCCATGTGTACCAATAGGTCATATGATCCTAGATAACGTATGTTTAAAATTAACTCAGTTTTTGTCCATTTAATTGCACAAGAAATTTTTTAAGGTAGTTGGTTACTTTCCTTTTTCTTCCTATTAATAGTTGTACTAACCATGAATATTTTAATTTCTTAGATTTTAAGTTACATTTTTCCACCACTTGTGGACTAATATAGCTAATAATAGCTCCTAGTTCTATTAGTATAAATACATGTTTATTTATTATGCTACCTTCACTTTTAATCATAGTGGATTGATGGTATGTTTTTCCATCATCCATAGCAACATTTATCCTAGGGATATTTTTTGCAGTATCCTTCACTATAGTTTTTTCATGGCCAACTTGTAAATTTTTGATAGATTTGATGTTGTGTGGAAAATTTCTCAACATATGACGTTTTCCAAGTCGCCAAGATTGTAAATTTTTTATATCTTTTCCACTAATTATTCCCTTGTTTTTCAACTCCATTTGTTTTGAACTAGTTTTTTTTATTGTGCAGATTGGGGCTAATTATTCCATCTGAACGTCTTCCACGGGTGATCTCACCCAAAATTATTCATGTAAGATGATTTTTTTTCTTTATCCTTCTTACATATTTATTTATCTTTTTTTTTTCCAGGATTTTGAGCCTTGAATATTATTTTTAAACAGTTGATAACGCAATATTGCATTTCTTACTGTTTCACCCATAGTCTTAGGATTGTCAAATTCAATCCTTTCTCGATACGAAATTGGAAAACAATTCAAAAATAATTACACATTTTCTTTCTCTTCCTTGATATACGGAACATATCGTAACAGATTGGTAAACTTAGCAACAAACTCATCCATGCTTATATGTCCTAGTATCAAATAATAGAACTCTTTAGCACGATCATGACAGTAATTCTAATTCAAGTACTTTCCTTTTTATTTTTTATGAACCTCTTCTAATGAAGTTGTTTTCTCCTCAAGAGTATGAACATTTTTTTATTATTCCCACCATAAAACACTTTACCTTTACAACTATTAAATTGCTAATCTACATTTTAAATTACTATCATATTCATAAAAATTGAAAATACTTAGTAATATTTAACATTCATGCTTCTGCATATTCATCATTTTCACCATCAAAGGTAAGGGGCATTATATTTTTAAATTCTCCCTATAGTTCTACTTTCTTTTTCTTTCTAAATCTATGTGATTTTGGAGATGTTTTATCATATTCATTTCAATTTTTAAATTTGTAGTCTCAAGGTCAACACTTTTTCTCTTTATGGGATCTTCCTTATCCATATATTACTCTATATCAAGTTTCTTATGACTTGGTTTTTTAGTCAAATACTTTATCAGCTTCTCTCTTTCTTCACTCATCTTCAAAAAAAATTCATGACCAACTGTAATGTTGGCCAATTATTCTCATATATCTCTTACTATATCCAAAAATTCAGTTCTTAGAGGTGTATCTTCCCCTCCCAACTCCACATATACCTCTCCTCCTTCAACAAGAGGTTCATATAAAGCTTCTGCCATTTTTTATTTCTATGTTACTTACACTTGTACCTTATTTTCAACAAACAACATACATTAGCTTTGATACATATAATAACTTCATCATTTCCTTTTCTCACTACGGTTTTGCCTTAGGCCTAGCTTTGAACCTACATCTTTGATAATATATGCATAATACATTAATTCATACATATTTTTTCCTTACAACCTTAATATAATTAAACTTGTAACTACTCACTCTAATTTTGCATATCGCTTGTATGTAGTTATTTCTCAAGATTTTATTATCATGCGTTTATGAGTTATGCTCAATTATGTCACCATTTTAATCTATAATGCTTCTTATAATGTATGGGTTTCTTTTCAAGTATTCAAGGTTATTTCAATGGTTCATAAACCCTCCCTCTAGAATAGTTTTCTTATGCCATTATATTGAATTAATGGTGTTACACATGATATAAATCCAATATATGTTGATATAATTTATTCAAAATTGTGTTTAACTTACTTTCCTTATATCCCATCCTTATTATAGAAGTCATACCACATCAAGAAGCATGTATGAAACTTATACATATATCAAATGGTGTTATAATATGGGTTTGTTAGTTACTATAAGTAAAAGGAACATCTAGAATATTTGGGTGTAGACCCCACTATTTTCATTTTAGAATGAAAATTAACAGTTCTAGGTATGATCCTTTATAAAACCCTACACTATAGTCTCAGCATAAATTTTATTTCACCTATTCAATATAACCACAGGCCTATAAATATATGCCATATTTGTGTTATGACATTAGTTTATTTGGAATATATGATTTAACTCGTCCCACTATAACTTCACTACAGTTAAAGTTGATGTGCCCCATTTACCCTTCACATGGATCATTGGACAGTACGCCGAATGGAGAGTGACAATTTTTTCTTTCAATCTAACAGTAGTCATTGCATTAAGGTTTTATCCAAAATCATTCCCATTCCTTCTCTCACTCATTTTTCTCTATGAGCTAAGACATGCACCACTCTACATGCTTGCAATGTGCCTTTGATCCTTAGTGAATGATAGGTGGTTCTTAATCATTTAATATATGCCAAATTATTTATCAAGGCCTCTATGCGGAGATTCAACTGTCACTCACACCACAAAGGCAGTGCTTCCTCCTTATTTAGTCATATAGTTAATTATAATGATGATGCTAAATTTATATGTGACCTTTCTTGAGGCTTATTATCTTTTTTTTGAACTAACTTTTGTGACTTTGTCATAAGTGAGGAAAAAATGTTTGCGCATTTGGCATGCTCTTCATGTTTGGTTCCATGATTCGTTGGCTCCATCAACATTTTAATTTACAAGTAAGACTTATCACATTGTAGATTCACTTCGATTATTTCATGTTGGTTTCTTTTCCCTCCTTAAAACCCTAACTTCTATGCGTGGAGGGTTATAGGGGAGAATTGGAGTTTTTTATCTACACTCAGTGCTAGGTCCAGTGACTAGGCAATATAATCCATTTATTTTTATATGGAATGTGGTTGTGTGGCATAGTTGTGAATTGGTGTTTTTGTTTTTAAGCATTTTTCCTTCAGTTGCTAGTCAATTCCATATCTATGCCATGGTATTATGTTTTTCTAGGCCTATGTATGATGCAGTTCTTGTAATATGCCTATTTATTGTTCGATATCGAGTTTCAAGACCTCAATTAAGATTAGGGTTTTTATCCTGAAATTCATTTATTAGAGTCTTTAAGTATAAGTCGTTGTTTGCACATGGTTCGTGAAAAGGGATAAGTACTTAATCATAATCTCTCTTTTAAGAATGGATTCTACCATGAACAAGTCCGTATCATTCAGAGAACTTGAGGAGAAAGATAGAGCCGAACAAAATCCTCTAAGAGACATGTTTGCGTCAAGTAGTAGTTGAGTTATTAATGAGTCTGATCATTTATATGAGGAGGTCGAACCTCAAGCTAGATGGGTTTTACCCAGAATATCTGCCTCCCAAGTATATACTGATCTAGGAGTCTGGCACCTTAAAGCTGCCACTAGAATTACCATTAAAGAATCTGTCAGTAGTATAGGAGAGAATTCAGATCGTGTACAGTTAATTCCGATCTTGAATCCTAAAGAGTTGCAAGATGAAGCTAAAAAACTAGGAACACGGTTTTTACATTTGGGTTGTGTCAGAGTCGGTATTCATGCCCTTGTGCATCCGAGTGTTGATGCATATGTGTTAGCCACAGTCAGAGATCTGACACATAATAAGTATATTGATTCTTTAATTGGGGGAACTGTTGCTCCATTGTCTAATGGACCGGTATGGTTTGATTGTTATCCGAACTTTTCGGTATCAATCACAGATGAAACATTGGCAGACATTTTACAACTTCAAATCCAAACAATGGGATTTTATATGAGGAAAAAGAGACAAAATATTTCCATCCAGTTTCGAGGTTGTTTCCGTCACACCTCCACTATGTTTCCCGCAGTCCTCCATGCACCCAGTAGAGAGTCTAAGACCAGTGTCGTAGTTCTCACAGATCCTAAAAATCAAAAGATAGAACATCAGGCTATCAAGTGGGAGGATCTGACTTTCCCCGAACACTGGACAGTCCCAAATCCTAGACCTCTCTCTGTGCAAACGATTACCTCTGCAAATATTACAGAAACCCCTTCTTCTGCTACACTGTCATTCCCTAGAAGGTCAACCATTGACAGAAGAAGAATAGAAGCAGAGTGTAAAAATTCTCCTAGATACATAGCTCCAGATTGTACAGATACAAGTTGTTCCTCTATTGTTTCTAGTTGTAATCATATTTCATTATTTGAGTATGCTCAGATTGTAAATTTTCAGCCTCTGAGCATTATTTGCCCTCAGTGTCAACAGCAAGTCAATCTCTAGAATCTTGCCTATATGGTCATACATCAGAACCATAACACTAGGACCGGTGAAGCCCCTCCAAGTACTTCATCCAATCCCTGTCCTAATCCTAAGTGTTCTGACATCCCATTTCCTCATGAGGATGATCATGTTTTGATGATGCATCTTGTACCAACTTTAGAAGAAGAAGATCCTAGATTGACTTCCATCTTTTTAAACATGAGACCGGAAAATAGTCCTAGATATGGCCTTGGATACTTAGAACAGAAAAATAATCTAATCCCAGAATGCAGATTCAAGGATCTACCCCCAGGTGTCAAGAAACCTTTAGTCCCAGAAATCCAAAAGTTTTATACACTAATGGATGGTTGTCCAAAACACCAGATCCCTACTAAATGGATGAAGCAGATGGTCAATTGGGATCTTTTTACCCATCCACAGGCTGAATAGTTTGCAAGAACATTTCCAGGAGAGGAGAAAAGGAAAATGGCAGAAGAATGGAAATCATACATGGAGGAGAATAATGTATGGATTTCATTCTATTCCTGGAAGAAGAAAATGGAAGAAGATGTAGTTTTGATGGCAGATACAGTCCCCTCTTCTTCACATGCCTGGAAAGCACCAGATGGCAGCAAGATTGAGACATCCACGACCTATCCTCCTTTCAGAAGTATTGTCTTAGGAGAAGGCAGTAATTAAGCTACTACATATCCTTTGGCTTCTAAGGATTCTGCAGCAGTCGGAGTAGAAGATAGAGTACAGAAGGTCAGTGAGCAGATAAATTGGAAAAATACTGCTTTAACTGGTCTTGAGAAGAATGTTGCCAAGACTGCTTTGGTAAAAGATCAGATTGACAATGTCCAAGTCTCCATTAATGATGTAAATAGTGTGTTAAATTCAGTTCAGTGTGATTTGTCTGTTATTCGGCATATTTCAGAGAAATCTGTACAGAAGTTTGATGATGTGGAGAATTGTATAATCGAGCAATATATCTCCACACGACAGTCAGTTTCTAATCTGTCTGATAAGTTAGACAGATTGAGTTTGAAGAAGTCGGAAAAGCCGATTCCGACAGCATTTTTAACTAGAGGAAAGAGTATCTATACTCATGAACTTAGCAGTTCAGTGTCTAAGTTTCCTCATCTCTTTCCTAAAGAAATTATCAAGCCATCTGAGTCTAAGACTGAAGAAAGGTCTGAAAGAATAACTATTGCAGAAGCAATAGGAGAGTCAGACTCAGATAAATCTGAGAAACATGCGTTCCCCATCTATGAGCCTTTAGAGCCTCAATTCACCAGACCTGCAGCCCCTGATTTGTATGGTGCTGGTAAGCTTCCACCTAGAGATGCATTTCATGAAGGGAGTTATAAGGAATGGAACATTGATGGCCTTTCTGCAGCACAGATTAGGCAAGTGCTTGATCAAATGATTGTTGAATATAGATTAATGTGTGTTGAAGGAAAGTCTGAGGTCCAAGCCTGCAAGACTCTCATTGCATGCTTTACTAGAACATTGGCTAGATGGTGGGAATTGGAATCATCTCCTGCTATGATCACAAAGATGGAGCAAGAAGTGCTCAAAGATGAACAAGGAGATATAAAATTTCATGATGATGGTACTCAGGACTCAGAATAATATGATTGGTGCTCTCACAGCACTCATCCAAGAACATTTCTGTGGAGCAGAGTTTGCACTATCAGATAAGAATGAACTTATCCTTATGAATCTCAAGTGCAACAATATAAACTAGTATGAAGACTTCCACCAGGATTGGATTTAAAGGATCTTCCTGGTCAAAGATCCTAAGAACATACTGTGGAAGCAAGTTTATCTTGCAGCTCTACCATCTAAATTGGTAGACATTTTGAAGCTTCAGGAAGCTTTTCCCCTACCATTGGAAGTTTATGTGTGGGGTGATTTTTATTCTATAATTACTAAAGTATTGATCACTTTGTGTACCAGTTCAAAGATGACAAAGTCTATTGAGAAGATGAACAAACTTCCTGGTACAAAGTCTTTCTGCCAACGGTATGGAATCACCATTGAAGATCCATTGGTCACCCGCAGAAAGCACAAAAGAAGAGCAAAGAAGGCTCATAAGAGAAGCATAGCTTCTACTTACAGACTGAGTTCAGAAAAGAGACGAGAACTCAGAAAGCCGAAGGAGAGAAGACAGCATAAAGGAAGAAAGGGATATTATCGCTACAAGCCTAAGACCCATTACTATCAGCCCCATGACATCCGTCCCAAAGATGTCAAGATGGCTAAAATGAATGAAGTTACTTGTTGGCTTTGTGGTCAGCCTGGTCACACTTCAAATATGTGTCCTACAGCTCTAGTGTCAAAACGTGGTCTAGGTAAGAAGTCACAGAAAAATAAACAGCCAGCTACAAATGTCACTGTCAAAACAGAACCTCGTTGTGCTCACTATCATTCTCCCATGCATAAATATGCAGATTGTCATAACCGCCCAAGTACTCTTCATCTTCAACAATATCATGTTGAATCCTCTGCTGAGTCTTCTTCCTCCTATTCCTCTTCCTCTTCTGAAGAAGAAGTTCATATATACTGCCAGTGTTCTGACCCAGATAACTGTGGTTTTTCAGATTCTGAGTCAGACTATTCCTCTGCTGATTCTTCTCCAGATGAACCTCAGCCCAAGCTGAAAGTCCTCATGGCACAACTTGCCGATGATGAAATGAAGCTTTTTGCTCAAATACGTGCCCTTGAGGAAGGTGATCTTAAAGCTGCAATGATCAAAGCATACATGCAGCATGGGATTGGTACTTCCAGTCATTCCTCTAGTAAGAAGCCCAATTTTGTTGAAGCCTCTTACGAAAGGAACACCAAATCGTATCTCCAGCACAACAGTAGCAAAGTTCGCACACTCACTTTGGGGGAGGTGAGTAGGGAGATACACAATACAAAAACTGAAATCTCTGCCATGAAAGCAGAAATTGCTTCCCTGAAAAACCAGGCTTCACATTCAGGTAAGGTTGTTCCTGCTCAACAACCTTCTACATCTATTTCAGGAAGACATGTCAATTATAATTTGCACTCTAAACCAATTAGAGAAGAAGTTAGAGTTGCAGAAGGAAAGTTTGATGATTCAATTGGTTTCAGAGAATTAAATGACATGCAGGTGATGGAAATCCAATATCAGCAACACCACATAGAAGTTAAAGTTTGTGTTGCAGGTAGAGTGTATAATATGGCTGCACTAATAGATTTTGGTGCAGATGTTAATATTATTTCCAAACAGATAATCCCATCCAGATACTGGACAACTGAAAAAAGAAAAATTTTGGGATTAGGTGAAAAAACTTTAGACTTTGAAGTTTCTAAAGCTGTCGTTTGTTTTAATTCAAGATGTGTTAAACTCTCATTTGCAGTCACTGATATTCCAGTAGATTGTATATTGGGAAATATATTCTTAGCAGTAGTAGAGCCCCATGGTTCTGTTAGATTTCCTGACAAATCTGCAGGAATGTTCATTACTGTCTCTGGTGAAAGGATTGAGATTCCATATCTTTCAAATACCAGAGTCTCAACCATGGTTCAGGCAATGCAAGAAAAAGAACAGAAACTTCAAAAGGCTATTAACAGTTTGGAGGAACTCAAAGACCACAAGTCCACCATCAGGATTGAAGACCAATTGAGTTCTCCACAAGTTCAGAGACAAATTTCTGAACTAAAAGAAGAATTTGAAAGAACATGTTGTTCCGAAGAGCCGAATGCCTTTTGGCACAGAAAACAGCATTGTGTTGAGCTGCCCTACAAAGAAGGGTATGAGGGCAGACCCTGCAAGAGCAGAGCCATTCCAATGTCAGCAGAATATCGACAGCTCTGCCAGAAAGAGATTGATCAGCTTCTAGAAAGAAAGCTGATAATAGAATCCAGTAGTCCTTGGAACTGTTATGGATTCTATGTAAATAAAAGGAGTGAGCAAGTTAGGGGTGTTCCTAGATTGGTGATAAACTATAAACCCCTGAATAATGTTCTTGCAGATGATACTTATCCGATCCTACATAAAGGAGATCTCATGCGTCGGATACATGGAGCCAAGATTTTCTCCAAGTTTGATCTTAAGTCTGGATTTTGGCAAGTTGCATTTGCAGAGAAAGATAAATGGAAAACTGCATTCAGCGTTCCACATGGGCATTATGAATGGAATGTAATGCCATTCGGATTAAAACATGCACCTTCAAAGTTCCAGAAGGTAATGGATTCTATCTTTAAACCCTATGCTGAATGGTTGCTTGCCTACATTGATGATCTACTTATTTTTTCTAAGAATCTGCAAGACCACTTCAGACATTTGAAAATTTTCATGAAGATGGTCCAGAAAAATGGTTTGGTTTTGAGTAAAAAGAAGATGGAGCTATGCCAAACCAAGATTAAATTCCTTGGGCACACTATTGAGAATGGACAAATTGCTCTACAGAATCATGCACTTGAGTTTGCTGACAAGTTTCCTGATGTTATTCTTGATAAAACTCAATTGCAGAGGTTTTTAGGATGTTTAAATTATGTAAGCAGTTTTTATCCATCCTGTGCCATTGTGAGTCTGCTGTCAGGGCTGAAAATCTAAAAACCTTGGGGCAGAGAGCACACACTCAACAATGGGAGTAAGTCAAGGTTACATCTCCTATTCTTTATGTTTCAGAATGATATTCTTTCAAAATTGTTGAAGCAGTCTGGCTTAGCATTGGTTGGGAGGTATGTGAAATAAACTGAATGAAAGAGCGGAAACGAATAGGTGGTAGTTGGGTATGGAGTAAATCGAACTAAGTGTGCTCCTATTGAAAAAGAAGTGAAAAGTGCTTTGGAATTGCATTAGTAAGTTTTCAATTCATTTGGCTAATAAGTATTTCTTACTGAGAACTGATGCAAAAGCATTAGAAAAAGTTATCACTAAGGTGATCAAGAGCCCAGAAGACGCAAAGTTTGCAAGATGGCAGGCTTTGTTTGCCTATTTTGATTTTAAAGTTGAACATATTAAAGGCTCTGAAAATTGTCTTCCAGATTTTCTCAGTAGGGAATATATCCAGCATCAAGAACAGATGAATGACCCAGAAGAAGAGTTACCCCATGTTATGGTCATCATCACAGAATGGGACTAGGCCAATCAGAGAGAACATCTCAAGTATATTTCAGATGAAGAATCATGGCCTGTTTATGCAGAAAAATGGAGGCCAACATGGCAACTCCGAAATACTCAAGTGCTGGATGCAAATCTTCAGAGTCACAATGATATCCAGCATTTTGTACCTGAAAGGAGAGTGTACCCAAAAGGAAGCCGGTGGATACATGACATGATGTATTCACACAGTATGATTGCTTCACATGAAGTAGAAAGGTCACTCTCACAAGACTTTTTGGATCTCTCTGTTATATGTACTGGTGGCGGAGATAGATCAAGAGTCTATTACAAGTGGTATACTATAAACAGAGTCAGAAATCCTGGTCAATATACCAGATAAAAATTAAGTTTGGATTGTTTTCTGGCCATGTTTGGAATTTTCCACTGGTATATTGACCAGGATTTCTGACTCTGTTTATAGTATACCACTTGTAATAGACTCTTGATCTATCTCCGCCACCAGTACATATAACAGAGAGATCCCAAAAGTCTTGTGAGAGTGACCTTTCTGCTTCATGTGAAGCAATCATACTATGTGAATACATCATGTCATGTATCCACCGGCTTCCTTTTGGGTACACTCTCCTTTCAGGTACAAAATGTTGGATATCATTGTGACTCTGAAGATTTGCGTCCAACACTTGAGTATTTCGGATTTGCCATGTCGGCCTCCATTTTTCTGCATAAACAGGCCATGATTCTTCATCTGAAATATACTTGAGCTGTTCTCTCTGATTGGCCTGGTCCCATTCTGTGATGATGACCATAACATGGGGTAACTCTTCTTCTGGGTCATTCATCTGTTCTTGATGCTGGATATATTCCCTACTGAGAAAATATGGAAGACAATTTTCAGAGCCTTTAATATGTTCAACTTTAAAATCAAAATAGGCAAACAAAGCCTGCCATCTTGCAAAATCTGCATCTTCTGGGCTCTTGATCACCTTAGTGATAACTTTTTCTAATGCTTTTGCATCAGTTCTCAGTAAGAAATACTTATTATCCAAATGAATTGAAAACTTACTAATGCAATTCCAGGCAGCTTTCACTTCTTTTTCAATAGGAGCATAATTTAGTTCAGATTTACTCCATACTCCTGAAACAAATTGTACTACCTGTTCTTGCTCTCTGGGGCTCTTTTCATTCGGCTTCTGTTTCAGTACACCTCCCCAACCAATGTTGCTTGCATCTGTTTCAACAATTTTAAAAGCATTATCATCTGCAACATAAAGAATAGGGAGATTGCGAACCTTGGCTTTTATCTCCTTGATTGCTTGAGTGTGTGCCTCTGTCCAAGGTTTAGGATTCTTTCTAAGTCTATGATTGGGCAGAGACCTGTCAATGGCACAGGATGGATAAAAACTGTTTACATAATTTAAACATCCTAAAAACCTCTGCAATTGAGTTTTATCAAGAATAACATCAGGAAACTTGTCAGCAAACTCAAGTGCATGATTCTGTAGAGCAATTTTTCCATTCTCAATAGTGTGCCCAAGGAATTTAATCTTGGTTTGGCATAGCTCCATCTTCTTTTTACTCAAAACCAAACCATTTTTCTGGACCAGCTTCATGAAAATTTTCAAATATCTGAAGTGGTCTTGCAGATTCTTAGAAAAAATAAGCAGATCATCAATGTAGGCAAGTAACCATTCAGCATAGGGTTTAAAGATAAAATCCATTACCTTCTGCAACTTTGAAGGTGCATGTTTTAATCCGAATGGCATTACATTCCATTCATAATGCCCATGTGGAACGCTGAATGCAGTTTTCCATTTATCTTTCTCTGCAACTGCAACTTGCCAAAAGCCAGACTTAAGATCAAACTTGGAGAAAATCTTGGCTCCATGTATCCGACGCATGAGATCTCCTTTATGCGGGATCGGATAAGTATCATCTGCAAGAACATTATTCAGGGGTTTATAGTTTATCACCAATCTAGGAACACCCCTAACTTGCTCACTCCTTTTATTTACATAGAATCCATAACAGTTCCAAGGACTACTGGATTCTCTTATCAGCTTTCTTTCTAGAAGCTGATCAATCTCTTTCTGGCAGAGCTGTCGATATTCTGCTAACATTGGAATGGCTCTGCTCTTGCAGGGTCTGCCCTCATACCCTTCTTTGTAGGGCAGCTCAACACAATGCTATTTTCTGTGCCAAAAGGCATTCGGCTCTTCGGAACAACATGTTCTTTCAAATTCTTCTTTTAGTTCAGAAATTTGTCTCTGAACTTGTGGAGAACTCAATTGGTCTTCAATCCTGATGGTGGACTTGTGGTCTTTGAGTTCCTCCAAACTGTTAATAGCCTTTTGAAGTTTCTGTTCTTTTTCTTGCATTGCCTGAACCATGGTTGAGACTCTGGTATTTGAAACATATGGAATCTCAATCCTTTCATCAAAGACAGTGATGAACATTTCTGCAGATTTGTTAGGAAATCTAACAGAACCATGGGGCTCTACTGTTGCTAAGAATATATTTCCCAATATACAATCTACTGGAATATCAGCGACTGCAAATGAGAGTTTAACACATCTTGAATTAAAACAAACAGCAGCTTTAGAAAATTCAAAGTCTAAAGTTTTTTCACCTAATCCCAAAATTTTTCTTTTTGCAGTTGTCCAGTATCTGGATGGGATTATCTATTTGGAAATAATATTAAAATCTGCACCAGAATCTATTAGTGCAGTCATATTATACACTCTGCCTGCAACACAAAATTTAACTTCTATGTCGTGTTGCTGATATTGGATTTCCATCACCTGCATGTCATTTAATTCTCTGAAACCAATTGAATCATCAAACTTTCCTTCTGCAACTCTAACTTCTTCTCTAATTGGTTCAGAGTGCAAAGTATAATTGAAATGTCTTCCTGAAATAGATGTAGAAGGTTGTTGAGCAGGAACAACCTTACTTGAATGTGAAGCCTAGTTTTTCAGGGCAGCAATTTCTGCTTTCATGGCAGAGATTTCGGTTTTTGTATTGTGTATCTCCCTACTCACCTCCCCCAAAGTGAGTGTGCGAAATTTTCTACTGTTGTGCTGGAGATACGATTTGGTGTTCCTTTCGTAAGAGGCTTCAACAAAATTGGGCTTCTTACCAGAGGAATGACTAGAAGTACCAGTCCCATGTTGCATGTATGCTTTGATCATTGCAGCTTTAAGATCACCTTCCTCAAGGGCACGGATTTGAGCAAAAAGCTTCATTTCATCATCGGCAAGTTGTGCCATGAGGACTTTCAGCTTGGGCTGAGGTTCATCTGGAGAAGAATCAACAGAGGAATAGTCTGACTCAGAATCTGAACAACCACAGTTATCTGGGTCAGAACACTGGCAGTACATATGAACTTCTTCTTCAGAAGAGGAAGAGGAATAGGAGGAAGAAGACTCAGCAGAGGATTCAACATGATATTGTTGAAGATGAAGAGTAGTTGGGCGGTTATGACAATCTGCATATTTATGCATGGGAGAATGACAGTGAGCACAGCGAGGTTCTGTTTTGACAGTGACATTTGTAGCTGGCTGTTTATTTTTCTATGACTTCTTAGCTAGACCACGTTTTGACTCTAGGGCTGTAGGACACATATTTGAAGTGTGACCAGGCTGACCACAAAGCCAACAAGTAACTTCATTCATTTTAGCCATCTTGACATCTTTGGGACGGATGTCATGGGGCTGATAGTAATGGGTCTTAGGCTTGTAGCGATAATATCCCTTTATTCCTTTATGTTGTCTTCTCTCCTTCGGCTTTCTGAGTTCTCGTATCTTTTCTGAACTCAGTCTGTAAGTAGAAGCTCTGCTTCTCTTATGAGCCTTCTTTGCTCTTATTTTGTGCTTTCTGCGGGTGACCAATGGATCGTCAATGCTGATTCCATACCGTTGGCAGAAAGAATTTGTACGAGGAAGTCTGTTCAGCTTCTCAATAGACTTTGTCATCTTTGAACTGGTACACAAAGTGATCAATACTTTAGTAATTATAGAATAAAAATCACCCCACACATAAAATTCCAATGGTAGGGGAAAAGCTTCCTGAAGCTTAAAAATGTCTACCAATTTAGATGGTAGAGCTGCAAGATAAACTTGCTTCCACAGTATGTTCTTAGGATCTTTGACCAGGAAGATCCTTTCAATCCAATCCCAGTGGAAGTCTTCATACTGTTTTATATTGTTGCACTTGAGATTCATAAGGATAAGTTCATTCTTATCTGATAGTGCAAACTCTGCTCCACAGAAATGTTCTTGGATGAGTGCTGTGAGAGCACCAATCATATTATTCTGAGGAGTACCATCATCATGAAATTTTATATCTCCTTGTTCATCTTTGAGCACTTCTTGCTCCATATTTGTGATCATAGCAGGAGATGATTCCAATTCCCACCATCTATCCAATGTTCTAGTAAAGCATGCAATGAGAGTCTTGCAGGCTTGGACCTCAGACTTTCCTTCAACACACATTAATCTATATTCAACAATCATTTGATCAAGCACTTGCCTGATCTGTGCTGCAGAAAGGCCATCAATGTTCCATTCCTTATAAATCCCTTCTTGAAATGCATCTCTAGGTGGAAACTTTGACACCATCCAAATCGAAATTTGCCAGTGCAGTGAATTGAGACTCTAAAGGCTCAATAGATGAGAGCATGTTTCTGGATTTAATCTGAAATCGACTCTCCTATAACCACCGATAGTTATTCTTTGAACCTTTCTTGATCTTAGACTCAAATGGCTTTGATAATTTCTTTAGGAAGAGATGAGAAACTTAATATTGACCCTTTAAGTTAACAGGTATAGATACTCTTTCACTCTAAATTAAAAATGCTGTGAATCGCTTTCCGACTATTCAAACTCAATCATCTAACTTATCGGGCAGTTAAAGCAAACTATCGTGTGGAAGTGGAATTGCTCAATTATACAATTCTCACATCATCGAGCCACATCTGAAATTCTCTGAAATATATGAATAACGAGATAAATCTGTGTTAGTTACTTTCTGCTCCTTTACATCATTAATGGAGACTTGGACATTGTCAATCTGATCTTTTACCAAAGCAGTCTTGGCAACATTCTTCTCAAGACCAGTTAAAGCAGTATTTGTCCAATTTATCTGCTCACTGACCTTCTGTACTCTATCTTCTACTCTGACTGCTGCAGAATCCTTAGAAACCAAAGGATATGCAGTAGCTAAATTACTGCCTTCTCCTAAGACAATACTTCTGAAAGGAGGATAGGTCGTGGATGTCTCAATCTTGCTGCCATCTGGTGCTTTCCAGGCATGTGAAGAAGAGGGGACTGTATCTGCCATCAAAACTACATCTTCTTCCATTTTCTTCTTCCAGGAATAGAATGAAATCCATACATTATTCTCCTCCATGTATGATTTCCATTCTTCTGCCATTTTCCTTTTCTCCTCTCCTGGAAATTTTCTTGCAAACTCTTCAGCCTGTGGATGGGTAAAAATATCCCAATTGACCATCTGCTTCATTCATTTAGTAGGGATTTGGTGTTTTGGACAACCATCCATTAGTGTATAAAACTTTTGGATTTCTGGGACTCAAGGTTTCTTGACACCTGGGGGCAGATCCTTGAATCTGCATTCTGGGATCAGATTATTTTTCTGTTCTAAGTATCCAAGGCCATATCTAGGACTATTTTCCGGTGTCATGTTTAAAAAGATGGAAGTCAATCTTGGATCTTCTTCTTCTAAAGTTGGTACAAGATGCATCATCAAAACATGATCATCCTCATGAGGAAATGGGATGTCAGAACACTTAGGATTAGGACAGGGATTGGATGAAGTACTTGGAGGGGCTTCACCGGTCCTAGTGTTATGGTTCTGATGTATGACCATATAGGCAAGATTCTGGAGATTGAGTTGATGTTGACACTGAGGGAAAATGACGCTCAGAGGCTGAAAATTTACAATCTGAGCATACTCAAATAATGAAATGTGATTACAACTAGAAACAATAGAGGAACAACTTGTATCTGTACAATCTGGAGCTATGTATCTGGGAGAATTTTTACACTCTGCTTCTATTCTTCTTCTGTCAATGGTTGACCTTCTAGGGAATGACAGTGTAGCAGAAGAAGGGGTTTCTATAATATTTGCAGAGGTAATCTTTTGCACAGAGAGAGGTCTAGGATTTGGGACTATCCAGTGTTCGGGGAAAGTCAGATCCTCCCACTTGATAGCCTGATGTTCTATCTTTTGATTTTTAGGATATGTGAGAACTACGACACTGGTCTTAGACTCTCTACTGGGTGCATGGAGGACTGCGGGAAACATAGTGGAGGTGTGACGGAAACAACCTCGAAACTGGATGGCAATATTTTGTCTCTTTTTCCTCATATCAAATCCCATTGTTTGGATTTGAAGTTGTAAAATGTCTGCCAATGTTTCATCTGTGATTGATACCGAAAAGTTCGGATAACAATCAAACCATGCCGGTCCTTTAGACAATGGAGAAACAGTTCCCCCAATTAAAGAATCAGTATACTTATTATGTGTCAGATCTCTGACTGTGGCCAACACATGTGCATCAACACTTGGATGCACAAGGGCATGAATACCGACTCTGACACAACCCAAATGTAAAAACCGTGTTCCCAGTTTTTTATCTTCATCTTGCAACTCTTTAGGATTCAAGATCAGAATTAACTGTACACGATCTGAATTCTCTCCTATACTACTGACAGATTCTTTAATGGTAATTCTAGTGGCAGCTTTAAGGTGCCAGACTCCTAGATCAGTATATACTTGGGAGGCAGATATTCTGTGTAAAACCCATCTAGCTTGAGGTTCGACCTCCTCATATAAATGATCAGACTCATTAATAACTCGACTACTACTTGACGCAAACATGTCTCTTAGAGGATTTTGTTCGGCTCTATCTTTCTCCTCAAGTTCTCTGAATGATACAGACTTGTTCATGGTAGAATCCATTCTTAAAAGAGAGATTATGATTAAGTACTTATCCCTTTTCACGAGCCAGGCGCAAACATCGACTTATTGACTCTGATACCAATTTCTAGCAGAGGCTTCTCAACAAGCTTGCTGCTGTTTTTCTTAAACAGACTTGGCCTTGCCCAGTGTCTTCTCTAACTTCTCAAAAAAACTCTATGTGAACCCAGCGATGAACCCAATCGAACCTACTCCCAAATTCACGCAACTGACAGCCTTAATTTGATTAATGTAAATATATACCGTTTAATATGACCGCAAGGATTGCTATTGGTCACTCTAGTAAAAAAAAAAATTGTTACGTACTTATAGCTATGGAACGCTTGTAACCAGACCATAATTGGGCATGTAGGGATTTATATCTTGCTAGGTTAATATATATTTGTAATATCTACTGAAAACATTGGTTCCTTTGTAGTTGGTGTAAAGAACTTGGATAGTGAGGTGACCTTTCTCTATAAATAGAGTTTAATAAAACTCTCTTCCAATTCCTATGTAATTTATTATTCCATTTTAACATAAATCTAAGAGAATTTATGCTAGTTTTAATCTTGGTAACAATGGTGGAATTTGAGGGATAATGTTGAAGTTTCATGGTTTATAATTTTTGGTTTTTCAACACTTTGACTCCAGCATTTTAACCAACAATTTGGCACTCCCTCGCACCTCCTCTTACATTTGGTGTTTAAGTTGAGTGCATTCCTATTTCCTCAACATCGATATTTTTATTTCAATGGTATTTTTTTTTTTTTTGGTTTACAATGAGCCTGTTAGGGTTTAACTCACTATTATCTTAAAAGTGTATAAAAGACATTTTCCATCTAGACCGACTATGGTTGTTGCTTCTATATTTATTATAATTAAAATTAATAAAAGAAAATTTAAGTTAATGTTATGTTGTAATATGTGATACCGAAGGACTCCATATGTCCTATGTGTGACCTTTATACTTGCTACTTTGATTTCATCTATTTTTAATAAAATGAATTTGTAGTCGCCTATATTATTTTTAGCATTTTGGCATGGACTTGCTATGTATATTTTTATATATAACAATGTTTGGTCGAACTCAAATTAGATGATAATATTTTTTATTATCATTATTATGTATATAATAATAATTCGATTTGATACTTTGGATTTTCTTATAATATTCTTTTATTGTTCTAGTTTTTTTGTTTTTCATATTAAGCTTCTAGCTCAAATATGTTGACTCAATAGGACTAAATATATATTTATATGGAATCCCCATGAAGAAAGAAGTAGAGAAAGAATTTGAAGATCAAGGAGCGAACCGAGTAGCGCGGAGTCCATTTTGAGTGTGAGGGGCTTCATGGTGAGTCAAAGCCGCTTATTTTGTAATGGGGTGGAATTATTTTGTGAACTTTGAACTCCGCCCATGGTTTTGGACCATGGTATTGTAAATGAAAAATATATATAATGACTCTAGTTAAAATTCATAGGGAGGTTTGAGTCAATGAATGAATTGATGAAATGCATTTGGATATAAGAATATTTTGAGTCATAGTCTGTATTGTGGGTTAGAGGAAACGCTCCTACAACTAAATGCACAGAGACCTTAGAAAGTATGTAGTTGTGTGCGCATGCCCATGTAGCTGAGTGTGTATGGTTGAAGTGAATGTATGAGACAAATATGAATATGAATGAAATACCTTTGAAGATAGATCCAAGTTTCTAGTGATGTGTTTTTCTTTACTTGCTATTTTTAAATATCTGTGTTAACTAAGGGTATTCTTTTGTAATTGAATAATGTAGAATTTTTTTATGGTTTTTTAGACTATTTTGTGCATGAATAAGATTGTGCAGTTTGTTGGTAAGTTCAAGAGATGTGTTAAACATAGCTTGTCTTATTGATAGATAAAACCTGTGAAGCATTGTTAAAGAGGAAAAGCCCTAAATCCATATTCCATTATCCCTCTAGATACAAAAACCTGGTTCTAGCATCACCCTATATTTCCTCGAGTGAGACTCCATTATGTGTAAGCATATCGTTGCCGAAACGGCTAGTAGTAGTGGTCTTTTTTGGTTCACGCAACCACATTTGAACCTCGGTCTAGGCCCCATAAAGCCAAAAAATGGTTTCATTGTTAGGATTAGGATATGCCTGAGGGATATTTGGATGTGGAATCCACCTAAGAAAGAGATTGAATATTGTGTAGATCTAAAAGAACGTTTTTTCATTGTGCAAGAAAAAATAAGGTTGTGCATCTCTACTAAAAAATGGTCACAGAAGTATATCTATAGAGATCAGTACGAGATATTTTTCACATCATTTTATACTGATATGTATGAGTCAATATTAATACTTTTGGTGTCAATGGGTTCTTTGAATAGTAATCATACTGCATGGACCTCAGATCTGATTGAGAAGCTAAAAAATATTGATAAGGGCAACACGAGGGTTTTTTTATTATTGGTTCGATAATATCCTTGGATTGTTTTTCACTTAGTTCAGGATTGAGACTTCTATGTCTTATAGCAAAGAAGAGTACCAGTTCTTCAAAGGCCCTAGAGCTAGTTACCTGATTTCACTAAAGTTCTGGGTTAAAATGTTATTGTGTGGAAAGGGTATATTACGAATGTCCTTAGATTGATGTTCGAATAAATAGAATCTGGTTCTACGTGGAGTAGTAAATGATTCAGAACAAATTGGGGTACTTATGTTGAAACTAAATATCATCTATTGTTTAGGTCTAAAGAATGATAAATACTACTACACCGTAAGTTTGTCGTTGATATCTCAAGGTTAGCAAAGTGTTGAGTAAATTCACCAAACTTCCACCCCCATCATCACCCAATTACATTTTTTTCCTCCACCTCCACCTCCACCTCCCCCATTCACCATGTCCCAACCACCAAAGATACATGTTTTCAAGGGATCATATGATGATGAACAATTTTTCTTTGTTGCAGAAGAAAAATGGAGTTCGCAGAATATTACAGATGAAAACATGGAGAAAGCACAGTTGGTCACAATCCTGCAAGATACAGCATTGTATTGATAAATGAAATGTGTTATAATGAATGGAAAATTCTACATTGGTTGAGAAGAATACCACGTTGAACTCTGAATTCAAGAAACTGAATTTTAAATCCCATTGTATCATAGAAGTCAAGGATATTAGGCAGGTGGCTACTAAGACCATGTGGGAGGTAGATCAGATATTTAAGACACTATTGAGCCAAATTATCTTCAATATCTCGGATGAATAACACAGAGAATGGTTCATTACTACTTTGTTGCCTCATCTCAGATTTCCATTATCACAACAAAATATTGTAACTCGGGTTGAAGCGTTAGAGATCGTGATGAAGCTTGAATATTTGCCAGTAGTTGATACGAGCATTGGAGTGAAACAAATTAAAGCTTAGCTTTAGAGCTTTCATATCAAGCTCCAATATATATAGAAGGGAAATGAAGTTGTATCTTATATTAGGTTGGAATTATGGTGTATCAAGTGCAAAGAATAGGGTCACTATAAACAACAATGCCTTTCTTATTGAGACTATTTAGGTGTTGGGATACTGAGTCCATTGAAACCTGGATCAAGTGATGGTACAATTTTTGTAGGAAAACATTCCATGGATCATTTTCACCTTATGAAAAAAAATTGGATCGTTGAAGCAATTGTTATGTAATTCATGCAATTCATTGGGACATTATGAACAACATTGTAAGAGAGAAGATTTGATGATACAGAACAATATTGGAGCATATCAAATGTAGGTATAAGGGTGCTAATCTTTAGGTTCGTCGACTACGCGAGGAGATTTCCAAGGCCGAGGAGGAGGCACTGGTCATGGAAGAGGGCGGATGATGTAGGGGCATTATACACTAGCCAACAATGTAGGAAGTTTTGTCCACATGTTGTGGCTAGGAGGGTTCGAAAATATTTGAATTGTAATAGTTGGGTGCCAATACCTTAGCTGACTATATTATTTAGATCCGTTAGATTTTTAGAAGTCGAATAGTTCAGTTCGATCCATCTGTCACATTTCAGTTAGTTGAATAATTGTAATTAGGCTTTTGGTTTTCTAAAACGGTCCTCACAGAGGAACCAAAGAGTCATACTATAATGTATATAAATTGAATCCTCGGATGTATTGAGGAGGGAAGTAAGAAGAAAAAAGGAAGAGATTTCTATAATAAACCTCTGTGTATTGAGAAATTTCTTCCGATTGAATAATTTCAGTGCGCATTGCCTTAGAGTTGTTTTGAGTCCTTAATTGTGAATAAATTGTTTGATTGCGAGGTGATTGAGCTCTGTGCATGTATCATTGAACTAATTTATAACTCCCACATATCTCTATCTATTGTTTTCTCAAAAATTACCCAAATAACCCTGTGATTTGAACCCGCGCAGGCGAGGCTTGTGTAGAGGATCCACGGTCGCGAACACAGTTTAAATAGAAAAACTCCTAAGATTGAGTTGTTTCTTTCAGAACCCGACCTGAGGATTAGACGTGGAGTTATAGAACCAAAGGGATAGCATAACCCCGGACAAACCTTGGTAAAGAACTTTGCGAAACCACGAGCAGATTTGCGGAGGCGGATTGGCCATATCGCACCACTTTTGCGGGTTGAGTGGTATTCCCAGAATCGGAGCGATTCCATAGAACCGTCGACACGTGGCAAGGGCGGACCCACAAAAACTGCAGTTCAAAGTGTGCCATCGCACGTTAACGTTCGTACCAGGATGCCAAGCGATATCCGTATGAGCCGTTGATTTGGGAGAGGGCGATCGGATGGTGGTTGTTGGATAAAGACGCGCGAAAGATAACTGGTACGGTGCGTGCAGTTGATTGGGCCATCGATCGTAGAGGTGGGGCCGGTGCGAGGGTGTATTACATAGTGAATTGGTTAAAACAAAGTGTCGGTGTAAATACAAAGTTTCGAAGATTTAAACATTGGTTATAAGGTTGGCGGTATAATATAAAGCCGAGAGATTTAAATAAAATTGCAAAGGTTGTGGATAAAGTTGATTTATCAAATTCCATGAATTTGATAAAAAAACCTCTGAGGAATATATAAGTGGACCACGTGGAGTCAAAGAGCAGGGTTTGACTAGGAAATCGCTGAGAGGGTCACGACTACAGTGACCATCTCTCCTTAGAAGGGTCCGATTTCAGTTTTGTTGCGTCATTTGTGGTATCAGAGCCATTGTTTTAAGGTTGTTTTTGCAGAAGAGCTGACATGGCAATCCGAGTTGGTAGATTTGCTGGCAGAAGGAGACCTATTGCCAACGTTGAGGTGTTGGGGATGTTGTAGAGGGTCAAAGCAAGAATGGATGCCATGGAGCGAAGACAGCCCAGAGATCCTGAAGACATCAGTGAACCTGAAATAGAAGAAGCTGAAGAAAATGTTGAGATTCCTCCTAACATGAGGCTCCTTAGAACTGTTCTGGGGTCTGCATTTAAGCCCCGAATTGAAGTGTCGAGTTATGCAGGGGGACTGAATCTACAAGAACTAGTAGACTGGATTAATGAAATGAACAAATGCTTCGATTATGAAGAGATAAGTGAAGATAAAAAGGTCAAGTTTGCAGTGACAAAGTTGAAAGGACATGCTGCACTTTGGTGGGATGGAATGCAGGCAGAAAGGAGGAGAGTTGGCAAGCAACCTATCAAGAGCTGGACCAGAATGATGGCTAAATTAAAAGGTAAATTCTTGCCTAGTGATTATCAGCTGAAATTGTATAAGCAAATGCAGAACCTGAGACAGAGGCTGCTGACAGTAAAAGGATACACAGAGGAATTCTAAAGAGTAAGCATAAGAGCTGGGAAATTTCAAGACACACCAGAGAAGACTGCCAGATATGTAAATGGTCTCAAGTTGGAGATCCAAGATGATATTGGTCTCCTTTCTCCTAAGACAGTGGAAGAGGCCTATCATATGGCCTTGAAAGCAGAGGAGAAAATCCTGAGGAAATAGTCTGCCAAGAAGAGAGGTACTTTCTGTGGGAAGGGAAGTCAGGGTGGTAAAGGAAAGCCTACTACACCCAAGGATGGAGCTAACAGTAGCTCACCTCAGAATGCATCCACATAGGATGATGCAAGGGGCAGAAGGGGCCCTTACAGAGGAAAAGGAGGAGGAGGCAGAGACAGAGGCAGAGGTAGAGAATTGAGGTGCTATAGATGTCAGCAAGTGGGACATAAGCACTATGAGTGCCCAGAGAATGTGGGTGCTGGTCCAAGAAATGCTGTTGTTGCCTAGGCTGGAGAAGAGGCAGAAATTGAAGAAGAAATTCCTCCAGACAGGGGAGAATCCTTGGTGGTAAATAAGGTCCTGTTGAAGCAAGCCAAAGAGGTCACTGAGCCTGCCCAAAGGAAGACTTTGTTTAGGAGCGTATGCAAAGTCCAAGGGAAATTCTGCCAGCTAGTCATTGATAGTGGCAGCACAGAAAATTTGGTTTCCACTGAGGTAATAGAAAAGTTGAAGTTGAAGACAAGGGAGCATCCAACTCCCTACAGGGTGTCCTGGCTGCATAAAGGGCACCAGCTAGTTGTAAAAGAGCAGTGTGAGATAGAGCTGTAAATGGGAAAATACAAAGATAAGGCCCTATGTGATGTAATGCCCATGGATGTGTGTCATATACTGCTAGGTAGACCTTGGCAGTTTGACAGAGCAGCAGTGCATGATGGTAAGAAGAACACTTACAAGTTCTTCAAGGATGGAGTACGCCATACATTGATACCCATGGAAGAAGGAGAGCCATCCAGTAGAGTGATTGATCCAAAGACCTTGTTGCTGAGCGAGAAGGAATATCTGCAGCAGATAGAAGAAGAAGAGGTAAGCTTTGCTTTTGTTTTCAAACCTAAAGTAGTTCTTAATTCTACAAATTTTTTTGATTTGCCGGTAGAAATACAAGAGATGTTAGACAATTACTGTGACATTATTGTGGATGATTTACCTGATGAGTTGCCACCCGTGAGAAATATCAGTCATCAGATAGATTTTATCCCTGGTTCAAATCTGCCAAACAAGGCAGCCTACAGAATGAATCCTAAATAAAATGAGGAAATCAGGAGACAAGTACAAGAGTTGGTGGATAAGGGACTGATCAGAGAAAGTTTGATTCCATGTGTAGCACTAGCAATGTTGAGCCCAAAGAAAGATGGAGGCTGGAGGATGTATACTGATTCCAGAGCAATCAATAAGATCACAATCAGGTACAGATTCCCTTTGACCAGAGTTGAGGATTTGATGGACTGTTTGAGTGGTGCTAAATATTTTTCAAAGATAGATTTGAAAAGTGGATACCATCATATTAGAATAAGAGAGGGTGATGAGTGGAAAATTGCCTTTAAAACAAATGAAGGACTGTATGAATGGATGGTAATGCCTTTTGGGTTGTCAAATGCACCTAGCACTTTTATGAGACTTATGAATGAGGTATTGAAAGAATTCATTGGCAAATTTTTGATAGTGTATCTGGATGATATATTAGTCTTCATCAGAACTAAAGAAGAACACTTAAGGCATATTAATCATGTCTTGAAGAAGCTGCACCAAGAGAAACTGCTGATAAATCTGAAGAAATGCTCATTCATGAAGGAAGAGTTGGTGTATTTGGGTTTTGTTGTTTCTGCAGAAGGATTGAAGATGGACCCAGAAAAGGTTAAGGAAATTTTGGAGTGGCCTTCACCCAGGAATGTCTTTGAGGTAAGAAGTTTCCATGGACTTGCTAGTTTTTACCGAAAGTTTATAAGAAACTTCAGTAAGATTAATGCACCCATAATTGAGACAATAAAGAATAGCAAAAAACCATTTAAGTGGACTTCTGATGCAGAAAGAAACTTTAAAATTTTGAGGCAAAAGATAACTGAGAAGCCTGTTTTGATTCTGCATGATTTTACTAAACCATTTCAAGTAAAATTTGATGCCAGTGGAGAGGCCACTGGAGCTATGTTGAGTTAGGATGATAGGCATGTGGCATATTTCAGTGAAAAGCTGAATGACACCAGAAGAAATTATTCCTCTTATGAGAAGGAATTCTATGAAATTGTTCAGGCACTGAAGAAATGGAGACATTATTTGATGACCTGGGAATTTGTATTATATTCTGACAATCATGCTTTGCAGTATATTGTACAGCAGCCCAAGTTGAAACATAAGCATGCTAAATGGGTTGAGTATCTCCAAGTTTTTAATTTTGTTTTGAAACATATAAGTGGCCAAGCCAATAAAGTAGCTGATGCTTTGAGTAGGAGGCACATGCTTGTTCAAGAAACAAATTTTGAAGTTGTAGGATTTGATTTTCTCAAAGAATTGTATAAAACAGATCCAGATTTTAAAGAAGCATTTGAGGCATGTAGTAACCCTATTTTAACAGATAGAAGCCAGTGGCTGGATTATTTCTTGCAAGAGGACTTACTATTCAGAAAAAGCCAACTGTGTGTACCAAAATGTTCCATGAGAGAAAATTTGATCAAAGAGAAGCATAGTGGTGGACTTGCTGGACACTTTGGTACTGATAAGACTTATGAGAAGTTGAGTCACTTTTATTTCTAGCCCAGGATGAGAACAGAAGTAGATAAGTTTGTGAAAAATTGCAAAATATGTCAACATGCTAAAGGAAGGAGCCAGAATGCAGGATTGTACACTCCCTTGCATATTTCAGACAAGCCTTGAGACATTTTGGGTATGGATTTTGTTCTAGGATTACCCAAGACTCAAAGAGGGAATGATGCAGTCTTTGTTGTGGTCGATAGATTCTCCAAAATGGCACATTTTATTCCATGCTATAAAACCAGTGATGCCACCCATGTTGCTAACTTGTTCTTCAAAGAAGTTGTTAGATTGCATGGGTTGCCCAAGAGTATTGTTTCAGACAGAGATACCAGATTTGTGGGTCATTTTTGGAGGAAATTGTGGAAGAAACTTGGTACCAAACTGAGTTTCATCTCAGCTTATCATCCCCAGACTGATGGAAAAACTGAGGTAGTGAATAGGAGTCTGGGAAATTTGTTAAGAAGTCTTGCAGGAGAACATCCCAAGAAGTGGGATCATATTTTTCCCCAGGCATAATATGCATATAATGACTCACCAAATAGGAGCACAGGGCAGAGTACATTTCATATTGTTTATGGAATGCACCCCAGAGGAATATCATAGTTAAAAAATTTGGGAAAGGCAAAGCTAAGGAGTGCAGATGGTGAGGAATTTGCTTCAGAGATCCAGGCCATACATGAACAAGTGAAACAAAAATTACAAGGCAGCAACATTAGATACAAAAGCAGAGCCGACTTGAGCAGAAAAGAAGTTCATTTTGAAGTAGGAGAACTAGTTTTGGCACACTTGAGAAAGGAGAGATTTCCAAGGAAGTAGTATAACAAATTGAAGTTCAAAAATATTTGGCCATGCAAGATACTTAGAACTTTTTCTGCAAATTATTATGAGATTGAATTACCTCCTGATGTTGGAATATCTCCCATTTTTAATGTTGCAGATTTGTACAAGTATGAAGATGATAGTACAGAAGAAAGATCAGCAGACAAGGAACAGATTGAGTGGAAGGAGCAGCTACCTCCAGCACAACCATTGAAACTAGAGAAGATATTGGATAAAAGACCATTCAGAAGGACCAGAGGACAAGAGTACTTTCAGTACTTAATCAAATAGAAGGACAAGCCAGAGGAAGATGCCACTTGGATGACTGAAGGGATGTTGCAGAAGATAGGCAGATCAATGGAAGAGCTCATGGACAGGAGCCCATGAAGAAAATTGCCCTCGAGGGTCTGATGTAGGGGCATTAGACACTAGCCAGCAATGTAGGAAGTTTTGTCCACATGTTGTGGCTAGGAGGGTTCGAAAATATTTGAATTGTAACAGCTGGGTGCCAACACCTTAGCTGACTGTATTATTTAGATCCGTTATATTTGTAGAAGTCGAATAGTTCAGTTCGATCCTTCTGTCACATTTCAGTTAGTTGAATAATTGTAATTAGGCTTTTGGTTTTCTAAAACGGTCCTCGCAGAGGAACCGAAGAGTCACACTATAATGTATATAAATTGAATCCTCGGATGTATTGAGGAGGGCAGCAAGAAGAAAAAAAAAAGAGATCTCTGTAATAAACCTTTGTGTATTGAGCAATTTCTTTCGATTGAATAATTTCAGTGCGCATTGCCTTAGAGTCGTTTTGAGTCCTTAATTGTGAAGAAATTGTTTGATTGCGAGGTGATTGAGCTCTGTGCATGTATCATTGAACTACTGTATAACTCCCACATATCTCTGTCTATTTGTTTCTCAAAAATTACCCAAACAACCATGTGAATTGAACCTGCGCAGGTGAGGCCTGTGTAGAGGATCCACGGTCGCGAACACAGTTTAAATAGAAAAACTCCCGAGATTGAGTTGTTTCTTTCGGAACCTGACCCGAGGATTAGACGTGGAGTTAGAGAACTAAAGGGATAGCCTAACCCCAGACAAATCTTGGTAAAGCACTGTGCGAAACCACGAGCAGATTTGCGGAGGCAGATTGCCCATATCGCACCACTTTTGCGGGTTGAGTGGTATTCCCAGAATCGGAGCGATTCCATAGAACTGTCGACGCGTGGCAAGGGCGAACCCACAAAAATCATCTTTCAAAGCGCGCCATCGTGCATTAACGTTCGTACCAGGATGCCGAGTGATATGAGTACGAACCGTTGATTTGGGAGAGGGCCATCAGACGGTGGTCGTTGGATAAAGACGCGCGAAATATAACTGGTACGGTGCATGCGGTTGATTGGGCCATCGATCGTAGAGGTGGGGCTGGTGCAAGGGTGTATTACACAGTGAATTGGTTAAAACAAAGTGTCGGCGTAAATACAAAGTTTCGAAGATTTAAACATTGGTTATAAGGTTGGCGGTATAATATAAAGCTGAGAGATTTAAATAAAATTGCAAAGGTTGTGGATAAATTTGATTTATCAAATTCAATGAATTTGATAAATAAACCTTCGAGGAATATATAAGTGGAGCACGTGGAGTCAAAGAGCGGGGTTTGACTAGGAAATCGCTGACAGGGTCACGACTACAGTGACCATCTCTCCTTAGAAGGGTCCGATTTCAGTTTTTTTGCGTCAGCGGATCATATGTTACGACTATGGATAGCCAGGACATTTTTCCATGTATTTTTAGAATCCCACTATAGCTTCCTATGAGTATTGTCAATAATTTGGTCATGAAATCAAAGATTGTCCCATTTTTTTAGCTGAAATGCAGTAGAAGTGAAAATAGAAGCTAGCTCAAAATATACAAATGATAAGAGTTTAACCATGCTAGGCATACCCAAGAATTAATATAGTGATGTGCACTAGTGTGAATACCAGAGAAAACCGCACAGAAGAAAAGAGGATTGTGACAGAGAAATGGGTAAGAAAAGTCAAATATAAGTTTGGTGCATTTAATATAAAATGTGATAAATATACATCCATGGAAGAAAATAATACATTTATGACTCCTAAATCTTTGACATCAACTACGCAAAGACAATTATTTCCATTAAATAATAATCCATAGGAGAATATTGAAGTAACATAAGCTTATTAGTCTATCTTGCCATCCTTTTTGCAGACGTGTATTAAAATTATAAGGGACTAGAAAGTTGTAGAAGGGTTACAGGAGTTGATATATAAACTTTTTGGCAAGGAAAATATACAAATGGAAAAATTTACAGTAAATAAATTGTAAAAGAACAAGAAGAGAACTGTCTAAGAGATCTGGTTGACTACGCAAATCAGAGACTATGAGATGGATCAAGTCATTCTGGATCTAGGATGAGATGCCAAAGTTCTGCCAAAATAGACATGGGAACAAATGGGAAGGCCTAAGTTGCAATGGTCACCAATTCAAATAAAGATGGAAAATCAACAGAACATCATTCCCTTGGGGCGATTGTAGGGAATCCATGTAGATGTTGACGGTGCATGTGTATTAGTCAACTTTGAAGTTATTGAAATCATTGATGATAGTAATCCTTATCTTGCATTGTCTGGATTTCGTTGGACCTACGAAATGGATGCTATAATCAAATGGAAGAATAGGCAGATGGTGTTTAAAATGGATGGTACCCGAGTTGTTGTACCATTATATCCTTCTGAAGGTGTGCTCTATACAGAGCCTGTCCAACATGAGTATGGGGATGCTAAGATTGACTGGATCTATAAGCTTACTACGGAAGATGAAGACTGGATAAATCCCACCATGGATGGAAGAATATGTTGGGACAGTGATAGTTCATGCATTTCATATTCCGATGAGGAGTTGGATAATTGGTAGAATCACTTGAATGAAGTAACTACTAAGTGTTCTAATAGGGTTACCAAATCTCTACGTTGTGTCCCATCAGAAGTGCATGACTTGCCATTTTATGATGGCACGACGAATGTTGTCTTGTTTCTGGAAGAATTTGAGAAAAAGGTATGTAAGGAACAGAGATACAAATCTTTGGAATTCACGTTGAGGTCCACTCTAGCCTAATGGTGGGGCACGCATAGAGAAAGTTTAGGAGGATGGAAGGAGTTTTGAAAAGTTGTAAGGCTTTGGTTTGGTCAGGTATACACGAAGACTGCAGATAAGTACGATCATCTGAAAAAATCCTCTTCAGCATTTATCTCACTATACTATAGCTTGGGGTACAAAACCTTGACCAAAATGGGTGCAAATGTTCTTTCATTCCTTGGAGTTGATTCGTGAGAAGTGGTATCTTGAAACAAAATTGCGTTATGGCACTACACATTGGGATGAGATGATGGAAGGATTCTTTTTAAATTATATCTTCATCGATGGCTAGGATTTCATTAATGAGGCTCTTTAAAAAGTTAAGGCAGGCATATTATTAATTACTAAGGAGCTAAGGACTATGGTATAGCTTGATTGGGTTGTGAGGATTGAAAAATACCATGAATGTTATAATTTGACCGTAGAATAGGGTGAGGAGGATCCACATGATGTCAACATTCTTGAGTCATAACGACAGTGCGAAGTTGCAGGGCCTCAGGTAGCAATGTTGAATGTAGCATAACCTATCACAACTCAACAAGTCAACATAGGCTCAAAGGTGGAGCCCAAATTTGCAAATATTTGGGACTATTGGGATGGTGATAAAGTAAGCAAGGTCACTGAATTACTGCACGAATACTAGGTCTTATTCCCAACAAAATTCCGTGAATTAAAAGGTATTGTTGGTGATCTAGGAGTAATGCACATCACTTTAAAGCTTGATGTCAAGCCGGTAAACAAGCACCCCTATCTGCTGAACCCAACATATAAGGAGAATGTGAGGGAAGAAATTTACAAAATTTTGGATGCTGGCATCACTGAACTACTCAAGGAATCTGAGTTGGTAAGCCCCATGGTGGTCCAAGGGAAGAATACTAACGACGAGATAAGAATATGTGTTGATCTCTGCAAACTGGACGATGTCTGCATCTATGATCCATTTCCAGCATCGTTAAGGGATGAAGTATCAGAGAATGTTGGCGGGGAGGAATCCTACTCATTTATTGATGGATTCTCAGAGTATCATCATATTATTATTGCGTTAGAAGATGGGGGGAAAACAACGTTTTCCACGGAGTGGGGTTCGTTTCTGTACATTTTCATGCCATTTGGATTAAAGAAAAATCCTGCTATATTTTCTAGAATATTTATCACAACTTTCAAAGTCTACATCCACACATTTTTTGAGGCATATTTTGATGACAGGACCATGTTTGTCTTGTTAAATAATCATGTTTCCAGTTTACGCCTCATGTTGAATACCTGCAGGAAGTATCAGATCTTCTTAAATCTGAAAAGTGCATCTTTTTCATACCATATGGTATCTTGTTGGGGCATCTTCTATGTAAATAGGGATTGATGGTAGACCTTGCGAATATTTTAGTGCTTATTAACATAGAACCCCCAAAAATTGTAGAGGAGCTACGCATGTCACTTTGACAAACCAGTTATTACAGGAAGTTTATTAAGGAATTTGTGTAAATCAGTGCACCAATGGAGAAATTATTAATGAAATATGTCAAGTTATATTGGGATGACAATTGTCAGAAGAGCCTTGATGTACTGAAAGAAAATATTTTGATTTCACCCATTCTCATCTTCCCAATTTGGAAAAATGAATTTCATGTATATGTCAATGCATCCTATATATATTTGGGATTTGTGTTAGTGAAACCTGGGGAAGGGGATATTGATCATCCTATCGAATTTTCTAGCAGGAAATTATCTAAGGAGGAGAGGAAATACTCCACCACAGAGCGCAAAGGGTTGGCAATGGTATATGCGTCGAAAAAATACAAACTGGGGGAACACTTCAAAATTTTCATAGTTCATTCTACTTTGAAGTACCTAGTCAACAAGCATGTGTTGGAGGGGAATATTTGTTGGTGGTTCTTACTATTATAAGTGTATGATTTGGATGTAATTGTCAAATCGGGTCATTTGAATGATAAACCGGATCGTCTATTTAGGATTGAGATAGCAGAGGAACCAACGAATATTGAGGAAGGATCACCTCATGCACACTTTTTCTCCATCAAGGTTGCATATGATAATTTCCTAGATATCATTCAATTTCACTATATCGAAATCGCACCTGTGGAGTACACTACACAACAGACAAAAGATATGGTAGTATGGGAGGTCAACTATGAGTTTGGGACATCTGTATAAAGTGGGGGTTGATGAGATCCTAGGAAGATATGTTCCTGAGCATGAATGACACAAAATTATCATTGAAGCACACGACAGAGTGCTTAGAGGTCACTACGCGGGGAAATCTATTGTGCAAAACGTCCTACGAGCTAGATTATGGTGGCCTACAGTACATAAAGACCCAAAATAATATCATCGCAAATGTGATGTTTGTGAGAGGACTGGAAGACCATCATAGAGAGATGAAATGGTGTTGCATCCTTAAGCTACGTTGCAAGCTTTGGCTAAATGGGCGATTGAATTTGTGGGACCTATTGATCAGTGATAAAAGAAAATGGGCATGAGATACATTATTACTATGAACGATTTTTTCACTCACTAGGCTATGGCATAGTGAGTGAAGAATTGTTCTACAAACATGGTGGAAACGTTAATTTTCGGGCATATTGTATCACAGTTTTGTAGTCCAAATTTTTTTATGAGTGATCAAGATACGCATTTTATGAATAGCACTATTGAAGCCTTGATAGAATAATTCGAAGTGGGTCACCAAAAGAGTACGTCATATCAACCTTAAGTCAATGGCACGGTCAAGGCCTTCCAAAAATTTCTAGGTAATGCACTGATGAAGGTGTGTAATGTCAATATAAATGACTAGGATCTTTGCATCCCTGAAGTTTTATGGGCCTACAAAACTACTTATAAGAAGCTAATAGGTTAGAACCCATTCTGATTAGTATATGGCTAGGATGCAGTGATGTCTATGGAGTATATTTTACCTAGTGTTCGCATCACAAGTGTGAATAATATAGCAGACAATGACATTATGGAGCAGAGATTGGCGCAACTCTCTGAGTTGGAAAATGATAGGTTCACTGCTACGTTCCATTAGGAAGTTCAAAATGAAAGGGATAAGGCTTGGCATGATCAACATATTAAGTAAAACATGTTCAAATATGGTGAGTAAGTTCTTTTGTATGACACCAATTTTGTGAAGTTCCCAGGAAAGTCGCAAATGCACTATTTGGGTCCGTATATTGTCAGGAATGTGATGGAGGGAGGTGTAGTTCAACTTGTGAAGTTGAATGGAGAGTTGTTCTCTAGTCATATTAATGGAAAGAAATTGAATTTGTATAGATATGATTCCATCCCTGGAAGTTCGCAATGACTATATGGCTGGCAAAGAGTCTTAATGCTCTACACAATTGAGAGGGTACATGCGGCTATAAATTGGTTTCAGATACAGGTGATCATGACTCAAGTGATTGAGGGTAAGGATTGTGAAAAATAGTGCGCCAAAGGAATTCCACTATTGTAGGATGCCTTGAGTGGCATCAAAGAAAATATCTATGAAGCACCACTTTTGTGACTTGGGACGAGTCATCATTTTCTGTTGGGGGGCTATTGGACATGGGATTCCCCTGAAGAAATCAGTAAAGATAGACTCCATAGATCAAGGAGCGGACCGTACAACACAGAGTCCATTTTTAGTCTTAGGGGATTTGGGGTGGGTAAAATCCCCTTATTTTGGAATAGGATGGAATTATTTTGTGAACGTTGAACTCCTCCCATGGTTTTGGAACATGGCATTGTAAATTAAAAATATATATAAGAAGTCTAGATAGACGTCATAAGCATGTTTGATTCGATGAACAAATGGATGAAATGAATTTGGATGTATGAATGTTCTCAATAATAGTCTATATTGTGGGTTAGAGGAAAGGCTCCTGTAGCCGAGTGCGCGAAGACCTTAGAAATTCTGCAGCTATGCGCACAGACCCCTGTAGCTGAGTGTGCAGGGTGGAAGTGAATGTATAAGACAAATCTGAATACAAATGAAATACCTTTGAATATAGATATGAGTTTCTATTGATGTGTTATTTTTTACTTGTTTTTTTTAATTATCTATGCTTAGTAAGGGTTTTATTTTGTAATTTAATAGCGTAGATATGTTTATGAGTATTTACATTGTTTTATGGATGAATAAGTAAGATCACGTAGTATGCTAGTAAGTTCAATAGATGTGTTGAATAGACCTTGTGTTTTTGATAGATTAGACCTATGAAGAATTTTTAAAGAGAAATCCTAAATTCATAGTCCATTGTCCCTCTCGATATAGAAACATGGTTCTAGAATCCCCTTATATTTTCTCGAGTGAGGCTTCTGTTTGCGCAAGAAGATCGTTGCTGAAAGGGTCGGTAATAGTGAGTTTTGTTGGTTCGCCCAACCACATTTGAACCTAGGTCTAGGCCCCATAAACCCAACATGGTCGAGTCTTAGTGATTTCATTTTAAATTCAAAAATCTACTTGTGAATGATAAACAATAATTTTCAGTTCCACTTATGGTGTTAAATACTTGGAGTATTACTCTTTCGATAACTACTCTTCACTCACTAGTCTTCCCAAATTTTTAGGAATATTAAATACCACGTATAATTAATTTATACTAACTAAATATTTTACTGTGTATGTTTCGTACTTATGAAAAATAAAATTTAGTCATCTATATTTCTTACATAGAACCTTATTCATTTCCTTAAATAATTCCATCTTGACCTACGAACATAAATAAATCATATATTAAAAATTACTAGTATTCATGATGATTTCCAAAGTTATTTTTGTAACCAGCCCCATTTTTTATAATTTGAGTTTGATATTTTACATTTTATAGATAATGCACTTATTTTAGCTAATACATATAAATTAAATAGATACATTACTTCTCTTTAATTAAATCCTACTTCCTGTTCACATATATCCAACAAAATTCCATGTGATCAAAATTTAATGAGGTTTTCAAAATGTGTATAAAAGTATTCCACGGTACTCAATTACAATGTAAAAGAGTAATGTAACTAATTTCTTCCTCATTCATGCATATAGATTTAATAAATAAAAAACCAAAAATATAGAGGAGCATAAAGTCCTACAAGGCGACATTATTCTATCAACAACAATATTCCTTCATGCATGAAATCAATTGTTTATTTTCATAACCAGTTAGCATATGTGTGCACATTAATTCTGCATGCATAATTTAGTTGTAGTCTTGGTATGATATTCTAATAGTTTTTAGCATTAAATAACTCATTACTAAATCATAAAATAAATAAATAAATATTCATATAAGTTTAAACCAATGCTTTGAGAATATTCAGGAACAGAGTACATTCATCCCAACCATGTACTATATCCAATAGTTCCCCCCAAGATAATACCTTTTTGACATCTAGAATCAACAACCCATTTGCTTCCTATGCTTTTTATTTTATAGCTTTCTTCCTAGTATATTTTTAGCAATGTATTTCTTTAAGCTCTACCAACCTTTTTCCTAGGCATTTTGGTTTTTTGTTTTTAAATTTTATTTTAATTTTCTTCAAAGCACGTCTTTCTCTCATACTACGATTTATTCCACCCCACTTATTATATTTCTCCAATAAGTTATTAACATAATATTTCTCTTCCATTATGTTAATATTTTTAATTATTTTCTCCTTCGTATTTTTAGAGGACTTCTAGAGAAGGTCCATGAGGTGGATTTAAACACCAATAAATTTTAATAAGCTAACAAGCCTTCTAAAATTCTAGTTTCCTTTTGTGAGTAAGTCTAATCATGGCTTCCATAGCCATTCCATCCAATAATAGTTCAATGTCTAAAAATATTGAATGTCTTAAAATGAAAAATATACGGGTGTTACACATTTCTTTTGCACATACATTAGGTGTACATAGAGTTTACCTAGAGTGATTGAGTCTTCCATACTTGATAAGCCTATTAGGTCTAAAACTAGCGGAATCATATGCGGAGGTCTTCGCAGAAGGTGATACCAAAAGGAAGATTACACAAGTTGTTCTTAATAAAAAATATGACCACTAAATTAGGTTCGAGTGAAAATTTAATAAAAAAAATAAGAACATTGACAATAAAAATAATTCTTTAATAAAGTGGCACATTCAAATAAAATGTTAATTAAAACCAATATTTTGTTGAAATTTTTTTGAAGAGAGTAAGAGGCATTCCAGTTAAATTCTAAGAGTGAATATCAAAATTTGATTAAAAATATTGTATTATAGCCATTTAGCAACATTGATGGTCAAATATGACTGTTTATTTGGAGTAGAATGGTGATTACATCCTCTTTTTATGATTTATGTGCAATGGATTTTTGTTTGGAAACCATTTCTTTTCAATGTCTTTGAAGTTGAATCATATTTTCTTGGACTTCCCATGCCTTGTATTTTCCTTTGTTTACATGAATCTTTTAGTTAGTTTGTTTCAATTTTATTATTTATAGTTCATAGCCAAATGTAGCTACTTTTTGGTCTATATTTGTCTTCCATGCATCAAAGTAGCTTTATTTCTCTCCACATAACACAAAAAATAACTCTACAACTAGATAAATCACTATACTCAAGTATAAATATATGGGTTGCTTTCCCAACATGATTGTAAATTAAATATTTCTCTTTGGCACCATCTTGTGTGGAGTAGTACAAGTTACCCTTATATCTATGTACTCACACACATTCATTTTCTTTGTATAGACTTTAGCTAGAGTCATAAGATATCCTAGTTTGTTGGGTGTGGAGCCTGATTATCTTCCTTATTTAGTTGTATTTCCACATTGGACACTTGTTCTTAACAGGGAGGCAACGTCGCCTATCATTTGATCATCATCAGGGGGGTCTAGGGGGGGGCAGTGGTAACCTTTTGGAGCCCCCCAACCACCCCCCCCACCCCCCCCCCCTAGTGGGGGGTTTTGAGGGCACCGCACCCATAGCTAAAAACATATTTAAAATTGCCTTGTAAAATATCGTAATTTCGTAGTCAATCTAGGTTGTTCATTAGGCGGATGATCTGACAGTAGAAGTTATGTTTAATTTAGGGTTTTTTTCCCCTATAAGGCAACCCCTCTGTTATATGAGGGTATTGTACTCCATATTTGTATGGTTGTGTATACTCTAGGTGAGAAATAGCACAGAGTATTCTTTGAGAGAGAAGAGGATATTACAAGGGATCTGTTTTAGGTTGTGTCTATTCATTTTTATGGATTATATAAATGAAGGAATAGTTGTTTCCGTGGACGTAGCCTAAGCTGGGTGAACCACATATATTTGTGTCTCTCTTGTTTATATGTTTTCTATTTTTATGTTTCTGCGTATTTTATGTGTTCCATTGTTGTGTAATATATAATTTTCTAATACTTTGAAAATATTTCTTTGTCTAAAATTGGTGGGAGGCATATCTGTATTTATGGAATATGCGAAGAGAAATGGCCTTGCTCAGTACAAAAACTTGTTAGTATGAAATAGGTTTGTGATTTCTAATGTTACTGGTTCATAAATATGCATGGTCATGCATTAATCAAAGAAACAATGAAGTGTGTCATAATGGAAACAAGCAAAACCAATTGTTGTTATATGTGTATTTAAAAATGGTTGGAAAGACCATTTTTAGACTAGGTACATTACATGTTTTCTCTAGTTGGTCCCCCCTAAACTAGACCCATAGTCTGAGCCAAAAGGTTAAACCAAGTCGTTTATTGATTGTCACTAGTGGAAACCACCAGAGTGGCCCTTTAACCAAATTTTAATCAAATACATAGATTCATTGAATGCTTCATAATGTATAATTGAATTTTAGTAGGTTGAATACACTATGTGGATTATTTGTTAGCTATTTTTTTAAAAGAAAACACTGCAGGAGCCAACAACCAATTATCCAAGTGTTTTTATGGACGGAGACTTACAAAACAGAGAGTATGTGAAGACATATCGAACCTTATGTTGCATTTTCTCTGTGTACATTAGCCCACGAAACTCCAATGGAATAAATGAGAAACCAAACTGGTTAGTGGGAATGGGTTTTTTCCAAGGCCTACATTCAATACTAAGAAAGAAAGGGCACATGGGCCTCAAGCAAGATTGCATGTTGGCTAAGCCTTGTATTATGTTGTCTAATCATCCCCGATTTTAAGGTAATTTCAAGTAATAATTATGACAGTTTTAATATTTTTTATCATATATATGTATTAAATTTGAAGGTGAAATAAATTTAAGTTTTATTATTTAAGTCGTATTAAAACTAAGAAAATTTTCTAAAAAGTGAAGAAGGGAAAATTAAATTTACAAATTTTAAATAACCATATATATACTTGTCTATCGCTACAAATTTACTTTCTATTTATTTATAGTCGAAAATAAATTTGAAATGCATGAATTTTAGTAACTTAAAAGTAATATATGAGATTATTAATTTTTTTTCATAATTGTAGTATTATTGTATGCCTAATGCTCATTACACTTGGTTGGATTTTTGGAAGTGTTAAAACCATAGAACTACCTTTGAATATTGAATTTACTAGGTACCAAGCCTAGAAATTGATAAATGATAGGCCACCCTCTAATTCTCAAATTATCACTTTAATTTACCACTTTTAAAAGTGTTTTAACTCTAGTTTACTACCTCAAGGTCATCTTCATTTCTCTACAAGTAATGAAAAAAATAATTCTTTGACTATAGAAATCATCACACCCAAGTCTAGATATATGTGCCACTTTTCGAATATGTTTGATTCAATATTTTATTTTGTGCTCACCTTGTGTAGAAAAATGGAACTTACCATTTCATCTCTATGAATTTGTATATACTTTAGTTTCATACATGTCAGTGTTCCACACATATTTTAGTTCTACATAAGTCTTCATTCTATATAAACTTCAACTCCACACAAATTTTAGCTATAGTGATGAGTGTAATATTGTATATTTGAAACTCATGCCTTCTTAGGAAATTGCTTAATGGTTGGTAATGATTTTTGAGGTGGGATACTTAGGTTGTGAGCCCGAGGAACATAGTATAAAAATATCACAATGCAACATTAAATTTTCCATTTACTATAATACCTTCATTTCTCTCGCTTCTCGATAACTATTCCCCATTGTATTAAAATTAAGGTGTAAGTTCTTACATGAAGTCTTAAATGAAGAAATTTCTTTGTCGATAACTATTCCCCATTTCTTAAAATTAAGGTGTAAGTTCTTACATGAAGTCTTGTCATGGGATGTGAAATTTTATATTAAATGACAAAGACATTCCCATTTCATGGCCATCGTGTAGGAGAATAGGTGTGTGAAGAAAATGAGTGTGTGGAGCAAGGAACATAAATTGTTTTTGGACCTATGGAATTCACTCATAATATATAAATTGTTTCATTTCAAAATGTGCATTAGAATTATATTTTTTTAATGGCCTCACTCTAAGGCACTTTCGAATATGTACTCAGTCTAAAAATGATTGTTATATGAAAATCATGCTTAAGTGTAAATATTGAGAAAATGTAAGTTGTCTTGCTAATGCAATATAGAAATGCATATTATGGTTTATTTGATTGGTCATTTTTCTATAATGAACCACACAATAGGAGTTTAAAATTTAGTTTATTTTAAAAAATATGCAAATTTATAGCATCATTTTGGTTCATATGTTGATATTAAATCATTTTTCTAATTTTTTATAGTAATATTTTTTTCATTTTGCAAAGAAAGATAATATTGAGATTCTCAAAATTTTGAAACATTAATATATTTGCTTCTTTTGATTTGATTCTTTCTTGTTTTGGACAAGAAAAAATCATCTCAATCTAAGGTAGAACTTGTCCAACTTTGTTAGAGTCATTGCAAAACTATAAAATTTCAATTTGATAGAAGGTATGCACATTTTAGCAATGTGTAAATGGAATTAAGGTTTTTTTTTTCTGATAGCTAGAAAGAGATAAAAAAAAAAAAAAAAATTCCTCTTATTTTCTTCGTCTACTTTTAAAAACATATAGTCTATAGTTGGAGAAAATAAAAAGACAACAAATGGATGCACTTGAGGCACAAAAATAACAAGAAGATGTAGACAAGCATATGAAAGAATTAAACAAATTTGGTGTGTAAAAATAACTTGGTATTAATATTATTTTTGCAAAACACCATTTGAATCATATAAACAACTTCAGTTTTACTGTCAAAGAATGCTTATGTGATTCTCTATGAATGATTTTACATAATATATATACTTCAATAGAATTGAGACAAGGGAAAATACAGAATTTTTGACTTTATTTGCAAAATAATTGCAAAGAAGCATTATTGTGTTGTAGGAATGAGTTAAATACATATTATTTGATGGAAATGCATAATTTTGATGATCCTAAGGTTCATCTTCAATGTATGTCACAATATACTTCACTTGAGTGCCCAACTAATGAGAGGGGGCTTTGGGGAGACTTTTTTTTTGTTTGCATTGGTAGTCAAAGTGGCTCAACATACCAATAAGAATTTTGTCAAAGACGAAAAATAGGCCATATTTGAATTTGAATTCATTTGTATGAATGCACACATATTAGATATTATTTCATGATGGTAATCCCCTCACTCGAAATTTTGAGCCACTCTTGTGCAAAAAATAAAATGCATATATGGGTGGATCTAAAGGAAATGTAGATGACTTTTGGCATACATTCATCAAACAAAAATGGGTACAAATAGAAGCCAATATGTTATCAAATGAACTTAGGGTGAAACTATACCTCAATGCCTTTGTCATCTAATGGTACATGAATATTATGTGGGTTGTTTGCATTGCATTATGGCCAAAAATTTCTTAGAGATAGTTTTATAACGTGATCCTTTTTCATTAAAATGGATATACCACTATTTAGAAGTTAAGTTACAAAAAATGAAATATGAATTTGGATTGATAGTGTTATATTTTTCTTTTGGAACTCCCATATGAAAATGGCGACATAGAAGGTGGTATTTATTTTCTTCCTAGATGACTTATGCTTTGTGTTTAGACATTTTTTTGATGTCTACAGGAAGTGGATATATTTTGAATCGAGTCAACTCAGATAGGTCCAAGTCAACCATGTTTATTTTTTTTCAATATCAAAAAAATATGGAGGTATTATTCTGAACTATTGGAACATAAAGGAAATATATTGATGAATACTACATCAGTTCCTTCAAAATTTAACAATTATATGTTGGAACACAAACATAATTCCCTTCAAAAAATAAAAAAATTCTCAGAAATAAGATAGGAAAAAGATAAAAAAATGAAGAAGAAATGAAAAATAAATTAGAGACTATTGTCACAATAATTGAAAAAGAATTTTAATAAAAAAATGTTGGAATTCCTATCTATGATTTATCATGTTGTTATTGAACTTTTCTTGGAAATTATTTTATAACAAATAAAAAAATTATTATCAATCAAAACATGTTGAAACTAGGCACATGCAACTAGAACATGAATACACATTCCAGCATTACTAAAATTCCTTGGGTCATGGTGATATTCCCATATTTTCATGTCATTAGTAAATTATATGCAATAAATGTATCTGCATTTTATGCAATCTAAATCAGTAGAAGAATGATAGTATCAACTTGCTTACCTTTTAGGTCACTATAATACTAGTGTAGCCCCTTATTGTTATCTTTAGTTTAGCCCCCTTATTATTAATTTTTTTCCCGTGTAGTACCAATATTTTTATTATTGTGCCCCATAGAAGCCCACTATTGTAATTTTTGTGTGCTTTCATTATTATTGTTATTTCGGCTCTGATTATATTATGATCGTTCAGACTCCTATATATAGAAACAATGTTTTTTCATTTGAATTATCGAGGAATTTTTCAATTATGTAATGTAAATATGGTTTCCCCCTCCAAGTGGATAATTTTTAAGTCATTGATCTATATTTTCTTCTATTTTTTGAGCTCGTTGCAAAAAAATTATTATCGAAGCATTGGACTTTATGGTTTTTCTTCTCCAAATAGGTCATTCTAGAATTTTCACTATAAGGATTTTTCTACGAGGCTTAAAAAATTACCATGTGGAGCCAAATTATTGTTTAAAATCATGTAAAAATTGCAAATATTGTTTCACTATATTTTCTGAGATATGATTCAGGAAGGTAGGGATTTTGCTGCCTCCCAAATTCAGTCTCAAGCAGGTGACCTAGGGACAATCATCATAACTTTTATTTCAGGATTCATATTTGAATTTTGTAAAAAGTGATTGAAATTTCATAGACTTTAGTTTGTATTAATTTCATGGCTTAAGGTAAAAAAAAGTGACATGTGGCACTCCATACAAGTTTACTATACTAAATCAATCAGTAATCGGGTCATCATGGAAGATGAGACATAACTCTTTCTTGGAAAATCAATATTTGATCTAACCCATGGCATTGAAAATAAGACCCAATGGGATACCATAGGGATTTTTATAAATTGAAGAGCCAACTTACAAAGATAGAACGATTGCACTATTGACCTCCTAAAAAGAAAGAAAAAGGTGTGTATACATTTTGTTTGAAAAATTAGTTTGAAGTGATCTAAAGGGAATAGTGAATCATATATATCAACGTTTGATTCCAAAATTCCTTGAAGCAAAAAACTGGACACTCCTAATAAGAAACCACAAATCTCTACTATGATGCATGAAGAAGAGGAAGAAATGCAACATTATATATTAAAATTACAAGACCAAGTGCAACAAGTTTCGCTCTCAAAATGAGTAACTAGAAATTAAATGGAAGCTAAGATGGATGGTTTGATTAAAATTTTTAAATAAGACATGAAGTTGTGGAGGATGGCATAGAAGAAAAAATGAAAGGCAACAAGGAATATTTGAAGAATGGTTTAAAATCACACATGGAAGGTTTGAAGGAAGGTTTGAGAAAGTTTCTACAAGAAATGCTTCCTAATGGAGAAAAGGTATTAGATGAAACTCATGAAGAGAACAAAAGAAATGTTAATCATGATTTCATAGACTCTAACATTGGATTTAAGACCCACCAGATTCCAAATATCGATATGAGGAAGTGTAAAGGTAGGAACTGGTAACATGGACACTATAGATGGAATAATATCTTGATCTCCATAATGTGAAAAACACACAAAAAGTACACATTGCAACTTTATATTTAGAACCCAATTAGTTTCTATGGTATCCTAGATTTTTTCTCATAAACCACTTTTCACTTGGTCAATTTTTATGGAGGAAATTATAAAACAATATGAGGATACAAATAGCAACACCTTATTTAGTGAATTTATAAATCTCAAACAAAAGGTTTCAATGGCGGAGCACATTGATAGATTCCAAAATTTGAATATAAGGGTAAATGATATTCTAGAGGAGCATAGGATTGATGTCTTCATAGGGACTTTAAAGGATAAAATCCAACATGAGGTTCACCTTTGGGAACTTAATTGGTTGGAAAAGGCATTCACATTGCCAAGAAAAAAGGAAAGAAAAAATATGGAAGCAAGGAAGCCTACCACTGATGACTATAAATATGGAAGTGTTTCTGCTACTATTCTTGCACAAACCACAAGGTTGACACCAAAAAAATTGGAATAAAATAGAGCAAAAGGGTTTTGTTATAGTTTTGATATAAAATATGCTAAAGTTCATAAGTGTGCTAAGACGAAATTATTTTACATAGATTGTGAAGAGGAGGAAGCAAAGGAACAAGAAACTTCAAAATAAAATGATATACACCAAGAACCAACCCTAGAGAAAGAAGAAATGAATCTAACCATATCTTGTAATGCATTTGCAAGAATTACCGCTCCTCAAAATCTCAATATAGAAGGATATATCAGGATGAAAAAGGTAATAATGTTGATTGATTTAGGTAGTACCGATAATTTTATTCATTGTAAGATAGCGAGGGAATTGAATTGCTTCCTATATCCAACACTAGAGTGTCAAGTGATGGTTGGAAAATGGATTAACTATAAATTTCTCAGGAAAGTGCCATAATATCAAGCTAGCCATGGGGGAATATGTATTGAATGGTCAAATTCTCTTCATTCTAATGCGTAGTGTTGATGTTGTACTATGATTTTTATGGTTACAATCTTTGGGTATGATAGCTTTTAATTTTCAAGTAATTTTCTTAAAAAAAAATCGAGAAGGAAAGGAAGTCGAATTAAACGGCATCAGAGCGAAAAAATTAAAGATAATCATCTCTAATGGCATGACAAAGCTTCTAAATAAATAACATCATGGCGTAATTGAACAATTATTCTCACTAGAGGTTCAAACATTTAAATCATCTATTTCTCTATATTTCCAAATGTATTGGATGAACATTCCAATGTATTAAAGACTCCCAAAGGCCTCCCACCTATTTTTTATCATGATCATGCTATTTATTTAATTCCAATAAGTGTTCCTCCAAACATCTGGCCCTACAGATACCCTTATGCCCAAAAAAGTGAAGATGAACGTATGATTGTTGAAATGCTAGAAGTCGGTATAATTCAACCTAGTCAAATTTGTTTCTCTGATATAGTAGTATTGGTGCACAAGAAGGTTGGATCATGCCGCATGTGTCTAGAAATTTAGGAGCTCAACTAGCTCACTATTAAGATAAATTACCCATTAATTTCATTGATGAATTATTGGATGAATTACATGAATAAATTTACTTCACCAAGTTGGATCTACATTCATGATATCATCAAATAATAATGAAGATTGACGACCTTGTGAAAAAACATTTAGAACTCATTAGGATCATTATGAATCTTGGGCCATACCTTTTGGCCTTACCAATGCACCTTCTACATTTCAAGGTTTGGTGAATTACATTTTCAAACCCTTCGTTAGAAATTTTTTGTTAGTATTTTTTGTTCATATACTAATCTAAAACAAGTCTTCGAATGATCATGTTCAACATGTTGAGGGGGTGCTCAAATCATTTGAGAAGAAACAATTATATGAAAAAACATCCACATGTTTCTTTGGAGTAAAAGAGGTGGAATATCTGGGTCATATTGTATCTCATGAGGGTGTTAAGGTAGACCCTAATAAAATTAAAGCCACTAAGGAATGGAAAATCCCCATAAACATAAAGCATCTGTGAGGATTTCTCAGGTTGATAGGGTATTATCGCAAGTTTGTTAAGAATTATTGGAGAATAGTAGCACCTCTAACAACATTACTAAATAAATTTTCATTTTCTTGGACTCTACAAGAAACTAAGGCCTTTGAACATCTTAAAGAGGAAATGTACTAAGCACTGGTCTGAACCACGCCAGACTTCACAAAAACCTTTATTATGGAATGCGATGCCTCAAGAAATTGAATTGGTGTTGTTCTAATGCAAGAGGAAAGACACGTTTATTTTTAAAGTCATCCAATCAAAGGAAATTATTTACACAAAGCTGTTTACAAAAATGAAATTCCAATAATAATACATTCACTAAATAAATAGTGACCTTACCTAATGGGAAGGAACTTCAAGTTCAAAACACATCATGATAGTCTTAAATCCTTTTTGGAAAAAATATTATCTCTAGAAGAGAAACAAAAATGGATCACAACGATGCTGGGTTATGACTTTGAAATCATCTACAAAAAAGGGAATTAAAATTTTGTTACAGATGCACTCTCAAGAAAGAATGAGGATATGGAATCATTTACTTGTGTCATTTCTATTATATAACCATAGTGGATAACCAAAGGAAGGGATGAATGGAATAATGATAAATAAGTGTGAACACTCATTCAAAAGTTGCAACAAGATCCAAATAATCTGATATGTTTAACTGGAAAAATGTTTCATTATGGTACAAAGATCACTTATATATTTGTAATAATTCCAAACTTAAAAAAAATATTCCTTTGGAATTGCACACCTACCCCTTAGTAGGGCACTAATGATTTTTAAAAACTTACAATAGGGTTAATAAGAATTTTTTTTTGGATGGCCTTAAATTTGATATTCAAAAGCTTGTAGCAGATTTTTTGGTTTTCCAACAAAATAAAGTTGAGAAAATTAAGTCCGTGGGTCTGTTACAACCTTTATCCATTCCAATTAAATGTTGGGAGGAGGTTTCAGTTGATTTTATCACAATTCTACCAAATCCAAAGGAAAGAGTGTCATCATAGTGGTAGTTGATATACTTACCAAGTATGCACATTTTTGTGCATTATCTCATCCATTTAAAGCTAGTACAGTTGTTACTGCATTTAAGGAAACAATTCAAAATCTACATGGAAACCAAAATATTATTGTAAGTGATAGAGATCACATTCTCACTGGAAATTTTTTAACATAATTATTTTCTTGACACGGTACTCAATTAGCTCATAAATCACCTTATCATCCTCAATCGGATGGGAAAACGGAGATAGTGAAAAGAATGTTTGGAAGGATATATTCTTTTTTTTTATATTATAAACAGACACAATGAGTTAAGTGGTTACCTATAGTTGAATGGTGGTATAACACTTCCTTCCATACTACAACAAAATTTACCCCTTCTATGGAACTTTATTGATATCATTCACCCTCCACCACATCATCTTTAAGAGAAAATTCTAAGGTTCAAGCAGTGGAATATCACATCGAGCATTAACAAAAAGTTGTCCACCTCTTAAGGTATAGCCTCACTTTGGCACATAATCGAATGAAACAATCCAAAGATAAACATCATAGAAAAATATGTTTTTATTGGGGTGACTGGGTATTTTTATGGCTACAATTGTAAAAAAAAATTTCCCTCAAGCAAGCTAATAAGGATAATAAATTATCACCAAAGTACTATGGTCCTTACAAGGTGTTGAGATATATTGATACTATGGCATACATATAGGAACTTCCTGTAACTTCCCAAGTGCTCCCATTTTTCCATGTTTCATTATTAAAGAAGGTTATAGGTGACAAGCTTCTAGTTCAGACAATATTGGCAAAACTTGATGAGGAAGGAAAAATTCATATTGGAACTTGAATCAGTCATGGCAAAAAGAACTCGACGGCTAAAAAATCAATCAATTTCAGAGTATCTCATCAACTGGAATAACTTACTCACTGAATACTCCACATGGGACAATTAGAATTTTATATAAAAGCATCTAGAACTACTCAAATGTTCAGGAGAACACTTTTTTGAATGAGAGGGGCATGTTAGTCCCTATAATACTAGTATATTCCCTTATTGTTATTATTAGTGTAGCCCCCTTATTGTTATTGTTGTGCGCATGTAGTCCCCATACTATTATAATTGTGCCCCATACAAGCCCACTATTCTTATTTTTGTGCGCTTACATTATTATTGTTATTTCCGCTACGATTATATTATGACCACTTAGACTCCTATATATAGAAAGGAGATTTTGTAATTCGAATCATCCAAGAATTTTTCATCTATGTAATGGAAAGGAGGATTCCCCCTCGAAGATGATAATTTTTAACTTGTTTATCTATCCTTTCTTTTACTTTGTGATTTGTTTGCATAATATTTTTTATTTTTTATAAAATACTTTCCAAAACAAAAATTCAACAACAACATGATCAATCATAGATACAGATGCCAACAATTTTTTATTGAAACACTTTTTCAATGATTGTGACAACGTTTTTTTATTTCTTTTTTATTTTTTTTCATGTTTTTATCGCTTTCCTCTGTCTTATTTCTAATAAAAACATTTTTTTGTTTGACGGGAATCATGTTTGTATTCTAATATATAATTTCTATTTTTTTAGAGCATTCATGTACTATTCATAAATATATTTCATTTATGTTCCAATAGTTCAAAATAACATTTCCATATGTTTTTGATATTGAAAAATGTTAAATATGATTGACTTGGACATGTATTAGTTGAGTTGATTCAAAATATCTCCACTTTTGTAGACATCAAAAAAAATTCTAAACAAAAAAAACATTTCAAAATTTATCTTCAAAATAATTGCAATGAAGCATAATTGTCTTATAGGAATGATTTAATACATATTCTTCGATGGAAATGCAGAATGTTGATGATCCTGAGGTTTATCTTCAACATATGTCACAATATATTCACCTTAGCACCTGGCTAATGAAATGGGAATTTAGGGAGCCATTGTTTGGTATGAATTGGTTGTAAAAGTGGCTCAAAATACTAGTAATAATTTTTAAAAATACACAAAGGAGGCCATAATTTCATTTCAATTCATTTGTATGAATACACACATATGACATATTATTTCATGATGATAATCCCCTCACTCGAAATTTTGAGCCACTCTTGTGAAAAAAATAAAATTCATATATTGGTAGATATAGAGGCAATGTAGATGATTTGTGGCATGCATTCATCAAACAAAAATTGCAAAAAATAGAACACAATATGTTATCACAAGGACTTCAATGAATGAAAATTTTCAGGGTGGTTAGGGTGAAATCTTATCTCAATGCCTTTTTCATCTAATGCCTCATAAATATTATGTGGGTTTCTTGCAATGCATTATGGCACAAAAATTGTTACAAATAGTTTTATAAGGTGATCCTTTTGGATTAAAATGCATAGATAACTATGTAAAATTTAACTTAGAAAAAATGGAATAGGAATTTTTTTATTACTAGTGTTATATTTTTATTCTGGCACTCCCATTTAAGTGCTATTTATATTTTCCATAGATGACTTATGTTTTTTTGTTTACATATTTTTTTGATGTCTATAATAAGTGGATATATTTTGAATCGACTCAAATCACAGAGGTCCAAGTCAATCATGTTTAAGGTTTTTCAATATAAAAAATCTGGAAATGTTATTTTGAACCATTGGAACATAAATGAAATACATTTATGAAAAAAACATCAATTATTTCAAAAAATAGCAATTATATATTGGAACGCAAACATAATTTCCTTCAAACAATTTAAAAAATAAAAATCTTAGAAATAAGATAGAGGTAAAAGATCAAAACATGAACAAAAAATCAAATGGAAATCAAAAAACGTTGTCACAATCATTTAACAAAATTTTGAATAAAAAATTGTTGGCATTCCTATCTATGATTGATCATGTTGTTGTTGAATTTTTTTGGAAAGTACTTTATAACAAATAATTTTTTTTATTTTGAAACAAAACATGTTGAAACTTGGCACATGGAACAAGAACATAAATACAGTTTCGAGCACTGCTAAAATTCCTTGTATCATGGTGATATTCCCATATTTTCATGGCCTTAAGAAATTAGATGCAACTTATGAAAACTAACTGAGTTAGAAGAATGATAGTATCAATATGCTTACCATTCATACAAATCCAATAACGAAGCCAGAAATATAGAGGTCAAGAAAGTGGCCTAACTAGAGGTATAATTAAATTTTCCACTGATAAATCTAACATTCTACATTTTCTTCCAAGTGATAAATTAAATTGGTATACCTTTTTTTGTAGTAAAGATAATACTCTTCTAGCAAAGAAATTATGCTTATGGTAGTGTTCAGGTGCATATGGTCATGAAAGAATTGTATCTCTTGTGCAAAACCTTGCTTTATCGAATGGAGTGGATTGTCATATATCAAAATTGGAAGGAAAATGAAAATTTTATCTAGGAAATAAGAACACTAGAAGTTGAGACATAAATTGAAATAGAAAGTGATATCAATGACAAATCTAACAAAGAGCCACTGACAAAAACATTGTTGCATGGGTTCACAAAATCACATAGTATTTATGACCTTCAAAGTAATGATTTAAACATTGCTGATGTATATATGCTATTGGGTATTTTTCATGATATCTATTCCAAAGAAATGAGCTTCTCTACACTTTCATATGGAAAACAACATATAATATTACAAGAAAATTTACATATCAAAAAATTTCACCAGGACCATGAATTTGCATACAACATCAAAAAAAAAAAAATTACAATGTATGATGCATTATACTTAGGTAAGTTCTAAACTTTGGTTACATGGATCTAATTATTATGTGTAATTGTGATATACAGATAAACCAAATTCCCTAAGTGTGGTGGTAGTCACTTAGAACAACAGAGGAAATAATTACTATCACTTTCTCTAAAATAAGAAAATATACAGAATGGTGGAAGAGCTTACTTGTGATTCAATCGCTTCTCCTTCTCCTTCCGTCATTTTTTTGTCACTCTCAATCCAACTCAAATCGCCAGATCAGTTCTCACAAATACAAACAGAGAACAAAAAACAACATGTAATATATAGATATATACTTACTTTCCTCAATAAAATCGATTAGATATATAATATATATATCATCGAAGAATCCATTGCACAAGAAATAGAGACATATATATGGGAAAATGAATAGAAATATTTATTAAAGAGTATAAGGGGGAGGTTACAAACAATGATCGATTTGTTTGCACTAGCTCCAGCTTCATCCCAGCCTCATCACATGGAACATCATACCAGGGATATATCAGTAATTTCACTCTCTCAAATGAGAATCCAACAACATAACTTTACCAAATTTATTCCCCCTTAGCACTAGCATCTATGCTCAATTTATAGGGAAACTGATGGTATTTTCTCAATGAATGACTTTCTAATAATAGGAAAGACGTGTTTCCAAGTTTAGAGGTGTTAGATGGACCCTTGGATTCAAATCTTGATACATATGGACTATTCTATAAGGCACTATCCATGTGGATATTCCTAGAACAATGAGAATTCCGCTCCAAGGTGACCAACACACTCTTGAATTTCGGGAAGTGCATTGCAGTACACCTTTGAATGCAGGATTTGGCACTACAATGTATTTAATCCCTTTAGAGGTTGTGTTGGTGAGTCAATAAGTGATATAAAATATACTTCAAACCTTGGAAATATCACAATAGAATCCATGAAGGAATTATTCTTCTTTTAGGGCATATAGAAACTGAAATATAAGGGGATGATAAACCCTATTTCATTGGTCTTGGGAATGATGTCCAGTTTGACCAGGTCCTGGGGGATGATGCCCAAATTGACCTATAAGAGGTGCCCCATAAACCATGAAGTAAAAATAATAATAATATTTGGATGAGATGATTTGCGATGCGATGAGATGGTACTAAAGTGGAGCAGTGACCTGCATCAAACTTACAATCCATTACATCATGATATTTTCATCTTGATCACATATTTTTGAGGGAGGAATTCCCATCCTCAGCACATAAACTATATAATAACATGTACATAATTCAGAAAGTCGTCTACATTGAAATGTTTCCCAATACAGACATGCCTACAGATATAGGCCCATGTTCAGATAACGATCTGTATATAAATTCATCGTATAGATGATGTGAACAAAAATCCTGAAATCGGAGCTCAGATGAATGAAACTAAATCCGGGATCTTATTATCCCATTCACATGATCGTTAGGTTACAATTATAGCCATGCGAATATTTGATTTGTAGTCAAACATGGTAAGACATCATTTCATTACCAGCCAATGATGTGAGTTGTTAACAAACGCGCGAGAACGACCATTGATGTTAATGGCTCTCAAGGTACTACGGTACTATTCGCAAGGCTTGAATAGATGATTTGATGTTGAACGGAAAACAAAATATTTCGTTCAAAGATCTGGAAGCGAGGAACTTTTCGATGATTTAACAAGCCTCATGGTACTAGAAGATGGTGTTTCTAGGTAAACTTCCTGGATGATGAGCTGATGTCGACAAGAAGGCACTTTATTGCAAAATGGGAGTTACTGATTTTGAAGAAAAAATGTGACTTCATATAGCAATGTTCAGAGATGGTTGTCATTAAAATGAAGGTTTATGAGTATTGCAGAATGATGAGTATTCACTGTATGACTTCTCTTGAACATATCAGCGACACTGAGATGAGTTTGCAACATTGACCCAAAACTGAAGTGAAGTTATGATGAACCATATGTATGAATGAACCGTCAAGAAGATTACCCAATCAAAAAAATCATGGTGGAGTGAAAGTGTCATGTTCAAGAGCGACCTACTACGATAAAGTGTTATGTTCTCTTTCCCAAATTTTCCTCGGTCATTTGTCGACGAATACCTCTTTATTTTCTAACAAGCTTGAGGAGGATAACATATGCTTGATCTATAATTCAACCCTTCAGGTGAATGCATCGCTATTTAATAATATGATGATTCTAGCGATAAATGAAACTCAATTCTTGCCATGATCGACAAGCCCATCACTATTTTATGTTTTAACGAGCCTAACAATAGCGATAGCCAGGTCATTCTTCATATTTAGAATGTTTGAAAAAGAGGAAAAAAAGAAAAGTCCATGAGTCCTTTTTCATAAATTTGTTGCTCAAGTCTGAAAAGGTATAAAATGATACCTGAGAGAACCTCATAGCCATGTTTGACTAAGTTTTTCCTTTTTCGTAAATAATCTATCTCAGTCCGGAAAAGGGTTAAACTTATATTGAGTAGATGTCGTTTCATTTACTTTTACAAGCTCGAAAAGATAAGTGCTCGGAAATCCTTTCACATTATGGGAGTCTGAAAAGAGCTAAAAGAAGACTCCAGGGGTTCCATTTTTTCCATTATCAAAGCTCGAAAAAGAGATAAAAATGTGCTTCAAGTCCTTTTTCATTTTTCTCAAAGATCAAAAAATAAGGATAAAATTATGCTTTGTGGTCAAATCATAATTGAGTAAGTGTGCACAACTAATCTGCTATATCAGCTGTAAAACCTGTTCAGAACAACATCAAATGGATTAAAAATACATGTTTCATAGCAAAAGATGAATAAAAACCATAGTCAGAGCATTCAATAGGATTTGTAATAATCAAATGACTAATTAAAAGAGCTTTTACCGTTCATTTTTACGATTTGAAATTTACCATTTGAGAAATAGGAGCTCTGAACCAGTTTTTACCTTGTACTTCAGTGGTCTATTAGATGTAATAGGTAAGAATGTTTTGACCATGTTTTTTTTTTTTCTATCTAATTTTTTTTTATGTTTTCCCATGTTTATTGCGCAATCCTATTCAATTATGGGATGTGAACTGAAAATATGTCTTTACACGTGTCACAAATGCATGTTTATAACATAATATGATAAGGAATTAGTCAATGTGTTTGATTTTATGGAAATGTGTTGATATTGAATAAAATAAAAATGTATTTCCAAAAGTCAAATTCTTAGGAACATACGATGCATTATTGGATTTATGACAATATAAACACTAGTAAGTTGCACTACAATAAGTTGTGATTCCAACCTAATGATGATGCGGTTAATACAAAATGAAATGGCATCAGAGAGAAATTTAATAAAAGCACTATACTCAGTGATATTCTTTGTAGATCGAATGAGACAAATCCTTTGAAAACTCACTAACTCATTGTTCAAAGCGAAAATGGCCCATGCTACAGAGGATACATTTTACATACTACGAATACAACCATCAGCATACCCAACGAATGGTTCCAAATATTTAGACATTTGTGATGAAATGTAAAGCAGATTACTAACTTCAAGAAGACTCTAGAAAAATAAACTATCACAATAGATGCAAATCAACAGCATATATACAATATAATACAACAATTTACTGCTTTAATTGTTAAGCATAGTAATGTTTCAGATACAACCCATTTCGAGGCTGTGCCAATGGAATTCCATCATAAGCTACCAACTCTTAGGCGCCCATAGTAAGAACTCTTTTGAAAATATAGGGGCCATGCCATAATGACCCAAATTTCCATGTACCTACTACATCAGCTTCCTGATCATAAAAAAGGACCACATCACCCTTTGAGAAGATGCGAGGCTGGACATACTTGTCGTATTGTGCCTTTATACATCTCTTATGCACTTCGTTGGTAAATATGGTTTCACGATGCATTTCATCCATATGGATGAGGTTAAAAGGATGTGCTTCTTCAGAAGAGGTGTCAAGTAACAAGTCAATTGCGAGTTTTAATGATGGTATTTCACATTGGATAGGAAAGATAGCTTCCAGACCATACATCAATTGAAAGGGGGTAAATCCAGTTGCCTTTCTCTTCGAGGTTCAATATGCCCACAAATCTGAGTATGGGATCAAATTCTGATTTAATTTATGAACTCCTATCATTCTTTGAAGCACTCGTTTAACAATCTTGTTAATAGCCTCAACTTTTCCATTTGATTATGGATAATAGGGAGTAAAACTATCATGGGATAGTCCTAAATCATTCATCATGTGATTGCGAATATCCTTACCATGATCTGTGATGATAGCCCACTAGCTATAGTCACCAAACCGTGAGATGACATGATTAAAATAGAATAATGCAATTGTTTCACCTGTGTTGTTGAATGTAGGCATCGCCTCGGCCCACCTGGTAAAGTAGTCTACCGTGACAATAACATAACCATGCCCCCTCGATGAATGAGGGTTGCGGGTCATGAAGTCAATGCACTATTTTTAAAATGGTCCCACAGTGATAACAGGATGCATCGGCACTGACGGTTTGTGGAATTTACGATCAAATATACTGCACGTATGACAACTTCTGACCACAAGGATGCAGTCGCGAAGTATGGTTGGCCAAAAGTAATTGGCGTAGAGTATCTTGTGCGTGGAATCATATCCAGAGAAGTGTCCACCACAAGCCCCGACATGACAATCATTTAAAACCTTCTCAGCCTCCTGATGAGTGAAGCACCTTCTTAAAATCATATTGACACCATGACGATAAATTGTATCACCAAAGATAAGATAATATTTGGCTTGATATCGAATACATCATTGCTCAAAGCGAGAGGTATCAGGTCAAAAAGTATGGGTCTGGAGATAAATGATAAAATATCCATACCAAGGATCAGATGATCCGATCAGAAACAGAGACTCATAAGGAATAGATGGCTCTAATGTTGTAATAATACTATTAGAGGAAAGGTCGCAGAGAAGCTAAGCCAAAACTAAAGACTTCTTTGACCTGGATTTGTTGAATTCCAAGTCAAGCTCCTGCAAAATGAAAATCCATTTTCAATACTTTGACCCCAAAATTGACGTGATAGAATGTAATTCATGGGGTTTCAATCCAAAATGACAATGGTCTTTCGGAACATGATATAATGGTGAAATCTTTGGAAATCTTGGAGAGCCGCCAAGGCGAGCTTTTCAACGTATGAATACACTACTTCTGTATCATTGAGATTATGACTCAAATAATATATTGGATGTTCTATGACATCTTCTTCATGGATAAATACCATAGCAATGGTCATATTATCCGTAACAATATGTAATAAATAATCACTCTGATAATTGAGGGGATATAGTAATGATGCTCGGAGAAGTCCATCCTTGACAACATCAAAAGAAGCTTGCACAACCTTATCCCAATGGAAGGGAATCCCCTTTTTAAAGAGTCGAGTAAATTATTTAGCCATTTCAACGTAGTTGGGTATGAACCTCCTTAGGAGGTTAGCCTTTCCCTGAAGTTTCTGTAACTGAAGAAAATTTAATGGTGCTGGAAAAACAAGAATGGCTTGGACCTTCAGTGGGTCGATTCAAATTTCTTCTTTTGAGATGAAGAATCATAGAAAATGAACAGAATCATCTCAAAACCTAAAATCAAATTTCTGTGGATTGAGGCATATTTTGCAGTGTCGGAAGCATAGAAATATAGCTCTAAAATTCATCAGGTGGTGAGTCTAGTTTCATCAACGTGCATGTAAATCATCTAGATAAGGTTTAAAATTTGCTTGATGTCATTGAAAGAATAATCCACTACTATTTGAAAAGGTGCCCTAGCATTATTTAGACCAAATGGGAGTTTTCAATAAGCGAATGTGCTCCAGGGATAGATGAATGTTGTCTTATATTGGTCCTATCAGTGGATATTAATTTGATTGTAGCCAGAAAATCCATCCATGAACGAAAATATTTCACATCCAGCACAATCGTCAATAATCTGGTTGATAAAGGGAGTAGGATAGTTGTCTTTTGGACAAGAAATATTGATATCCCAATAATATACACACACTATGATTGTCCCTTGTTGCTTCATAATAGGAACAATATTGGAAACCCAATCAGTTAACAGAACAAGGTAAATGAAACAAGCATAAAAAAAAATTCAACTTCTTCTTTAATGGTAGTGACCTTCTTTGGACTGATAGGACGAAGGCATTGATGCACCTATTTGAAATCAGGGTCCATGTTAATGGTGTGTTCAATGATACTAGTATCTATGTCTAGAATATCCTTGTAAGACCAAGAAAATACATCAAAAAATTCACGAAAGAGAGAGTAATAAGTTTATAGTTCTGATTGAGAGAAAGACATATCAACATGAATGTTTTCTACAATGTCGGGTTTGGTCTAAATATCGATAGAAATGGTTTCTTCAATATTTGACAAATTTCACTCCAATTCGATTGCATTAATGGGAAAGTAATTTGAAAAGAATGTTTTTATCAATGGGTGATATAGTTCAATAATATTATCTTCTTCATAATCCTCAAGATGGGAGTGATGATGATGATATTCCCATGGTTATCCTTTCAGCATCATGGATTCCAAAATATTCTCATTTGTCAAGAAAGTGGATGAAAAAGGATCACATGGAGTACCAAAATCTAGTGAATGGCTAACCCAAACGACCAACCAGATGGAGTGGAAGATATCATGTAGTGGGTCTCTATGTTTGCATTTTTTGTCGATGTCGCAGGAAGTGGTAATGAAAAGGTTCCCATAAGGGAATAATCCTTTAAGACTCCTACACCAATGTTCTGAAGTGCTAGTTGGGGTGCGAGAACGAACGAAACGTTTCCAGTTACATGGGAATTGGAGGCAAAGAACAAGATTTGATTGACGACTGTGATAACACCTTTATGTCGAAAGGAAATCATTCTAAAATATGTAGAGACGATCGTAGTCATAGAATATATCCATGGCCTTACAAGTAAAATGTTTTAATCAAGGGGTCCATCAACGACCTCCACTTCAAGATTTATTTTTTTCCCCCTAGTTCAACATGCAGGTTATTGATGATACCGCAAGGCTTCTATGTATGTCTGTCGAAAGCTTTCAACGTCGTAAGAGATTGAGATAGGTGCGGCAAGCCAAGTAAATTCTAGCAGATTAGAGACATAATGGAGGTAGATGCTCCCTCATTAATAATAGTATGATGAACAAGGTGATTGAGAACATTTACTTGGATGGATAATGGCGATTTTTCTGGTAAATGCGGCACATAGCCTGTATGATTAAAGACTACAAGATTGGAATCTTTCGGATCGATTCAACCAATTTCCCACAACAAAGCTTGCTTCTCTGAGGGACAATTTTGAAGCACCTCAAGATTCGACATAGCAGAAGGGGATTGAGACAATTATTCAACTATATTATAATTTTTAGCAGCTCGTTCTTGAGGCTTAAATGTCGATTTATGAATGACTCCCTTCGGTGGCTTTATTGTCAATTCATGAATTGCAGTTGGAGGTATCAATTTTGTAGATGGATTCATGGTCGAGGTAGTAGGTTGATAAGTAGCCTGACTACCGTAATATTTATTACATGTTGATACCAAAACACTAGTTGTTGGCTTCGTAACAGATAACATAAGTACTTGGGAACTAGAAGTTGGATCCATAGCAATCAAATTTATTTCTAGAATCTAAAATGGATTTGTCAACACAACGGATGCATGCATAGTCTTAATAAATTTTGAGACTTCAGCATGGTGAGGATAGTCTAGAACAAAGTGTTCATCATTGCAGATTATGCAAGGGTAATGAGGTTTCAAATTTCAAGTTCTTTTATTACATGATAATTCCTGCGGGGTAGAAGTTTGTTTTTCTTTGATTTCCCCTTTTTCTTACTTTCAGGTTTCTTGTCACTTTTTCCTTTTTCAGATGACATGACATGGATTTAAAAATAAGGTGCAGGATCAGATCTAGTTGAGTGATGCGTGCTTGCAATACAGATCATACTGTCGCTAGCATGAGAGTCCTTAGATGGAGGAGGAACAGTAAAATTAGATCACATCGCATTGGGAATTTATTCATACAGCATGCCAGACTAGGTATAAATCAAATCTAAGTACTGGGCACGATAAATGACCCGCTCTTAAGTGGCGACGCCACCCTTAGCCAAATCCTCAGTTATAGATGGTAATAGGGACATAATGAACCACTTAGCAAGGAGATGATCAGGAAAAAAATTCTTAACAATTTTGGGGCGATGACGCCAGTCATGAATATGATAAAAAATGTGAGTAGCATTATTCTATTTAAAATTAGTCCAGAGTTCCATTCTAGTTTCATATCATATGGGTAACTAGAAGTGGGTCAAAAAGACAGTAGCTATGGTAGATCTAGGGCATGCCTAACACAATTGAACATCAAATATCAACTCATAGGGACTACGAAAATGTCCAACGCAACTCCCCACCTACGGCGGATCCAATTACTGTTAACTCCTCACATGCTCCTCCCAGAACCAGAGATAATGCAGATCAGACAGGAATTGCGTCACCTAACTCTGATCATCACCTCATCCATGCCACCATTAATGTCCATGGTGTATAATTAGCGTTGCAGCCATGCCTACCCCTCTATGCTTGCTCATCTTCTTGAGATCCACACACAGTACCATGCCAACATCATTCATTTCCACACTTGAAAAATTCATCCTCAAACCTATTTATCCTCCAGTCCTCTGCCCCTTTCCTCCCTCGTCTATTCTCTATTACACTTAGCTCTCCTCCTTCTGATCTAGACTCTCACTTATTCCAATCACTTGTGAAGTCTCAGTCCTATAGTGGAGCTGCGCATACTCCCTCTTCTTGTTGCCTTGCATTCTGCGCACCTACCCCCTAGCCTCTGTAGCCTCTCCAGCCCCATTTTCATTCTTGCCTCATCTCCTAAGTGTGCAATGGCCCCAAAAGTACGCCAATTCACTATTCGCGCTGGTCAGAGAGGAGCCCTCCTGGGTCATTACCCTCATGGCGAGGATAATCGCCTTCAATGGATTGAAGGCTCCTTGTCGAGCACCCTTGCTAGCCATCAATCTACTCCAGAGCAATAAGAAGAATCCTCATAGAAATCAGTGCAATAGGGAAGTCGAGGCGCGAGGAGGTCCACCTCCTCTCCCAGAGCACCCTCTCCCCATTGTGCACCAGCTCTGCTGAACGATCCTGCATAGGTTGCTGAGGATACAAATATATGGGTTATGGACTCCGACGACATTTGGATGAAGAACCCTGAAGGAGTAAACCCGGACTCCCCCATCCTTTGTGCTCCTACAAATATCCCCAAGCGAACTGCTACAGAAGTGGAAGTTATTGTGGAAGTGGCTATTGCGCAGGCTCCAACCTGTCCCATCGACGAAGAGAATCCCCATTTCAATGATGATGATGATGAATAATGTCTATGAAATTGTTCATTTTTACTCTATTTTTTGTCATGTGTGCCCACAGGGCTTTTCTTTTATTTTCTCCTCCCTACCTCTTAGAAGCATCAGTGCTACTACACATAATGTAAGGCTCGTTTTCAACTTTTTTCTGGGCCAACCCCCTCCCCCGCGTCAGCCTAGAAACAACGTTACAAAGGCAGGGATTGGTTAAGCACAGCTTACCAACCCTTCCTATAACATATGTATTTTCATTTTCTCAAAATTAATATATTAGCACAACTTACCAAAAAAATAAATCAATGTACCATTTCATGGCTGGACCAGTGAGCGTATGGTGGAAAACGTGTATCCGAATGGAGTCATCATTTAGGGAGTTAGATGAACACCAAAAATGATAATTCATAACATGCATCGACGGGTCTTCCCTAAGGTTTCCATTGAACTTAGGAATATCTTAGGGTAATTTATGAGGTATCACCGGCCACCAAGGAGCATAGTTGATTGGATCATTGGTAAGTTGGTTTAAATCTGGTATCCCTAAAGTTGTAACAAAGGGAAACTATCAATTTAAGTCAAGTTGAGCATAGCAAGGGTATGATGGAATTTCTTGGGCAACAAGCCTTTGAGCACTAGCAGAAGGAGTCTATTGCTGGTTACCCAAATAAGGGTTGTTTTGATAAGAGAACGCTTGAGGATTATGTTTACCAAAATCTGGGTACGCTACTTGTTGAAATGAAGGTTGTTTCATTTGCACTTGTGGTTGCTAAGGGGTCTATCAACTAATATTATAACTCAAAATTGAATAGCTTGGATTCATTTGTGGATAGGTATATCTCGGTTACGGCTGCAATATCCCATAATATGGTAATCCATCTTGTGAATAAATAATTCTAGATATAGGTGGTTGTTGTAAACCAACCAAAGGAGTTGGAGTCTGAGGACCCAATACATGAGGGTATTGGGTTGAAGGACCCTCCTGAGATGATTGAGGTACAACACTTTGAGTCTGTAACGAGGGTAAGGATGTATTAACAAGTGGAGTAGAGATTGGTGCTATTGTGAAACCAACTACAAAAATAGAAGAAAAGAGATATCAACATCTTAGAAATAAGCCACTTCGAGGGGGCAACCTCTAGTACATTACATGAATGAACAATTCTTGGATGATACAAATTCAAAAACCTCCTTTCTATATATAGGAGTCCAGGGGGGCACAATGTAATCCTATTCAACCTAACAATATAATAATTTAAGGGCACAATAATATCAATATGGGGGTTACAGGGGTACAATAATAACAATAAGGGACTATACTAGTAGTATAGGGACCTAACATGCCCCTCTCCTTCAAAAAACTGTTGTCCTCAATGATTGAGTAGCTCTGGGTAATTTTGTATAAAATTCTCATCCTCCCATGTAGAATCTTCCATGGGTAAGTTCTTCCACTTGATGAGATACTCTGAAATTAATCGATTTCATAGTTGTCGTGTTCTTGTTTCCATGAACACTTCAGGTTCCAATATTATTTTTCCTTCCTCATCAAGTTCTAGAAATATTGTTTGAATATTTTCACCTATAACCTTCTTTAAGCATGAAACATGGAAAACTGGATGCACTCATGATGAAGCAATAAGCTCCAATTTGTATGCCATAGTACCAATCTTTTGCAACACCTTGTAAGGACCATAGTACTTTGGCGATAATTTATTATCCTTCCTAGCTTGCTTGAGGGACATTTTTTTGTATGGTTGTAGCCGTAAAAATACCTAGTCTCCTACATAAAAAATTCTCTCACTGTGATGTTGATATGCCTGTTGTTTCATTTGATTTTGTGCCAAATTCAGGTTATCCTTTAAGAGCTGGAGAACTTATTTTTGATGCTCGATCTGATCTTCCACTACATGAACCTTCAAATTTTGTAAAGATGATGTGATGGACGATGGATGATATCCATAAAGTGCCATAAATGGGGTCATTTTTTCTGCAGTATGGAAGGAGGTGTTATAGCACCATTCAGCAAGAGGTAACCACTTGACCCATTGTGCTTGTTTATCAGATACAAAACAACGAAGATATCCTTCCAAACATTTATTTACCATATCATTTTGACCATCGGATTAAGGATGATAAGATGAGCTACGAGCTAATTGAGTACCCAAACAAGAAAATAACTCCGTCCAAAAATTTCCAGTAAAAATGGGATCTTTGTCGCTCACAATAACCCTTGGGTTTCCATGTAGCTTTTGAATTGTGTCCATAAATGTAGTAGTAAATGTACTTGCTTTAAATGGATGAGATAATTCACAAAAGTTTGCATACTTGGTAAGTCTATCAACTACCACCATGATGACACTTTTTCCTTCAGACTTAGGTAAACCTGTGATAAAATCCATTGAAATCTCCTCCCAATGTTGACTTGGAATGGATAAAGGTTGTAGAAGATCCTGGGTCTTAATTGTCTCAACTTTATTCTACTGGAAAATCGAACATTCCGCCACAAACTTTTGAATATAAGATTTAAGGCCATCCCAAAAAAAATCTTTCTTCACCCTGTGGTAAGTTTAAAAAAATCATGAGTGTCCTCCTAAAGGAGAATTGTGCAATTCCAAAAGAATATTTTGTTTTAGCTGGGAGTTCTTACAAAGATATAAGCGACCTTTGTACCATAAGGAATCATTTTTCCAACTAAATGTATGAGATGTACTAGGATCTTGTTGCAAATTTTGAATGAGTGTCCACACTTCTTTGTCCTTCTTCCATTCATCCCTTGCTTCGGTTATCCAATCTGGTTGGATAATAGAAATGGCACAAAGCAATGCTTCCACCTCTTCATTCTTTCTTGAGAGTGCATCTGCAACAAAATTTAGCTTCCCTTTTTCATAGATTATTTCAAAGTCATAACCCAACATCTTTGTGACCCATTTTTGCTACTCTTCTGAAGATAGTATTTTTTCCAAAAAGTGTTTAAGGCGATCATGATCATTTTTTACCTTGAAGTGTCTTCCCATTAGGTAAGTTCTCCATTTCTTTAGTGCATGCACTATTGCTAACATTTCTTTCTCATAAATAGCTTTATATAAGTACTTTCCTTTGATTGGATGACTTTCAAAAGCAATGGGTCTTCCTTCTTGCATTAAAATAGCACCAATTCCATTTCTTGGGGCATCACATTCTACAATGAAGGTTTTTTTGAAGTCTGGTGTAGCTAAGACCGATGCTAGGCACATTAAATCTTTAAGATGTTCAAAGGCCTTAGTTGCTTCAAGAGTCCATGAAAATGCATCTTTCTTCAATAATGTTGTTAGAGGTGTTTCTATTCTCCCATAATTCTTAACAAACTTGTGATAATACCTAGTTAACCCGAGAAATCCTCGCAATTGCTTTATGGTTGTGGGGACTTTCCTTTATTTAATGGCTTTAATTATGTTAGGGTCCACCTTAACACCCTCGTGAGATACAATATGACCCAGATATTCCACCTCTTGTACTCCAAAGAAACATTTGGATGTTTTTTCATATAACTGTTTCTCCTGCAATAGTTTGAGCACCCTGTCAACATGCTCAACATGATCTTGCCAAGACCTATTGTAGATTAGTATATCATCAAAAAATACTAGCATAATTTTTCTAAGGAAGAGTTTTAAAATGGAATTCATCAAGCCTTAAAATGTAGAAGGTGCTTTGGTAAGGCCAAAAGGCATGACCAACAATTCATAATGATCCTCATGAGTTCGAAATGCTGTTTTCGAAATATCTTCAGTATTGATTCTAATTTGATGATATCCTGAACAAAGATCCAACTTGGTAAAATAAATTGCTCCATGTAATTCATCCAATAATTCATCAATCACAGGAATGGGAAATTTATCTTTAATGCTAAGCTTATTGAGCTCCCTATAATCCAGACACATGCACCATGATCCATCCTTCTTGTGTACCAATACTACAGGAGAAGAGAAAGAACTTTGACTAGGTTGAATTATACCAGCCTCTAACATTTCTACAATCATACATTCAATTTCACTCTTTTAGACATAAGGATATCTATAAGGCCTGTTTTTTGGAGGAACACTTCCTGGAATCAAATGAATATCATGATCATGTTCATGAATAGGTGGGAGTCCTTTGGGAGTTTCAAAAACCTTGGAATGATTGTCCAAGGATTTTTGGAGATCTGCAGAAATAGATGATTTTGATGTTGGAACTTCTAGTGAGCGTAATTGTGAAATTACGTCTCATTGTTCTTTATTTAGAAGTTTTTTCATGAAATTAGAGCTTATTATCTTTCCCAGCTTCCCTGCAATACCCTGTAATTCGACTTCCTTTCCTTCTGAAAAAAAATTCAAGAAAAGTTTTTGAAAATTAAAAGCTACAGTCCCCAAAGATTGTAACCATTGTACTCCTAGTACAACATCATCACCTCCCATATGAATGGAAAAAATTGGACTATTCAATACATATTCCCCCATGGTTAGCTTGATATTATGGCATTTTCCAGAGCAATTTATAGTTCCTCCATTTGCAACAATCACTTGACATTTTGGTGCTGGGTATAGGAAACAATTCAATTTCTTGGCTACCTTACAATGAATAAAATTATGGGTACTACCTAAATCAATCAACACTATTACCTTTTTCTTCTTGATATTTCCTTCTATATTAAGATTTTGAGAAGTGGTAATTCCTGCCAATGCATTACATGATATGGTTGGACTCATTTCTTCCTCTTCTAGGGTTGGTTCCTGGCGTATATCCTTTTCTTGTTCATTTTCTTCTTCCTCTTCACAATCTATGTAAAATAATTTCTTCTCAGGACACTTATGACCTTTAGTGTATTTTCTATCACAACTATAGCAAAGCCCTTGTGCTCTTTTTTATTCCAATTTTTGTGGTTTCTACCTTGTAGGTTGTGGAAATATAGGAGTAGCAACACTTCCCTCTTTATAGAAGTGAGTGGTAGGCTTCCTTATCGCCATAATATTACATTCAATTTTTCTTTCCAGCTTGAATGCCATCTCCAATCAATCAGGTTCCAAAACGTGAACTTCATGTTCGATTTTATCCTTTAAAGTCCCTATCAAGAGATCAATCCTGTGTTCCTCTGGAATATCAGTTACCCTTATATTCAATTTTTGGAAGTCCTCAATGTGCTCCCCCACTAAACCCTTTTTTTTGGGATTTATCAATTGGCTAAAGAAGGTGTTGCTCTTTATATCCTCATAATGTGCTATCATTTCCTGCATAGAAATTGACCAATTGACAATTTTTTTTATGGGAGCAAAGCCATCAATACCATACAAATGTATTTTGTTCTAAATGTAAAGTTGCAATGCGTACCTTTCATGTGTTTTGCGCATTATTGAGATCAAAATATTGCTCCATCCGTAGTATCCATGTTACAGGATCCTTTCCATCAAACTTCCTCATATCCATTTTTGAAATATGGTGGTTCTTCCCGCCAACATTAGAGTTTATGAAATCAAAATTAACATTTATTTTGTTCTCATTATGTGTTTCCTCTACTATCTTTTCACCATTAGGAAACGCTTGTTGTATCAACTTTGTCAAACCTTTGATGTCTACTTTTAGATCATTCTTCATGTTTTCCATTTTTTCATCGATCTTAGCTTCCATTTCATCCATCTTAGCTTCCATGCCAACCTCCATGCTATCCATCTTAGCTTCCAAACCATTCATCTTATCTTCCATGGCTTTCTTCAAACCATCCATTTCATTTTTTGTTGCTCTTTACGATAGCGAAATTTGGTGCACTTGCTCATGGCCTTTTGATATCTCATGTTGCATTTCTTTGTCTTCATGAGTCATAGTAGAGCCTTCTGAAGGCTTAATGGGTATTGAATTATTTTTAGGGGGGATTTTAGAGCCAAATAATGATATCTATGCTCAATAGGCCTTTGGAATCACCTAGAACTGATTTTTTCAAAAAAGACTTATGCAATTTGAAAAAAAATACACACCTTTTTCTTGATTTTTAGGAGCTCGATATTGAGACTGATTTATCTCTATGATTTTGGATCCTCAATATCTAAATTTTTCCCTGAAGTAGCCCTCTGAATCTTATTTATAATGCCATAGGTCTAACTTGATTTGGATTCTTGAAGACAAAGTTATGCCCAATCTCCTATGATAACCTAATTATGGACTGGTTCAGTAGAGGTAACTTGTAAGATCTTCCACGTGTCACTGTTTCCTCCTTCGGATCTAAAATTTATGTAGATAAAAATACATTTTGTGTACTTGCAACCACTTTTTACAAAATTCCAAATCGAAGCTCGAAGAGAGAGTTATGAAGATTTTATCACGACCACCTCTTTGAGATGAAATTTGGGAGCCTACAAAAGGCCTAAATTACACAGACCATATCTCCGAAAATATTGCGAACCAAGCTCTGAAATTTTTTGACAATATTCCTCTGGAGTTCGTCTTCGCTCCCAAAAAATTTCAGCTTCTTCACCTTTGTAGAAAAATAGTTATAGTGAAAATTCCACAATGACATGTTTAGGTTAAATTCAGGAGCCTGCAAAAAAACCTAACTTCCACAGATCATATCTCTAAAAATATTGCAAACCAAGCTCTAAAATTTTTCGATGATCTTGCTCAGGATTTTTTCTTCATACTCTAAAAATTTTAGCTTCTGAACCTTCGTAGAAACAAAATTATAGAGAAAATTCCATGATGACCTGTTTGGGGCAACGAAACCCTAGAATCCAAAGCTCTGATACTAAATGTTGTGAAACCAGCTCCAAAAATATAATAAAAGAGATATCGACACCTTAGAAATAAGCCACTTCAAGGGGGACACCTCCAATACATTACATGAATGAAAAATTCTTGGATGATACAAATTACAAAACCTCCTTTCTATATATAGGAGTCCATGGGGCCACAATGTAATCTTAGTGGGGCCACAATGTAATCCTAGCCGACCTAACAATAATAATTTAAGGGCACAATAATAACAATATACGGGTTACAGGGGTACAATAATAACAAGAAGGGGGTTACACTAACAACAATAAGGGACTACTATAGTAATATAGGGACCTAACAAGTGTAATAGGTTGAACCGGTTGATATGATTGCAAAATTGTTTGTGGTTGGATGTGTAGAGTGGGATGCCACTGAAAAACATTCATTCCTACATTAGGATGACCAAATAACATTGAATTACTATCAAAATGGGTGACCATTGGTTGCCCCCCAGCATTAAGAGTATAACAAGATGGAAAATATTGTTCTCCAAATGTTGGGAGTCCCACTATAATTGTACTGGATGGAATATACCCATATGGACCGGCTTGATATTTCCCTAATGATGTAGATAAAGGATCAAGCTGTTCAGTACTCATTAGAGATGTACCAGATAGAATACCTAATGATGAAATTGGTAAAGTCCATGGTTTTGAGGATGCACAAGAGAAGGTTCAAATAAATATTGGTAACCATGTGGGACGGAAGAGCCACCATATAAACGTGACTCTGGTAATGTTGTGAACATTGACGGTGTAGAAAGAGCAGGTGTTGTCGCAACTGGGATAGATGGTCCAAACGAAGATGTTGGCTCAAGCATTTTTATAAGACCCAATGTATACCCTACTGTATCTATGAGAACTCGAATAGACACAAGATCAAATAAAGAAGTGTGAGGTGATTGAGGAAAATTCTCGTAAAGATAAAGGTATGATTCGAAACGGGTCGGAGTCAAATGAATTTCATCTTGTGGAATTTCTTCAATTGAAATCAAACCAGGTGGAAGAATTTCGCCATCAGGCCCGAAGTATATTTCAGGTGGTTGCCTGTGCGATATGCGGGATCAACTAGCAATATAGGAACAAATTCTGGTTTTTCGACTTCGAGATTCAGATGTTCTATTAAAATAGCGATAGGATCTGAATCAACTTCTAGTTGAACAACATTAGCCTCAAGAGGTATCATATTACTGATTGGATGGATCGTGACCACAATAGCTACGAATACTCCATATTGACAATGGTAGATGAACCAATATTTGTAGAAATATCTCGAGATGACGTTGGTATATGTGAGCATGATGTCACACCAGAGGTACTTATAGCACTAGTTTCAGTAGAATGATGTTGCCTTCACCAACCAGAAATGTCTTTCGGTGGTAAAGGTGGTTTCGTTGCTATTCCACACGAACGATGGGGAAATGGATTTTATTCTTCCGTGATCACTAATTTATTTTATGACCAAAAACAAATAAACAAAATAAAAGGGTAATTCTAGGAAAAATGTTTATCGAGTAATTTTGAACTATAGAATACATCCTGCTGAATCAAGAAGTATGGGCAGGCAATCTCCTCGAATGTTTTATTCGGTGTATCACAAGTTATAATGTGACTAACTTGGTTACCTATGGATGGATAGAAACCTTTAGTTGTCCTCTGAAAGTTAAGTGGAGCCCCAAGTCTGTATTATCGTTGTCTAATGCGAAACCGCACAGTGAGAACACCCCCTTATACTTTTCATACTAGAACACCGTCATATATACCCAAAGGTATGTGGACAAGATGTGATATACTTACGTATTTGGAGTGAGGTATCACACTTGGAATGTATCATAGACAAGTTAATGACAGCTGCTATGTTTAACGACGCCGAAACACGTCTCTATCCTAGACCTTCTAAAATTTATCGTTAATGTTCCAATACTTTCTTAGGTCAATTGATGTATATTTAATGTTGATCTTGTTTAAAAAAAAATCTTTGAGGTTACTACACGATGTGATGGAAATTCCTAAAAATGAAAACTAAAATGATAATCAAACTTTTCAATTTATCTTTTTCAATGAAAATCCTAGCTACTAAGCGAAAGAGTAATCAATTTTAGAGAAAACAACAAAGACCACAAACTAAAATGTAGATTTCCTAACTTGTTCCTATACAACACACACAATTGACCATATGCGCATGCATGTTTTTATTTTCATCTGCCTTAATGTGAATGCAAGAAAGGAAGCTATATGCATCAATCAATAAAACAAGTGTTTTCTTCTTTGAGAAACAAGGAATAAGAAAAGAATTTAGGAAAAATGAAGAATGGAACTACAATTTTTCCTACAGGAAATGGGGAATGAAACAAAATTTTTTTTTACGAAAACAACCTGATCTAATGCAGAAATAAAATAGTTTGAATTTTATTTGCAAATGATAAAGGAAAACACTAAAGAGACATTGAACAAATTTACTTTTAAAAGGAGACAGAATCAGGAAATTTGACTGGTCTCTAAGAGGTATCAAACAATTGAGAATACAACAAACAAATGGATGAGAATGATAGCAATGAAAAAATTAGATGGAATTTGGTTGGCTATGGGCCAATGCAGTCTCTAAGGGGAGACAGTGCGCTGCAGAGCACCCCTGAGTGGGAGACAGTACATTGCAGTGCACTCTATCTTGACCAACAGTGTGTTCAGTGCAGTAGGCATTCAAAAACCAAGAAGCAAAACACACTTCTAATACAATTATTTCATTCAAATATATAATAACTGAAATTATATGCTACTAATGAATATAATAAGAGGAAAAAAATCAGGAATAAGAGGATACTCCCTAGAGGAGTCACAATTTTTTTATGCGGAATTGTGATCTATGGATAAACCAAATTACCTAACTGTGGTGCTAGTCACTTAGAACAATAGAGGAAATAATTACTACCACTTTATCTAAAATAAGTAGATATACATAATGGTGAAAGAGCCAACTTGTGATTCAATTTCTTCTCCTTATCCATCTGTCATTGTTGTCGTCACTCTCAATCCAACTCAAATCGGCAGATCGATTCCTACAAATACAAATAGAGAACATCAAACAACATGCAATATACAGATATCTACTTATCTTACTCAATCAAATCGATTATGTATGAAATATATATATCATTCAAGGATCCATTGCACAATAAATGTACACACACACATATATATATATGAAAATGAACAACAATCTTTATCATAGAGTAGAAGGGGGAGGTTAAAATCAATGATCGATATGTTTTCACCAGCTCCAACTTCATTCCAGCCTCATCACATACAACATCATACTAGCAGCATATGATTACTTTCACTCTCTCAAACGAGAATCCAACAGCATAACCTTACCAGATTTCTTCCCCCCTAGCACTAGGATCTGTGCTCAATTTATAGGGAAAGTGATGCTAGTTTCTCAATGAATGACTTTCTAATAATATCTATGACATGTTCCCAAGTTCAGAGGTGTTAGATGGACATTTGGATTCGAAGTTTGATACATATGGACTCTTCTAGAAGGCACTAGCCATGTGGAGATTCCTGGAACAATGATAATTCCACTCCCACGTGACCAATGCACTCTTGAATGTTGAGAAGTGCAATGGAGTGCACCCTTGAATGGAGGATTTGGCACTACAACGTAGTTAGTCCCTTTAGAGGCTATGTTGGTGAGTAAATAAGTGATATAGTGTATACTTCAAACCTTGCAAATTTCACAATAGAAGTCATGAAAGAATTTTTCTTCTCTTAGGGCATATAACAAATGAAATATAAGGGGATGATAGACCCTATTTCATTGGTCATTGGGAAGATGTCCAGTGCAAACAGGTGATGGGGGATGATGCTTAAATTAACCTATATCACTAATAACAATAAACAAATCCCCATATTATTTTCTCGGATTATGTAGGATTTTTTACATAATGATATCACAATTGGGGCCACCAACTTTTTTCTGTTTCCTTAACCTATGGTGACCTTGATTCCAAACCATTGGCTAATGTGGTACAAGATATAAAGGAAAAAAACAACCCCTGTACTCATAATGAAATAGAAAACATGACTGGAACCTTATAAATAAATGATTCAATAACATTTTCATGTTACTAGAATAAGAGGATAGTTCCCTACCACAACTAGTTTCCCATGATAATGAGTATCTTGGTGAATTAGAAGACTAATTCTTTGACACTGAAAATGGTGTAATATATTGAGCATATAATAGTGGGTAAAGGGTTTTTATATTGGCATGTATAAAAAATTGAGCTCAAAATTAATTAAAAAATATAAAAGTGTGTAAAAAATGTGTTAGAAAATTATATATTATAGAGCAAAGAGACACATAAAATATGCGGAAAACACAAGCACACGAAACACATAAAACTAGAGAGACATATATATACATGGTTCACCCAATTTGGGCTATGTCCACCCCAAAAAACCAATCCTTCATTTTTATCATTCAACAAAATGAAGAGACAAAACCTACAACAAATCCATTGTAATACCCTTTGTTCTCTCTCTTAGTCCCCCATTTTTTTCTTGCTATAAGAATACACATACAATAAACAACCACAATACAATACCCTCATACATACGAGGGGTTTCCTTATAGGGAAAAAAACCCTAAACTAAACATAAATTCTACCCTTAGATCATCTGCCTAATGAACAACCCAGATTGACTAGAAATTACTATACTTTTACAAGGCAGCCGCCTCCCCATGGACCCCCCAAGAAGCATAAAATTACGGGCGGCATTGCCACCCCATTAAGGTATAGGGGTCCAACATTGTGATACAAAATAAACAAGATAATCAGGCTCCACACCCAATTTCCCACTTGGAGACTGATTTTAGCAACTCCACCACTGCTTCATTTGCTGGACAATGACTCCACTTTGGACCTGGTTGTTTCTTATATTCATCATCATATTTTAAGACCACTTAAAACTAAGCATAATATCAATTTCTCCCTGGTTACAAATTTTGTTAGCATATCTGTAGGATTCGAGCTAGTGTGTATCTTTTCTGGCTTCAACTGTCCATCTTCCAACACTGACCTATGAAATGGTACTTGAGCTATATGTTTTTAGTCCTGGAATGAAATGATGAGTTCTTTTCAAGTTGAATGGAACTTTGGCTATCACCATATAACATGCCCATATCATAATTCTTACCCAATTCATCCATAAAACTTTATAACCAAATCATTTCTTTACTAGCCTCTGTAGTAGCAACATACTCTGCTTCTGTTGTTGAAAGTGCAACAACACTTTGGATTTTTGAAACCCAACTTAAAGTTGTTCCACATATAGTAAATACATATCCTGTAGTTCTCCTCCCGTTATCTTTGTCGCCTACCATATCTGCATCAACATATCCCTATAGAGCAATGTTTGAACCACCAAAGCATAATTCTTGATTTGTGGTACCTTTCAAATATCTAAGAATCCATTTCACTGCAATCCAATGTTCTTTTCCTGGATTTTTCATGTACCTGCTCACAAATCCCACTTCATGTGCAATATCAGGCCTTGTGCAGACCATTGCATACACTAATCTTCCAACTGTTGATGCATATGGAACTTTTGACATATAATCCATTTCTTCTTGGGTCTTAGGGCACATCTCCTTAATAAGTTTGAAATGGCTAGAAAAAGGTGTACTAACTGGTTTTGCATTTTGCATATTAAATATTTTCAACACCTTTTGTATGTACTCATTCTGAGACAGTGTTAATTTGCGATTTTTCCTGTCTCTAGTTATTCTCATACCAAGGATTTTTTTTGTAGCTCCTAAATCCTTCATTGAAAATGAAGTTTCCAATTTTCTTTTCAGCACATTTATTTCCTACATGTTAGACCCTGCAACAAGAATGTCATATACATACAATAAGAATATAATATAGCTTCCATCATTTTCCTTTTTCAGATAAACACAATGATCAGAGTGACATCTAGTATAACCTTGTTCAGACATAAACTTGTCAAATTTTAGATACCACTGCCTTGTAGCTTGTTTTAAGCCATACAAGCTGTTCTTTAGCCTACACAGTAATTTTTCTTTCCCTTTGACCTAATATCCTTTTGGTTGCTGCATATAGATACCTTCCTCCAAATATCCATGGTGAAATGTTGTATTTACATCTAACAATTCAAGATGCAAATCTTATGGTGCTACAATACTTACAATAGTTCTTATTGAAGTCATATTAACAATAGGAGAAAATATTTAATCAAAATCAATGCCTTTCTTCTGTGCAAACCCCTTCTCTACAAGTCTAGCTTTGTACCTATGTTTTCCTCCATCTTCTTCCTTCAGTCTGTAAACCCATTTATTCTGCAATGTTTTTATACCTGCACGCAACCTGAGTAAGTCCCAAGTCTGGTTATGTATTAAGGAGTCCATCTCTTCTTCCATGGCTACCTCCCACTTCTTCCTGCTTTCAACCTACATTGTTTCTTTATAACATTCGGCTTCACCAGAATCATTCAACAATAAATAATATAATGAAGGAAAGTATCATTCAGGGAGCCTACTTATCTTGGTAGATCTTCTAACACCACTTTCAAGTGTTTGAGGTGCTTGTTGTTGTTTTGGTGGTTGCTATTGTTGTGGCTGTTGATTATTATTATTTTTAGGGACCTTCACTTTTTCTGTGATGTCATCAAGAACTGTGTATTCTTTGTTTTCTTTTTCATGTTTTTTTTCCTGCAAATGATTCTTATACAAGACCTTCTCATTGAATATTACATCTCTGCCCCTAATGATTTTGTGATTTTCATAATCATATAAGTGATAACCAAAATCACTAACAACATATCCAATAAAGGCACATTTCCTTGATTTTGCCTCAAGCTTTGTTCTATTTTCTTTATTAATATGGACAAAGGCCTCACAGCCAAAAGGCTTTAAAAAGAAGTAGTTTACCTTTTTACCTGTTCATGCTTCCTCTAGAATACCACCATCCAAGGAACTTGAAGGCCCTATATTTCTTAGATAAATGGCAGCATCTACAGCATCTGCCCAAAATTGTAAAGGCAATCCTGCATGCAATCTCGTGTACCTTGCATGCTCCATGATTGTTCTATTCATCCTTTCAGACACACCATTTTATTGTGGTGTTCTTGGAACTGTCTTCTCTCTACGAATTCCATGCTCTTAACAATACCTATCAAACTCTTTTCTACAATATTCACCTCCATTTTCTGATCTGAGACACTTCAAATTATTTCCTATCTCAATCTGAGCCAAACCTTTCCATTTATTGAAAGTATCAAATACATCAGATTTATTCTAAATACAATAAATCCAAGTTTTTCTAGTTGCATCATCAATAAAAGTAACATAACAATGAGAGCCACCGAGAGATGATACCTGAGCAAGTCCCCAAACATATGTATGCACAAGCTCTAATTTTTCACTCTTATTTTCTTTCCCAACTCTGAGAAATTTGACTCTCTTATGTTTTCCATAAATACAATTCTCACAAAATCCAAATCAACATTCTTCAAACCCGACAACAAATTTCTTGAGTGAAGAATATTCATCCCCTTCTCACTCATGTGTTCGAGCCTATGATGCCATAATGTTGCATCTTCTCCTTTGGAAGTTAAATCATTAACAGATTTAGAAATACCATTGCATAAATACAATGTACCAACCTTTTCGCCTTTTGCTATTACCAGGGCTCCTTTGGTGACCTTCTAAGTTTTATCTCTGAAAGTTGTCACACAACCTTCACTGCCTAACTGCCCTGTTGAAATTAGATTTTTCTTTAGACCTCGAACATGCCTTACCTCCTTTAATAGCCATTAGTTTCCATTATGTTTTTTTACAAGAACTTTACCCATTCTAACAATTTTACAGGGTTTATCATCACCCAAACGAACTTTTCCAAAATCTCCTTGAACATAATCATGAAATATTTCTTATCAGGTATGGCATGGAATGAGGCCCCTAAATCTACCATTTTTGAAATAAATAATCAAAGAATATTGTAACAAATCACCTGTAAAATTTGCTTCATGATTTTTTTCTTATTGTGCGTCTCCTTATTTTCCCTTCCCATATCTATAGTCTTTCTCCAAGTGTCATTTCCTTCCTCATTTCCAGCACACTATCCCCAATCTGGACTTGGATTTTCCTTTTCTTGATTTACTGTGATATCCTGAGATCTTTCCTCTTTCCATTTTTCTTCCCCTAGAATCTACTCTCAAAGCATTACCCGATGTCTCACCGGAGCTTTTCTGTCACATTTCCTCACTAAGGATAGCACCAAAAACATCATCAAACTTTAAATTACTAGATCCAGAGATAGAGTTACTAATGGCCATAACTAAACCAATCCAGCTTTCTGGCATTGAGCAAGGAAATAAAAGAGCCCTAACTTCATCATCAAAGTTTACCCCTACAGAACTTAACTGACTGGTAACTGTATTAAAATCATTTAAATGGTCTGCAACAAATCCGCCTTCTGACATCTTCATATTAAATAAATGTTTCATAAGATATACCTTGTTTGAGGCCGAAGGTTTTTCATATAGTTTCTACAATGCCTTAATCAAACACTCTGTTGTTGTTTCCTTCGAAATATTGAAGGCTACCGATGCCATGATGCACAACCATACTATTTCGATTGCCTTTCTATCGATAATCTCCCATTCTTCATTTTTCATAGTCGGCGGCTTCTTTGTTGTTCCACTCAATGGTAGGTACATATATTTATGATACAGATAATATTCCATATGCATATTCCATAGCAGGAAGTTTTGGCCATTGAATTTCTTGACCCTAAATTTACCATCTTCCGCCATTGCTCCCACTCGAACCAGGAACCCTTCTTTCTTGCGAGTTTATTAGCCAAATAGACCTTCATATTTGATACCTGTTGTCAGAAAATTATATATTACAGAGAAATTCAACACATAGAATATGTGGAAAACACAAGCACTTGAAACACATAAAACCAAAGAGACACATATATATATGGTTCACCTAGTTTAGGCTATGTCCACCCCAAACATCCAGTCCTTCCTTTCTATTATCCAGCAAAATGAAAAGACAAATCCTACAGTAGATCCACTGTAACTGCAATACAATACCCTCGCACATGCGAGGGGTTGCCTTCTAGGGTAAAATACCCTAAACTAAACATAACTTCTACTGTCATATCATCTACCTAATGAACGACCTATATTGACTAGAAATTACTATACTTTTACAAGGCAATTTTACATATGTTTTTGGCTTCGGGGGCGTTTCCCCCAAAACACCCCACCAAGGGGGGGATCCATAAACTGCAGCCAGCCCCCATAGACCCCCCAGGCAGCTTACAATTACTAGCGGCATTTTCGCTCCATTAAGGTACATGGGTCCAATGTTGTGATACAAAATAAAGAAGATAATTAAGCTTCACATCCAACAAAATGTTAATAAAAAATGGGTACCTACAATATCTAGTAAAAGTAGAGGTTTTTTTTGGAATGTATATTGGGTTTTTATTGGTAGGGAGTTAAATAATCTGAATTTTAAAGGTATTTTCCAATATGTATTCAAATTAATGGTATTATCTAGTATCCCACTTGTTATCACTCCCCTCACCTTTTCAAGGCTGAGAATGGAATTGAATGAAGGTAACCATAGACCAAGATTTTGGTCAAGTAGCTATCCTTAATAGGAATAGAGAGGGCTCTCTCAATGTCACTTTGTAATAAATGAGATGACTGAATACCTAATGATCTTAGGCTAGGTATATCAGCTCAATAAATAGGGTTTTTTTTTTATGTTTCTTATGCTTGATAGGAAATGAGAGCTAGGAGACTAGGTATAGGGTTTAGGTCAAAATTCAAGGTCAAGTTGGAGAGATATTGATGAGGCCACGTAGGTAGCTTGAAAGCATGCTTCGTTTATCATTGTGTATAGGATGAAATGAAGGAGAATCTGAATTACGATTTAGGTGAATTCATTCATTTAGAAGAACAAAGGCATATAATGTAAACCTTGTTAAAATAGAGCATGAAAGGGCATTATTTATGCTTATAAGCTAACAAGATAAACAAATTGAAGCATGTATGTGAAATAGGGTATTATATCATTCAACTTGATAAGACAAACATACAGAGAAAGAACAAATTCTCCAAGGCATACCACGGGAGTCTGAAGACAAATTCTACAACATTGTCTTTGATTTCATTCCATAAGCTTGTATAATAGCTCCACTGAAAATAACAACTATCTAAAATCTCAAAATATTTGAGGTGGACTAATTATAGAAAAATAGATTTCAAGACACCTCATAGGGTCGAAATCGTCTCCAAAAAGAATCATAATTACATTATATGATTAGCTTCCTAGAATCTAGGGAAGTTAGAAACTTATCCCTAAAATTTAGCTAAGGACTAGGAGTGAGGTTCACCTCCATTAAATTACATGTTTCCTCATCATAGAAGCAAAGAAAAACTCAAACACATCGATTTACACCTCATGGGATAACTAGCATCAAGTTTCTAGAGTTTTGTGAGCTTGAAAATTGTCTGAAAGGAATCATATCTAGAAAGATCGCACCTGAAGTAGAAACATTGCGCCAGTTTTGTAGAAGTGTCGCACCAATTATGTGCCAATTATGAGGTGATTTTGACCAAATTTAAGGAACCCGAATGAAAATATGATTGTTTTTTAGCAGACCTGCGAGTCTAGTTTCTAGTTGAATTTTTGCAAAATTCCACTAGAAAGTCCTCCAAAAGTGGTTTTTCCCAACCTCACTCCGTAAGCATCACACCTGCTCAAAAACAATGGTAGAAGCATAGAAATGAGCTAGTTTTTTGCATTTATATTCAAAACCTTAGCCTATCATTGAAAAGAAAGTACAAATATGGAATTTACTAGCCAAGGTTCACCCAAACATATAAGAAAAAATTCCTTTGGATGCTCTCAGAGAAAGCGTTGCGCCTCGGCACGATGAGCCTTCTGTACAGGCAAAATTTCTAGTTTTGTGCAAAAATCACCAAAAATGAAAAAACTGCTCAAAATTGTCCAAATATTTTTCTAGAAGACCTGTGGAGGATGGGCTTAAAAACCATGGATTCCTCAGTAAGGAGGTATAATTTATATTTCTCCTTAAGCTTCATTTGAGCCTCTTTGAGCTTCTTTTTCACTTGTTTCAGCCTGATTTGTGAAATTTTGTTCCTAGAGAAATAATGATTTACCATATGTGTCTATAGGTTATTATTATTTTTAGCTTTATTCAACAGCTTCTCAAGGTGCCAATTGACCCTATCAAGCCAATACTCTATGCCTTGATTGTTTTCATCAAGAATCAACTCATCAAAAGTCTGCTAACTTGATTTAGGAGTTGTTGACTCTCTTTTTCTCTTAAGCACCTTCTTGAGGCCTATTTTCCTTGGTATTATTTTTTTTGTTCAAACCTCTACATCCTCCAGTTGATCATCATCTTCAATCCCATTTCCCTTACCTTTATCTGCATCAACATGTACTTTAGGTTTTCCCTTGAGGAGAAGTTTTACCTTTAACTGAAGATTTTCTTTCTGTAGGAATGTAATTTGAGAATTTGCAAGTGATAAAATCTCCCTTAAATCTGCTATTTCCTCATCCTTCTATTTTATGATATACTCAAATGACTTATCCTTTTCCTGCTCTACCATGCCAGCTTCTAAGGCCGCTTTTTCATCATGGTGATGCAATGGTGACTCACCATCATGGCTAGGTGGGTGATCCACCTTTTGACTTTGCTCAGGTGTAGTTTCAAGTGCCAAAACACCTATGATGGTCTTCGGATAAAACACCATTATTTTTTCCTTCTCATAGGTTTGGGTGATCTCAACCCTGGGCAATTTTCAAACTTGAGCTTGCGTGATAGAAGAACCAACCTCCCTTAGTTGTACTGATGTTGTAGTGTGAAAAATAGGTGGACTAGTAGTGGAAATTGATGCTACTTTCTCCATGAAAAATTCTAAGGTCATGTTGTTTTCTTAGAGCCAGTGCATAACAATCATATTTACTAAACCATGGTGAATTAACTAGGATGAGGATTTCTACCTTTGCTTTTCACTTTTTCTGCCATCTTGACCAAACTCCGGAATAGATAATTTAACAAATTGAGAGATTTGGTAGCTGTGAAGTTCATAAGTAACCTGACATGGTATTGGTACAGTCTGGAAAATCTTCTTTCACATGTGAAATATTTCATGATGAGACTCATTAATGGGGCATACTTGTCAAGTAGATGCCTAAAAGGGAGAACATGTCCACGTTCATATCTGCAATTAGGTTTTATGTTTCAGGTCTAACTCCATGCCCTTGAATGAGACTTCTCCTTAATTTGGAATCCTTGTTGTTGAAGTGATGGCCTCTGCTGATAAACAGAATTCAATGACTACAATGGTGGCCTTGTATCTACTGAATTTTGTGGAAAAGAAGGTTATTCAATGGTGCATGGCATCCTACCTCCATGATATTCTCACAAAATCTAATACAACCAGTGTTTACAAAATATATTTTGGTATATGTAGAAGCATTGAGTTCTTGTAGTGTGGATGGATCAAATATAGAGTGGTGGCCTCCCTTGTGAACTTTATTCTCAGTTTGCATATTATTTGTGAACACAACCAAACCCTCCTAGATGAAATGAGTGGGTAGGGATGAGTGGATTTGGAAAAAAAAATGATATGGATAAGGTAGGTTTAGGGGCTATGATGAAGTATGAGGAGGTTGAGGAAAATTCCCAAAAAAATTGAAAGAGTAGGTTAATTTGTCTGCTTAACATTACAGGTAGAATCACTTGAAATTGGTATGGGAAAGTGAGTAAAAATAGGAAAACACAAATATTTTCCATTTTTTTTGTGAAAGTGTAGTGGTGACTTAGGGTTATGATGGAATAAGGGTAAAGGGAACTATAAGTGGTAGGTGGTGTTGTCATAGGATTTGTGAAGGGTTTGTGAAGGATAAGTGGTGGTTTATGTGGTGGGAAAAGGGTCTCCAATGGCCTAAACCAATTAAGAAAGGAGAAACCCTAAAATGGAGGAGGAAAAACCCTAAAGATGAAAAACACTCATACAATCTTTAATTCACTTGAAGAAGGCTTTTGAATGTCAACTTACTAGTTTTGGAGGTCACTTCAGGTTTGCATGGTAGTTTTGAAGCTTGAGAAGCTGATTTAGAAGCCAAAAGCCAAAAGCGTAACACTATTTTTCAGAAATGTAGTGCAACCCAGAAGCATCACGCCACTACCCAGAAGCATTCCATTGACCTCAAAAACATTGTGTAGCACTTTCAGAAGTGTTGCAGAGCCTCCAGAAAATAGAATAATTGATTTATTTGCAAAAAAAATCAGTTTTCTTCCATCGTTAGAAACGATAAGGTATTGTGAAGGTTAGAGATACACTTCATCGAGAAAGAGGAGGTAAAATGAGTGAAATGAATCACTTTTTTCCTTTTATAAAATCAACTAAAACACCTTTTTTTCATTTAGTGAAAACATGAATTTTTGAAGAACACTTTTCTTTTTGAAGAAATTGAAAGGGAAACAGGATTTTGAATGAAGAAAACTTGTCTCTTTGTATTCACCTACCTAATATAACTCCCTTTAAAAGACCATTTTGCATCATGGAAGTGAATGACCCTTCTTTTTTCCTTTTTCATGACAGAATTTGGAAATTTATGGAGGCAAAATCAAAGACACCTAGACACTCTCCTAGGTGAAAACATGGTGACTTGACTTGAAAATATATACAATAATGAGGACGTGACTAATGAAAATAAAATGACCATGAATAAACTAGGGGGAGTAGCCTTTGAAAACTTAGAGATATCAAGTGATCAAAATTCTATTTCTAAACTCACTTGGAAATGTAAAATTTTGACCTATGACCAATACTAGACAAATTTGAAAGAGTAGATATTGATCGTTGAATATCGAACACTAAATTTGGCTCTAGATGGGGATAGAAACTCCTTCAGCAGGTGTCAAGAACACCGTAGATCAGGTAGCCTCATCCATTAGGCGATGGAGTCAAAACTAGAAATTGAAAACAACTTCACCAAATTGAAAAAATGACTCAAACATTGTCTAAACGTTTTTGAAATTTTTGAAAGAAAAACATCAGCTGATCATAGAAGTCTCATAGCCTTCTCTTTGGGCTTCAAACTTCTGCAACAGGTTCTTATTCTTGAAAACAAATAAAAGTTGTATTTACAATTAAATTGAACTTTCTCTTCAAACTTAGGTAACATAATGTTTGATGAACCTACCATTCACCAGTCCTCCCAGAATTTCCTGCCCATGAAGACCTTCTAACAACAATGCATTATTACCTCTTAATTTTGTGATCTTGTATGGAACTTTCCATAGATTATCAAACTTATCATTCTTACCTTTCTCTTCCTTCTGGGCTACCAAAATGAGACAAGATATTGCAAATCCACTTTCTTCATCAATATGTTGCAAATCGGATGGTTGAAATTTACTTGTTGCTTGAGAAAGTTCTGTTGTACCAAAAATTTCTATATATTTGACTATTTCATCTCTTTTTTGGGCTGATGCACTTGGTGCCAAACCATTTGGCACCTTTTCTTAATTTTCTACATTTGCAATTTCTAACCAGAATTTGAAAACTCGGAAATTTCTGCCTTTTCTTCAATCAAAATTTTTGAAGATGTTCAACATTGATCATTGAATAAAATAAAATATTCTAAATGCATGTGAACAACATGTATGGGATGATTATTAGGCCTTTCTTTGCTACTAATCATGTACTTCATTTTACTTTCCTAGTATAGTTTTATGAGTTGACCAAAGACCGGTATGGTAGCATATAAAAAGTTAGTTCCAAGGTACCTCTAAGCTTTTCCCCCCATGACCGGGAGACAAACATTCCATATCTAGGAGGGATATCATCCACAACAACATCCATGAGGACATTCTTGGCTGGTATTTTCTCTAAAGACACCACTAGATCTTTAATGAGGCCAAGACATTTCACTCTTCCTCAATCAAATTAATAAAGGGCATGGTAAGGTCTTGTGATATGTAGGCCTAATATTTCCATGATGGATTTGGGAATAAGGTTATGAGATGCTCTAGAATCAAGCATGGCATTATGGAGGATGAAATCATGTATTTGGAGGCTAATATAGAATGGAGGGACCTCACTATATTGTAAATCACCATAAACAATGGGACCAAATAAAATTTTTGGGTGATCATCACTTACATTAAGCATATCAGACATATGATCTACCCTAAGAAACATGGCTACTTGAAACTTATACTAATCATTCTTGACTATTTCAGTTAAATTAATGGAGACTTTCATCTTAGAGATTTCATTTTCAAGACTAAACATGGCAGAATGTTTTTCTACCTCTTTAGACGATACATCTTTATTCTCTAGCTGATTTTGAACCCTGATATTAGGATTTCTAAAGGAGGGTTTAGCTTTTGTATTAGTGATGGAAATTTTATCCATCATCTTCTACATGGTTTTAATCAAGGTGTCCAACTTGCCCTCGGATGAAGTAGATGTTTCTTCCTTAACAGTAACCCTTTTATCTGTCTTGATTTTTTACCTTTGATAATTAAATTAGCTTCCACACTCACTGAATTTCTCTACACTTCTTCAAGGTTTGATGGATTTATTTCCCTCAACTAGTAAGCCATGTCATGATCAAAACCATCAGGGTAATGAATTAAAGCATGTCTTGGAGGAGGCTTGATATTTTCAGGAATAGAATCATAAATCTTATTGAATCTAGCTTTAAAGTCTTGTAGATAATAATTTTGATTCATTTTAAAGGAATTATACCAAGCTAGGATTTGCAATGGATTCTTCTTCTCCTCCCATTTTCTCATGAAAAAATCAATCAAATGATGTGAATTAGCTATTGAATCAGATGTGAGAGACCGAAACCATTTTTTAACCTCCCCTAAGAAATTATGTTCTATGATGCGCATCTTGGCATCATCATTTTCGATCTCTTCAAGATATATGAAATAAAACACTTCGGAAATGTGTTGACAAGAAGTAACCTTTGATGTTCCATAAAAAAGGGGAAATATTTTACCATAATTCAGGGTAGTGCACTGAGTTGTTGGGGTAAGGTAAATGAAGTGAATCTGGCCATGGTTAATGGAGAGGGTTGTAGAGGTGTCGATGGAGTGAAAACTTGTAGAGGTAATGATGGAATCTATTGGTTCTTAAGAGACAATACCTCGGTTGTCAAAGGAATCAGTGGTTAATACATTTTAAAGGTGTGTCATAGAAATAATTTTATCATGAGGTCTCAGTTCTATCCCACTGGAAACTAGTTTTATAAAACCCTTACTGATCTAGAATAATGAAATATTTCACAATGCCATTGACTGCTGATATCTGAATGGAAAATAAGAACTGCAGAGGAAACTCAATGTAATATGTTGTAAACATAGAATCTATTACTTTTAAGTTTCATAGGAACTTCATGGAGAGAGAGGAAACTCAAAGTAATAATTTTTAAACACGGAATATATTACTTTAAATTTTCAGAGAGAGCTTATGGAGAGAGAGGAAACTAAAAAATAATATGATGTAAACAAAAAGTACATTACTTTTAATTTTTGGAGAGAATTTGTGAAGGGAGAAGAGATGAAGTGAAGGAGTGCTTATTAAGGCTATTTAAATCTTACTTAAAAATGTAAATCAGAGACCAACTACTTCTTTACTTCACTTAATTCAAGGAGGAAACCACATAAAATGTCACAAGAGACACGAATCACCATCAAAAACTGCACGAAAAATGTTTCTTCTTTAATTCACCCATCAAAAAAAGAAGTACAAAATGTATTCCCCAAGAGGTCAATAACTCAAAACCCCCTCTCTTTGTTTATCACTTCCTTGAATACAAACAAAATAAATTTGTAACTCCTCGAGCTTCTTGAAACTCCTAGACTTCCTAAACTGTTAAACTACTTATTACATTGCGATTGAGGACATCATTGTATCTTTGATATTAACAAAGAAAACAAAATAAAACTTGAAATATAATCCTTTTGTTGAATCTGATTTTTTGTTGATGTGTCTCCTTCCCTTTATGTTGTGATATCCTAACAATCTGCATAAACACATCTCCACCCGATTCTTTTCATGCTTTTGTGTTTCAAACATTGTCACCATGTCACCTACCACCCGACTCTGCCTCTTTCGCTTGTGCATGCGGTGTTCCATCTTCTCTTCTCCTTTTCTCTATGTCGGGTCACTTACCTAAGTCCACCACCATTGTGTTCAAGTTCCTGTTTATTACAAGGCACAAGGCATACGACACTTTTTTTTATGTGGACAGGTGTTTTATTACCTGAGTTTGTCCTGCATTCATTCTTTCCCTCATAAATACCGTAAGACTGGACTTTAAAAGATATTCCATTACCTTTGAAAATTGTATCACATCCACTTGTTTATCGCATCTCATCATTCCAATGTTCTACATTATAATCTGCTTTTCCCCTCTTATGTGACTTTTACAAAGGCAAAACCAGTATACCTGGACTTAAAAACCTTTAGACTTTGGCGATAACTTCCATTCCATCCACTTCATTATCGCACTTCGCACTTCGAAGATTGAAGATTGTTCCTTAGCACCTTTACTCCTAAGCTTGCGATGCGCGATGTGTGATGTGCGAGAGGGTCCCATGGCCAAACTTTAAATACTTCAGATTCGAGCTTTGAACTATATCGCATTTGGTCTTCATATCGCATTTCACATATCGACATTTTTAACATGTTCCTTAGCGCCTTTCCTCCCGAACATGCAATGTACGATGTGCGATCATGGTAGGGATGACGTGGTAAGTGAAGTTGGGGTCGATTTCAAATCACAATCGACGATATGAAACTTTACCACACTTCGCATTTTTTCCTTTATAACATGTTCCTTAGCTCCTTTCCTCCTGATCTTGTGATTGTGATTTGTGATATGTGATCAGGCCTTCCACATGAAACTGCGATTAAGCCTCTGAACATTGTTTTTCACGTACATTTTCAAAATATGACCCTAACGTGTGTGCAATGTTGTAAACGCATCAACTAGCCCGAATGATGAACTGTTTTTCACATGAATAAGCCCGACTTGACCCTTGTTGCGTGCTTTTCTTATTTGCTACTCCTCTAGCTTAGATTTCACTTCCAATGTTGTTATTGCTTCCCTGACTTTGGTTCCAGTGCACATGTGATGATGAATCCTTGTTGTTTTTGTGATTATCCTTTTGAGCATATTGGAGGTCTTCTTGAAATTATAACAATTGTTCCTCAACAATATTGAATTGCTCAGGACCTCTCTTGAATTTTAGCTGAGACAAATTATGCTACAACAGAATCAAAGGAAGATATGATGATGTAGCTATGTGAGAAGGTGTAAAAATATATGGTGAAGCAAAAATGTGCTACTGGTATTCCAAATAAGCTATGTGTGAAGTTTCTTGAAACTTCTCCACCAAATCCTTAAGTTTGTAGAAATTACACCATACTTCACTATCAACCTCAGAATAAGAAGACTCAAAAAATGGTACAAAGGTCTCAAAAATAAATAGGATCAAAGAAAATTTCTGAAAGAAAAGATTTAGACTTAGACCTAAACAAATATGTTTCAAATTCAAATTATAGGACAAATATTCTAAAGAAAATCTCGTAGGCAAGGATTTTAATTTTAGAAGTGGAGCAAAAGCCTTCCGACTTTCCGAGACTGAGTATTCTTCTTTCTTAAAAGGCTCTCAGGGTCATTTCCAATTAGTGAGGGATTGGGGTCTAGATTTGACCTAGTGTGTCTTTTGGGAGCCAGATTTTCTTGAAAACTGGTACTTTGGATCGAATTTACACACAACCTTCTTTGAATGTTAGAACTTTTCACCCACAGGTATAGCATTTAGTGAACTAGAGATATTTTCCCAGGGAAATTTTTACAATCGCAACCCGGCAATGGCACCAAAAATGTTATCACTCCCCCCAACTTTCGAAGGCTGAGAATGGAATTGAAGGAAGCTAACCACAGACGATTCTTTAGGTCAGGTAGCTAGCCCTACCAAGACCAGAGTGGGCTCTCTCAATGTCACTTTTCAATCAATGAAGTGACCGAATATCTAATGATCTTAGGCTAGGTATATAATCTCAGTAAATAGGATTTTTGTTTGATGCTTATTATGCTGGATATGAAATCAAAGTTAAAGACTAGGTCTAGGGTTTATGCGAGAATTCAAGGTAAATTTGCAGAGATATTGATGAGGCCAGGTAGGTAGCCTGAAATGATGCTTAGTCTGTCATTTTGTATAGGATGAAATGAAGGATAATTTGAATGATAATTTAGGTGACTTCATTCATTTATAATAGCAAAGACATATAATGTAAACCTTGTTAAAACAGAGCATGAAAAGGCATGATTTATGCTTATAAACTAACAAGGTAAACACATAGAAGAATATATGTGAAATATGGTATTATATCATTCAACTTGAAAATATAAACATACAAAGAAAGAAAAAATGCTCCAAGTCATACCACACAAGCCTCAACACAATATCTACAACATTGTCTTTGATTTCATTCCATAAGCTTGTACAATAGATACACTACAAATTAAAAATATCCAACCTCTCAAAAGAGTTGTGGTGGAATAATTATAGAAAAATAGAGTTCAAGACACCTAATAGGGTCACAATCCTATCCAAAATTCATCATAATTACATTAGATGAGTCACTTCCTAGAATCTGGGGAAGTTCGAAACTTGTCTCTAAATTTTAGCTATGGACTAGGAGTGAGTGTCCCCTCCATTAAATTACATGTTTCCTCATCATAGAAGCAAAAAAAAAATCTAAAACATTAATTGCCACCTCATAGGACAACTAGCATGGAAATTCAGGATTTTTTTGGGCTTAACATCTATCTGAGAGGAATCCTATGCAAAAACATTGTGCCTGAGGAAGAAACATCATGCCAATTTTGTAGAAGCAATGCCCTATTTGTGAGGTTATTTTGACCAACTTTAAGGAACCCAAATGAAAATATAAAAATTGTGTAGAGTAGCCATGTGATTCTACTTTCCCTAACACTTTCAATTTTTAGAAAACACCCATGGGAAGGCCTCCAAAAGTGTTTTTTCCCAACCTCGCTCCAAAAGTGCCACACCTCCTCCAAAATAGTGGCAGAAGCATAGAAATGAGGTGGTTATTTTCATTTTTCTTCAAAACCCGAGCCTGTCATGTAAAAAAAGTACAAATATGGAATTTAATATCCAATATGCACCAAACCATATAAGAAAAACTTCATTTTCATGCTTCTATGGAGGAAACATTTCCAGTTTTGTGAAAAAATCACCAAAAATTCAAAAAGTGCTCAAAATTGGCCAAATTGTTTTTTATAACACATTTGGAGGATGGGAAAAATAGCCATGGATGCGTCATCAAGGAGGTCTAATTTTATTTCTTCTTAAGCTTCATTTGAGACTCTTTGAGCTTCTTTTTCACTTGTTTGAGCCTGATTTGTGAAATTTTGTTCCTCGTGCAATAATGATTGGACATATGTCTCTCGATGTTATTGTTATTTTTAGCTTTCTTCATCAGCTTCTCCAGGTTCCCATTGACCCTATCAATCCAATAATGTCTTTCTTGATTTATTTCATCAAGGATCAACTCATCAAAAATTTTCCAACCTTATTTAGCAGTTGTTGACTCTCTTTCTCTCTGAAGCACCTTCTTGAGCCCTATTGTCCATGGTCTTCTTCTTTTTGTTCCAACCTCTGCATCCTCGAGCTTATCATCATCTAAAATATCTTTGTGCTTGCTTTTATATACATCAAAATGTAATTTATGTTTGTCTTGGAGGAGCAATTTTACCTGTAACTGAAGATTTTCTTTCTCTAGGAATGTAACTTGAGAATTTGCAGTTGAGAAAATATCCCTTAACTCTACTATTCCTTAGCCTTCTCTTTTATGATCTCCTAAAATGACTTATCCTTCACCTATTCTTCCATGTAAGCTTATAAGGGAAATTTTTCATCATGGTGATGCAATGCTGACTCACCATCATGGCTAGGTGATTGATCCACATTTTTACTTTGCTCAGGTGTAGTTTCAGGTGCCAATACACCTTTGATGGTCTTGGGAGAAAAACCCATTCTTTTTTCCTTCTCATAGGTTTGAGTGATCTCAAACTTAGGTGATTTTGAAACTTGAGCCTGCCTGCTAGAAGACCCAACCTCCCTTGGCTGTACTGATGTTGTAGCATGAACAATAGGTGGACTAGCAGCAGGAGTTGATGCTACTTTCTACATGAAAAATTCCCATGTCATGTTGTGTGCTGAGAGCTCATGCATAACAATCATCTTTACTAAACCATGGTGAAATATACTTGGATGAGTATTTCTACCTTTGTTCTGCACTTTTTCCGCCACCATGACCAAACTCCTAAATAGTCAATTTGATAAATTAAGAGATTTGGTAACTTTGAAGTGCATAACTAATATGACATGGTATTGGTACAGTCTGGAAAATCTGCCCTCGCATGTGAAATATTTCATGATGATATTCATTAAAGGGGCATACTTGTCAAATATATGCCTAAAAGGGATAACATGTTCAGTTCCATCTCTGCAATGAGGTTTTAGGAAAATTGGATAGTTTTCAAGGTCTAACTCCATGCCTTTGAATGAGACTTCTCCTTCATTTGGAATCCCTATTTCTGAAGTGCTCATATCTACTCATAAAGTGAATTCAATGTGTGCAATGGTGGCCTCGTCTCTATTTAAGTTTGTGGCAAAAAGTGTAGTCAATGTCGCATGGAATCCTATCTCCATGATCTTCTCACAAAATCTCACACAAATAGTTTTTTCAAAACATATTTTGGCATATGGGGAAGCATTGAGTTCCTGAAGT